>JAQOOD010000004.1:12472704-13672704 GCA_029633175.1 Citrus glauca | reverse complement strand
TTGGATGAATAATGATACGCTCACCTATAATTTTCTAAACTGAGCATGCTCTACACTTGCCTTAAGCCTAAGGATCTTATGCATCAAAAATGTCTTGTTTTATCCTCCAAAATCAATTTTTATAATGAAATTATTTTCTTACAATGTTCACCCTCTTTAAAGGCAAAGGTGTCATGTTTTCGGGTGGTATCATGAAAAACTATTTTCAGATATGATTTTCAATTTTGGTATTTGACGGACAAGTGTATATCAACTGGAAATCAAAACTTGTGGGCTATTGGCCCTAAGGACATACTTTATTATGTTATAGATCTAATGTAACACCGCCATGACTTGTGAGGACAATTTTGAGCAAAGTTACCATGTTTCTTGCAAATGAAACATCGATTGTGCTTTTTCTTTTTGTACTGAGAAAGATCTTTTTTTTTGAAATACCGGAAAGGTTTTTTGGAGGATGGTTTTTTTGTTGAAGTTTTTTTGAAAATGTCTTTTCTTTTTGGTTGGACAAACACACTTCCTTTTATCTTTGCACTCTATCTTGAGATAGGGTTTTTTGCAGGCTTGAGAAAATGATCTTTTGTCTTCCATGGTTGGACAAACACACTTCCTTTGATCTTTCACTCTATCTTGAGATAGGGTTTTTTGCAGGCTTGAGTAAATGATCTTTTGTCTTCCATGAGGTCCTTAAAGAGGGAGAGTGTTGAGTGTTAGAAAATGCATAGTTATAAAGGAGAAAACTATCATTTTACATTTCAAGTCTTAATAACAATCCTTACTTTTATGTGTTTTACCTTGTTGTAAGTTAATTATGTGTGTTTTATTTTAATTATGCATTTTAGGGGCACCATAGTCATTTCACAATAACGAGAGATCAAACGGCAAAACAAACTTCACTTTTGAACTCAGGACGGTTGAAAACCTTAGGAGGAGCATAAAAGGAAAAATGACACTGTTCACATATACAGTACTTCACATGTACGGTATTGTCTATGTTACTATTCACGGCACTGTTTACATAGATGGATCGGTGACGTGGCATTGACCGATGATGTGACATTGATTGATGAGGTGTCATGATCCTGTTGGACTAAAATTCTTATGCACTGTCGATGGTGACATGGCAGCATATTAGGGGACCTAGAAACGCGCGTACAGTACATGCAACACATAGGATTATTTACTGTACAAATCGTGTTACTATTCAAACCGTGTGCAAACTGTGTTACTGTTCACACATATTGTTAATTGTACAGTTGACTGATGACGTGGCGCAATCCTAAGCGTCCAAACTGTTTTAATATGATGGCCATAATTTACTCGATGTATCTATAAAAGGGGCCTCCCCCTTAATTTGGCAGCTTTGAATCCATTTTTGGACTCTATTTTCTGTAATTCCTTCTCCATCTTGTATTTTCTTCATATTTTAATAAATTTCCATTTTACCCCTAGTTCAATTATGAGTGGCTAATTTTCTCTTAAGCTTAGGTTGAAGGTGAAATCTCAACATGTGTCATGGGTTTTATTTGGTAAATTTATTTTCTCTTCCCCTCTAGCTTTTGTGGATGTTTTAACTTTTCGTTGACAAATAATAATAATCTTGTCTAGTACCGCCCTAGTTTCACCGGCTCCCTAGTATAAGATTATTATTATTTGGCACGATAAGCCCTTAGTATCATTATTCATGATTTAATTGGTATTAATAAGGAATATTTAGCCCATCATACATGTTGATACAGATCAAGATACCCAAGTACATCATTTCAATAGAATTCTCTTTAATTCATTCTTGCCATTTCAATTCTAATTTTAGAATTTATTCTCGTCATTTTAATTTAAGTTTTAGCATATTCCAAATCATTTTTCACCACAAATCCAACCACCTCATATAAAATTAATTCTACATAGAATAAAAATCCACCTACTCGGGGGATCGACACTCGTCACTATTGATCTATACTGCGATAGATTCATATGCTTGCGAGTTCAATAAAATTTGCACAACAAGTTTTTGGTGCCGTTGCTGGGGAGGTAAGTAATTTTAATTCATAGAATTAATTTTTTGAATATTTTTATTTAATTATTTCCTTGAATTTTTTTGTTTATCTTATTAATTTTTTTAGTTAATTTATTTCACGTATTGTTTTGTGTACTTTTATAGTAAGGTTGTAATAGCGCCATAAAGTTAGTATCGTAATTTCTTCTTCTTCTTTATTTTTATTTATTTTGTTCCTATCTTTATTTTTATTTTATTTGTTTTGTTCCCATTTATTTTTATGTTTCTTGCATGCATGGTCGTAGGTCATTATTACCTAATCTTGAACCTATAGACCTTGAACTAGAGAAAACACTTCGCACACACAAAAACGTTAAAAATAAAATGGATTTACAAGCACCACAGGAGAGGCCATTTAAGGACTATTTCAGTCCTTTAGCTAATTTGAGCACATCATGTATAAGATACCCAAATGTAGTTGCTAGGATTTTTGAATTAAAACCTAGTGTGCTAAATTGTCTCCCAACATTCTATGACTTAGAAAATGAGGACCCATATAATCATTTGAATGATTTTCATGCTATTTGTCAAACATTTAAATATGAGAATTTTTCAGATGATGATGTAAAACTTAGACTATTCTCATTTTCTTTAAAGGATAGAGCTCGTTCCTGGCTTAATACATTGCCTGCTAATAGCATTTCATCATGGGAACAAATGGTAATGAAATTTTTAAATAAATATTTTCCAGTACATAAAACCAATGCTATTCGCAGGGAAATCTTGGAGTTTACCCAAAGAGATGACGAGCAGTTTTTCGAAACATGGGAGCAATTCAATGGGCTACTCTTGAAGTGTCCACATCATAGGTACGAGAAATGGCACCAATGCCAATACCTTTTGGAGGGATTACTGCCGAATGTGCAAGAATGGCTAATGGTAACAAGTGGAGGAGAGCTAATGTCAAAAAGTGCATCGGAGATTTGGGAATTCTTCCAGCGACAAGCAGATAATTCCTAACAACGGAGTCGATCACTTAGGAATACTAGAAGGATTAAGGGAGTAAATGAGGTTCACATTGGCGAGTCAAGTTCAGAAATCAAAGAACTCAAGGAGATAATTGAAGGTCTCTCTTGACAAATAGCATTGTTAATGACTGCTAAATCAACAGATCCACATGACCATGACTTATACTCAGATCAAGCCAATGCCATAGGAGTAATGAGAAAACCATCAAATTACAACCCATACTCCAACACATATAACCCTGGATGGAGAGACCACCCTAATTTTTCATGGTCTCAAGGATTCCAACAAAATGGACTAGTAGCTCTAGCTCCACCAATTCCTCAAAATCCTCAAGCCTTCAGCCCCCATTCAGACCATACAATTAGAACCAGAACTACTCTCAACCTAGACCATGGAAGGATGCATTCCAGAATTTCAAGAATGTTACTCACTCCACTATTAAGCAACAGAACCGCACCATTGATGGACTACGAAATGAGTTGCGAGCAGGCTTCAACTCACAAGCCCAATTAGTTTCAAGCCTTGAGAAGATGGTGGGACAACTTACTTCTTCAGTTCAGACCTTGGCAATGATTGTTGAGAAAGGTAAATTTCCAAGTCAACCAGTGCCTAACCCTAAAAGAGTGCATAAAGCAAGTACTAGTTCACCACAGCAATATGGAGAGGTCAAAGCCGTCATGACCTTACAAAAAGGAAAAGAAGTCGACAACAAAGTGGAGATGCCGGTGACAAAAGAAAATCAAAGTGTACCTGTGAGTGTTGAGGACTCATCACCGGAGGAGAAAGAAGAAACCAACCCTCGTTCACGTTCAAATGTTAACATAAGGAAAAAAGGAAAAATCTACAGGTGAGATTCTCGAAATCTTCAAACAGGTGAATGTTAACATCCTTTTACTTGATGCTATAAAGTAAGTTCCATCTTACGCCAAGTTTCTTAAAGATCTCTGTACTAAAAAGAGAAACATTCGCGTTCAAAAGAAGGCATTTTTAATAGAAAACGTTAGTTCTATCCTTCAACATAAAATTCCTTTAAAATGCAAAGACCCAGGTGAAGGACAACATTTGTCCATGAGGTTCCTAATAATGCAACTATTGCGCAGTAAAATTAAAACAGATGGCGGAAGCTCTAGAAACCTCGGATCGACTTCATTCAAAAACGAAAATCAAGAGGAAAGATTGAAGTTTAATTACCTCACTTGCAGTTTCGAAAACAACTTCGTGAAGTGGGAGAAAACGACTGAAAACAGCAAGCTCCGAACACTGTCCAGAAAAACAGCTCTGCACGAACAGCTTCTGTTTTGCCACGATCTGAGATCCTTTAAGCACCCCAATTGTGATGTCTCTAATCAGTCCACACTTAGAAATGTTCTAGGATTTCAGAGGATTTGGAATCTCGAAATTTCATTAAGAAATGAGAGAGATAATGAAGAAACATGAGTGCTAGCTCATTTGATTCCATCCACCAAATAAAGCCCCATTATCTCTAATAATGGCACCAAACATTATCATGTGCTTAGACCCACCCACTTAGCCATTATTTATTGAAATTGATCTCATCACTTCAATAAACTATTTAATCAAATAAATAAATAGCTAATATTAATTAATTTCGGAATTAATTATTTAACCCAATTTTGATCACATCAAATGGTTAAATGTGGGCTTCTCTTGTGACATGTTCTAATGCTTTCTCTTAATCCATATTGGATCCAATAAAAGCCCATAATTCTAAACCCAAAATTGGTCTAGAAGTCCATAATCATATATGAACCCGAACATGTCCAAAACGGTCATTTTACGTGCTCGACATTCCATAATGTTTAATTGAGGATTTATGAAATTTATTTTGTTCCTTAAACTATTTATGGAACATCTAAATTTCTATCTTAAATCATATTTAAGATGTATTTATATTTATATTCATTCTCAATGAATTATAATATAAATATTGATTTTCCTAAAATTAGGAAATCTAACTTCTCATTTTCTAGTAACTCCTTTTTCATTTCTATATTGTGTGTGACCTTTTAGGTTCTTAGTTATAAGGTAGTAGAACTATTTTAATGATAACTCTTTATTCATTAAATGATGCTAAACTCTTTAGTCATCAATTAGAACCTTTCTAATGACCTTAAGATGCATTGGTAATACGCTTTACCAATATTGATCATAAGGTTTCTACAAGTCATGAGTGACACCTAGCAGTATATCACGACTATCCAAATAACAAGAATTGTTGGATCTATAGAACCTATTCCATTGTATCTCTATGTCTTGGTCTCTTCATCATCCATGTCCAGAGAAAAACACAGCTTATGGTTTATTATGTTAAGCAGTTGTGCTTTATCTCAAAATAAATATAAATGAACTTGGCATGTTAATATAATTTGAACTCCTTCAAATATATTTCACCTTGGCCAAGGATTTCTCATGCCAATTCATATTATCTCATAGGGACATCCTTTTTTGTATATTACAAAGTGATGAATTCCATATTGGCCATCAACTTGTCTTCATACATAGCCAACCATGACAGCTATTGGTAGATCTCTTCCGTGATTAGGAATCAATCGTTATGCATTCACATATCAGAGATGTCTATGTATAAGACATCTGTTATGCCTCAGGTCTAAAGACCATTACTAAACATAGTGTCTGTTACAATGTATAATAAGCCATTAACACTCACGACCATATGGCTTACTATATTCGGTCAAGTTCAGTAAACTCATTCTCTTAACAAGTACCTATGTGTTTGACTTGACATCTCATGTCAATGATATGAAACTCACCATCCATCTTAGTATCACATACCATAAGGAGTCATAACACATACTAGTGTTTATAGGAATTTATAATGTCCAATCATAAATCCACCACTAGGAACTATTTTAGAAGTATAGTACAAAGGATACACGTTTCATATTCTCGACATACTCGAGAATGTGTTCCTTAACTATTTTACTTCTTGGACTATATTCATTAAATTAATATATGAATATTGATAACTTTGCCATTTTATAAATATCAAAATGCTATTCAAATACAATCATTCCCTAAACAATCAAATCACCATTCGATTGGCCTTTAGGGCATATTACTAACACCAGGCTCCCCCACTATCTCATGTAGCATAGGGAACCACACAATTGAGAATGCTTTGTTGGATTTAGGAGCTAGTGTAAATTTGTTGCCTTACTCAGTATTTTTGAAACTTAGACTTGGAGAATTACACTCAACTCTAGTGATGTTGTAGCTTGCAGATCGGTTCACGAAAATACCTCGTGGTATTGTGGAGGACATGCTTATCCAGATAGATAAGTTTTATTTTCCTGTTGATTTCATTGTAATTGACACTCAACCAATATAGGATTCAAGGAAGCACATCCCCATTATCCTAGGCCGACCTTTCTTGGCAACTGCGGATGCTCACATTCAATGTAGAACTGGAAATATGTAGTTGTCCTTCGGCAACATGACTATGGAGCTGAGCATCATCAACGTTGCTAAATAACCTCACAATACAGATGATGGAATTGTTGATGTGGATTTAATTGAAGCATTAATTGATGACACTTTTGTTTCAAACCTTAGTGATGATCCTTTACAAACATGTTTAACTCACTTTGGTTTGGATTTTGATATTGACAGATCAGTCGATGAGGTCAACGCTCTATTTGACTCAGCACCATCCATGGACACTAATGTTTTCAACTGATTTTGGGGTAGGAAAATCCAAAATCAATCTAGAATAATGAATTTGTTATTTTGGGGAGACGGGGTACCTCACTAGTTTGCTGTGTGGGATGTGGTGTATCCGAGATTTGGGGGAGTGAGAAGTAGGGAGTGAGAGATAACTACGGTGGAAGGTCATCAACACAAAAGGTATTCTCTGAAGTGGGCTTCCCGCCTGTAAAATAGTGAAAGAGAGGTTAGAGGTGAAGCCAGGGTACCCCGGCGTTCACACTCCGACGCTCAAGTTAGCAAACTCAAGCTTTTTTGGTAAAGAGAGCTAGCTAGCCCTCTGTAAATTTGGGTTTAAGGTTCAATAAAAGCTATTTTTCGGAGTAGGAGTGTGAAGTAGTCTTTTGTTGGCCTATGAAATGAAAGTAAGTCATTATCAAACATCTATTTTGGGTAACCTTCATGATCTACTTCCTGCATCATACTTTTTTTCCTAATACATTTTTCTACCTTGATATGATTTATATTAGCTTCATTAGGAAGCTTGCATAGTTTATTATGCTAGCTCTAAAAGAATAAGTGGTGTTGGAATCGAAAAAGTTCTACTGACTTTTAGTTTTGAATCGGGGAGCATGCCAACTCCTCTTGCAAAGCAAGGTAATAGTGATTGCTATTACTCTGATTGCATAGGACTGCCTTTAACATATATAAGTCAACCCACCTTTACCATAGCTGCATCCAACGATCTAAGAAAGTGTTGGGAAATTATGCTCTTTAAAAGCATATGTGTTTATTTAACTGTAATAAACAATTTTTCTGATTAATAAAATAAATGAGGTATTTTATTCAATATCTTAATTGCATTAATATTTGTATTAGGTCCATTTAATCATATTATATGTATTTATGTGATCACCATGTGGATTCACAGAAGACATAAATACAAGTTATCTTATGATTAAATAAATTTAGTTCGTAGTTGATAAATAAAGTTGGGCACTTTATTTAGGTATAAACTGTAATAAATTCATTGAATGATTTGTCTTAATCATGTATGAATTTATTGATGTAGTACGACTACATTGAACTGGATCACATATGAGATTTAATTAACTTTGTAATAACTGTCAGACTTATTAAATCTCATAGGCGTTGATTTTACTGTAATCTTAATCTTGAGTTAATTATGATTTCATGATTGTGATTGTTATTCCATTTGAGTTACCAATGGGCACGACACATACTTGTGGTTAAGATTACCCGGTATCTTGGTGGGAGCAATTATGAGTATTGGAGTTATAGATTAACAATATAGAATTTGTACAACACATCTCTTGATAGGTTTTCGGCACTTGATCATAGAATTCTCTGGCCAGAGTGTGTCAACATATTTAGTATGTTGAAAATGATCATTAGAGAAAACCAGTAAGGATCAAGGAATAAGATGTTATTAAATTGATTGGACAGTTGAGATATCAATTTAATTAACGATGTGGTACAAAGGATTGTGCAGTAAAGAAATCAATGTGGCTTGGGACGAATTATTATTCGAGCGTATAATTATGGAAGTCAGTTCCAATCTTTTTGTGGAGTAGATTTGGAATTAAATAATTAGACTAATTTAATTACATGCCTAATTATTGTAGCCACTATTGTATGTTCCCAAATGATCCCCGGGTTAGCTCATTTAATTGACTGCACCACTATTGGACTAATAAGCAAGATAACTAGCAATTTGGGTTAAAAGCCTAAATATATTATTTAGTGAGAGGCTCCATTTAATTAGCTTTTGTATAAGGGGCCTTATGTTATTTTACAAGGTGGGTCCCCTATTGGAAAAGTAAATAACGTAAGTTTAATTTGGAGCCTAGGGTTTCACTAAAAGGGAGATATAAAAGGCTTATTTTCTCAACAGAAAAAGTAGAAGCCACTTTACACAATTCTGAGAATAAGATTTTTCTCTCCATTATTGAGAGAAAAATTTTCTCGTGCTAGTTGCTTTGGTAGTGATAAAGGCGCCCACACGTCAAGTGCAGATCGAACCTGAGTCATAACCTGGAAGATCATTGGAGATAGTTCGTGATCTAACTAGCGTGGTGGTGACAGATCGTGATTCAACAGGAGTGGTGGTGGCAGATCGTGATCCAGGAGCCTAAATCACTTCAGCGGAAAAAGCCAACTCGGATTTTCAAGGTACGATTTCTAGATTATGTGTTCTTATATATTATATGAGAGCGGTCCTTAATAGGTTTTATAAAAATTTTAAAACCTGATTTTTCCCCAACAGAAAGATGTTCTGCTCAGGTATAAAAGACGTCTTAATTCATTATGTTACAATACTCATGTCGTTGAAAACCCTACGACTCTTTTTTAATCTTGTACTTATATCTTTTTCTTCTTCTTAGAGAAGGCCAACTCTACATTGAATAACCAGCTAACAGTATTTACCTCAGAGGAGGTTTCAAGATGCCAATGGTAACAAGGTAGTCCTAACTTACACAAGTTTTGAAGATGCCTATGGGGACAGGGTAGTCTTAGGTAGGTCCTTGGTTAGACCTTTAATGAATATTGAGGTCCTTGTGTGGGTGTCTCATCTTTAAAACTTGTTTGCACTGTATTGAGTGCCGCTTAAGAAACATATTTGATACACAAGGAAGGAAACACGGGAAGGAAGCAGCCCTAGCCTTTAATCAACTGTTCACTCTACTAGCTTCTTGCATTTATGCCTCCGTTTGATTGTTGCTTGGGGATCTATTTTTTAGCCTAAAAAATTATCTTTTTATCTTCACTAGAACTGATGTAAGCCAACTCATTGGATTAGGACAAAAGCATTAAAAAAAAGAGACAATTTGGATGGCAAAAACCTGAATAACCTTCTCTCAAAGTCGGCATACCAACTTTAATGATTCGACTAGTCACTCGCCCTCAAATTAAAAGATCATCTCACCATAGGGTCGACATGCAATTCCCCGTAGTCATAGGTTCTATTTTAATTTGAATGGGATGGGTAGTAGTCCAATAAGGTATCTATCCTAGAGGTGACTACCAACAGCAAGACTTACAACCCTTGTGATGGAATGGAAAGATCTAGTAGCTCCATGTCTGGCACTAAAAGAAGACTGGCACATGCAAAAAGACTACCTGTCTCCAATTGGCACATATTGACAAATTTCTTACACGTCAACAATGACAAAATTATCTCTTCTCTCATGTAAATTGGGCACTGCTTGCTTCCTGAGTCTAGGAGCTATCACTATCACTACCACACCAATAGGATCCGCATTTCTTTGGAAAGAGCTTTGCTACTCTTTTGCAACATGGAAGTTGAATGTGCAGGCAAAATTATGTGAGAAAAAGAACCTCTTGGTTGAGTCCCCCATAGGATAGAATAGCAGTACTCAAGACTAGTAGAAAAATGTGAAATCATTGCACCTTGTTTAGATCAATGTGGATGCTTGCATTCTTTGGAATCGATTCAAATTCACTTTCAAAAGAATGTGGTTTCTTCAATCCTTCTTTAGTCCATCAATTTTGGCTTGCTTTTCCTCCTAATTGTGGAAGGGTAAATTTGAAATATAACATATTTCTTGTCTGAAATCTAAATAGATCCTAAATTTTGTAAAAGTTTGGATGGTTTGAAAGCAAATATCTAAATAATATGTTTATTTTTATGTTTTTGATATATGATTTTTTGTAAGTAAAAAAAAAATTAAAAATTATTGTAAGCATTGTATATAATTATTAACTTGTAAATCAAAATTTAATAAAAGAATTATGAGCCACATGACAATTAATTGTAAAACAAACTGAAATATATGAAATTATTTCAATTATTTGACTTACCAAGCTCTATTTTAAATTAAAATTCATTTGGAAAGTTTAAATAAAGTAAACTCTATTTTTACTTCTAAGGTTTTTTTTCTCCAAGTCCCTATCAGAGTAATTATTTAATTTAACAATTTCAATAAGAAATTCAAAATTCATGAGGAATTTTTTTATTGTCATAGTAATTCATTAATATTAATATTGTTATTATTGTTGTTATTTGTAAATATTGTATTTGGTTTGTTTAAAAAAAAATCCAACATTTAATATAAAAAATAGACGATAATTACAAAGAAAACATAAGAGAGAGGGAAAGATTGAGAGAGTTTAAGTTTTATACAAGAGGAAGTAGGCATCGTAAGGGTATTTTTGAAAAATAACATTAATGTCTTATTCAAACTTTTCCATACATATAAGAGTTTTTTACTTTTTCTATTTACATATTAATGTCTTAAAGTTACACAATTCTAAAAAATGAACATGTAAAACACTTTAAAAAACTGATAAAAAATAAAATTTAAATTTCCGACAGTAAACAAACAACCCCTTAGTGTTCATTCATACAATTAACAGACTAAAGTATATTTTATATTTCCATCTTATGCATTTTCCCCCTTTTCTACCACGACTCAGATTAAAGTATATTTCATGTTTACCAAGAAGATTATGGGACATTACGGCCCCTTCAGTTTAGTCATTTTTAGATTTGTAGCCTGCGGTCTGCATTTACTTTATTTTTCCTTCCAGCATGGATAAA
Source organism: Citrus glauca (assembly GCA_029633175.1). Taxonomy (NCBI): domain Eukaryota; kingdom Viridiplantae; phylum Streptophyta; class Magnoliopsida; order Sapindales; family Rutaceae; genus Citrus; species Citrus glauca. Next base: position 13,661,416 of record JAQOOD010000004.1, on the reverse strand, counting down.
CTGATACAATGGATATTTCTAATGTCTGTTTTGCTAATCTGAGAAACCAAATGAAAGATGAAAATGAAATGAAGAAATTTGAAAAACCCCTATAGAGCAAAAGAATGGCAGAAAGCATTTAGCCTTAATGAATATAGCAATAGTAATCCAGATGCAGACAAATAATGAACAACTGACAGAAAGCAAATCACAAATAGCTCTCACAAAAATAAAAATAAAAAACAAATAAATATCATGTGTGTACCAAATTGATATTCTCAAAATCGAAACAACAGTCAACCAAATCCATACAATGATGACCTGTCCTAAGTTCATCACTTCACATTGTAACCCAAAAATGGGGAATTGGGTAGAAAGTTAAGAGATTCTAATGTTCCAAGTTCTGTACAAATCAGAGGACCAAACCTTGTGCGGGTTCAGTCTTGGAAGGCTGATGGCCACTTGGTGAAGAGGTTTTTGGAGACTCAGCTAGATGAACTTGAGCAAAGTCATCCACCATTTTTCTTTTCTGTTCCTCTTCAGCCATTCCTGCTTTCTCTTTAGCCTTCTGCCCAACTTCTCCAGCAGCCTGGGCAACCTTATTGAAAGCCCCTGCCACCCACGAAGCCCCAGTAAATACATAGCGGTTCTTCATTATGGCAGATCCTACACTACTAACTTTTTGCTCAGCAGCTACAAATGCTGACTTCGTTTTCTCAGAAACCTGAAATTTCTGATCTACTTCCCGGACTCTGTCACTTACAACAGAAGTGCCAACACTGATCTTCTCGCTGAATCCAATTTTTTTGTCAAAGGAAGCAACTTTAGCTGAGGCTGTTGAGGTAAACTGGTGTTTCTCATCAAAAGTCTTTGCTTTGAAGACAGCATCTTTGCCTAAAATAAAACCCTTCGCAAGCATGCCGCTTACAACATCCTCAGCCTTCCGCAAAGCTGATTCAGCACCATTTGGAGTTTTATTTTTTGTTTCCTGCAAAGAATTTGAAAGCAATCAAGTTAGTGACAATCAATCTCACTACTTGTTTGTCCTAATGCTTAAGTTCTGAACAAAACACTTACGTGGAGAGCTGAAGCAGCAGGAGGAAGCTGATAATCTGGAGCCAGAGATATGGAGACAGATAGATCAACGATAGTTGCACCCTGAAATAAAATGCCATTTAATGAGTTGCATGAAAGTTAATAGACCTGCTTCATAAGTTTACAGTCCATTTTCTCCAAATTAAATGGACTTAGCTATTCTGCATCAGGTGCACATGGAGAAAAAATCAAAAGGCCTTAAGATCAACGTATGTTATCTTTTAGTGTCCTTTACATGATGACTGTACACAGCCTGTACAAAGGTGCAGGGTTTGGCAGTTGTCCCTAGTTTAAACTCGGTGATTCAAAAAGGTTGAAGGCTTTGGAGGCATTAAAAGAAAATAATAAGCAAATAAAAATGACACAAAGCTTCTCCAAATAATAATAACAATTTGATTATTGATGGTTGCTCCTGAAGTCATATTTTGATCAAATATCCTTTATCTATCTCGGATTGGCCACATATTGATGAAAGAAGATGATGATGGACACAACTGATCACTGATGGTTGCTCTCAAAGTAACATTTTGATCAAATATCCTCAATGTAGCATTGGTCACATATTGCACCTCCCATCACATTTATATTATTTCTAGCTTTTCCTAGAATCTTCACTGTTGTTCTCTCAGTCAAAAGTTTAGTTCAGAGAGGCAGCTTCTCATATCACATATCAGTTACAACCACAATTCATGCTAGTTACACTTTCTCCTCATTCAAACACATTTTTCATGATATTTATTGTAATAAAATCCGAATATAAGGATGACATTATACAGCTACTCTGTTCAAATCGATACTCACATTGGTTTGGAAATGAAGTACATTTCCACATCAATAGATTGAAAGCTTTGGGAGATTTTAATGCCTTAGTTTATGTTTTTAGTTTTATTTTTTTCTTGATACCCAGACTCAATTGGTCCCTGGTTGCTTACTAATTAATAATAAAAATGAACTGAAATCGGAATAAGAAATGAAAAACAGAATAAATTGTTCACTTTACCTGTAGAAATCGAAATCAGAATCGAAGTGAGCTGTATTATCATTGATGTATTTACTTTATCTTAAAATCGAAATGAATCATTACAGATTACTAAAATAACCTTTTTGATTATTGTCATTATTTATTATACTAATTGTGATTATGATTATTATTATTCAAATATTATTGTTAATAAAAATAATAAAATAGATAAATTTTATTAATATTATTATTAATATAATAATAATGAAATTAATGGTGCATTTACTAAATAGGAATAAGAACCAACAGGAATGAGAATGGCTGAAATGGAATGGAAAATGAGAATTAAAATAAGTTGTTTACTTAAGCTATAGGAATCGGAATCAGAATGAACTTCATTCCCATTGACATCTTTACTTTATCCTGAAATTAGAATAAATTGCTTCAAATTACGAGAAATACCCTTTGTTAATTATCCTTAATAATATTTATATCTATTATAATTTTAACAATAATAAGAATAAAAATAATAATAAAACTGAAAAAAATAATTTAGACAATAATAATAGATAAGAATAATAATTAAAATAATAAAATAAATAAATTTTTATAATAATGATAATAATAATAATAGTTCTTATTATTATCATTATTATTATTATCAATATAATATATCAATATAATGTATTACTATTATTATTATGCTTTTTTCATTTTTTGGTGTATATATATTTTTCTTTTAAAGGGGGCATTTTGGGAATATTGAAATGTTAACGGGGTAGAATGGAAACTCTAAGGAATCTCCCATTCCCCATTCCCCATTCCCAAATTGGAGTGGACCCTGCGATTCTAATCTAGATTCCTTCCTTTATTTTATGAAATAAACGCCATTAATGATTTCGATTCCCGAATCCAAGAAGTAAATGCACCATAATAAACAATGATAATAACAATGATGATGATGATGATGATAAATAATGAAGGACCTAATCACAAATATTACAAACTTCTGCACAGACTAAAATGCAAAAGTGACAAAACTTAATTGAGGACAATTTGGGGATTATGAAAAATCAATGGGGTAAAATAGAGAATTCAGGAAATGGGAACTTGATTCCCAACCCCTCAAGGGAATCAAGTTCCCATTCCGTAATCCCAAAAACATGTGGGCATTCCCATTTCCCCTTCTGCTTAAACAAGTAAACATCATCAATCATTTCCATTTCTATTCCGATTCCCTAATCCTAGAAGTAAACATATCATAAGTACTAGCTCTCAAATATTATTTAAAATCAAGTGGTTAGAAACATCAAATCCGACATTTATATACTCTGGATTGACAGCAATTCTCATCAAATTGATACTTAGTTTGGTTTGGAAGAAAAGAATGTTTTCGTATCAATAGTTAAGGAATTTTGAGAGGTTTTACAGCCTTTGTTTATTTATTTATTTATTTTTCCCTTGTTCCCAATGGGTCCCTAGCATTTTAAAACAAGAAGCTCAGCTCTAAGGTATTTTTTAAAATCAAGGAGTTTGAAAATCAAATCCAAATATGATATCTGAACTTAGATAAATTAATATTCTTTTAATTGAACAAAGGAATCATAGGCTTATTTCTAGAATATAAAGATTTATACCATAAAAGTAGCCAACAATACATTATTCTCCTGGAACCACAATTCTAGAACAAAAGGACATTAAAATGCAACAAGAGTCTATTAGTCACAACTACCAATTAAACTTGCTTCAAAATTTGTTCAAGTTTTGCGTGTCTTATTAAAATTATAACCAAAACATGGACATAGGTTGCTTTTTAACTGATGATTTCCAAATATGCCAAATTATGACCAAAAGCTTGAGACATGCTATAAATACAATATCTGGTGGTTTCCAATTAGAGGTCTAGAAGTACAAAATTTCTATAGAGAATATAGCATTTGTAGATTTGCCCTTCTACAGAAAACATATCCAAATTAACTGTTGTCCCTTGTGAAGTGAATGTATATGTCAAAGAAAAGACCAAGTAATATAAAGATTTTACCGAAAGAAGAACTGCAGTCTCTGCTCCCTGCATATCCTTGAAGGTAACATATGCAATTTGAGTCTGCTCATTATCACTGCTAGGTATATGATAAGTTTAATACCCCAATAAAGGTTGAAAAAGAGTAAATGTGAAGCCAAACAAGATGTTAACCTCTTCATTTCTACATATTCAATATCACCAGAAAAAGAAAAAAACTCCTTGATGCCTCTCTCAGTTGCTCCCAGAGAAACATTGCTGACTTTGACAGTTTTAATCTGCAAGAGAGCAAATAAAAGTTCCAACCTTGTATAAATAATAATTCTAAGAAGGAAAATTATCCACCGTCTACCTATTTGTTTTTCCTTTTTCAAAAATACACTAACATTTTTTTCTTTTTCAGCACGCCACCTGAAGTTTGCCTTTTATTGCACTCGTCCACTTCCGTTTGATCTCCGTTACTGGATTTAACAGAATATTAATAAAATGACCTTTTCACCCCTCAAAGGAAAATTACAATTTAACCCAAACTAAATGGAAATTGAAGATAAATTGGCTGGATTTAAGTTTTTTCAAGCAACAGAGTTAAATACAAAAGTGCATACTACAACTTAGAGGAAAATAGTGTTTGTTGCTTGCTAGATTTAGAAAACTTGTATTTATTTTTTCTCTTTCCATTGAGTTAAATAACATCAGTTATTTTTCTTTCTTTTTTTTTTTAATTTTCAAATCACGTTAAATGACGTGTATTCGAATGAAAGCCCATTTTACCCCTCTAACGTCAGCAATGTTCTAACAACGGTTAGATGGAAGTGGACGAGTGCAATAAAAGACAAACTTCAGGTGGCGCGCGGAAAAAGAAAAAAGTATTTGTGTATTTTTGAAAAAGGCAAAACAATCAGATGAACGGTGAATAATTTCCCTTCTAAGTACTATCAATGATGATTTAAAACATCCTCCACTGAAATAACAACAGAATTTCCAGTTGAGGGAGAAAAATGGTCCAAAACCAGCCGATGTGCAGACAGGAGAGAGGAGACAGGGTCTCAAATGCTAAAACAGCAAATTGGCTATATATGTATAACAGCAAATGATGATATCATAACACTAAAACTCATCATTTATATTTCACACATTCTAAGGCAACAAACACAGCAGGCATGCATGTTGATTATGAACTGACTGGCCCTATCCATACGACTAGCTGTTAGTGCAGAAGTTTAAGACCGCCACCAGTTATAGCCAAAAGAACTTTCACTTGTAAAGGAAACGGATACCTTCAGTGCGATGTTGAACATACTTTAAGCAAGGCTTCAACAGGATTTGCTTTTCGAAATATTGCCCAACAGTTGGAGACAATTGGATCTGAAGACAACCCATTGACTAAGCTAATGGCATTGGATTCATTCTAATGGACCAAGTAGCTGGAGAAATTATATGGGAAACCTATTTAATCTATTGGATATACTATGCACATTACAATAATACAAAGGAAAAAACAAGGTAATCAGAAACCCGAGAAACTAAAAAAGGAACAGGAAAATGTGTATCCTATCCTATGGCCAAGCAGCCAAATATTTAATAGGGATCAGATGAATATATATCCTCAAGCAACAACACGTGCTAAATAACTAAACTAAGATCATTCTTATTTGAAGGTCATCTAAAGTATATAAGTAAGCAAGCATTCAAGAAACAGTATGTTTATTAATCTACTTTAATTCACATAAGCAGTTGTTAAATTCAACATCAATCTGTTCAAGAAAACTACTACATTAAAATATATCCGTCTACCAGCCAAAGTACAACAAAATTTGTTCTAAACATAAATCAATCAGAATCGGAAATCGTAATGGCAATAAATAGCAATACTAACCGACATGCTGAAACGCTCCAAAGAAGAAAATAGCAGAGCAAAAGAAATAAATAAGACTAAAATAGAGACCGAAGAAGAGTTTAGATAATTTATATAAAGCGCGTTCAGTTGAGGCTGGGTATTGGAATGCGCGTGTGAGACCTACGGGTCAGCCCTCGCTGCCGGCTGTCGTCGCACGTGAGAGACGGAAACTTCAGATCACATTCGTGCGCTGAATGAAAATGGAAATGTAAAATAGAGTAATTGAAAGTGCAGTCCTCATTTGGAAAACCGGATTCCCGGGTGATTTTCAGAATATGCCATGTGGCAATATTTAAAAGGTTGGCGTATTGTATTACCACACACTTGCACACACATGATAGATGTTAATAAAAAGCAATATTTTTTTGAAATAAAGATACCAGTACAAACCCTAACTTAAACCAAAATCAAAACACCTATCCTCTCATCTCAAATCCTAAGCTCCCCGCCGAACGCCGGAAATCATCACTGCGACCCGCTTCTTGCCGCCAGCTTCGAAGCCTGCGCCGCCGATACGGTTCACGCCACTGCTTCGCTCCGCTTCCCGCCTTGAAAGCTAAGTTAAAGGTGGTTTTATTGATTTTAGTTTATTTTCTTTTTAGGCTTCTGAGCATATCGATTTCATATTTTTGTAGACTTCTCTAAATTTTGTGATCATTTCTTCGTTCGGTTTATGTAGGATGGTTTTTGTGTTGAAATTTGAAGGATTATGTTTTTTATTTTGTAGAATTTAATTTTTTTAAACGCTGATTCTAAATTTAGAAATAAACAATTTTGTGAAACAACTTTTCAACTTTCTATTTAATTGTTTTATAGATACAATGAAGTCTCTTTATTGCTATCATATGATGTGTATTTATCTCCCCTGTCATATGTTTAGATTTCTGCTACTAAAATTTTTAGTGATTTAACCATGCTGGATATATAACCTCCTATTATCTTCAACAAAGCTTTGCAAGGGGTATTTGTCTTTTCTTAGTTTTTCTTTTAGTAAAGTTTTGACCCTTCCAACTTTAGATCATGCTATAGCATGACTATTGTTAGTTCTGAAATTTTGAACTAGATTTTTTCTTTTTAAAGAGGTTTAATTTAACACTAAAATTATGCCCAAAATGATAATATTGACAGAATTAGTAATGATCTTTTGCTTGAATCAAATACTTTGATGATATTGATTTTGGATACTAATTCTTTTTCTTGCATTTTATTCTCACCTAATCAATATTATATGAGAGATAGACAGTTCATTTTGAGGTGTTTAAATAAAAAATTTGTAATCCATGGAGGCACCTAGCCTATTGGGTGTTGAAATTAAAATTTGATTAGTGTTGGTGGTAATTCAGATAAGACACTGTCAGCAGTGTGGTTCTAGAAAGTGATGTTCCCCTTTTTTTTAAAAAATAATTTCAACCTAGTATAACTCATTCTAGAGCACATGTAATGGATTCTCATTACTTGTTTTAATTTGAATGATATTTTGAGTGCATGCTTGCCTCTCTATTTTTTCTACTTTATTTGCTTTACTTGGTTGCCTAATGATGACATTTAATGGTTCCTCATAATTGTAGGTCAGCAATAAGATGCGGATGGTAAACTAGCAAAAGATCTTCAAGTGGTTTTGAAAAAGTCTAAGAAGGAAATTGCATGCTCTTCTTTTGTTCCACAGGCAGTTCTTCCTTCAAGGGTTTCACTTCTACTCTCCCTGAAATATTTTGAGTTTCCATCGAGTGAAAGCATGATGGACAAAAAGAAATCTGAAGATAACAACATTTCTGCCCCCTCTATCTTCACAACCCTTTTTGGTGGCATCCCCAATGAAAGCACTGTTGCTTCCTCCCTTTTTTCAGACAGCAATCCTTTCAAAAGACAGCACCGAGAATCACAATCTGCTGAGAACGAATCCATCTTCAATCCTATGAATTCAGATTCCTTGGATTCTAATAATTCTGAGCTGAAGAAAATAAAGAAAACCAGACAGGAAAAGCGAAATCCTGATTTACCCGATGCTGAAGGAGCAGCCACTAAGACTCTTTCGTTGTCCAACAAATCCACGAAACTAATATCCCCAAGATCTATTTTGGGTTATGAGCCAAATGGGACAATAGAGAATGAGATAAAGAAAGAACACAGTTCAAATGTTGGTTCAGAAAGTTATTTAAATAGACAAAAGCAAAATTCTAATTTCAGTGTCGAGGGAAAGAAAAGGAGCGAAAACAAGAAGACAAAAAAGAGGAAGAGGGATGATGTGGAGAAAGATTATGTGGAGAAGAAATATGGAGTGATTGCAAAAGAGGAAGAAGGAAAGAAGGTAGTGGTGGGAGAAAAAAGAAAGAAGGCAGACAATGAGATGGAGGACGTGTTGGTTCACAGAAAAGAAGAAGGGTTTGATGACGAGGGTAAGCTCTTGAGGACCATATTTGTTGGGAATTTGCCTTTGAAGGTGAAGAAGAAGACCCTAATTAAGGAGTTTATTAAGTTTGGAGAACTTGATTCTGTGAGGATCCGATCCGTGCCAATAATAGATGTATGCTATAATTTTAGTCTTTTTGGTTTTGTGATGAAGATTTAAATGCTTTAAGGTTTTGTTTATTTATTTTTTAATGTCTAATGATATTTTTTTTTCTGTATTTGGTTAGACCAAAATACCGAGAAAAGGAGCAATACTTCGAAAGCAAATCAATGAGAATGCAGACAGGTATGATGTTGTTCATTGAAATTTGTCTCAGTTTGTTGTTTGACCTTTCAGTAATTTTGTTTGACAATTCAGAATTGTGTATGGTTATTCTTTCTTCATTTTCTGTACTTGCTTAGGTTTTATCAATCGTGATTCAATTGGTTATTTTATTGATTCAGTAATGTTTTTAGGTTTTGTGTATGTTCCACTCTGTTTTGGCATTTTCAAGACAGTTTATGCCAAGATTAAAATTTACTGGAATTTAGGTTGATTTTCTGGATAGGTTGTCCAATGAACTCTGCTAATCAGGTGGTAGGTCCAATATTAATTTTCTAATGACAAGTGTCTGATGTCACAGTGTTCATGCATACATTGTTTTCAAATCAGAGCAATCAACTGAGGCTGCTTTGGCCTTTAATATGGCTGTGGTATGTTGTTGAGCAATAATGTTAATTTTGAATCACTGGATTAAAATACGATCATAACCATGAAGGAGTTACTAAGTATTGATTACGGGTTTTTCATGAATGTATGTAGATTGGAGGAAATCATATACGCTTGGACAGGGCCTGCCCACCACGTAAGAAGTTGAAAGGGGAAGATGCTCCTCTTTATGATATCAAGAAGACTGTATTCGTGGGTAACCTCCCATTTGATGTAAAGGTATTATTTTGTATGATGGTTTATGTGGACTCCCATAGTGCATTTGTTGTTGCCTACCCTCTATTATAATAACTGGGTATTTTGCCTCTGCAGGATGAAGAAATTTATCAGCTCTTTTGTGGCCTTAATGATCTGGAATCCAGTGTTGAAGCTGTTCGGGTTGTTAGACATCCTCATATGAGGGTGGGAAAGGGAATCGCCTATGTGTTGTTTAAAACAAGGGTATAATCCTTTTCTTTTTAATCTGCTATTGCCATTTAATTAATCTTGGATTTTTGTTTCTATGCAACCAATTGCATGTTTCTGCTTGATGTGTTAATCGGCATAGTGCTTTGTATCTTTTTCTCTTTTCTTATTTATGACAATTTTTTTCTTTCGGTTTTTTCTTTCGAATATTTTTTTTCTTTGGGGTAGCTATAATGGAGAAACACATACATTACTCCAAACATTTATAACTAGTCAAACTAGTGGTTTTAAGAGCTATACATACATTCGTGCAAACATTTGAAACAATAAAACTAGTGGTTTTAAGCTATTTTTAGGTTTCAATTATTTTAGGAACTAGTGGAAGAATACTGATTCCCAACCCCTCAAATATGAAAACCATGAGTATTTATGTTAATAAATAATAGACATGTTACACTTTAGTGGAAGCAAAATGACTATTCCTGCTGGAAGTATATAAAAATGCTTTCACTATTTCAACTTTAATAAATATTTCAATAACTCGGCAAGATAAATTAAAATGCAAATAGCCAGCGTATGATTCGCTTAGTCATCTGAAGCATACTCTTGCTAAACAATAGTGCATGCTCTTAAATAGCATTTAGTTTTATAGAAATGATTAAAAAAAATTATTCTCTCTTGAAATGCTTTAAGTTATAATTTTGAAGAAAAGAATAAATATTCTTATTTTGTATTTTTCAAAGGATGAGGAATGGGAAATTATTTGACATGGCAGGAAGCTGCTAGCCATATTGAAGGATTTCCAAATCCCATTTTCAAAGGTTTTTATAGTTTTTGAGATGGAGAGCAGTCTTTAAGACTAAAGGTTTATGGGTACTCTCAAATTATTCCTAAATAATAAGTCTACTAAACTATCACGTATAATGCATTTGTCAGTCCTGTATCTGTCATTGCTTTTGTTTCTGTAGTTTTTTCTTTAATAATAAGTCTACAAGTTTATAATTCATTACCTGTTCTGTTTACTTCTATTTCCTCTGTATCAGCTTCTTTTTCATATCTATTGTACCAAACGTTACAACTATATCTATTTGAAATGGAATATCTATATTCTAATTTGAATTCGGTGTTGCAAAAAGCACAATTCTTATAGGAAAGAAGTTTATGCTTCTAATAAATTAACTTCAGAATCAGAATCTGTAAAGCTTGTATTATATGATTCTTCTGAACCTAGATGCACCGACACTATGATTGTCGGATATTTTTTGTAAAGTTTCTTCCTAGTATTCTTCTAGATCTGAGTTATATTTATTGCTTTCTAATAAATTGATCTTTGCATTTTTATTATTTGGACAATCAGGCTTTATATGTCCTATTTTTCCAAAAAGAAAACATTTACAATTTTTCTCCTAGGTCTATTAAAGTTTTTAGGACTACTAGATTATAGTAGGAAATTTATTTCAAATTTATGTAAATTTATGGTGTGTGTATATATATTACACCAACATTTCTGATATCTGTGTGTGATTCCTTATTATCTACAGTATGGGGGTTATGATGGAAGACTTACAATTTTTTTTTCCAACAGCAATAGAAACGTTTGCATAAAACTCTTCTTGTACACCCGTTCCCCCCCCCTCCCTCCCCGACCCCCGCGTAGATGGGAATGATGGGGACATAAATATTAATCTTGAAGAGGACAGCAACTGCATTTTAGGATTTGAATTGTTTTACACATCTCTTTTCTCTTCATTTTTTCTTTTGAGTCAGTTGCTAATTTTTTATTTTCACAACTGTAATTTGCCCACTGAATTCAAAGTATTGTACCTGCGATAAGTGGGATGTCGTTAAACCTCTATTACTATTAGCTGTTGTAATTGCTTGCTGAATTCAAAGTATTATACCCGCTGTAAGTTGAATATTCTTAAACCTCTATTAGTATTAGTGGTTATGACCTCCTTATTAATGTCGGGTGGAAAGGAGTCTGAAATTAAATCAACAAGATAATTGGATTGAATAATGTGAGTTACTGCAGGAAGCTGCCAATTTGGTTATTAAGAGACGTGACTTGAAGCTCCGGGATAGGGAGCTAAGGCTTTCTCATGCCCGGCAAAATTGTACCCCATCGAAGAGAAAGGATGTGGCACCTGCAGTTAATTCCCCACCAAAGAAGTTTGTCTTGAATTCAAGGACTCTAGGAAGTGGAAATAGGTCCAATTCAAAGGTTGCTATGTCATACCAGGGTTTACAAGCTAGCAAATCTTGTACGCCAAAGAAAGTCCATTCAGGGAGCAGTGTAGTTAAGATGAAGAAATCAAGAACTGAGAAAGGGGAGAGGCCTAAAGTACAGCTGGAGAAAAGACCAGCCGTTGCTCTAAGAAAGGCAAGGGCAAAAGCTCCAAAGGATGTTTGGGTTTCAAGACAGGCAGGGATGAAACGGAAAATGGAGAGCCAAACTCCGGAGATCTCACAGAGGAAAAAAGCCAAAGTGAATGAAAGATGAGATGTATGTAATTCCAAAATAGGTTTCTGTTCCAAGCTGAGAGGATTTTTAACTATGCTAAGGATGATACATGCATGAATCAAGAATTTGCAATGAGATTATGGTATCTTTGTATCTTGCGATGGTAAATTTTGGATTCGCATCTGGATGTAGATGCATTCAGATTCTAATAGATGTTGGCATTTTCACATACGAATCTGCATCTAAATTTGCAATAAAATGTGCAGATCCAGGCACGGGTAATATCCGTAGACTGTAGGTGGATATTAGAATATCTAGATCCATAAAAAATAAAATTCAACAATTTAAAATATAATTTAAATATTCAACAATTGACAAATCAATCATGAATAATATACAACATAAATCTATAAATAAAAATATTATAATATAAATCAAACATTAAAATAATATAAATTTTGAAATTGAAAAGGGTTCAATATAGTTAGTACTTTCCATTGGCAAACATGATGTCAAAGGCAAATGTACAAATAGTCAAATATCGACCCGCACAAGTTAAAAAAATCCAAAATGAAAAAGAAGAATCATTAGATTCTAGCAATTTAAATAGCCAAACATTCAATTTCAAAGCATAAATGACGTTGATATCAAATCCAAAATTGACAATTGTCAGATTCAGAGGATGAATAAACCCAAAACAGAAAGGGAAACCATCAATATCACTATAAATTTAAAGACCCGTGATATAGATTCCACCACCTGAATTTAGATATCCACCTTTTACAAGCTAATCATACATTTTGCAGATAGCTTTTTTACCTTCTGTGAACTCCAAATATTAATAACATAAATTCAAGTCTTGTCTTTTATCAAAAGAGAAATCAAAAAGAAAATCACGGAATTATTGATATTGCCACTGATTCAAGCTTGAACAACATTAGCCAAAAGACTTTAATTATCTTACATGATGTAAGAAACATGATTCTTGCACAACTGTTTGATGAAAATCTAAAGATTGTAGAAATAATATAATTTTATTATTTTATATTTCTACGACTATTAAATTTTCATCAAATAATTATAAAATAATCATATTTCTTACATCATCATATACGATAACAAGCTCCTTGCCAAAGAGATCCCCCCTATGAATAGAAACCATCTTATTCACGACAATTAGCACTATGTCACGGACCGCAATCGTGACACCTAAGATATGTGCTTATACGCTAGTGTCGATGATGGTTGTATTGATTGTTGGAGACGTGCTTCAGGGGCGTGCGTGAGTGGAATACAATGGCCCTAGAATCTTTGGAGTTCAGGAAGACCGACTCGGTTGAGTTTGGGGAGTTTGTTGCCAATAGAGGACTTAACCTTGGAGAAGGGTCTAGGCGAAATCCTAGACACACTGGTTGGGAACTGGAGCCATTCTCCTGACGAGCCCAAGGCAGGGCGAAACCAGTCGATATTGTGCCACTTCCACTAGGCTTACTCCGTAGTATGGGATGCGGGAGCACCGCACGGGCTTGAAACTTCTCGTCCCGTGACAACTAGCTAAAAAAGAACCCCTTATTGTCGCAAAAGCTAAGCGTAGCCATGTTCAATTTTTGTCAAAGCTTCTACTAGTATTATAAATCACATCACAACTAAGCAAACGTCTACACTCTTTATTGTGATCATGGAATCTTTTCCCCCTTTCTCTTGGTGACAGTTCTTGGAAAGACATGATTTTGCAGCCATTCTTCCTATCAACATCATATTCAGTTCAACGACAGCGCAATTTTAGCTCAGGCGAGGCATTCAGCATTCGACAGTTAGGGATTTGGGGTTGTTTCCGATTGCGGCTGCTGGTGAGTGGTGAGTTATGAGTGTGTGTTTTTAGTTTTATGGTTATATTAGTTTTTTTTTCAAGTTCACTTATATATTTTAAATTGAAAATTCGTAAATAATTTAAATAAAAAATCTTGCGGATCTAAATACTCGGCTTTTCGTATGGCAGTGCATGTGGATTCATAGTCGAATCCACATGAATCTTAAAAATTAGACTCCGAATCTGTATTTTTTTATATATGGATATAATTTTTCTGGATTTGGATATTTTAAATCTTTACGGATGTGAGCCGGATTTAATTTTTTTGCCATATCCCTACTCTATGTTTTATTTAGGAGGGCTATTTAGTTCACCTTTAGAAACTAATCGAGGTTAAAATTTGATTTAGATTTAACTCAAAGCAAATTGATAATTCAATTAATTTACTTTAGCTAAAAAGGGAACAAATCCAATTAAATCCTGAATTTCGTATTTCCCCTCATTTTTCACAAACTAAAATCCTAATCCCTAACCCAAAAGCTATCAAATCCCTAAATCAAAAGCTAAATTTCCGAATGGAATCTAGTAAAGATAAATACTTAGGTGGCGTTTGTTTTTTAACTTAATGACTTCAAGTGACTTAACTTAAATAATTAAGTTAATTAGAGGTGTTTGTTTTTATAACTTAATGAGATTTTTTAAATAATTTTGACTTAATAAAATAAACTTTTTTTTGGTTTTTTACTTAATGGAGAAATATGAATTAAGTCAATTACTTGCTAATGTCAAAAATATCCCTGTTTTATAATTTATTTTTCATGTCTATCTCAAAACTCACCCATAGACATTTACCCCACATAAAAATATCTTTATTTTTCTTTCTTATATTATATACGATAAAATTTGAAATTTATGGTATTTTATATATTAAAATTTTAAAATAATTATGTATTCACTTGAATATAATTTTACTAATAAATGTTAAAATATTGTGGTATTTAATATATTATTTGTTTGACATTCAAATTTAATAAGAATACAAATGTAAAAGTACATTTTTTAGCTTTTTAAGTTAAAAAAAAACTTAATACTTATTTTCTGAGTTTAGATGAAAAAAAAAAACAAACATATTATTCAGATTCAGACATTCAGACCTGTTCAGAATTCAAACTAATTCAGGTCTATTCAGATTTCAGAAAAAAAAACAAACGCCACCTTAGTCTACAAATCCCTAACTCCCTAAACTTAAATAAGCAAAGTTCAAGCAGTCAAACTCAAAATCAAGCACTTATAGTTCAAACTCAACGAAAAGACATACCCAAAAGCACTACAAATCTACGTCCCTCTAACCTGGACTGCCACCACACATTTGTTATCCCCTCATTGCTATACACCCATCGCAACCAGTCGATCGTCACGATCACAACTCTTTAATCTTCATCTAGCTTTGTTTCATTTTTAATTATTTACTGTATTCTTTGTTTTGGGGGGAAATGATGTGAACCTCATAGAGATAATAAGACCCTACACTTAACAAGATTCTTTTGTGAAGGATCATTCTAATTCAAATTCAAACATCATAAAATAAAGACTGTGACTTTTTATCTATAAATATAAGAACCAATGATATAAGAAATCTGAGGCTGATGCTACACTCAAGAAAGAAGAGAAATTGTGAGTGATAAATCAAAAAATAATGCCAGAAGATGAAATTTTGATAAGTTCTGAACGTTCTTAGAAGAACTAATGAGATTAAGATAAAACTATCACAAGCACATAGGATGAAGTATATTCAGATCCTACCAAAGTTTCCGTCGGACCTGTTACAAGGGCTCGAGGAAAGAAATTCAAAGAAGTACTTAATGGATTGATTCAAGCAACTTGGGCTCAATCAAATTTGTGGAGGCCCATTAAAGGAATCGTACATGACTAATGCATGATTCACACTATTGAAGTTTCCAAATAATCACTTCTATGAAATAGGGAGTTGGCTTGCACATTATGGCAAGAAAATATATTATTTTTCTTCTTCAGATATTTTTATATTTCTTGAGGAGGCTATTAGGGAAACTATCAATTATTTATATTTTAATTGCCTAGTTTCCATTTAATTGATGTAAGACATTTAAGCCAATTATGATCCTTATTTAGTTTAAATTCTTTCCTATTTACTTAGATTATGATTCTAATTTGATTTAGATTCTTTTTTATTAGGGAAGATTCAGATTCAAATTCAAATTTGATTTTTAGTTTAGGATTTATTTCCAAAAATTCTTGTAACCAACCCTATATAATGTGTTCGTATCCAATAAATCGAGAGAAAGTTTTTATGCAAATGGTGAGAGAGTTAATTATGTTTGGTTCTTTACAAACTCTTTGAACTTATTGGATTTCCGTGATTTTCAAACTTTTGACTTATCAATTAGACCATCATGTTTTCAATAAGCATTGGGTTGAGGTTCCAATCAATTTCTAGTTTATATTTGATCTTGGGGACTAGATTGATTAGAGCCACATCAGTTCTTGACAGGTTCGTATCAAGAATCAAAGAGGAAAGCTCTCACTACTATTATAAACTTTGATATGAAATTTCCAGTAAGGTTACATGAGCTTATAAAGTTGAATTTTACTAATGAAATAAGATTTTTCTTATTGCTAAATATAACCTAGAGTAAAAAAGAAATTATAGATCTTATTTCTAAAACAAATTAAGAAACATGATTTTGCCTAATTTCTCTTTCTAATTTGATAAGGTCTTATTTGTTCTTCATGCAAGTCACTTCAAATTAAATTTAGAAGCTTGAATAACATTAACAAGGCATTGACTAATTTGAATTTATAATTTGGACTAAATAGTTTCTTGGACAGGGCATGAATTTAAGACGTGCTCAATTAATCCATGTAATGCTTCCTTCATTTTCTTGACTCTTACCCTTGACACTAGGCCTCCATGGATGCTTAATGGATCTTGTGGAGCTTTGGCAACTTGGTTCTTATCATTCGCCCTCTCTTGAAAAGGATTTGTCATCAAATCTTCACATATGTCAAATGGAGATAACTCAGTAACATTGAAACTTGCACTTATATTATTCTTGCTTAGACGATCCAACTATAGTCATTGTCATTGATTTTTTCAGTCACTTGATGGAAGTAGTTTTGAACATTTTTGAACAAGAAATTGTGCCTTCCTCATGTGCAACCAAGCCTAATCTGTTGATTCAAATACAACTTTTTTGCACCCCTTATTAGCTTAGTTAGCATATTGTTATATTCCCTTATGTTCCATTATCAATGTTTTCCTTATCTTTTCATGAATGTGCCTAACAAAGTTGGCTTTTTTCTTTCCATCTAAATGAATTCTCTTATCCATAGGTAAAAGGGTTAAATTCAAAGTAAAAGGGTTAAATTCAAAGGAGTTAATGGATTAAAATCATATACAATTTCAAAAGATGAAAACTTAGTTGTTGAATGCACACTCTTATTATATGCAAATTCTACATGTGGCAAACATTCTTCCCATGTTTTCAGTTCTTTGTATTATAACACGCAATAAAGTAGATAAAGTCCTTCCTTCTCGCGAACCACTGGAGCGCTTAGTGCCCAGAGGACTATGGATTTTGCTTTCAAGTTAAAGCAGCGCATAAAAAAGGGTTGGTCCGTCAAAAGCAAAAGTCTGGTTCCTTTGTGAATAAAGCTTAGAATCAACAAGGGTTCGTAGAATGAAGGGAGTGTACAATTGGAAAAACCCACTTTTTTGTTCGTAATGAGGGATAGATAGAATGGAGTTCTTCACGAAGTTCGAGACAAAAAAATTACTTCAATTTGTCCATCAGTTTGTGAATGGCAAGTAGTAGAAATTTTTTTTATTGCTTAAAACATCTTAAACAAGATTAAAATGTTCAAAATGTTCATCTAAGTTTTTGTTATAAATCATAATATAATCAAAGTATACAACCACAAATTTACTAACAAAAGCACACAAAACATGATTCATTAATCTCATGAAAGTACTAGGTGTATTGGTTAATCTATAAGGCATAATTAACCACTCATATAAGCGATATTTTGTTTTAATTGCAGTTTTCCATTCATTACCTTCTCTCACCCTAATTTTATTTCACTCTTAAGATCAATTTTGGAAAAAAACACAAGAACCATATAATCCATCATGCATGTCATCTAATTTGAAATAGGGTGTCTATACTTTACTGTGGTATTGTTGATGGTATGGCAATCAATACCTATCCCTTATGAGCCATCTTTTGTAGCTACAAGCAACATTGGAACCACAGAAGGACTCATGCTTTCACACACGTACCTGCTCTTTATAAGCTCAGTCGCTTGTCTTTCATGTTCCTTTGTCTCTTCGGGATTGTTTCTATAGACTAGTCTATTTGGAATTGATACTC
Source organism: Citrus glauca (assembly GCA_029633175.1). NCBI lineage: Eukaryota > Viridiplantae > Streptophyta > Magnoliopsida > Sapindales > Rutaceae > Citrus > Citrus glauca. Next base: position 13,643,261 of record JAQOOD010000004.1, on the reverse strand, counting down.
TTAAGTATAAAGCCAATTTGATGCTCAATTCCCCTTATTGGTGATCCTCTTTTTGGAAAGTAAAAGCAAAAAGCAAAAGGCTCCTGACAGGACAAGACCCCTGTCTTTTCATCTTTTAGCCAAAATTAAAAGCAAAAGGAAGGTGCTTTAAAGTAAAGATAAAGTAAAGCAAACACTTTGCTTTTACGAAAGCAAAAACAATTATTACACAATGCTTTAAAAACTGTGCGAGAGAGATAAGTTGTCAACATCACTGTCAACTTCAGCAATGGAGAACTGTTTCATACAAATCTGATTACCAAAAAACCCACTGGTATTCAATTTTTTCCAGGATGTGTTCTTTGGATAAAACTTGTTGGATCCACCCTTCATAACAATGATCTTTTAATCGGGTTTGATATTCTCACTTGGTTAAAAAACTCCATATCACAACTTTTGGAATCTGTTATAAACAGATGTTTCAACCTTATACGAATACCCTGAGATTGTTCTCTATCTCAAGCTCTCCTCCTTCATACGATCCTCTCAAAGCCCGTTTTCCTCTTCATTGTCCAGAAAGTCATAGTTAATTTCTTCATCCCACCCCTCTATGGAAAAATGAAAGCTCTTTATTAAGCTCCCTTTCAAGTTTAACAAAGACATTAATCCAACCAAAGCTATCCATCCAGGAATGACTCCATCAAACCTGAAACTAGCCTAAGAAGAATGTTCTTAATTGCTAAAACAAGGCCTTATTGAGCCCACAGGTTCAGAATGGGCTTGTCAAGATTTTTATGTGGAAACAAGGTCTGAAATAGTTAAAGGCAAAAAACATGTTGTTATTGATTACCATCCTCTCAACTGTTTTCTTAGAGACGATAAGTTCCCCTTGCCAAAAATCCAATCCTTATTTGTTCATATCCAAAATGCTAAGGTCTTCTCAAAATTTGACCTTAAGGCAGGTTTCTGGCAATTAGGAATCCACCCTGATGACATACATAAAATAACTTTTTGCATTCCAAATGCCCACTACCAATGGAAAGTAATACCATTTGGCCTTAAGGTAGCCCCCTCACTTTTCCAAAAGGCCATGATCAAGATTTTTGAACCGATCCTCCATTATGCACTTATCTATATAGATAGCATACTATTATTCTCAAATGATCATGATTCCCATCAACAATTACTTTCCCATTTTCTTGAGATAGTGGAAACATATGGTATAATATTTTCGGACAAAAACAGTATCCTAGGGCAAAACATTGTCACCGTTCTTGGCATGACTCTAAAAGATAGATAATATAGTCCTAGTCTACACATAGCCTAGGAGCTTACTCATTTTCCAGATGAACATTTGTCAAAAAAGAAGATTTAGCAATTCGTAGGTATCATCAATTACCTTTGAGAATTCTTTCCACATGTAGCTATTCACACCAACCAGCTTGCAAAAATGCTAAAAAAATTAGGCCCACCATGGGGCCCCCCCTTAGACTATTGTTGTCCAACATCTCAAGCAAATTGCTCAGCGTCCTCCCCCTTTGAGAATCTCCCTTGATGGTCAAAGGATTCTTCAGACTGATGCAAGTGATGAATACTGGGGAGCTATCCTTTTGGAAAAACATGATGGTAAAGAGTCTTACTATGCCCACGCCAGTGGACAATTCAAGGAATTAGAAAAACACTACCATGTGATCTACAAAGAAATCCTAGCCGTCAAATATGGAATTCAAAAATGTAAATTTCATCTTATTGGCCATAATTTCCTCATCAAATTAGACAATTCCTCCTTTCCGAAAATCCTTGAATTAAAAAATAAGGTCCTTCTAAAAAAACATCTCCTCCGACTCAAAACGTGGTTATTAAAATATGACTTCATAGTCCAACATATAAAAGGAGACTATAATCTTATCCTTGATCTCTTGTCCCAAACTTTATCTTCATCCCCAAGAGCCTCTTTTGCCTCAGTTCCAGTCATCTTTATGGCTCCTACTCTACCCAACACATCTTTGACAAAAACATCCTTCCCTTGTAATGTCATTTTCTCCAGTCCTTATCAGATCCAAGATTTTGTAAAGAAATTTGTTTTTCGATATTTCATGAATATATATCGCATCCAGACATCCGGATTTCCAAGCTTTCATCCAAATCACCTCTTTCTTACTGGCCTAAAGATCAATCCCTCCAGGGATATCACAGAAGACAAATTGTGGTATATATGGTGTCTTACCATCTTATACGCTACCAAACTGATCTTTCCTATACAACCAATGTTTCAGTGTCTCACAGATCCAAACCAAGCTCATTCTCTCACATGAACACTTTTTGAGTGGTTCTCCCCTCTCTCCTGGTGGAGAAAACAACTTGATCTTATCATAAAGCATCACCACATTAATCTCCTTCCTGATTAAGAAGGTGAACAGTTCGCCTCAGTCTTTTTATCCACTGTCCTTATTTCTAGCACCCTGTTACTAAACTCTTTTTGGACTCAAGACCAAGCTTATGAATGGAAGACTATTCCTCATAGTTTTCCTCTAGATCATTATTGAGTGTTAGAAAATGTATATTTATAAAGGAGAAAATCGTCATTTTATACTTTAAGTTTTACTAACATTGCTACTTTTATATATTTAAGTATCTTCTGATTTAATTATGTGTACTTTATATTAATTAAGTATTTTATATATTTTAGGGGCATCATGGTCATTTCACAATAAACGAGAGATCAGACAGTAAAACAGACATCACTTTTGAACTCAGGATAATCGAAAACCCTAGGAGGAGCATAAAAGGAAAAATAACATTGTTCACATGTACGGTACTGTCCATATTACTGTTCACGACACTGTTCACATATACGGAATGATGATGTGGCATGATTATATTGGATTAAAATTCTTATGTACTGTTGATCAATGACGTGACAATATATTAGTAAATCAAAAATCGTGCGTACGGTACATGCATATACACGAGATTATTTACAACCAAACCAAGTCACTATTCAAGCTGTCTGACTGTTCAAATCACGTGGTCAAACCATGTCACTATTCAAACTGCTTGGTCAAACCACGTACTATTGATTGATGACGTGGCGCAATCCTGAGCGTTCAAAATATTTTTAATCCAATAACCATGATTTACTCAGTGTATCTATAAAAAGGGGGCCTCCCCCCTAATTGGGCATCCCGAAATTCATTTTTTCAGTTCAATTTTCTGTAATTCCTTCTCCATTTTCAATTTTTTAGTTTATTTGGTAAATTTATTTTCTCTTCCCTTTTAACTTTTATAGATGTTTTGACTTTTCGTTGACAAATAGTAATAATCATGTATAGATACCATCTTGGTTTTACTGGCTCCCTATTACAAGGTTATTATTATTTGGCACGATAAGCCCTTAACACTATATTGATTAGAGTGTGGTTCATGAGGAATGGAAACTTACCTCATGATTTAATTGACATTAATAAGGAATATTTAGCCCATAGTGTATGTTGATGCAGATCCAAATATCCAAGTGCTTCATTTCAACAATTTACACTTTAATTTAATTCTGCCATTTCAATTTAAGTTTTATGATATTCTAGATCATTTTTACCATAAATCCAACCACCCATTTAAAAAATTAATTCTACACATAATTAAAATCCGCCTCCTCGTGGGATCGACACTCATCACCATTGATCTATTTTGCAATGGGTTCGTGCACTTACAAGTTCAATAAAATTTGCATAATACGTTTTTGATGTCGTTGCCAGAGAGGTAAGTTATTTTAATTTGTAGAATTAATTTTTGTAAATAATTTCTTTTAGTTGTTTTCTTCTAATGTTTTTTCTTAAGTAAAAAAAAAAGAAAAAAAGTGAATTTGCGTTTAGAGGTAAGAATTTCTTTTCTTTTTCTTTTCTTCAAAGTTATGTACTTTAATTTTCAAGTTATTTTTCTTTGTAATTGTTTATCTTATTAATTTATTTTAATTTTGTTAATTTATTTCACGTATTTTTTAGTGTGTTTTTATAGAAATGTTGTAACTGCGTAATAAGGTTAGTATCGTAATTTCTCATTCTTCTTTAGTTTTATTAATTTTATTTTCATTTATTTTTGTGTCCTTTGCATGCATGGTCGAAAGTCACTATTACCTAATCTTGAGCCTATAGACACTGAACTAGAAAAAACATTGAGCACACACAAACACGTTAAAAATAAAATTGAAATGGATTTGCAACAACAACAACAAGCACACCACAGGAGAAGCCATTTAAGGACTACTTCAGTCCTTTAGCTAATTTGAGTACATCATGTATAAGATACTCAAATGTAGCTGTTAGAAGTTTTAAATTAAAACCTAGTGTGCTAAACTGTGTCCCAACATTCTATGGCCTAGAAAATGCGAACCCATATAATCATCTGAATGATTTTCATGTTGTTTGTCAAATTTTTAAATATAAAAATTTTTCAGACGATGATGTTAAACTTAGATTATTCTCATTTTCTTTAAAGGAACTAGTTCGTTCATGGCTTAATACATTGCTTGCTAATAGCATTACATCATGGGAACAAATGATAACAAAAATTTTGAATAAATACTTTCCAGTGTATAAAACCAATGCTATTTGTAGGGAAATCTCAGAGTTTACCCAAAGAGAAGATGAGCAATTTTTCGAAACATTGGAGTGATTCAATGGGCTACTTTTGAAATGTCAACATCATGGGTACGAGAAATGGCACAAATGCTAATACTTTTTGGATGGATTATTGCTGCATGTGCAAGAATGACTAATGGCAACAAGTGAAGGAGAGCTAATGTCAACAAGTACATCAGAAAATTAGGATTTCTTTCAGCGACAAGCGGATAATTCGCAACAACGGAGTCGATCACTCAGGAATACTAAAAGAATTAAAGGAGTGAATGAGGTTCACATTGGCGAGTCAAGTTCAGGAATTAAAGAAGTTAAAGAGATAATTGAAGGCCTTTCTCAACAAATAGCATCGTTAATGACTTCTAAATCAACAAAACCACATGACCATTACTCATACTCAGATGAAGTCAATGCCATAGGTGTAATGAGAAAACCATCAAATTACAACCCATACTCGAACACATATAATCTTGGATGGAGAGACCATCCCAATTTTTCATGGTCTCAAGGATTCCAACAAAATGGACCAGCAGCTCCAGCTCCACCAATGCAACAAATTCCTCAAGTTTCTCAACCCTCTCAGCTCCCATTGAGACCATACAATCAGAACCAAAATTAATTTCAATCCAGACCATGGGAGGATGCATTCCAGAATTTCAAGAATGTTACTTAGTCCACGATTGAGCAACAGAACTGCAAAATTGATGAACTACGAAATGAGATGAGAGTAGGTTTCAACTTACAAGCCCAATCAGTTTCAAACCTCGAGAAGATGGTGGGACAACTTGCTTCTTCACCTCAAACATTGGCAATGACTGTTGACAAAAGCAAATTTCCAAGTCAACCAGTGCCTAATCCTAACGAAATTTATAAAGTAAGTACCAGTTCACCACAGCAGGATGAAGAGGTCAAAGCCGTGATGACCTTACGAAAAGGAAAAGAAGTTGACAACAAAGTGGAAATACCGGTGACGAAAATGAATCAAAATGTACATGTGAATGTTAAGGACTCACCATCGAAGGAGAAAGAAGAAACCAATCCACGAGAATACGTTCCTAAAGCTCTATTTCCTCAGAGGTTAGCTAAAGGAAAGAAGGGAAAATCCACGGGTGAAATTCATGAAATCTTTAAACAAGTAAGTGTTAACATCCCTTTGCTTGATGCTATAAATCAAGTGCCATCTTATGCGAAGTTTTTTAAAGACATTTGTACTAAAAAGATAAACATTCATGTTCAAAAGAAGATATTTTTAATAGAAAATGTTAATTCTATACTCCAACACAAAATACCTCTAAAATGCAAAGACCCAGGCTCCCTCACTATCTCATGTAGTAAAGGGAACCAGACAACTGAGAATACTTTGTTGGATTTAGGAGATAGTGTGAATCTGTTACCCTATTTAGTATTTGTGAAACTTGGACTTGGAGAATTACACCCAACTCCAGTGGTGTTAAAACTTGCAGATCGATTTACAAAAATACCTCGTGGTATTGTAGAGGACGTGCTTATCTAGGTAGACAAGTTTTATTTTCCTGTAGATTTCACTGTAATTGACACTAAACTAATCCAGGATTCAAGGAAACACATTCCCATTATCCTAGCCGACCTTTCTTGGCAATTGCCGATGCTCACATTCAATGTAGGACTGGAAATATGCAGTTATACTTTGGCAACATGACTATGGAGCTACACATGTTCAACATTGGCAAACAACCTCACAATGCAGATGATGAAATTGTTGATGTGGATTTAATAGAAACATTAGTTGATAATATTTTTCTTTCAAACCTTAGTGATGACCCTTTACAGACATGTTTAACTCACTTTGGTTTGGATTTTGATCTTTACAGATCAGTCAATAAGGTCAACGTTCTACTTGACTCAACACCATCCATGGATACTAATAAATGGAAGTGAATAGTTTCTATTGGCCAATTATATTTCCAGATGCTTACACTTTCTATTCTTCATGTGATAGGTGTCAACGAATGGGAAGCATTACACAAAGAAAGATACCGCTAAATTGAATTTTAGTGGTTGAGATTTTTAATGTACGGGGTATCAATTTAATGAGACGATTTCCCCCTTCTTTTGGCCATCGATACATATTGATTGTTGTTGACTACATATCAAAATGGATAGAAGCAATTCCATGTAGAACTAATGATCACGAGGTGGTGATAGGAATTTTAAAAAGCAACATTGTTTCACACTTGGGATTCCCTCGAGCAATAATAAGTGATGGTGGTGCCCACTTTTGTAACAAAGTATTCAAATCTCTTTTGACAAAGTATTCTATCACTCACAAAGTGGCGACCCCATATATCATCCACAAACTAGTGGCCAAGTTGGGATCTCCAATCGAGAAATAAAGCATATATTAGAAAAGACAGTGAGTCCAGACAAAAAGATTGGTCATAAGACTTGATGATGCATTATGGGCATATAGAACGGCTTTCAAGACCCCAATTAGGATGTCATCCTATAGACTAGTGTATGGAAAAGCTTGCCACAAAGCTGTGGAACTCGAGCATCGTGCGTACTGGGCCATCAAGAAATTCAACTTTGATATGCAGCAAGTTAGCTCAGAAAGAAGATTATAGCTTGCAAAACTTGAAGAAATTCGCAATGATGCATGCGAAAATGCAAAGATTTACAAGCAACGAATGAAAGTCTTTCATGACAAGCAAATTATCAGAAAATGCTTTTATTCAATTCTCGCTTATACCTATTTCCAGATAAGTTGCGCTCTTGATGGTCTGGCCCCTTCATTGTTTATACTGTTTTTCCATATAAGGCAATTGAAATTAAAAACCCACAGAACGGTGTCACTTTTAAAGTTCATGATCAAAGATTAAAGTTATATATAGAGTACCAACCACATAGAGCGGACTCCGAAATAAATTTGAGTGAATCACCAGATTTGAATTGAGATTTTTTCTTTCTTTTTGGTGATTTTATTTTTTCTCTTTTTACTATTCTTTTGCTAATTGAAATTATTTTTACATAAGTGTGTTTGTTTAACCATTAAGTTTTCTCTTATCATTGTTCATCATGAGTGTCTCAACTAAATAGCTCCTCCTTAACATTCTTAGACAACTTTAACATGTAAAATCTCATCTTAAAAGGCAGATTCAATTTTGTAAAATACATCATATTTGGGCTCTACAACCATCAGAGTTAGTATCCTATGTTGAGGATTTAGAAAGCAAACTCAGAGACATTGAGAGAGGTGTCTACAACATCCTGTTGGAGCTTAAGGTAAATTCAATAAAAGGATGATTTTAATTTTCTTTGTGTGTTTTTGTTTGTTTTTTTATTTGTGTGCTTGAGTTTGTTACCCCAATGAAGTGGCGGATAACGGTACTTCGTGACAATCAAGTCGGTTACTTTAATTTCCCATAATAACAGATATTATGAGGTGAAGGTATGGACAAAAATGAGATTTTACCCAAGCTTCACAACAGATTTCCTTCACTTCCTCAAAATGTCCTCCTTACAATCTATAAAGCTCAGTCCGAATGTATGTAAATTACTCATGAGGAATAACATACATATTGACATCCGCTGGTTAATCGAGGCCAAAGTGCGGTTGGCAGGTGAGTTGCCTCCTAAATTTATTGCATACATGCCTGGTTGTGGTAAAGAAAATTATATAAGAAAACGAAGAGCTTGAAGAATTTTTATTGCTTGTCAAGTGTGCCAGAATGAGATGCGATAAAAAACCATGTTCTTTAGGAATAGTGTCTGATAGCAGGGAAGGTAAGATTCAATTCGTTAGGGATGACTTGAATAAGGAGTCATTGGATGATATCCTTTTGTCTCTTGAAACGCATCCCAATGGATATATAGAAGGGAGCAATTCTCTAGTTATGACCATTATTCCAGAAAGGGCATGCACGATATAGTCTCGAGAATCTGACTATAAACAACCATGTTTGTCAGATTATAAGCAAACTAGATGGGAAGGCCATCCTCGACCCATAGAGGGCGTTCAAGCCATTTCTAGAAGTAAAACCAGAGGAAGATGTGAGCCACAATCGCAACTACCTATAAATATTTTTTTACTTCACTGTTGTTTTATTTCACTTTTGTTTTATCATTTGCGTTATTGTCTTTAATAATTTTATTTTGTCATTTTTTTCCTTTTTACTGTTTGCTTTTTGACTCTTGGGCCATGTGCTTTATACGTTAATTGAGACTGACATGTTATCTCATACATAGCTGTGACCTACTATCACCAACATTCTTAAATATGATTTTTTGTTAAGCACTCACAAATTATTTTTGAGAAGTATCCCAATGGGAGTTACTCCCAATAAACAATTCAGGAATATTTGTGTGGTTTCTGGATTTAACCATGACAAACATAAAGAGTTCGTTAAGACAGTCATAGATCTTGGCCAACGCATAGCAGAGAAAATACTACACTTGGTGTATGGAAGAAATAACCGAGGATTATCAAAATTGGTCTCAGAATATGTGTTGAGTGTTAGAAAGTACATATTTATAAAGGAGAAATCGTTATTTTATATATCAAGTATTGCTAACAACCGTTATTTTTATGTGTTTAAATTTCTTGTACTTTAATTATGTGTGTTTTATTTTAATTAAGTATTTGATGTATTTTAGGGGCATCATAATCATTTCACAATAAACGAGAGATCAAATGGCAAACGGACATCATTTTTGAACTCAGGACGGTCGAAAACCTTAGGAGGAGTATAAAAGGAAAAACGACACTGTTCACACGTACGGTACTGTTCACATGTACGGTACTATTCACATATACGGGTACTGTTGGCGTTACTGTGCAAATAGTGGCGGTTGACTGTACTGTGCAAATAGTGGCTGTTGACTGTACTGTGCAAATAGTGGCTGATGACGTGGCGAAATCCTGAGCGTCCAAACTGTTTTTAATCCGATGGCCATGATTTACTCGATGTAACTATAAAAAGGGGGCCTCCCCCCCTAATTTGGCACCTCTGAATCCATTTTTGGGATTCATTTTCTGTAATTCTCTCTCTATCTTGTATTTTCTTCGTATTTTAATAAATTCCCATTTTGCCCCTAGTTCAACTATGAGTGGCTAATTTTCTTTCAAGCTTGGGTTGAAGGTGAAGTCTCAACTTGTGTCATGGGCTTGAATTGGTAAATTTATTTTCTCTTCCCCTCTAGTTTTTGTGGATGTTTTGACTTCTCGTCGACAAATAATACTAATCTTGTCTAGTACTGCCCTAGTTTCACCGGCTCCCTAGTATAAGGTTATTATTATTTGGCACGATAAGCCCTTAGCACCATATTTATTAGAGCGTGGTTCATGAGGTGTGGATTTCCCTCTCATGATTTAATTGGTATTAATATGGAATATTTAGCCCATGATACATGTTGATACGGATCCAGATACCCAAGTACGTCATTTAATAGATTTACACTTCAATTTATTTCTGCCATTTTATTTCCAATTTCAGAATTTAATCTTGCCATTTTAATTTAAGTTTTAGCATATTTCAAATCATTTCCACCATAAATCCAACCATCCATTTACAGAATTAATTCTATAAATAATTAAAATCCACCTCCTCGTGGGATCGACACTCGCACCATTAAGCTATACTACAACAGATTCGTGCGCTTGCGAGTTCAATAAAATTTGTACAACAAGTTTTTGGCGCCGTTGCCGGGGAGGTAAGTAATTTTAATTCATAGAATTAATTTTTGTGAATATTTCCATTTAATTTTCTTTTGTATTTTTTTTAAAAAAAAGTGAATCTACACTTAGAGGTTAGTATTTCTTTTTTTTTCTCTACTTTAAATTATGTAATTTAATTTTCAAGTTAATTTTTATTTCTTCTTTGTCATTTTTATTTATCTTATTAATTTATTTTTAGTTAGTTTATTTCACGTATTTGTTCTTGTGTTTTTATAGTAAGTTTGTAATAGCGCAACAAGGTTAGTATCGTAATTTCTCCTTCTTCTTTATTTGTTTTGCTCTTATTTTTATTTTATTTGTTTTGTTTTCCATTTATTCTTGTATTTCTTGTATGCATGGTCGTAGGTCATTATTACCCAATCTTGAACCTATAGACCTTGAATTAGAAAAAACACTTCACACACATAAAAACATTAAAAACAAAATGGATTTACAAGCACCACAGGAGAGGCCATTTAAGGACTACTTTAGTCCCTTAGCTAATTTGAGCACATCATGCATACGGTACCCAAATGTAGCTGCTAGGAGTTTTGAATTAAAACCTAGTGTGCTAAATTGTCTCCCCACGTTCTATGGCCTAGAAAATGAGGACCCATACAATCATTTGAATGATTTTGATGCAATTTGTCAAACATTTAAATATGAGAATTTTTCAGATGATGATGTAAAACTTAGATTATTCCCATTTTCTTTAAAGGATAGAGCTCGTTCATGGCTTAATACATTACCTGCTAATAGTATTGCATCATGGGAACAAATGGTTACAAAATTTTTAAATAAATATTTTCCAGTTCATAAAACAAATGCTATTCGCAGGGAAATCTCGGAGTTTACCCAGAGAGATGACGAGCAGTTTTTCGAAACATGGGAGCGATTCAATGGGCTACTCTTGAAGTGTCCACATCATGGGTACGAGAAATGGCACCAATGCCAATACTTTTTAGAGGGCTTATTACCAAATGTGCAAGAATGGCTAATGGCGACAAGTGGAGGAGAGCTAATGTCAAAAAGTGCATCAGAGATTTGGGAATTCTTCCAGCGACAAGCGGATAATTCCCAACAATGGAGTCGATCACTCAGGAATACTCGAAGAGATAAGGGAGTAAATGAGGTTCAAATTGGCGAATCTAGTTCAGAAATCACAGAAGTCAAAGCAATAGTTGAAGGTCTCTCTCGACAAATAGCATCATTATCGACTGCTAAATCAACAGAGCCACATGACCTTGACTCATATCCAGATCAAGCCAATACCATAGGAGTAATGAAAAAACCATCAAATTACAACCCATACTCCAACACATATAACCCTGGATGGAGAGACCACCCCAATTTTTCATGGTCTCAAGGATTCCAACAAAATGAACCAGCAGCTCCAGCTCCACCAATGCAACCAATTGCTCAAAATCCTCAAGCCTCTCATCCCCCATTCAGATCATTCAATCAGAACCAAAACTACTCTCAACCCAGACCATGGGAGGATGTATTTCAGAATTTCAAGAATGTTACTCACTCCATGATTGAGCAACAGAACCGCACCATTGATGGACTACGCAATGAATTGAGAGCGGGTTTCAACTCACAAGCTCAATCAATTTCAAGCCTTGAGAAGATGGTGGGACAACTTGCTTCTTCAGTTCAGACTTTGGCAATGACCGTTGAGAAAGGTAAATTTCCAAGTCAACCAGTGCCTAACCCTAAAGGAGTGCATGAAGCAAGTACCAGTTCACCACAGCAGCATGGAGAGGTCAAAGCTGTCATGACCTTGCGGAAAGGAAAAGAAGTCGACAATAAAGTGGAAATGCCAGTGACAAAAGACAATCAAATTGTACCTGTGAACGTTGAGGACTCATCACCAGAGGAAAACGAAGACACCAACCCACGAGAATATGTTCCAAAAGCTCCATTTCCTCAGAGGTTAGCGAAAGGAAAGAAAGGAAAATCTACAGGTGAGATTCTCGAAATTTTCAAACAGGTAAGTGTTAACATCCCATTACTTGATGCTATAAAGCAAGTTCCATCTTATGCCAAGTTTCTTAAAGATCTATGTACTAAAAAGAGAAATATGCATGTTCAAAAGAAGACATTTTTAACAGAAAACGTTAGTTCTATACTCCAACATAAAATTCCTTTAAAATGCAAAGATCCAGGTTCCCCCACTATCTCATGTAGTATAGGGAACCACACAATTGAGAATGCTTTGTTGGATTTAGGAGCTAGTGTAAATTTGTTGCCTTATTCAGTTTTTGTGAAACTTGGACTGGGAGAATTACACCCAACTCCAGTGGTGTTACAACTTGCAGATCGGTCCACGAAAATACCTCGTGGTATTGTGGAGGACGTGCTTATCCAGGTAGACAAGTTTTATTTTCCTGTTGACTTCATTGTAATTGACACTCAACCAATACAGGATTCAAGAAAGCACATCCCCATTATCCTAGGCCGACCTTTCTTGGCAACTGCGGATGCTCATATTCAATGCAGAACTGGAAATATGCAGTTGTCCTTCGGCAACATGACTATGGAGCTGAACATCTTCAATATTGCCAAACAACCTCACAACACAGATGATGGAATTGTTGATGTGGACTTAATTGAAGCATTAGTTGATAACTCTTTTGTTTCAAACCTTAGTGATGATCCTTTACAAACATGTTTAACACACTTTGGTTTGGATTTTGATATTGACAGATCGGTCGATGAGGTCAACGCCCTACTTGACTCAGCACCATTTATGGACACTAATAAATGGAAGCCACAAGTTGAACAACTAGCGCCATCAGAGAAGAAACTCATTCCATCATCAGAATCACCACCGAAACTCGAGCTCAAACCATTGCCCAACACTTTGGAATATGAATTTTTGGGGGACGAAAGTACTTTACCGGTAATCATCTCATCATCCCTCAATGACAAACAAAAAGGTAAGTTGTTGGATGTTTTAAAAGAACACAAAGGAGCATTAGGATGGACCATAGCGGATATAAAAGGTATAAATCCAGTAGACTGCATGCATTACATTCACCTTGATGAAAATGCTAAATCTACTAGGGAAATGCAACGTCGGTTTAATCCTAATATGAAAGAAGTTGTTAGAACAGAAGTCCTTAAGCTATTAGACGCAAGTATCATTTACCCAATTTCTGATAGTTCATGGGTCAGTCCTGTACAAGTTGTCCCCAAAAAGTCAGGAGTCACTGTAGTTACGAATGCCGATAATGAATTGATACCAACTAGAGTAACTACAGGATGGCGCGTATGCATTGATTATAGAAAGTTGAATTCTGTCACACGTAAAGACCATTTTCCTTTACCATTCATCGATCAAATGCTTGATAGGTTAGCAGGTCACGAATTTTATTGCTTTCTAGATGGCTACTCAGGATATAATCAGATTCCCATAGCACCAAAAGATCAAGAGAAGACCACTTTCACTTGCCCTTTTGGCACTTTTGCATATAGGAGAATGCCATTTGGATTATGTAATGCACCTGCTACATTTCAACAATGCATGTTAAGCATTTTTTCTGATATGGTTGAACGATTCCTTGAGGTCTTTATGGATGACTTTTCTGTCTTTGGTGATTCATTTGATCAATGTTTACGTCATCTAACACTAGTTCTGCAGAGATGTATCGAAAAGAACTTGGTCTTAAATTGGGAGAAGTGCCATTTTATGGTAACACAAGGTATTGTTCTCAGTCACATCATTTCGAGCAAAGGTATTGAGGTTGACAAAGCCAAGGTGGATCTCATTTCCAATCTTCCTCCACCCAAAACAGTCAGAGAAGTAAGATCTTTCCTTGGGCATGCTGGTTTTTACAGACGTTTCATTAAAGATTTTAGCAAAGTTTCTAGACCCTTATGCAATTTACTTGCTAAGGATGCACCTTTTATCTTTAATGATTCATGTCTTGTGGCTTTTGAAAAATTAAAGCAATTGTTGACAACATCACCCATCATTCAGTCCCCAAACTGGAGCTTACCATTTGAGCTCATGTGTGATGCATCTGATTATGCAGTAGGAGCAGTATTAGGACAAAGAGTTGATCGAATTCCCCATGTTATTTATTATGCTAGTATGACATTGAATAATGCACAGTTGAACTATTCAACTACTGAAAAAGAAATGCTAGCAGTAGTGTTTGCATTGGAAAAATTTTGATCTTATCTCATTGGTTGTAAAATAATTGTGTTCACAGATCATGTTGCTTTGAAATATCTTCTCACGAAGAAACATGCAAAAGCTAGACTAATTCGTTGGGTGTTACTTTTGCAGGAATTTGACTTGGAATTCAAAGATAAGAAAGGCACAGAAAATGTTGTGGCGGACCATCTCTCTCGTCTTCATTTTGACACAATTACAGAGCCACTAACATTGAATGAGTCCTTTCCAGATGAACAATTAATGAGTGTGGAAGTTTTACCTTGGTATGCTGATATAGTTAATTATCTTGTTACAGGCAAACTTCCAGAGCATTGGACTAAGCAAAACAAGGCCAAATTCTTTGCAGAAATAAAGAATTTCTTTTGGGATGACCCATATTTGTTCAAATATTGTGCAGACCAAATTGTCAGACGATGTGTCCCAGAAAATGAAATTCAGAATATCCTTTCATTCTGCCATGAACAAGCTTGTGGAGGCCATTTCAGTGCTAAGAAAACAGCGACTAAAGTTTTACAATGTGGTTTCTATTGGCCAACTATATTTCGAGACGCTTATACTTTTTGTTCTTCATGTGATAGGTGTCAACGAATGGGGAGCATTACACGAAGGAACATGATGCCACTAAATCCAATTTTAGTGGTTGAGATTTTTGACGTATGGGGTATCGACTTCATGGGACCCTTTCCCCCTTCTTTTGGCCATGAATACATCTTGGTAGCTGTTGATTACGTATCGAAATGGGTAGAAGCGATTCCATGCAGAACTAATGATCACAAAGTGGTGATAGGGTTTTTGAAAAGCAACATTGTTTCGCGCTTTGGATTCCCTCGAGCGATAATCAGTGATGGTGGTGCCCACTTTTGTAATAAAGCATTCAAAGCTCTTTTGACAAAGTATTCAATCACTCATAAAGTGGCGACCCCGTATCATCCGCAAACCAGTGGCCAAGTGGAGATCTCCAATTGAGAACTAAAGCACATATTAGAAAAGACGGTGAGGCCGGACTAAATCATTGTTAATAATGAGTGCCACACGAAGATCGTTCCTCTTGAACATGCTTAAACCACTTCAACGTATCAAAACTCATCTCAAAAGCCAGATTCAATCTTGTAAAACACATCGCATTTGGGCTCTACAACCACTAGAGTTAGTAGCCTACGTTGAGGATTTAGAAGGCCAACTCAGAAATATTGAGAGAGGTGTTTTCGACATCCAGTTGGAGCTTGAGGTAAATTCAATAAGAGGACGATTTTAATTTTCTTTGTGTGTTTCAATTTGTTTTTTTGTTTGTGTGCTTTAGTTTGTTACCCCGGTGAAATGGCAGATAACGGTACTCCGTGACAATCAAGTCGGTTACTTCAGTTTCCCATAATAACTGATATTTTGAGGTGAAAGAATGGACAGAACCGAGAGTCTAGCGAAGCTTCACAAGCGATTCCCTTCACTCCCTCAGAATGCCCTCCTTACGATCTACAAAACTCAGTCCGAACGCATGCGACTGCTCATGAGGAATAACATACCTGCTGACATCCGTTGGTTAATTGAAGCAAAAGTACGATTGGCAGGTGAGTTACCTCCAAAATTTATTGCATACATGCCTGGTTGTGGTAAAGGAAATTATGCAAGAAAACGACGAGCTCGAAAAATTTCTGTTGCTTGTCATAAGTGTGCCAGAATGAATTGCAATAAAAACCCATGTTCTTTAGGAATGGTGTCTGATAACAGGGAAGATAAAATTCAATTCATTAGGGATGGCTTGAATAAGGAGTCATTGGATGATATCCTTCTGTCTCTTGAAACGCATCCCAGTGGATATGTGCAAAGAGCGATTCTCCAGTTATGGCCATTGTTCCAGAAAGAGCATGCACGATATAGTCTCGGGAATCTGACTATAAACGACCCTGTTTGCCAGTTTATAAGAAAACTGGATGGGAAGCCTATCCTCGACCCATAGAGGGCGTTCAAGTCGTTTCTGGACGTAAAACCAGAGGAATATGTGAGCCACAGTCGCAACTACCTGTAAAATATCCTTTTCCTTTATTGTTATTTTATTTCATTTCACTGTTGTTTTATCATTTGCATTATTGTCTTTAATAATTTTACTACTGTTTGTTTTACTATTTACTTTTTGACTATCGAGCCATGTGCTTTACGCGTTATTTGACACTGACATGTCACCTCATACACAGTTGTGATCCATTGTCACCAAGATTCTTAAATATGACTTTTTGTTAAGCACTCACAAATTGTTTTTGAGAAATATTCCAATGGCAGCTACTCCCAATAGACAATTCAAGAACATTTGTGTACTTTCTGGATTTACTTATGGCAAACATAAAGAGTTCGTTGATGTAGCCATAGATCTTGGTCGAAACATAGCAGAGAGAAAATTACACTTAGTGTATGGAGGAGGTAACCGAGGGTTATCAAAATTGGTCTCAGAAGCTGCTCTTGTCAGAAGAAGCCAAGTGTTAGGCATATCCCTAGAGTCCTAAAACCTTTGGGCAGTGTGTCTAACTCAACGACTGGAGAAGAGTTACTCATCTCAGGTATGCAAGAACGGATAACAGAAATGCTCGATCATGCTGATGCTTTTATTTTCCTTCCAGGAGATCTTGCAACACTAGAGGCACTTATCACACTAGCTTCTTGGGCCCAATTGCACATTCACCAGAAACCCATCGGTTTGTTAAATGTCAATAATTTTTATGATGACTTTATCGCATTTCTTAACCATGCAATAAAAAACTACTTTATTCCTTCCAGTGCGAAAAAACTTTTTATTTGTGCCCACACTGCTAATGAGCTACTTGATATGTTACAAGCTTATAAACTGGAGCCTGACCCCTGGAGCTTTGTGTTGGAGCGTTCAAATAATGACGGTAACAGTAGCCGCAGTAAGAAGTACAAATTAGATTTAACTCTCCACCCGTAAATATTTTCTTCTGTATTGTACCACCCAGGTGATATCTTCTAAACTCTACTTCTTTCCTTTAAAACATTGAGGACAATGTTTCGTTCTGGTTGGGGGGAGGGAATAGTGGACAATTGTGGAATATTGGTTAAGTTTTTACTAATTTTTGTTGTAGAAACTAACTGTTGCTAATTTGTTGTGTTGAAGATGGCTGAATATGGAGTATAGTGACTCTAGAAACGCATCTTCATTGTTAAAAAAAAAAGATTAAAAAAATCAAATATTTTCTTTTTCTTTATTATGTTTTGATATTCATTTTTCTTTCTCTTTTTAATTTCTCCTTTATAAATATACATTTTCAAAAATTTTTGAGTCGAAGATGGCTGAATATAGAGTGCAGTGCCTCTAGAAACGCATCTTCTTAAGCTAAAAAAAAAAATCTATCATTTTCTAATTAGTTTTTTTTTGCATCATTTTTCTGCATGCATATTTTCTTTTCACGTTTAGAATAGGTTGGGGGGTAGACTGTTGTTAAAAAAAAATTTAATTTTTTTTGACATTGGATGATATGATGATTTCAAATTTTAGTATTTGTATTATCTTTAGTCTGAAGTAATGTTACACTATGTTTGCTACTCAACATGTTGATGTCGGAGACAAATATGAGTTGCTTGAAGGAATGAACATGTCATAATAAATACCAAGTGAGTTTTTGAGCCTATCATTTTTCTTGGAAAGTAACCATTTTGCCCATTCTTTATATAGCTTAGTAGTTTATTATTATATATACGATCTCTAGATTTCTTTGGAGTTAACCCTAAAAATAAAAAATAAAAATAAAAAAATGAAAAAAAAAATGTGTGTTACTACATTTGGAAGCCCATTTAATTAATAGATATGGAAGATTATTTAGAGTCCTAAAAAATGATGGAAAGGCCGTATTTGATCCGTTTGAGCCTTTTTAGCCATCCCTTTTATGAATATCCATAGTTAGCCCTTTTGAGCCTTTAAAAAAAAAAAACTTTTCTTTGTCAACTTATCATTTTAACCCACTCCGATTTGGAGTATTACCCAATGTCTTACAAGATCCATCACCTATTTATGTTTGAGAAAAATGTAAATAACTATTTTGTATAGTGAAGTTATGCCTAGTTCAAAAAAAAAAAATTGTTGCTTCAAAAAAAAAATTGTTGTTTCAAAGCAAAAAAAACAATAATAGGTGAAATCCACCTTGTCACTTTCAAAAAAAAAAATCTCTGCATTTTTTCTCAAACATACATTTTGTTTTTCCTATTTTCCATCTTTGTTAGCCATGTCCCTAGCCTACATTACATTCTAATAAAAGTCCTTCTTGATTTTAGGGAACTATAGTCTGAGTAGAAGCTAGTTATATGGGCTAAAAAGATGTAGTGATGCATAATAATAATAATAATAATAATTAAATAAATAAATTGGGTTTACTAGCATTTTTATTTGACTTGAGATTGTATGATTTCTAAGCTGAGGGCATATTTATTTCATCCTGGTGAGAGCCTGTGATATCATTTCTTGATTATTTTCTCTCAATTACCATTCATTGGAGTGACTATTTTTTGGGTTTTATTTCTTTATGAGAGTGTCACTACCTCCAGTGAGATTTTGGGGTTTGACATGTCATTCTTGAAGGTAGCTACGACAAAGTCTACTAGGCTAATTCATGTGGATGGTTGATGTGGGTGTGATGTTTCTTTAGACTTGAGATAATGCTTATACTTTTATTTGATTGTTATCATTAATCTGATTGAATAAATAAGAGTGTTTAAAAAAAATCATTTTTGAATTTTGTTTTCGCTTTATTTGCTAGGGACTAGCAATAAGCTGGTTGGGGGGTGTGTTGAGTGTCAGAAAATACATATTTATAAAGGAGAAAATCGTTATTTTATATATCAAGTATTACTAACAACCGTTACTTTTATGTGTTTAAGTTTCTTATACTTTAATTATGTGTGTTTTATTTTAATTAAGAATTTTATGTATTTTAGGGGCATCATAATCATTTCATAATAAACGAGAGATCAAATGGCAAAACAGACATCGTTTTTGAACTCAGGATGGTCAAAAACCTTAGGAGGAGTATAAAAGGAAAAATGACACTGTTCACATATACGGTACTATTCACATGTACGGGTACTGTTGTCGTTACTGTGCAAATAGTAGCTGTTGACTGTACTGTACAAATAGTGGCTGTTGACTGTACTGTGCAAATAGTGGCTGTTGACTGTACTGTACGAATAGTGGCTGATGACGTGGCGAAATCCTGAGGGTCCAAACTGTTTTTAATCCGATAGCCATGATTTACTCGATGTAACTATAAAAAGGGGGCCTCCCCTCCCTAATTTGGCACCTCTGAATCCATTTTTTGGGTTCATTTTCTATAATTCTCTCTCTATCTTGTAGTTTCTACGTATTTTAATAAATTCCCATTTTGCCCTTAGTTCAACTATGAGTGGCTAATTTTCTTTCAAGCTTGGGTTGAAGGTGAAGTCTCAACATGTGTCATGGGCTTGATTTGGTAAATTTATTTTCTCTTCCCCTCTAGTTTTTGTGGATGTTTTGACTTCTCGTCGACAGATAATACTAATATTGTCTAGTACTGCCCTGGTTTCACCAGCACCCTAGTATAAGATTATTATTGTTTGGCACGATAAGCCCTTAGCACCATATTTATTAGAGCGTGGTTCATGAGGTGTGGATTCCCCTCTCATGATTTGATTGGTATTAATAAGGAATATTTAGCCCATGATGCATGTTGATATGGATCCAGATACCCAAGTACGTCATTTCAATAGAATTCACTTCAATTTATTCTTGCCCTTTTAATTCCAATTTCAGAATTTATTCTTGTTATTTTAATTTAAGTTTTAGCATAGTCTAAATCATTTTCCAACTTAAATCCAATCACCCATTCACTAAATTAATTCTATATATAATTAAAATCAACCTCCTCGTGGGATCGACACTCGCACCATTAAACTATACTACAACAGATTCGTGCGCTTGCGAGTTCAATAAAATTTGCACAACAATGTTATCTTGAATCCCATAAGGGCAATACTCAAAGTTAAGATTTGTGACACTCTAAACATAAGTGTTCACCTTGTAGGGTAGAGAGATTAAAGGTTATAATGTCATACCATAAATACAAGAGCAACTGGTCATTGTTAGTAGATTTCAAGGTATGAGATTTCCAACATGCGATAACTGCAGATGCACATTTATTCTACCCATTACTGCAACACTTATTGTAACAACTGGTACTAATTTGGTAAACAACAGTCATTCCATTAGTAGAGTTTGATCATTCAACTACTATACTCTCAATTGAATCTTAGACACATTCAACTCAGTTTATTTCATTACAGTATTGTTTTATTTTCAATTATTAGTTACATAGAATTATTCGACAATTGTTTGTTTCAGTCCTTAATTGATTTGCGTAATTGTGATTTGTTTTAGCATTTTGAGTCATATTAATCCTTGTGGAGACGATCTTGAATACTCATCACTTTATTACTTGTTGTATATACTTGCATATTGGCATTGATAATAATTACTTATAGAAATTAACCAACAAGTTTTTGGTGCCTTTGATGAGGATTAATTGTTTATTTTTTAAGTGTGAAGTATATGTTGATAGTGCCAAATTTGATTTGACTCATTCTATTTATTAGCAGATCGGTACATGCATGCGCAAAGATAGATCTGTGGCATTCCAGTTCGATCCTGAGATTGAAAGGACTGTCAGGAAACTACGAAGAGAAAAAAGGAATTCATAAATTGCTTCAAACATGAATAATTTACAAGATACGCAAAATTTGAATCTTCACGGGCCTCTACAACCAGTCAATATTCAAGAAAAACATAATAAACATGCTAATGGGAGACAGCTAGGCAATAACAATATTATTTACATGGTTGATGACAGAGACAGAGCTATAAGAGATTACGTTGTACTAACTTCGCAAGTTGTACACCTTGAGATTGTCAGACCTGGGGTAAAAGCGGTAAATTTTGAGTTAAAAACCAGTGATGTTCCAAATGTTACAAACAGTGGGACAATTCAATGGATTGCCTAATGAAGATCCTCATCTCCATCTCAAATTGTTCTTGGAAGTAAATGATGCTTTCAAGATTACTGGAGCGACACAAGATGCCTTAAGGATGAGGCTCTTCCCTTATTCCTTAAGAGATCTAGCAAAAGTGTTGTGCAAATTTTATTGAACTCGCAAGTATATGAATCTATTGTAATATAGATCAATAGTGACTAGTGTCGATCCCACGAGGAGGTGCATTTTAATGTGTAGAATTAATTTTGTAAATGGGTGATTGAATTTGTGGTGGAAATGATTTGGAATATGCTAAATCTTAAATTAAAATGGCGAGAATAAATTCTAAAATTGGAATTGAAATGACGAGAATAAATTAAAGAGAATTCTATTGAAATGACGTACTTGCGTATCTGGATCCGTATCAACATGCACCATGGGCTAAATATTCCTTATTAATACCAATTAAGTTATGAGAGGGGAATCCACAGCTCATGAACCACGTTCTAATCAATATGGTGCTAAGGGTTTATCATGCCAAATAATAATAACCTTATACTAGGGAGCTGGTGAAACCAGGGCGGTACTAGACAAGATTATTATTATTTGTCAACGAAAATTCAAAGCATCTACAAAAACTAGAGGGGAAAAGAAAATGAATTTACCAAATAAAGCCCATGACACATGTTGAGATTTCAATTTCAACCCAAGCTTGAAAGAAAATTAGCCACTCATAATTGAACTAGGGCCAAAATGGAAATTTATTAAAATACATAGAAAATACAAGATGTAGAAGGAATTACAGAAAGTGAAGTCCAAAAATGGATCAGACGTATCAAATTAGGGGGGACACCCCATTTTTATAGTTACACCGAGTAAATTATGACCATAAGATTAAAAATAGTTTGAACGCTCAGGATTGCGCCACGTCATTAGTCAACAATACACATTAACAGCACGCGTGAACAATACGCAGTTTGACTATATGACTTGAATAGTAACACGATTTGACCACGCGGTTTGAATGGTGACACGGTTTGCACAGTAACGCATTTTGGCTGAAAATAATCTCATGTGTTGCATATACCGTGTGTGCATTTTTTGGTCTACTGATGCTGCCATGTCATCGATCAACAGTGCGTAAAAATTTTAGTCTACAAGATCTTGATACTTTATCAGTCAATGTCACATCATCGGTCAATGCTACGTCATCGATCCGTCTGTGTGAACAGTGTTGTGAATAGTAACATAGATAGTACCTGCACATGTGAATAGTGCTGTACATGTGAACAGTGCCATTTTTTCTTTTATGCTCCTCCTAAGGTTTTCGATAGTCCTGAGTTCAAAAGTGATGTCCGTTTTGCCATTTGATCTCTCGTTTATTATGAAATGACTATGATGCCCCTACAATACATAAAATACTTAATTAAAATAAAACACATATAATTAAATTATAAAAAGCTAAAACACATAAAAGTAAGGGTTGTTAGTAAGACTTGAAATGTAAAATGACGATTTTGTCCTTTATAAATATGCATTTTCTAACACTCAACAAAGAGCATGGTTAAATTTATTAGCATCTGATTCCATCACTACATGGAATGAATTGGCCGATAAATTCTTAAAGAAATATTTCCCACCGATAAAAAATGCAAAGTTGCAGAATGAGATTACTTCCTTCCACGAACTTCAAGATGAAAGTCTGTCTAAGGCTTGAGAAAGATTCAAGGAATTGCTCAGAAGGTGTCCTCATCATGGTATCCCTTGTTGCATTCAATTGAAAACTTTCTACAATACATTGAATTCGAGTACAAGGTTAATGGTGGATGCTTCAGAAAATGGAGCTCTGTTATCCAAATCTTCCACTGAAGCCTATGAAATTCTAGAAAGAATTGCCAACAATAATTACCAATGGCGTTCAGCTAGGCAACCAGCAGCAACAGGATCAGTAGGGGTACATAACATTGATGTAATTATTGCCTTATCAGCTCAAGTAACCTCATTGACTAACATGGTAAAGTCCATGACAGCTGCTCCAGTAATAGTAAAGCAAGTTACTGAACTTTCTTGTGTCTACTGTGGTGAAGAACATGATTTTGATAATTGTCTTGGAAATCCAGACTCAGTAAACTATGTGAGTAACTTCAATCGACAACCTCAGAACAACAAATATTCAAATACTTACAACGGAGACTGGAAACAACATCCAAATTTTTCATGGAGCAGTCAGAATCGAAATGCTCTAGTATTCAATGGACATAATAGAAATACACTGCCACCTGGTTTTCATTAGTAGAGTCAAGGGCAAAAAACAAATCAGTCACGATCCAATCACTTCATTGGAAACACTGATCAAGGAGTATATTCTAAATAATAAAGCAATCTTTATCCTTGAGAAACCTTTAGAACCAAATAGGACAACTAGCTACAACAATGAGTAGCAGAACTCAAGGGAGCCTGCCTAGCAACACAGAGGATCCTAGGAGAGAGAGCAAAAAACACTGCAAAGTAATTAGTTTGAGATTTGAAAAGAATGTTGATATGCCAGTTGAGATAACCAAAAAGGGGATGGAATGCAATTCAGCACAAAAACCAACTCAAATGGGAAGCTTGCTAAATCAAAACCCCCATCAAGACACTAAATTATTGAGCTAAGCTACAACAACTATAGAAGAAATGTAATCAGATTATGCTGAAAATGAAGCTGCCACACTAGTAGCTACAACATGCACCACCCTAAACAAACAGAGTTTGGTACTTCCTGAATCTAACCAGCAGTTTAGACATCCAATACCCTTCCCTCAAAGGTTCCATGAGCAAAAATAAGATAAGTAGTTCAGTAAATTCCTAGAAGTGCTGAAGCAACTACATATAAATATACCTTTTGTAGAAGCTTTGGAACAAATGCAAAATTATGTGAAATTTCTAAAAGATATCTTGGCACAAAAAAAAAGGCTGGGAGAGTTTGAAACTGTTGCTTTAACACAGCAAAGCAGTCATATGTTCTAGAGTAAAATTCCCACAAAATTGAAAGATCCAGGGAGTTTTACAATACCTTGCTCTATAGGCACTAGGTATGCTGGCAGAGCACTTTGTGACTTGGGAGCTAACATTAATTTAATGCCATTATCTGTATTTAAACAGCTTGGAGTAGGGAAATATAGACCAATAACAGTCACTCTGCAATTGGCTGACAGATCTCATGTATATCCTGAAGGAAAAATAGAGGATGTACTGGTGAAGGTTGATAAATTAATCTTTCTAGTGGATTTCATTGTACTGGATTTTGAAGATGATAAAGAGGTACCCATTATACTTGGAAGACCTTTCTTAGCAACTGGAAAGACTCTGATAGATGTTCAAAAAGGAGAGCTCACCATGAGAATGAATGATCAACAAGTCACATTTAATGTACTAGAAGTTATGAGAAACCCTGATGAAGTAGAAGACTGCAACTTTCTGAGAGTAATGGATTTTATTATAACAGACACAATGGATAAATGCTGCAGTAAAGCATTTTGATAGAGTCAATACCTTTGATGATGTAGAAGAGGAAGATGTTGTAGCAATTTAGACAGATTGGATGGAAGAAAAGCAATCTGATAGGCACACCAGGTTCATTGAGCATCTGAACCTTTCAGATAGGGAAGTGAAAATAGCTCTACCATCTATTGAATCACCTCCTAATCTTGAATTGAAGTTATTACCTTCACATTTAAAATATGTTTATCTTAGTCAAAATAACACACTCCTTGCAGTCATCTCTTCTACTTTGGATGCAGGTCAAGAACCAAGTTTAGTAAATTTGCTTAGAAAATATAGAAGAGCAATTGGATGGACCATGGCAGATATAAAGGGGATAAGCCCATCAATTTGCATGCATAAAATTCTACTGGAAGATTGCTCTAACAATTCAGTTGAGCACCAGAGAAGGTTGAACCCTCTCATGAAAGAAGTGGTGAAGAATGAAATCATCAAATGTTTAGATGCTGGAATTATATACCCAATATCAGATAGTTCATTGGTGAGCCCAGTTTAATGTGTTCCTAAGAAAGAAGGGATAACAGTGATGGCTAATGAGAAAAATGAACTTATTCCTACAAGGACAGTGACTGGATGAAGCGTGTGTATGGATTACAGGAAGCTCAACAAAGCCACAAGAAAAGACCATTTCCCATTTCTATTCATAGATCAGATGTTGACAGACTTGCTAGAAAACAATACTACTGTTTCTTAAATGGGTATTCAGGCTACAACCATTTTGCTATAGCTCTAGAGGATCAAGAGAAGTCTATATTTACTTGTCCTTATGGAACATTTGCCTTCAGAAGAATGCCATTCGGGCTATGCAATGCTCCGGTAACTTTTCAGAGATGCATGATGTCTATATTTTCTGAAGTGGTAGAGCAAACTTTGGAAGTTTTCATGGATGACTTCCTAGTTTCTGGAGAAACATACAATGATTGTTTACACAACTTGGAAGAAGTTATTAAAAGATATGAGACGACCAACTTAGTACTCAATTGGGAAAAGTGCCATTTCATGGTGCAAGAAGGAATAGTGTTGGGTCACAAGATATCAAAGGATGATATTGAGATAGATAAAGCCAAGATAGAGGTAATAGATAAACTGTCACCTCCAACGTCAGTAAAGGGTGTTAGGATTTTTTAAGGTCATGCTGGATTCTATAGAAGATTCATTAAGGATTTCTCCAAGGTAGCTAAGCCTCTGTGTTCATTGCTGGACCATAACAAACCATTTCACTTTGGCCCAAAGTGCCTTAAAGCATTTGGAGAACTAAAGAAAGCTCTGATCACTACTGCAATAGTTATATCTCCATATTGGACTTTACCATTTGAATTGATGTTTGATGCTAGCGATAATTCTATGGGGGTAGTATTAGGGCAAAGAAAGGATAAGGTTTTTCATTCCATACACTATGCAAGCAAAACATTCACTCCAACTCATATCAATTACACCACTACAGAGAAAGAGTTGGCTAGCAGTAATTTTTGCTTTTAACAAATTCAGAGCTTACTTAGTGGATACCAAAGTCACTATTTACATAAACCATGTGTTGAGTGTTAGGAAATACATATTTATAAAGGACAAAATCGTCATTTCACATTTCAAGTCTTATTAATAATCCTTACTTTTATGTATTTAAGCTTCTTGTAATTTAATTATGTGTGTTTTATTTTAATTAAGTATTTTATGTATTTTAGGGACATCATAGTCATTTCATAATAAACGAGAGATAAAACGGCAAAACGGACATCACTTTTGAACTCAGGAAAGTCGAAAACCTTAGGAAGAGCATAAAAAGAAAAATGACACTATTCACATGTACGGTGCTGTTCACGACACTGTTCACATAGACGGATCGATGACATGCCATTGACCAATGATGAGGTGTCAAGATCCTATTGGACTAAAATTCTTATGCATTGTTGATCGATGACGTGGCAGCATATCAGTGGACCAAAAATCTCACATACGGTACATGCAATACGCAGGATTATTTTCAACCAAACTACGTCATTGTTCACCCGAGTCAAACTGTGTGTACTGTTCATCCGTGTGGTCAAACTGCATACTATTCACGAGTACTGTTGACTAATGATGTGGCGCAATCCTGAGCGTCCAAACTGTTTTTAATCCGATGGCTATGATTTACTCGATGTATCTATAACAAATGAGTCTTCCCCCCCTAATTTGATATCTCTGAATCCATTTTTAGACTCTATTTTCTGTAATTCCTTCTCTATCTTGTATTTTCTATGTATTTTAATAAATTTCCAGTTTGCCCTAGTTCAATTATGAGTGGCTAATGTTCTTTCAAGCTTTGGTTGAAGGTGAAGTCTCAATATGTGTCATGGGCCTTATTTGGTAAATTTATTTTCTCTTCCCTTCTAGTTTTTGTAGATGCTTTGACTTTTCGTTGACAAATAATAATAATCTTATCTAGTACCGCCCTGGTTTCACCGGCTCCCTAGTATAAGGTTATTATTTGGCACGATAAGCCCTTAGCACTATATTGATTAGAGCGTGGTTCATGAGGTGTGGATTCCCCCCTCATGATTTAATTGGCATTAATAAGGATTATTTAGCCCATGATGTATGTTGATACGAATCCAGATACCCAAGTACGTCAATTTAATAGATCTACACTTTAATTTCTTCTCGCCATTTCAATTCCAATGTTTAGGATAATTTGAATCACTTCCACCATAAATCCAACCACCTCATACAAAATTAATTCTACATATAATTAAAATTCACCTCCTCGTGAGATCGACAGTCGTCACCATTGATCTATACTACAATAGATTCGTGCACTTGCGAGCTCAATAAAATTTGCACAACAATTTTTTGGTGCCGTTGCCGGGGAGGTAAGTAATTTTAATTCATAAACTTAATTTTGTGAATATTTTCATTTAATTATTTTCTTGAATTTTTTAAAAAAAAGAAGAAAAAAAAGTGAACCTACATTTAGAGGTTAATATTTCTTTTATTTTTCTCTTCTTTAAAATTCTGTAAATTAATTTTCAAGTAATTTTTTAATTTCTTCTTTGTGATTTTTGTTTATCTTACTAATTTTTTTAGTTAATTTATTTCATGTATTTTTTTATGTATTTTTATAGTAAGGTTGTAATAACGCAATAAGGTTAGTATTGTAATTTCTTCATCTTCTTTATTTTTATTTGTTTTGTATGCATGGTCGTAGATCATTATTACCTAATCTTGAACCTATAGACCTTGAACTAGAAAAAACACTTCGCACACACAAACAAATTAAAAATAAAATGGATTTGCAACAACAGGAGAGGTCAGTTAAGGATTACTTCAGTTCTTTAGCTAATTTGAGCACATCATGCATAAGATACCCAAATGCAGCTGCTAAGAGTTTTGAACTAAAATCTAGTGTGCTAAATTGTCTCCCAACATTCTATGACTTAGAAAATAAGGACCCATATAATCATCTAAATGATTTTCATGCTATTTGTCAAACCTTTAAATATGAGAATTTTTCAGACGATAATGTTAAACTTATATTATTCCCATTTTCTTTAAAGGATAGAGCTCGTTCATGGTTAAATACTTTATCTGCTAATAGCATTGCATCATGAGAACAAATGGTAACAAAATTTTTAAATAAATTTTTCCCAATGCATAAAACCAATGCTATTCGCAGGGAAATCTCAAAGTTTACCTAGAGAGGTGACGAGCAGTTTTTCAAGACGTGGGAGCGATTCAATGGGCTACTCTTGAAGTGCCCACATCATGGGTACGAGAAATGGCATCAATGCCAATACTTTTTGGAGGGATTATTGCCGAATGTGCAAGAATGACTAATGACAATAAGTGGAGGAGGGCTAATGTTAGAAAATGCATCAGAGATTTGAGAATTCTTCCAGTGACAAGCGGATAGTTCCCAATAACGAAGTTGATCACTCAGAAATACTAGAATAATGAGGTTCACATTGGCGAGTCAACTTCAGGAATCAAAGAAGTCAAAGAGATGGTTGCAGGTCTCTCTCGACAAATAGCATCGTTATCGATTGCCAAATCAACAAAGCCACATGACCATGACTCATACTTAGATCAAGCCAACGCTATAGGTGTAATGAGAAAACCATCAAATTACAACCCATACTCCAACACATATAACCCTAGATGGAGAAACCACCCCAATTTTTCATGGTCTCAAGGATTCCAACAGATGGACTAGCGGCCCCAGCTCCACCAATGCAACCAATTCCTCAAAATCCTCAAGCCTCTCAACCACCATTCAGCCCATACAATCAGAACCAAAACTACTCTCAACCCAGACCATGGAATGATTCATTCTAGAATCTCAAAAATCTTACTCATGAAAGAAGTGGTTAGAACTGAAGTCTTTAAGTTCATGGGTCAGTCCTGTACAAGTTGTCCCTAAAATGTCAGGAGTCACTGTAGTTACCAATGCTAACAATGAATTGATACTAACTAGAATAACTACAAGATGGCGTGTATGTATTGATTATGGAAAGTTGAATTTTGTCACACGTAAAGACTATTTTCTTTTACCATTTATCGATCAAATGCTTGATAGATTGGCAGACATGAATTTTATTGCTTTCTAGATGGCTACTCAAGATATAATTAAATTCTCATAACACCAAAAGATCAAGAGAATACCACTTTCACTTGCCCTTTTGCATATAGGAGGATGCCATTTAGATTATGTAATGCACCTGCTACATTTCAATGATGCATGTTAAGCATTTTTCCTAATATGGTTAAATGATTCCTTGAGGTCTTTATGAATGATTTTTCTGTCTTTGGTGACTCGTTTGATCAATGTTTACAACATCTAACACTAGTTCTGTAGAGGTGTATTGAGAAGAACTTGGTCTTAAATTGGGAGAAGTGTCATTTTATGGTAGAACAAAGTATTGTTCTCAGTCACATCATTTTGAGCAAAGGTATTGAGGTTGACAAAGCGAAGGTGGATCTCATTTCTAATCTTCCTCCACCCAAAACAGTCAGAGAAGTAAGATCTTTCCTTGAGCATACTGGTTTTTATAGACGTTTCATTAAAGATTTTAGCAAAGTTTCTAGACCCTTATGCAAATTACTTGCTAAGGATGTACCTTTTATCTTTAATGATTCATGTTTTGTGGCTTTTGAAAAATTATAGCAATTATTAACATCATCACCCATCATTCAGCCCCCCAAACTGGAGTTTACCATTTGAGCTAATATGTGATGCATCTGATTATGCAATCGGAGCATCATTAGGACAAAGAGTTGATCGGATTCCCCATGTTATTTACTATGCTAGTATGACATTAAATGATGCACAGTTGAACTATTCAACTACTAAAAAATAAATACTAGCATTAGTGTTTGCATTGGAAAAATTTCGATCTTATCTCATTGGTTGTAAAACAATTGTGTTCATAGATCATGCTGCTCTTAAATATCTTCTCACAAAGAAAGATACAAAAGCTAGACTAATTCACTGGGTGTTACTTTTGCAGGAATTTGACTTGGAATTCAAAGATAAAAAAGGCACAAAAAATGTTATGGCAGACCATCCCTCTCGTCTCCATTTTGACACAATTACAGAACCATTAACATTAAATAAGTCATCCAGATGAACAATTAATGAGTGTGGAATTATTACCTTGGTATGCTGATATCATTAATTATCTTGTTACAGGTCAACTTCCAAAGCATTGGACCAAGCAAGACAAGGCTAAATTCTTTGCAGAAATAAAGAATTTCTTTTGGGATGACCCGTATTTGTTCAAGTA
This sequence comes from Citrus glauca, assembly GCA_029633175.1. Classification (NCBI taxonomy): domain Eukaryota; kingdom Viridiplantae; phylum Streptophyta; class Magnoliopsida; order Sapindales; family Rutaceae; genus Citrus; species Citrus glauca. The sequence continues at coordinate 13,612,469 of JAQOOD010000004.1, read as the reverse complement.
TTGTGCAGATCAAATTGTCAGACGATGTGTCCCTGAAATTGAAATTCAGAAAATCATTTCATTTTGCCATGAACAAGCTTGTGAAGGCCATTTCAATGCTAAGAAAATAACTACAAAGTTTTTACAATGTAGTTTTTATTGACCAAATATATTTCAAGACACTTACACTTTCTGTTCTTCATGTGATAGGTGTCAATAAATGGGGAGCATTACACGAAGGAACATGATGCCACTAAATTCAATTTTAGTGGTTTAGATTTTTGACGTATGGGGCATTGACTTCATGTGACCATTTCCCCCTTCTTTTGGCCATCAATTCATATTGGTTGCTGTTGACTATGTATCAAAATGGGTAAAAGCAATTCTATGTAAAAACCAATGATCACAAGGTGGTGATAGGGTTTTTGAAAAGCAACATTGTTTCGTGTTTTAGATTCCCTCGAGCAATAATCGGTGATGGCGGTGCCCACTTTTGTAACACAACATTCAAGGCTCTTTTGACGAAGTATTCAATTACTCACAAAGTGGCGACCCCATATCATCCGCAAACCAGTGGCCAAGTTGAGATCTCCAATCGAAAAATAAAGCATATATTAGAAAAGACAGTGAGGCCAGACAGAAAAGATTGGTCATAAGACTTGATGATGCATCATGAGCATATATAATGGCTTTCAAGATCCTAATTGGGATGTCACCCTACAGGCTAGTGTATAGAAAAGCTTGCCACCTACTTGTAGAACTTGAGCATCGTGCATATTGGGCCATTACGAAATTCAACTTTAACATGCAGCAAGCCAACTCAGAAAGAAAATTACAGCTGGCAGAACTTGAAGAAATTTGCAATGATGTATACGAAAAATGCCAAGATTTACAAGCAACGAATGAAAGTCTTTCATGACAAGAAAATTATGAGAAAATCTTTCACTCTAGGTCATAAAGTGTTTTTATTCAATTCTTGCTTGCACCTATTCCCAGGTAAGTTATGCTCTCGTTGGTCTAGCCCATGTATTGTTCATATTGTTTTTCCACATGGGGAAATTGAAATTAAGGACCCAAAGAACGGTGTCACATTTAAAGTTAATAGTCAAAGATTAAAGCCATATCTAGAGTACCAACCACATGGAGAAGACACCGAAATAAATTTGAGTGATCCACCAGATTTGAATTGATTTTTTTTTCTTTTTGGTGGTTTGATTTTCTTTCTTTTTTTATTATTCTTTTGCTAATTGAAATTATTTTTGCATCAGTGTATTTTTTTTATCATTAAGTTTTCTCTTGTCATTATTAATCATGAGTACCATACTTGGACCGTTCCTCCTGAACATTCTTAAACCACTTCAACGTGTCAAAACTCATCTCAAAAGGCAGATTCAATTTTGTAAAACACGTCACATTTGGGCACTGCAACCACCAGAGTTAGTAGCCTATGTTGAGGGTTTAGAAAGCCAACTTAGAGATATTAAGAGAAGTGTTTACAACATCCAGTTGGAGCTTGAGGTAAATTCAATAAGAAGATGATTTTAATTTTCTTTGTATGTTTTAATTTGTTTTTCTGTTTGTGTGCTTTAGTTTGCTACCCAGTAAAGTGGCGGATAACGGTACTCCGTGGCAATCAAGTCGGTTACTTTAGTTTTCCCATAATAACTGATATTCTGAGGCGAAGGTATGGACCGAAATGAGATTCTAGTAAAGCTTCACAAGCGATTCCGTTCACTTCTTCAAAATGCCCTCCTTACAATTTATAAAGCCCGGTCCGAACACATGCGATTGCTCATGAGGAATAACATACTTGCTGACATCCGTTGGTTAATCGAGGTGAAAGTATGATTGACAGGTGAGTTAGCTCCAAAATTTATTGCATACATGCCTGGTTGTGGTAAAGGAAATTATGCAAGAAAACAACAAGCTAGAAGAATTTCTGTTGTTTGTCATAAGTGTGCCAGAATGAGTTGTGATAAAAGCCCATATTCTTTAGGAATGGTGTTTGATAATAGGAAGATAAGATTCAATTCATTAGGAATGACTTGAATAAGGAGTCATTGGATGATATCCTTTTGTCTCTTGAAACGCATCCCAGTGGATATGTGCAAGGAGCGATTCTCCAGTTATAGCCATTATTCCAGAAAGAGCATGCACGATATAGTCTCGGGAATCTGACTATAAACGATCCTATTTGCCAGTTTATAAAAAAACTCGATGGGAAGCCTATCCTCGACCCATAGAGGGCGTTCAAGCCGTTTCTAGACGTAAAACCAAGGGAAGATGTGAGCCACAGTCGCAACTACCTGTAAAATCCTTTTACTTTATTGTTATTTTATTTCATTTCACTGTTATTTTATTGTTTGCATTATTGTCTTTAATAATTTTATTATTTTTTTTTACCATTTTCTTTTTGACTATCGAGCCATGTGTTTTACGCGTTATTTGACATTGACATGCTACCTCACATACAGTTGTGATCCACTGTTGCCAAGATTCTTAAATATGACTTTTTGATAAGCACTCACAAATTGTTTTTGAGAAATATTCCAATAGCAGCTACTCCCAATAGATAATTCAAGAACATTTATGTGCTTTTTGGATTTATGTATGGTAAATATAAAGAGTTCGTTGATACAACCATTGATCTTGGTTGAAGCATAGCAGAGAGAAAATTACACTTGGTGTATGGAGGAGGTAACTGAAGGTTAGCAAAATTGGTGTCAGAAGCTGCTTTTGTCAGAGAAAGCCAAGTGTTAGGCATCATCCCTAGAGTCCTAAAACCGTTAGGCAGTTTGTCTGACTCATCAACTAGAGAAGAGTTAGTCGTCTCAGGTAGGCAAGAAAGAATAACTGAAATGCTTAATCATGCTGATGCTTTTATTTTCCTTCCAGGAGATCTTGCAACACTAGAGACACTTATCACACTAGCATCTTGGGCGCATCTGCACATTCACCAGAAATCCATCAGTTTGTTAAATGTCAATAATTTTTATAATGGCTTTATCGCATTTCTTAACCATGCAATAAAAAATAATTTTGTTCCTTCCAATGCGAAAAAGCTTTTTGTTTATGCTCACACTGCTAATGAGCTACTTGATATGTTACAGGCTTATAAATCGGAGCCAGACCCCTGGAGCGACGGTAACAGTAGCCATAGTAAGAAGTACAAATTAGATTTAACTCTCTGCCTGTAAATATTTCTTCTGTGTTGCACCACCCAGGTGATGTCTTCTAAACTCTACTTTTTTCCTTTAAAATATTGAGGACAATGTTTTGTTATGGTTGGTTGCGTTTTTACTAATTTTTTGTTGTAGAAACTAACTGTTACTAATTTTTTGTGTTGAAGATGGTTGAATATGGAGTGTAATGACTCTAGAAATGCATCTTCATCGTTTGAAAAAAAACAAAAAAATAAAAAAATTCAGATATTTTCTTTTTTTATTATGTTTCATGTTCATTTTTCTTTTTCTTTTTAATTTCTCCTTTATAAATATACATTTTCAAATTTTTTTTGAGTCAAAGATGTTTGAATATGGAATGTAGTGCCTCTAGAAACACATCTTCTTAAGTTAAAAAAAAAATTTTGTTTTCTATCATTTTCTAGTTAATTTTTCTGCATTATTTTCACCTTTCTACATGTATATTTTCTTTTCATGTTTAGAATAGGTTGGGGGGTAGGTTGTTGTTTAAAAAAATTTGTGTTTTGTTTTAACATTGGATGACATGATGAATTATAAATTTTAGTATTTGTATTATCATTAGTCTGAAGTGATGTTACGCTATATTTGCTATTCTACATGTTGTTGTCGGAGACAAATATGAGTTGCTTGAAGGAATAAACATGTCATAATAAGTACCAAGTGAGTTTTTGAACTTATCATTTTTCTTGGAGAGTAACTCTTTTGCCCATTCTTTATACAGCTTAGCAGTTTATTATTGTATATACGATCTCTAGATTTCTTTTGAGTTAACCCTAAAAACAAATTGTAAATTAAAAAAAAGAAAAAAATGTCTGTTGCTACATTTGGAGGCCCATCTAACTAGTAGATATGGAAGATTATTTAGAGCTCTAAAAGATGATGGAAAGGCCATCTTTGATTTGTTTGAACCTTTCTAGCCATCTCTTTCATGAAATATCTATAGTTAACCCTTTTGAACCTTTAAAAAAACATTTTCTTTGTCAACTTATCATCTTGACCATTCTGATTTGGAGTATTATCCAATATCTTATAAGATCCATCACCTATTTTTGTTTGAGAAAAATTTAAATAAACATTTTGTACAGTGAAGTTATGCCCAGTTTAAAAAAAATTGTTGCTTCTTAAAAAAAAGAGAAGAAAAAAATTGTTGTTTAAAAATAAAAATAACAGGTGAAATCCACCTTGCAACTTCCAAAAAAAATTCTCTGTATTTTTCTCAAACGTATATTTTGTATTCCTTATTTTTCTTCTTTGTTAGCCATGTCCCTAGCCTGCATTACGTCCTAATAAAAGTCCTTAATTTTAGGGAACTATAGTTTGAAGTAGAAGCTAGTTATATGGGCTAAAAAGATATAGTGATGCATAAAAAAATAATAAATTGGGTTGACTAGTATTTTTATTTAACTGGAGATCGTATTATTTTTAAGCTGAGGACATATTTCTTTCATTTTGGTGAGAGCATGTTAGATCACTTCTTTATGATTTTCTCTCAATTACCATTCATTCGAGTGACTATTTTTATTGGGTTTAACTTCTTTGTGAGAATGTCACTATTTCCAGTGAGATTTTGGGGTTTGACATGTCATTCTTGAAAGTAGCTATGACAATTTACTAGGCTGATTCAAGTGGATGGTTGATGTGGGTGTGATATTCCTTTAGACTGGAGATAATACTTATACTTTTATTTGATTGATATCATTAACCTGATTGAATAAATACGAGTGTTTCTTAAAATAAATCATTTTAGATTTGAATTTTGTTTGTGCTTTATTTGCTAGGGACTAGCAATAAGCTGGTTGGGGGGTGTATTGAGTGTTAGAAAATACATATTTAGAAAGGAGAAAATCATCATTTTACATTTCAAGTCTTACTAATAACCCTTACTTTTATGTGTTTAAGCTTCTTGTAATTTAATTATGTGTTTTATTTTAATTAAGTATTTTATGTATTTTAGGGGCATCATAGTCATTTCATAGTAAACGAGAGATCAAACAGCAAAACGGACATCACTTTTGAACTCAGGATGGTCGAAAACCTTAGGAGGAGTATAAAAGGAAAAATGACACTATTCACATGTACGGTACTGTCTACGTTACTGTTCACGACATTGTTCACATAGATGGATCGATAACATGGCATTGTCCGATGATGTGGCATTGGCTGATGAGGTGTCAAGATCCTATTGGACTAAAATTCTTCTGCACTATTGATCAATGACGTGGCAGCATATCTGTGGACTAAAAATCTCACGTACGGTACATGCAACACATAGGATTATTTTCAACCAAATTGCGTCACTGTTCACCCGAGTCAAATCATGTTACTGTTCATCCACGTGGTCAAACCGCATACTATTCACGAGTACTGTTGACTGATGACGTGGCGTAATCCTGAGCGTCCAAACTGTTTTTAATCCGATGACTATGATTTACTCGATATATCTATAAAAAGGGGGCCTTCCCCCCTAATTTGATATCTCTGAATTCATTTTTGGACTTCATTTTCTGTAATTCCTTCTCCATCTTGTATTTTGTACGTATTTTAATAAATTTTCATTTTACCTCTAGTTCAATTATGAGTGGCTAATTTTCTTTCAAGCTTGAGTTGAAAGTGAAGTCTCAACATGTATTATGGGCTTTATTTGGTAATTTTATTTTCTATTCCCCTCTAGTTTTTGTGGATGTTTTTACTTTTCGTTGATAAATAATAATAATCTTATCTGGTACCGTTCTGGTTTCACCAGCTCTCTAGTACAAGGTTATTATTATTTGGCACGATAAGCCCTTAGCACCATATTGATTAGAGCGTGGTTCATGAGGTAAGGATTCCCCCCTCATGATTTAATTGGCGTTAATAAAGATTATTTAGCCCATGATGTATGTTGATACAGATCCAGATTCCCAAGTACGTCAATTTAATAGATTTACACTTTAATTTCTTCTTGCTATTTCAATTCCAATTTTTAGGATAATTTGAATCACTTCCACCATAAATCCAACCACTTCATACAAAATTAATTCTACATATAATTAAAATCCACCTCCTCGTGGGATCTACACTCGTCACCATTGATCTATACTACAATAGATTTGTGTGCTTGTGAGTTCAATAAAATCTGCACAACACCATGCAGCCATTAAATATTTAATTTCAAAGAAGGATGCCAAACCAAGATTAATCAGATGGATCTTATTGCTTCAAGAATTTGATCTGGAAATTAAAGATAGAAAGGGGACTAAAGATCAAGTGGCAGATAACTTGTCACGGCTGAAAGCAGACACTAGTACATTGACAAGGAAAGGCATCACCAAAACTTTTCCTGAAAAATAGCTGTTGGTAATACATCAATCACAGATGCTGCAGCAGTTAGAACCTCCAAGGTATGCAGACTTTGTTAACTACTTAGTACGTGGGTTGCTACCACACGAGCTGAAGTGTCAAGACAAAAAAAAATTCTTCATAATGTTAGAAGTTATCAATGGGATAACCCACATTTATATATGAAATTCTAACTAGGCAACCCAAGAGGGGGGGTGAATTGGGTTTATATAAAATAAAATACTAAAAACAAATTTATCATGCAAATTTAAAAACGAAATAAATACAATAATAAATAAATTGATCACAAATTAAAAAGATAAGGAAAGAGAGAATTAAACACAACAATGTTTACGTGGTTCGGCCAACCTCGCCTACGTCCACGCCTCCAAGCTTTCCGGGCTTGAGGTTTTCACTAAGCAAGCCTCCAAGGCTTCAATTGCTTACACTTGACTTCCAAGGTGTCAATAACCTTTACAACTAGAGATTATCCCCAATCTCTTAACCCAGGTGTATCCCAACACTCACAATCCCTCAAAATGAAATATTACAATTTGTTTTTCTCTCACACTAAATCAAAGGTTATAAGTTGATGCTCAAACTGTGAATAGATGAAGTGAAACTATGTTTCTTGCTCTTGTGAAGATTGTAAACTCGAGTATAAGCTCAATGGTTGTGTTGTGATCAATCATCTTTGAATTTGAATGAGCTTATTTATAAGTAGAGCTGAAAAACTAGCCGTAATTTGCTGTCTGCCTGAAAACGGTTCACCGTTAGCCGTTAACGGTTAACCGTTTATGCTGAACAAAGTAACCGTTAAGCCAGAATTCAAATAAACGGTTTGCAGTTTTTAGGTTACCCTTTCGCCGTTAACGTCCAATGACATGAGAAAGAATACCGGTTATCCATTTCAAGTAATCGGCTAAGGCTTAGCATGGGATGACTCTCTGGACGTTATCGGTTAACCGTTTGTAAATAAATGGTTCACCGTTAGTGTACAGTAACCTGCAAAAAGGGCAATGGTTATCCGTTTGAGTAAACGGCTAAGGCTTGTGGGTGATATCACTCTCTGGACGTTATCAGTTAACCGTTTAGAAATAAACGGTTCACCGTTAGTGTCCAGTAACCTGCAAAAAGAGCAACAGTTATCCGTTTAAGTAAACGGCTAAGGCTTTGTGTGAGAATGACTCTCTGGACGTTATCGGTTAACCGTTTAGAAATAAACGGTTCACCGTTAGTGTCCAGTAACCTCTCCATTTCCATTTCTCACTAAACGGTTAGAGCTTAGGCAAACGTTTTGCTCGTTGGTCGTAATCGGTTAACCGTTAACTGATAACGGTTCACTGTTTTCTGCCAGAAACATAATTTTACACCAGTTTTTTTCACAGAGTCTTTTTCAATTTAAAAACCATCTTTTATTAGTATGAAATGAATAGTTTTTATGATTTACATTTGTTAAGAAATAACTCTAATAAATGCATCAAAAATCATTTAAAGTTTGTTATTATCAAAATCAATATTATTAACATATTTATGTTAACAATCTCCCCTTTTTTATGATGACAAACTTTGTTCAAAATTTGACTCCCCCTCAAAATATGGCTCCCCCTTAATATATGGGCAAATTAAGAACTGGTCAAGAAAATGAATATCATAAAAAAAATTTCTCATTTATAAAAAGCATCATTTAAAGTTCATTCGAAGCATTTTCAAATCATTTTCAAAAATACTAAGGCCCCAAATTATCTCCCCCTTCATCATCAAAAAGAAAAAAAAGAAGAAATGACAAGTTCGGGTTTTGATGGTGAGCAAAAAAAATGTGGCAGAGTTTCCCCTTAAAAATGAGCAAAACCAATAAGATATATGAGAGAAAAACACTTCCAAAATTGGCATTCCAATCAACTCTATCATCAGCCCAACAACTCCATGTTCAAATCAAGCACTTCAATAAGCAAAAATCCACAAGTTATATCAATCTTAACCAAGACATCCAATATCAGCAAAAATATAAAACCATGGCATACAAAGTCATAAATAGCATATAGCAGTAAAAAAAAATACAAGTCAAAATGTAAATAAGTAAAAAAAATAAGAACTGTATGTGCGAAAATATAGCTCAGAAACTAATGAGGCGGTGGAGGAGGAGAGGATGACCTCCCCGGATCATAGCCAAAGTAGCCGATAATGATGCGCTGAGCATGAATAATCTCAAGCTGATGATCAATGCTCTGCCGCTGGAAGGTCTCAAAGTCAGATCGCAACTGATGATGGTCTCGAGAAATAGTATCCAACCGCTCGAGAATCAGCTGCATACTGTCGGAAAGAGGTGGCTGAGCCGGAGCTGGAGGTGGCACAGAGCCAGCGGGCGCCTCAGGAACAATAGAAGGCTGCTCAGGCACAGCTGATGTCGCCGGAACATCTGAGGGCTCAGAGGCTGGTGGTGGCTCAGAGGCAGATGGAATGTCAGCAGTCGGGGCATACTCCTCAGGGTCAATGTCAGCGGGAGGCCGAGGAACAAATCGGCGACGTGGAGGAGGTGGCTGAGCCTCTAATCTAAAGTCAGGAAGCTCATCGGGTGAATAGACATCGTTAAGCATCCGATCGTCCTCCGGAGCTATCAAGGTGTCCCGGTTTTTAGAGCTGATGGTTTTGATCCACTTCCCATTCTTCCAAGAGAAGCCGATGCTCGTCATCGCCTCGGGACCTATCCGTTTAGTCTCCATATGACCAGTATCTTGGAGAAGCACATGAAAATAATAGAGTATCTTAGTAATAATACTACCATACGGAAGCAAGTGGTGATTAACCGCAGGGGTACACAACATGTGCCGTACAATAATATATGAGAGGTTTACAGGACGATCTGAAAGTAGGCAATCTAGGATACCCACGTCCAACCTCGTGACCTCATCCGTATGACCTCTCTTAGGTGTCACTATGTGCTGTAGAATAGAATGCAGAATACGGACTTGGAGAGGTAAGAGTTGAGACCGAAACGGAAGCATGCAAATATCGTCAGTTAGGTCGCTACGGCGACAGATATGACGGACTGCGTCCGTGTGCCGAAAATGATCAAACCACAAAATTTTCCTAGAGGTGTAAATTTTATGGCCCTCATGAGAAATACCAAGAATTTCACCTAAATCGATATGATTAAATTCAATAAGAATACCATGGAATTGAGTAACTACCCTATGTTGAGTGGTATAAGAAATATCCATGTTCGAGTAAAAGACTCGCACCAAGTTAGGGTAGACACGCTCAGCAAAATTAATACCAGACTCCCAATGCAAAAGCATATCCCGAACACTTCTATTATAAACAACTAAGTTTCGGAAATCATTAAGGTTAACACAAGAGGAGTCGAGTACCTTTCGCCCATCGAAGCGGTCCTCGAACCGTTTCGCTAAGGGAGGAGTGGGAAAGTGAGTCCTTGTAAATTCAAAGACTTCCCTAGGCTGAAAGGGATGAGTTTGAGGTGTAGATTTTTGCCGGACACGTCTCCGAGAGGATTCAGCCATGGATGAGTAGGGTGGAGTGAGCACAGATGAGAGAGAGGAAAATAGTCGGTGATTTGAATGAGAAGTGAGTAATTAATGTGGATAGAATGCTCAAATTGGATGAAAAATGGAGTAAAATGGGTCAAAAATGGAGAAATTCAACCCGCGGCGATTAGGGTTCAAAATTGGGATTTTTCAATTCGGGCTTTGATTTTAGGTTTTCAATCGGTAGAAGAGTTTTAAAAGGTGTAGGAAATGATTTAATCGGTTTACTTTTTGCATGAGAAGTAAGAAAAATGAAGATTTGAGGAAGAGAAAAGCTTCGGTTGCACAGGTATGGTGAAAACGGTGAGAGGGTAACTGGAGAGGAAGAAGAGAAAGGCTTTGAACAGTTTTAAAAACACAAAAACGGTTAACCATTTAAAATAAACAGTTAGAGGGTAACGAACAGAGGCTAAAGATATGAAAACGGTGAGAGCCTAAGGGCTTATCGGTTAAGGGGTAACGCTTAGAAGAGTTACTGCCAGCAAACGGTTCACCGTTTGTATCAAACGGTGAAAGGGTAAGAAGACAGACACAAAACTCTAGTTTCTGGATCTAAACGGTTCACCGTTTATGGGAAACGGTTATCCGTTTATTTTAACAAAAATTTCGCACATTTAATTTAATATTTGGCTGGTAATTAATAAATTCCCAGATCATTTAATTGATCTAAAAATATTTTATTAGCCATTTTAATGCATAATTCATGAACATGTTTTTAACCAATATATTCATACAATCAAGAAATAACCAACCAAATTCATCACTTAACAATTATTCTCAAGCAATTCATGACCGTTGTTTCACAATTATAAATCAATCAATTTAGTACACTCAATAGAATGGATAGAGATATTAATGTGAAAATTTCATCATATCAAGTTCATGCCGAATTTTTAAAAATTGTTCTTCGCAAAGGGGTTTAGTAAAAATATCGGCAAGTTGTTTTTCGGTAGAAATAAATTCCAACGCAATGTCTCCCTTTTGAACATGATCTCTCAAGAAATGATGTCTAATTTCTATATGCTTGGTTATAGAGTGTTGAATGGGATTCTTTGAAAGATTTATAGCACTAGTATTATCACACTTAATAGGAATTTGTTCAAGATGAATGCCATAATCTCTAAGTGTTTGTTTTATCCAAAGTGCTTGTGCACAACAACTTATGGCGGCTATATATTCAGCCTCTGTAGTTGAAAGAGCAACAGAATTTTGTTTCTTACTAAACCATGAAACAAGTGAGTGTCCTAGAACAAAACAAGTTCCGCTAGTGCTCTTCCTATCAACCTTATGACCAGCAAAATCCGCATCCGAAAAACATGTTAAATCTATATGAGTTCCCCTAGGATACCAAAGGCCAACATCTATGGTTCCAATCAAATATCAGAAAATTCTTTTAACAGCAAGCAAATGGGATTCCTTGGGACATGATTGAAATCTTGCACACAAACATACACTAAACATGATATTGGGTCTACTTGCAGTTAAATAGAGTAAAGATCCGATCATACCTCGATACATTTTGATGTCCACTTCTTTACCTTTTTCATCTTTGTCAAGTTTGATGGTAGTGCTCATAGGAGTGCTTTTTGCCGTTCCATTTTCATAGTCAAACGTTTTGAGTAGATCTCTCACGTACTTGGCTTGGTTTATAAAAATGCCTTCCTCGTTTTGTTGGATTTGAAGTCCGAGGAAATACTTCAACTCTCCCATCATACTCATCTCAAAGTTTTTGCTCATGCATGATGAAAATTCGTTACACAACAATTCATTAGTAGAACCAAAAATAATATCATCAACATGCACTTGAACAACAAGTATGTCTTGGTTCTTATTCTTAACAAAAAGAGTTGTGTCTGCTTTTCCCATTGAAAAATTGTTATCTAACAAGAAATTTTTAAGCCTATCATACCATGCCCTAGGAGCTTGTTTCAAACCATATAAAACTTTGGTAAGCTTATACACATGATTTGGAAATTTCTCATTTTCAAAACCAGGAGGTTGTTTCACATAAACTTCCTCCATAATGTATCCATTTAAGAAAGCACTTTTAACATCCATTTGATATAGAATAAAATCTTTATGGCATGCATATGCTAACAACATTCTAATGGATTCTAATCTAGCTACAGGTGCAAAAGTTTCATCAAAATCAATTCCTTCTTTTTGGTTATAGCCTTGAGCCACTAGTCTAGCTTTATTTCTTACAACTACACCGGATTCATCCATTTTATTTCTAAATACCCATTTAGTCCCTATAATGGATTGATGTTCCGGACAAGGAACTAATTCCCACACATTATTTCTCTCAAATTGATTCAATTCCTCTTGTATAGCCATAATCCAAAATTCATCATTTTCGGCATCCGTAAAAGATTTTGGTTCAATTTGAGAAATGAATGCAGCATGCTCACATGTGTTCCTAAGAGATGATCTAGTGGTAACGCCTCGTGAGGGATCTCCTAAGATTACATCTTTAGGGTGAGAGGAAACATACCTCCATTCCTTGGGAAGTGTTTGAGAAGTACCTTCATTTTGCTCCACATTTTGTTCTTCATGATGCTCCTTTTGAACTCCATTTGTTGTGTCTTCTTGGTTGTCATTTGATACTTCTTCTTGTTGTTCTTCTTCTGCATTATCATCAACAACTCCTTTCTCCGTAGAGGAGGGGTTAGACTCATCAAAAGTAATATGCATAGATTCCTCCACTACCAAAGTTCTTTTGTTATAAACTCTATAAGCTTTGCTTGAATTTGAATATCCAAGAAAAATACCAACATCAGATTTTGAATCAAATTTACCAAGATTATCTTTTGTGTTCAAAACAAAACATTTGCATCCAAACACTTTAAAATAACCAATGTTGGGTTTTCTATTTTTCCAAAGCTCATATGGAGTTTTATTAAGATTAGGTCTAATCAACATCCGATTTAAAACATAACAAGCGGTGTTGACGGCTTCGGCCCAAAAGTACTTAGGCAAAGAGTTTTCATTTAACATGGTCCTAGCCATTTCTTGAATAAACCTATTCTTCCTTTCTACTACTCCATTTTGTTGTGGAGTCCTAGGAGATGAAAATTGATGTTCAATGCCAAAATCATTACAAAAATTTTCAAATGCATAGTTTTCAAATTCACCACCATGATCACTTCTAATACAAGAAACAGAATAGCCTTTTTCATTTTGAACCTTTTCATGGAAAATTCGAAATGCATCAATGGCATCATCCTTATTAGCTAAGAACAATACCCATGTGTATCTAGAATAATCATCCACAATCACAAAAGCATAATATTTGCCACTTAAACTAGCATATCTAGAAGGTCCAAACAAGTCTATATGGAGTAATTGAAGTGGTTTTGAAGTAGAGATATGATTCTTATTTTTGAAGGAAGTTTTGATTTGTTTTCCAAATTGACATGCTTCACAAATTCCATCTTTTTGAAAACTGACTTTTGGAAGTCCTTTGACTAAATCATTTTTCACAATTTTAGAAATCAAATCCATGTTTGCATGTCCTAATCTTCTATGCCATAGCCAACTATCTTCATGTAATGAGGAAAAACATTTATCAAGAGTAGATGCACATTCTATGTCAATGGTATAAACATTACCATATCTATTTCCCATAAACAAGGTTTTCCCATCACATGCATTCTCAATAACACAACTTGATTCATCAAAGACAACTCTATAACCTTTGTCACACAATTGAATAATGCTTATTAAATTATGTTTCAAATTTTCAACCAAGCACACATTCTCAATTAAGGTTGAAGATACTTTACCAACATTTCCAATTCCAAGAATTTTTCTTTTTGAGTTGTCTCCAAAAGACATGTCTCCACCATTTTCAATTTTGGTGAAGCTTGAGAACCAAGAATAGTTCCCTGTCATGTGTCTTGAACAACCACTGTCCAAGTACCACTTATTCTTCTTCTTTTTCAAGTCCTGTAGAGAAAATTTTAAGTTTTAGGTACCCAACCCTTTTTGGGTCCTTGAGAGTTAGCAATGATTCTTTTTGGAACCCAAACACATTTCATACCATAATATGCGTTTCTCTTCATTGCATATCTATTTTTCATGTGACCATCTTGATTACAAAAATGACATGTAATTTTATTGCTAATAGATGTATTCTTTACAAAATAACTCTTGTAGAGTTTTTGTTTCAAATTTGGTTTATAACCAATGCCACTTTTGTCAAATACACATTTTTGTGAGTTTAGCAAATTATCCAACATCTTTTGCCCATTTGTAAATTACAAGACAATCTCATTTAGCTCATTACTCTTTTTCTTGAGCATTTCATTTTCATTTTTCAGCTCATTTATATGTGATTCTAAATGCTTATGTATGATGTTAGGCTTCTCATTTGATAATGCAATTTCATCATGCAAAGTCTTGTTTCCTACTTCTAGGCATACAATTGTTGCATTCAAAGATTCATTTTCATTTTTAACCTTTGCAATTTCCTTCTTAAGGCATGCATTCTTTTTACCAATTTTCATCAACTCATTATGCAAATATTTAAAAGCATCATACAATTCACCATAGGTAGGATCACTTACCTCATTGAGATCATCATCATCTCCTATTGCCATAAGTGCTAGATTTGAGACTTCTTGCGATCCTTCCTCATCACTTGAATCTTCCTCACTGTCATCCCAAGTTGCAACCATGGCTTTCTTCTTGTGTTTGTTGATAAGTGGACACTCCGATCTAATATGGCCAGGCTTCTTGCATTCATAGCATGTGATTGCCTCCTTCTTTTCCCTATAGTTCTTGAAGTTTCTGAAATTTCTTCGCTCTCCGGTTTTCTTGAAGAATTTTCTGAATCTCCTTGCTAGCATGGCCAGTTCTTCATCATCCGGTTCACTCTCCTCATCACTCTCATGTTTTGAGGCTTTAAGAGCAATGTTTTTCTTCTTCTCCTCATGCCCTTTTTTCTGCTGCCAAATCTTCCTCATATGAAATAAGAGAACCAATTAAATCATTAAGAGGTAAAGTATTTAAATCTTTTGCTTCCTCAATGGTAGTCCTTTTAGGTCTCAATTCTTTATGTAGAGACCTAATAATTTTCTTGACTTTTTCACTATTTGAAAAAGTTTTTCCTAGGGCTCCTAAAGTGTTCACTATGTCCGTGAATCTAGTATACATAGAGTACACATTTTCATTTTGTTCCATTTGAAACAATTCGTATTGCCGAGTGTACCTACTTATTTTAGATTCTTTCACTTGATTCGTTCCTTCATAGACAACTTCAAGTTTATGCCAAATCTCATTAGCACTTTCACAACTAGACACTCTATGAAACTCCTTCTTATCTAGTGCATAAAATAAGGCATTCATGGCTTTGGAGTTTAGAGAGGCTTTCCTCTTTTCAAGTTCATTCCAATCTCGTCAAGGTTTTGGAATATCTTCTCCAACTTCTTTTTTGGTCAAGGGCATAAAAGGACCATCACTAACAATTTCCCAAATTTCATAATCTAAGGCTTGCAAGTAAATTCTCATCCTAGTCTTCCAATAAGGATAATCATTACCATCAAAGAAGGGTGGTCTAGTGGTGGATTGTCCTTCCCTAAATGTGGAATCATATTGAGTTGCCATTGATCTTTAGCTCTAGACGATTAGGTCTAAACAAGAGCACCAAGCTCTGATACTAAATGAAATTCTAACTAGGCAACCCAAGAGGGGGGGTGAATTGGGTTTATATAAAATAAAATACTAAAAACCAATTTATCATGCAAATTTAAAAACGAAATAAATACAATAATAAATAAATTGATCACAAATTAAAAAGATGGGGAAAGAGAGAATCAAACACAACAATGTTTACGTGGTTCGGCCAACCTCGCCTACGTCCACGCCTCCAAGCTTTCAGGGCTTGAGGTTTTCACTAAGCCAGCCTCCAAGGCTTCAATTGCTTACACTTGACTTCCAAGGTGTCAATAACCTTTACAACTAGAGATTATCCCCAATCTCTTAACCCAAGTGTATCCCAACACTCACAATCCCTCAAAATGAAATATTACAATTTGTTTTTCTCTCACACTAAATCAAAGGTTACAAGTTGATGCTCAAAGTGTGAATAGATGAAGTGAAACTATGTTTCTAGCTCTTGTGAAGATTGCAAACTCGAGTATAAGCTCAATGGTTGTGTTGTGATCAATCATCTTTGAATTTGAATGAGCTTATTTATAAGTAGAGCTAAAAAACTAGCCGTTATTTGCTGTCTGGCCGAAAACGGTTCACCGTTAGCCGTTAACGATTAACCGTTTGTGCTGAACAAAGTTACCGTTAAGCCAGAATTCAAATAAATGGTTTGCCGTTTTTAGGTTACCCTTTCGCCGTTAACGTCCAGTGACCTGAGAAAGAATACCGGTTATCCGTTTCAAGTAATCGGCTAAGGCTTAGCATGGGATAACTCTCTGGACGTTATCGGTTAACCATTTGTAAATAAACGGTTCACCGTTAGTGTACAATAACCTACAAAAAGGGCAACGATTATCCGTTTGAGTAAACGGCTAAGGCTTGTGGGTGATATCACTCTCTGGATGTTATCGGTTAACCGTTTAGAAATAAACGGTTCATCGTTAGTGTCCAGTAACCTGCAAAAAGAGCAACAGTTATCCGTTTAAGTAAACAGCTAAGGCTTTGTGTGAGAATGACTCTCTGGACGTTATCGGTTAACCGTTTAGAAATAAACGGTTCACTGTTAATGTCCAGTAACCTCTCCATTTCCATTTCTCACTAAACAGTTAGAGCCTAGGCAAACCTTTTGCTCGCTGGTCGTAATCCGTTAACCGTTAACTGATAACGGTTCACCGTTGTCTGCCCTGAAACACAATTTTACACCAGTTTTTTGCAAAGAGTCTTTTTCAATTTGAAAACCATCTTTTATTAGTATGAAAGGAAGAGTTTTTATGATTTACATTTGTTAAGAAATAACTCTAATAAATTTATCAAAAATCATTTAAAGTTTGTTATTATCAAAATTAATATTGTTAACATATTTATGTTAACAATATAAGCTATGCTCAGATCAAATAATAAGAAGATGTGTTGCAGTAGGAAAAATACCTCAAATATTGGAGTCACGTCATGCTGCAGCATATGGAGAACATTTTAGTGGTCACAGAACAGCTGCCAAAGTTAAGCAATCAGGTTATTATTGCCTACTACTTCAAAAGATGCTTATGAATTTGTTAACTGTTGTGACAGGTGTCAAAGGATAGGGAACATAACTAGCAAACATGAGATTCCATTGACTAACATACTGGAAGTGGAAGTTTTTGATGTTTGGGAAATAGATTTTATGAGACCTTTTCCCCCATCCTTTGGGAACTTATTTATCATTGTTACTGTAGATTATGTCCCAAGTAGATAAAAGCTGCAGTATTACATACCATTGATGTTAAAACAGTGGTGACTTTTCTTCAAAACAATGTTGTCTCCAGGTTTACCACTTCTAAAGCAATTATTAGTGATGAAGGCACACATTTTTGCTACAAAATCTTTGTTGTAGCAGTGATGAAATATGGAGTCAAACACAAGATAGCAACAGCATATCACCCACAATCCAATGGTTAGGCTAAAGTGTCCAATAGAGAAATTAAAAAGATCTTAGAAAAAATGGTGAACCCAACAAGGAAGGATTGGTCTTTACATTTGCATGATACTTTATGGACTTACAGAACAACATACAAACTCCACTTGGCATGTCTCCTTACCGAATTGTTTATGGCAAAGCATGTCATTTGCCACTAGAGCTAGAGTGCAAAGCCCATTGGGCACTGAAGAAATTAAATTGGGATATGCATGCTGCAGCAGAGCAAAGGAAACTTTAACTTTGTGAGCTTGATGAATTACGGCTATTTTCATATGAAAATGCACGAATCTATAAAGAGAACAAAACACTGGCACGACAAGCATCTTCAACACAGGAAATTCACCCCTGGTCAATTAGTGTTGCTCCACAACACAAGACTAAGATTGTTTTCGGGAAAACTCAAGTCATGATGGTCTGGCCTGTTTAAGTTGTTAAAATCTTACCCTCATGGAGCTGTTGATCTTCTAGATGAACAAACAGGCCACAAGTTCAAAGTTAATGGGCACAGGGTTAAGTATTATATACATCCAATAGCAGAATGTTCAAAGGAGGTGTTACTCCTTAAAAACCCAGCTATTAAGCAAACATAGAAGGTCAGGCTGAAGGACCTTAAATGAAGCGCTTCATGGGAGGCAACCCATTGACGAGACAACCACTTCAAACCAATTTTGATATCCTTTAATTTTATGGACAGCTCTACCTATTTACCATTTTATTTAATTTTGTTTTTCCATCTTAACCATTTATTTTTATCCTTTTCCGTTATGGCATACTTTAATTTCACTTTAATTTGATATATCTATGTCATTTAATAATTTTAGACTTGAATTTAATAAGTGTAACAATTGAATTCTATATTGACATGCGAGAATGTATGGTGGCAGAACTCAGAGGTGAACCACATGTCAGAAGCTTTTATTAGGGAGTATGTATCCATTGTTAGAATAAGCGAATGGGTGTTGCAGCAGCTGATTGTACCATTACAATAAATTAAAAGCTGGAGCCTTTTACTAACCGTTGGAGATAAAATCGTGACAGATGGATGCATGGATATGGATAGAAATTGCGTAAACAAATCTCTGAAAATAGAGCCTCAAATTCACTGGCCAATGATTTTGGGGTATGCACATTTAATTCAAAATATTTTGTTCCCTAAATTATTTCAAGTTACCATATTCATCTCGAATTAAAAGTCCACTATAAAAAAGAGTCACTGTGCTTAGTACTCTACGCCAGTATTCCCCATCTCCTTCAAAAAATCCAACTCTTCTAATTCTTAATCTCTTCTTCTCTTTATACTCTCAGGAACAGTGACCTCAATTTGTTACTGCTACAGCAATGCCGAAATACAAAAAAATAGCAATCCGCCTCAAAGATCTATCACGATTCCAGAGTTATCACGCTGAAGAAAAATATGAAGAATTCATAGAGCCACGTCGAAGTCTGGAAGAAAAAAGGTTTCAATTCCCATACCAACTCACGGGAATTGTTCAAACCATTTATAATGTTGTGGCAAAGCGAGGATGGCTAGAGTTTTGCACCCACCCTCGAGATCCTGTGCTGCCTGTTGTCAAAGAATTTTACGCCAATTTAGTAATCCCTGATCAGCACAACGTGTGGGTAAGAAATACACTTGTCCCATTAGACTCCTGTGTTATCAATGCTTTTTATAACTTACCTGCTGAAATTGCCTGTGAGTATGCTAAGTTGTGTGATAAGTTAACCCCGAAAAAGTGGAACACCATTTTCAATACTCTTACCATTGAGGGGTATCATGGGTTAACGAGGAAGGGCATGTAGTTAATAGGATAGATATGAAACATATTGCTAAGGTGTGGGTGAAATTTCTGAAATCTGGGCTTATGCCCACCACTCACACTACTACAGCTTCGCAAGAAAAGTTGGTCTTGTTATATGTCATAGTTCGAGAACTTCCTATAGATGTCGGTAGCATCTTTGCACAAGAAATTCGAGATTGTGGAGTCAAAACTCACCGAACTGCTGCCTTACTATTTCCCTCTCTTGTCACTAGCATTTGTGTAGTTTCAGGTGTTCGTCTTGACGCCAGAGATAAACATTTACAAAATGATGGTGCCTTTATGGCACGTACCATTAAGAGAGTTGCTAGTGAGAGTGCTAGAACAACCACTGAACTAGTTGTTGTCACTGGAGCAAGACGAGCTATTGGGTTAGAACGGACTATCCACGCACTCAGCAATAGTATAACTCAATGTGTAGAAGCTCAACTGAGGCAAAATGGTCGATTTTGGAGCTATCTACAACACCTAGATGATCAAATACACCAATTTGCTCTGTATGAAACGCACTCATCAAAACTTCTTTAATGCACTGCTCTAGCAGTTCAATTTTGACACTAACACCATAGGTGCTCCAGCAACAGCCAGTTAAGAAGCCACTACTTCAAATGAACCAGTAAAGGAAGCTGCCATTGAGCCACAAGCAGTAGTCAACTCAGAAGAGGCTGAACCATCTGACCCACCTGATGATGACAGTGACAAGTCTAAGACTGATAGCTCACCCTCAGAGGCAGAAGACAACACATAAAAAGAAAGTAAGGAACCAACCATCCCAGCTCAACCCAAAACTAGAAAAGACACATTATTCAAGAAGAAAATGAAGAAGACCCTGAAGAGGAACCCTCTATTCTAGTCTTTGCGAGTCAGATGAAGGATAAGTGTAAAGATAAATTGGCAACCCCTCCAACCTTTGAAGATGAGACAGAGCGAGTCGATGCTGAGCTGGCTGCTACAACAGCCAGAGCTTGCCTACATCTGAGCAAGCCAAAAAACTACTTGCGGTTATTACTGTCATCACCGCTGAGGGCTAGGCAGCTAATGCATTGACCCCCAAAGCCTCCACAGCAAACTCCTAGCCAACCTATTCGCACCAGTCCAAGATAACAAAATTTTATGCCAATTTGGTAAGCCCTGGTTAGCACAATTTTTGGGTAAGAAACTCACTTGTTCCATTAGACTATCGAGTTATAAATGCCTTCTATAATTTATCTATTGAAATTAATTGTGAATATGCCAAGTCACTTGATAAATTGACCCCTAAAAGACGGAATACAATTTTCACGACACTTACAGTAGAGGGGTACTTCATGGGCTAATGAGAAAGGGCATGTAATCAACATGATATATTTAAAACCCATTGCTAAGGTGTGGGTGAAATTTTTGAAATACAGGCTTATGCCAACCACCCATACCACTATTGTCTCAGAGGAAAAATTGGTATTGTTATATGTTATTGTTCGAGGGCTTCCCATAGATGTGGGAAGCATTATTGAAAAAGAAATTCGAGATTGTGCCATGAAGAACCACAAAGCTGTTGCATTGCTATTTCCTTCACTCACCACCAGCATCTGTGTAGTATCAGGAGTTCGTCTTGATGCAAAATATGAAAATGTTAAGAATGATGATGCCCTTACTACACACACCATTGAGAGAATTGCTTGTGAAACTACTGGAGCCACATCTAAACCAGCTGTTGTACCAAGGGCAAGACAAGCTATTAGGCTAGACTCTGAATACAAGCACTGAGCACCAGCATCACTCAATGTGCTGAGGCCCAACAGAGGGAAAACAATCGATTTTGGAGCTACTTACAGCACCTAGAAGGCCACCTACACCAATTTGCTTTATACATGAAAAGTACCCACCGGAATTTCCTTGATTCATTATTCCAATAGTACAATTTTGATATCAACACTACAGAGGCTCCAATAGAGGTCAATGATACACCAAAAAAGGAAGATACAACAACCAAAGTCACTCATACACCAAAAAAGGCTAAACAGCTGCTTGACATCATTGCCGCCATCACAGCTAAAGGATATACAGTCGATGCTCTAGCTCCAGCTCCTTCATAGCAAACTCCCAGCAAGCCTGTTCGTGCTAGTCTAAGAGGATCCAAAAAAAGAAAAGGAGGCACTTCTAGAGGCATTGCTGCAATAGTCTCATTAGAATAAAAAAGGATCAGATCAATGTCCACCAAGCAAGCTGCCCCAACTGAAAACTTCATACCAGCCCATTACAGAAAAAGAAAAAGACATTGCCAGCCGCCACTGTTGTGTATATTTTATTAAACTCGCAAGCGCACGAATCTGTTGTAGTATAGATCAATAGTGACGAGTGTCGATCCCACGAGCAGGTGAATTTTAATTATATATAGAATTAATTTTGTAAATGGGTGATTGGATTTGTAGTGGAAATGATTTGGAATATGCTAAAACTTAAATTAAAATGGCGAGAATAAATTCTAAAATTGGAATTTCAATGGTAAGAATAAATTGAAGAGAATTCTATTGAAATGGCGTATTTGGGTATCTGCATCCGTATCAACATGCATCATGGGCTAAATATTTCTTATTAATACCAATTAAATCATGAGGGGGAAATCCACACTCATTAATCACGCTCTAATAAATATGGTGCTAAGGGTTTATCGTGCCAAATAATAATAACCTTATACTAGGGAGCCGGTGAAACCAAGGCGGTACTAGACAAGATTAGTATTATTTGTCGACGAGAAGTCAAAACATCCACAAAAACTAGAGGGGAAGAGAAAATAAATTTATAAAATAAAACCCATGACACATGTTGAGATTTCACCTTCAACCCAAGCTTGAAAGAAAATTAGCCACTCATAATTGAACTAGGGGCAAAATGAGAATTTATTAAAATACGAAAAAAATACAAGATGGAGAGAGAATTACAGAAAATGGATCCCAAAAATGGATTCAGAGGTGCAAAATTAAGGGGGAGACTCCCTTTTTATAGATACATCGAGTAAATCATTGCCACCGGATTAAAAACAGTTTGGACGCTTAGGATTGTGTCACGTCATTAGTCAACAGTACGCATGAATAGTAACACGATTTGACCACGGTTTGAACAGTAATACGATTTGGACAGTAAATAATCCCATGTGTTGCATGTACCGTACATGCGTTTTTTGGTCCACTAATATGCTGCCACGTCACCATCAACAGTACATAAGAATTTTAGTCCAACAGGATCTTGACACCTCATCAGTCAATGCCATTCATCGGTCAATGCCACGTCATCGATCCATCTATGTGAACAGTGTCGTGAACAGTAACGTAGACAATACTCGTATATATTAATAGTGTCATACATGTGAATAGTGCCATTTTCCTTTCATGCTTTTCCTATTGTTTTCGACCATCCTGAGTTCAAAAATGATGTCCGTTTTGCCAGTTGATCTCTCATTTATTTTGAAATGACTATGATGCCCCTAAAATACATAAAATACTTAATTAAAATAAAACACACATAATTAAATTACAAGAAACTTAAACACATAAAAGTAAGGGTTGTTAGTAAGACTCAATATGTAAAATGACGATTTTCTCCTTTATAAATATGCATTTTCTAACACTCAACACACCCCCAACCAGCTTATTGCTAGTCCCTAGCATATAAAGCGAAAACAAAATTGAAAAATGATTTTTTTTAAACACTCTTGTTTATTCAATCAGATTAATGATAACAATCA
This sequence comes from Citrus glauca, assembly GCA_029633175.1. Classification (NCBI taxonomy): domain Eukaryota; kingdom Viridiplantae; phylum Streptophyta; class Magnoliopsida; order Sapindales; family Rutaceae; genus Citrus; species Citrus glauca. The sequence goes on along the minus strand of JAQOOD010000004.1, from coordinate 13,589,274 downwards.
AATAAAAGTATAAATATTATCTCAAGTCTAAAGAAACAGCACACCCACATCAACCATCCACATGAATCAGCCCAGTAGACTTTGTCGTAGCTACCTTCAAGAATGACATGTCAAACCCCAATATCTCACTGGAAGTAGTGACACTCTCAGAAAAAAATTAAACCCAAAAAAAATAGTCACTCCAATGAATGGTAATTGAGAGAAAATAATCAAGAAATGATATCACATGCTCTCACCAAGATGAAAGAAATATGCCCTCAACTTAGAAATAATACGATCTTAAGTCAAATAAAAATGCTAGTCAACCTAATTTATTTATTTATTTATTATTATTATTATTATTAAGCATCACTACATTTTTTTAGCCCATATAACTAGCTTCTACTTCATATTATAGTTCCCTAAAATCAAGAAGAACTTTTATTAGGACGTAATGTAGGCTAGGGACATGGCTAACAAAGAAGGGAAATAGGAAAAACAAAGTGTATGTTTGAGAAAAATACAGAGGATTTTTTTTTTGGAAGTTGCAAGGTAGATTTCACCTATTATTGTTTTTTTTCTTTGAAACAACAATTTCTTTTTTTTTCTTTTGAAGCAACAATTTTTTCTTCTTTTTTTTAAGAAACAACAATTTTTTTTGGAACTAGGCATAACTTCACTATACAAAATATTTGTTTACATTTTTCTCAAACATAAATAGGTGATGGATCTTGTAAGATATTGGGTAATACTTCAAATCGGAGTGGGTTAAGATGATAAGTTGACAAAGAAAAGTTTTTTTTTAAGGCTCAAAAGGGTTAACTGTGGATATTTCATAAAAAGGATGGCTAGAAAGGCTCAAACGGATCAAAGATGACATTTCCATCATCTTTTAGGACTCTAAATAATCTTCCATATCTACTAATTAGATGGGCCTCCAAATGTAGCAACACACAATTTTTTCTTTTTTAATTTAATTTTCATTTTTTTTATTTTTATAGGGTTAACTCAAAAAAAATTTGAAGATCGTGTATACAATAATAAACTACTAAGTTGTATAAAGAATGGACAAAAGAGTTACTCTCCAAGAAAAAGAGAGGCTTAAAAACTCAAAAGAGTTATTTATTATGACATGTTCATTCTTTCAAGCAACTCATATTTGCCTCCGACATCAACATGTAGAGTAGCAAACATAGTGTAATATCATTTCAGACTAAAGATAATACAAATACTAAAATTTGAAATTCATCATGTCATCCAATGTTAAAACAAATCACAATTTATTTTTTAAACAACAGCTTACCCCCCAACCTATTCTAAATGTGAAAGGAAAATATGCATGCAGAAATGTGAAAATAATGCAGAAAAACTAATTATAAAATGATAGGAAACGAGAATTGTTTTTTTTTAACTTAAGAAGATGCGTCTCTAGAGGCACTACACTCCATATTCAGTCATCTTCAAGTAAAAAAAACTTTGTTTGAAAATGAATATTTATAAAGGAGAAATTAAAAAGAAGAAGAAATCTAAAAAAAAATTTGTTATTTTTTTGTTGTTTTTTTTAAACAATGAAGATGCATTTCTAGAGTCACTACACTCCATATTCAGCCATCTTCAACACAAAAAGTTAGCAACGGTTAGTTTCTACAACAAAAAATTAGTAAAAACTTAACCAACATTCCACAATTCTCGACTATTCCTTCCTCCCAACGAGAATGAAACATTGTTCTCAATGTTTTAAAGGAAAGAAGTATAGTTTAGAAGACATCACCTGGGTGGTGCAACACAGAAGAAGAGTTAAATCTAATTTGTACTTCTTACTGCGGCTACTGTTACCATCATCATTTGAACGCTCCAACACAAAGCTCTAGGGGTCTAGCTCTAGTTTATAAGCTAGTTACATATCAAGTAGCTCATTAGCAGTGTGAGCACAAATAAAAAGTTTTTTCGGACTGGAAGGAATAAAGTAGTTTATGATTGCGTGGTTAAGAAATGCGATAAAGCTATCATAAAAATTATTGACATTTAACAAACCGATGGGTTTCTGGTGAATGTGCAGACGGACCCAAGATGCTAGTGTAATAAGTGCCTCTAGTGTTGTAAGATCTCCTGGAAGAAAAATAAAAACATCAGCATGATTAAGCATTTCAGTTATTCGTTCTTGCATACCTAAGACGACTAACTCTTCTTCAGTTGATGAGTCACACACACTGCCCAAAGGTTTTAGGACTCTTGGGATGATGCCTAACACTTGGCTTCCTCTGACAAAAGCAGCTTCTGAGACCAATTTTAATAACCCTCGATTACCTCCTCCATACATGAAGTGTAATTTTCTCTCTGCTATGCTTCGACCAAGATCTATGGCTGCCATTGGAATATTTCTCAAAAACAATTTATGAGTACTTAACAAAAAGTCATATTTAAGAATCTTGGTGATAGTGGATCACAACTGTATATGAGGTGGCATGTCACTGTCAAATAACGTGTAAAGCACATCGCTCGATAGTCAAAAAGCAAACAGTAAAAAGGAAAAACATGAAATGCAAGTTATGTAACCCAAGAGGGGGGTGAATTGGGGTTTTAAAAATTATGCAATACGATTCGCACAATAAATCAATCTAACGCCTTAATGAAATACAGAACAATAAATTCAAACAAGCGTAAAGATAAAAAAGTAAGGGAAGAGAAAAACAAACACGAGGATTTTTACGTGGTTTGGCAATCCCTGCCTACGTCCACACCTCTAAGCCAACGAAGCTCGAGGATTTCACTATCCAAGCCTCCCAAGGCTTCAAGTTTTTACAATTGACTTCCAAGGTGTCAATGAACCTTTACAACCAAGAGATTATCTCCCCAATCTCTGAGGAAATGGAGCTTTGGGAACATATTCTCGTGGACTAGTTTCTTCTTTCTCCTCCGGTAATGAGTCCTCAACATTCACAGGCACAATTTGATTTTCTTTTGTCACCGACATCTCCATTCTGTTGTCGACTTCTTTTCCTTTTCGCAAGGTCATGACGGCTTTGACCTCTCCATGCTGCTGTGGTGAACTGGTACTTTCTTCATGTACTCCTTTAAGGTTAGTCACTAGTTGACTTGGAAATTTACCTTTCTCAACAGTCATTGCCAAGGTCTGAACTGAAGAAGCAAGTTGTCCCACCATGTTCTTGAGGCTTGAAACTGATTGAGCTTGTGAGTTGAAGCCCGCTCTCAACTCATTTCGTAATCCATCAATGGTGCGGTTATGTTGCTCAATCGTGGAGTGAGTTACAATCCCGAAATTCTGGAATGAATCCTCCTATGGTCTGGGTTGAGAGTAGTTCTAGTTCTGATTGTATGTTCCGAATGGGGGCTAAGAGGCTTGAGGATTTTGAGGAATTGGTGGAGCTGGAGCTGTTGGTCCATTCTGTTGGAATCCTTGAGACCATGAAAAATTGGGTGGTCTCTCCATCCAGGGTTATATGTGTTGGAGTATGGGTTGTAATTTTATGGTTTTCTCATTACACCAATGGCATTGGCTTGATCTGAATATGAGTCATGGTCATGTGGCTCTGTTGATTTAGCAGTCGATAGGATGCTATTTGTCGAGAAATACCTTTAATTATCTCCTTAACTTCTTTGATTTCTGAACTTGACTCGCCAATGTGAACCTCATTTACTCCCTTAATCTTTCTAGTATTCCTGAGTAATCGACTCCGTTGTTGGGAATTATCCGCTTGTCGCTGGAAGAATACCAAAATCTCATATGCACTTTTTGACATTAGCTCTCCTGCACTTGTTGCCATTAGCCATTCTTGCACATTCGGCAATAATCCCTCCAAAAAGTATTGGCATTGGTGCCATTTCTTGTACCCACGATGTGGACACTTCAAGAGCAGCCCATTGAATCGCTCCCATGTTTCGGAAAACTGCTCGTCATCTCTTTGGATAAACTCTGAGATTTTCCTACAAATAACATTGGTTTTATGCATTAGAAAATATTTATTCAAAAATTTTGTAACCATTTGTTCCCATGATGCAATACTATTAGTAGGTAATGTATTAAGCCATGAACAAGCTCTATCCTTTAAAGAAAATGGGAATAATCTGAGTTTTACATCATCATCTGAAAAATTCTAATATTTAAATGTTTGACAAATAGCGTGAAAATCATTCAAATGATGGGGAGATAATTTAGCATACTAAGTTTTAATTCAAAACTCCTAACAGCTACATTTGGGTATCGTATGCATGATGTGCTCAAATTAGCTAAGGGACTAAAATAGTCTTTAAATGGCCTCTCCTGTGGTGCTTGTAAATCCATTCCAAATTTATTTTTAACTTGTTTGTGTGCGCAACGTGTTTTCTCAAGTTCAAGACCTATAGGTTCAAGATTAGGTAATAATGACCTACGACCATGCATGCAAGAAACACAAAAATAAATGGGAACAAAACAAAATAAAATAAAAATAAAGATAGGAACAAAACAAATGAAAATAAAAAAGAAGGAGAAATTACGATACTAACCTTATGGCGCTATTACAACCTTACTATAAAAATACACACAAAAAATACGTGAAATAAATTAATTAAAAATAAATTAATAAGATAAATAAAAATTACAAAGGAAAAAATAACTTGAAATTAAATTACAAAATTTTAAAGAAGAGAAAAAGAAATACTAACCTCTAAATGTAGATTCACTTTTTTTCTTTTTTTAAAAATAAAAAATACAAGAGAACAATTAAATGGAATTATTCACAAAAATTAATTCTATGAATTAAAATTGCTTCCCTCCCCGGCAACGGCGCCAACAACTTATTGTGCAAATTTTATTGAGCTCGCAAGCGCACGAATCTGTTGTAGTATAGATCAATGATGATGAGTGTCGATCCCACGAGGAGGTGGATTTTAATTATATATAGAATTAATTTTGTAAATGGGTGATAGGATTTGTGGTGGAAATGATTTGGAATATGCTAAAACTTAAATTAAAATGGCGAGAATAAATTCTAAAATTGGAATTTAAATGGCAAGAATAAATTGAAGAGCATTCTATTGAAATGGCGTACTTAGGTATCTGCATCCATATCAACATGCTTCATGGGCTAAATATTTCTTATTAATACCAATTAAATCATGAGGGGAGAATCCACACCTCATGAACCACGCTCTAATAAATGTGGTGCTAAGAGTTTATCGTGATAAATAATAATGATCTTATACTAGGGAGCCGGTGAAACCAGGGCGATACAGATAAGATTAGTATTATTTGTCAACGAGAAGTCAAAACATCCATAAAAACTAGAGGGGAAGAGAAAATAAATTTACCAAATAAAGCCCATGACACATGTTAAGACTTCACCTTCAACCCAAGCTTAAAAGAAAATTAGCCACTCATAATTGAACTAGGGATAAAATGGAAATTTATTAAAATATGAAGAAAATACAAGATGGAGAGAGTTACAGAAAATAGATCCCAAAAATGGATTCAGAGGTGCCAAATTAGGGGGGATGCTCCCTTTTTATAGATACATCGAATAAATCATGGCCACTGGATTAAAAACAGTTTGGACGCTTAGAATTATGCCACATCATCAGTCAACAGTATGCGTGAACAGTAACACGGTTTGACCACTGTTTGAATAGTAACATGGTTTGAACACGATTTGAACAGTAATACGGTTTGCACAATAAATAATCTCATGTGTTGCATATACCGTACACACGTTTTTTGGTACACTAATATGCTGCCATGTCACCATCAACAGTACATAAGAATTTTAGTCCAACAGGATCTTGACACCTCATCGATCAATGCCACATCATCGGTCAATGCCACGTCATCGATCCATCTATGTGAACAGTGCTGTGAACAGTAACGTAGACAGTACTCGTACATGTGAACAGTGTCATTTTCCTTTTATGCTCCTCATAAGGTTTTCGACCGTCCTGAGTTCAAAAATGATGTCCGTTTTGCCATTTGATCTCTCGTTTATTGTGAAATGGCTATGATGCCCCTAAAATACATAAAATACTTAATTAAAATAAAACACACATAATTAAATTACAAGAAATTTAAACACATAAAAGTAAGGGTTGTTAGTAAGACTAGATATGTAAAATGACGATTTTCTCCTTTATAAATATGCATTTTCTAACACTCAACAACCACCTCACAAGATTCCCTTAAGGATAAGCTGCGAAGTGCATCCAAGAAGTGCTGAAATCCCTACACCATGTTGTAGCAATGTCCAAACAACAAGGGAGTATCCCCTTCCTGCTAGTCATTTTCTTTCGTTATGAAAAACTTTTCTTTCAGTATTTTTTTATTTTCTGATTTATTCTCCATGTCCTTGTCGGGTTGTGTGATTTTTTTTTTGTGTGCTTGTGAGGACACATCACCATTTATAGTTTGAGGGGGTTGTGTTTATGTGTGCTTTGGATATGTGTGTTGTGTGAAGCTCTACTATATAATATTTGTGTATGGATTTGAAAACCTAATAGAGATAAATTGAGTGTTAATTAGTGATTATAAGAATGTCGAGTAGAGATAGTTATAGATGGAGAGTGAAATTTTGTTCTGACACCTAAACTTTGGTGGAGTTTTATGAGAATGTCGTAGCAAAGCCAAAAAAATAGAAAATATCTTATGCTTGGGGGACAATTTTGTTGGACTCTGCCTGCTATGAAATAAATTCTGCTTCAACGGCTTAAGTTGCTGAGTAACCAGAGCTGAATATGTTGCCCATATGTAGATTTGCGTTTAAAGGCAATAAGAGTTATGAGTAGTGCTGTAGCATTTGCTCTAAAAAAAAGTGAGACAATAATAAGAGGAAGTTCTCTGTCTAGGATATTGAGTAGCCAGGACTGTTCATGAATCTCATGTTCAGCCTTGAGTTAAAAGATATCTTTAGATAAGATTATGTTATAGATATTGCTACAGCAACTCGGATCTGTGCATGACATGAGTAATTGGGTGTCATCATTACAATTGATTGACATTCACATGAAAAATAAATGTTGCAGTGAAGAGGGTTGAGTATTCTTAAGTTTTCATTCTTAAATAGAGCATAATTTGAGTATGTGAGATTTATTCTACCCCATATGTGAATAAAATCTTGCTACCTCTAAATTACATACAATCTCCTAGTAATGTTGTAGCATCTCTAGAATTCAATCAAAGTAGCACACACACACTTTGGACAAAATGAAGCTTAACTCTAGAACTGTTTACTATGGCCATTTTGCATGATTAAGATTGTGATATGAAGGTGGAAGAGTCCTTGCAAATTTGATAACAGAGTTATGTGTTGCATGATTGTATGTGTGGAGTGTTAGTATGTTGTCATTACTTGAGGACAAGTAATAGTTTAAGTTTGAGGGTGTGATAACTCCATGAAATTAGAGTTATTATGGAAATTATAAACTTAAATCAAGACCACTTGGAGAGTAAATGATGTGTTTTTATTATATTTTGGTTATGTTTTGCATAAACATCCATTTTAGTTTAGTCTTAATAAGTTTTTCTTGATTTAAAGTAATTTATACTTAAGATATGTGCATAATTGTAGGTTTCCAGAAGTTTATAATCCATAAAGGGATGCTGAGATGTTAGGCTAACAAGAAAAACGAAGAATATGGCCACAAAAGAAGTGAAATGCAACCAGGAACAGTGCAATGTTATAGATGTTGCTGAAGCAGCCATTGTTGTAGCAATTCTGGAACAATGAGGGAGAAAACTTAGCGCGGGTTAACTACAGAAGTGCGATCTGTAGTTTCTTAATTTGACTCACGTACGCTAGGGGGGTGGGCAAATAACTCGACCTGATCCGAATTAAAAAATATCAGGTTCGGATTGGATCGAGTTATTAACCTAACCCAATCAGATTCATTTTAGCCAACACGATCATATTTGGCTTAAAAAAATAATAAAAGAACAAAAGAATGCATGTTGACACATAAAATCACCCATGCCCCACACCCCGCAGGCCCCCACATACAAGCCACACACACATACACAAGACACACACACGAACCCTTCACTCACTACTCACATTTGACAACCTCACGCTCTTACTCTCTTATTTGTTTCTTCTCTTTCTTCACTCTTCAATCTTCACAACCTCTCTCTCTTCTTCGTCTTCGCTCTTTAGTCTTCATAGATCGAGTTTTATAGATCGGGTTTCAGTGCAGCAAGCGCTGATTATTTGCAGACGCAACCACCAGATTTGTTACAACTACATTTGCAGCTACTATCCTTCACAACAAGATCTGTTGCAACTATATTTGTTGCTACTGTCCTTCTCCAAGCTCCTAAACTCGAATGCAGCTGAAGGACAACATTTGTCCATGAGGTTCCTAAAAACGCAACTTTTGTGCAGTAAAATGAAAACAGATGGCAGAAGCTCTAGAGACCTCGAATCGACTTCATTCAAAAACAAAAATCAAGAGGAAATATTGAAGTTTAATTACCTCACTGGTAGTTTCAGAAATGGTTTCGTGAAGTAGGAGAGAAAGACTGAAAGCAGCAAGCTACAAACACTGTCCAGAAAAAACAGCTTTGCACAAATAGCTTTTGTTTTGCCACGATCTGAGATCCTTTAAGCACTGCAATTGTGATGCCTCTAAAAATTCCACACTTAGAAATGTTCTAGGAGTTCATAGGATTTGGAATCTTGAAATTTCATTAAGAAATGAGAGAGATAATGAAGAAACATGAATGCTAGCTCATGATCACCATTTCACCAAATAAACCCACCATTATCTCTAATAATGGCACCAAACATTATCATGAGCTAGACCCACCCACTTAGCCATTATTTATTGAAAGTGATCTCATCACTTTAATAAATTTATTTAATTAAATAAATAAATAGCTAAATTAATTAATTAACCCCATTTTGATCACATCAAATGGTTAAATGTGGGCTTCTCTTGTGACATGTTCTAATGCTTTCACTTAATCCATATTAGATCCAATAAAAGCCCAAAATTCTAAACCCAAAATTGGTCTAGAAGTCCATAATTATATATGAACCCGAACATGTCCAAAATGGTCATTTTACGTGCTCGATATTACATAATGTTTAATTGAGAATTTATGAAATTTATTTTGTTCCTTAAACCTTTTATGGAACATCTAAATTTCTATCTTAAATCATATTTAAGATATATTTATATATATATATTCACTCTCAATGAATTATAATATAAATATTGATTTTCCTAAAATTAGGAAATATAACTTCTCATTTTCTAGTAGCTCCTTTCTCATTTTTATATTGTGTGTGGCCTTTTAGGTTCTTAGTTATAAGGTAGTAGAACTATTTTAATGATAACTCTTTATTCATTAAATGATGCTAAACTTTTTAGTCATCAATTAGAACCTTTCAAATGACCTTAAGATGCATTGGTACTACACTTTACCAATATTGATCTTAAGGTTTCTACAAGTCATGAGTGACACCAAGTTGTATATCATAACCATCCAAATAACAAGAATTGTTGGATCTATAGAACCTATTCCATTGTAACTCTATGTCTTGGTCTCTTCATCATCCATGTCTAGAGAAAAGCACGGCTTATGGTACCTATGTGTTTGACTTGACATCTCATGTCAATGATATGAAACTCACTATCCATTTTAGTATCACATACCATAAGGAGTCATAACACATACTAGTATTTATAGGAATTTATAATGTCTAATCATAAATCCACCACTAGGAACTATTTTAGAAGTATAGTACAAAGGATGCATGTTTCATATTCTCGACATACTCGAGAATGTGTACCTTAACTATTTTACTTCTTGGACTATATTCATTAAATTAATATATGAATATTGATAACATTGCCATTTTATAAATATCAAAATGCTATTCAAATACAATCATTCCCTAAATAATCAAATCATTATTCGATTGGCCTTTAGGGCATACTACTAACAGCAGCAACCTGAATTCTCCAACCCGACAACCCGATTTTTGTGTTTTGAAATTTTGATGGTATTTCTTCATATTGTGATTATTATCATATATAAAATTGTAAAATTTAATGTTCAGCAGCCAATGATAAAGAAATCTAAGGCTAAACAAAGCTATAATTTGATAAAAAAAATTTAGTTGTTTAGGAATACTTTTTCTGTTTTTCATATCATCGCGCGCGCGCGCGTGTGTGTTTATATATTTTTTAATTTTTTTCCAAATATAGGCATAAATTTTCATTTTTTAATCCGAACCTGATTTGAATCGAATTTAACCAAATATTTTGACCTGATCCGATCCGAATATATTCGGATTGGCTTACAGGTTCAGATTGAGTTCGGATGAATTTTTGGCGAATCCGACCAACTCGAAACCCAATCGGGTTGATCCGAACCCGATCCTAACCCGGTTTTACCCACCCCTAATGTACGCCCTAGGCTTGTGTTTAACCAATTTTTCAGTTATAAAAAGGAGTGCGCATCACATAAAACAGTGGCAAGAAATTATCATTGGAAAATCAAGAGAAAAAGAAGAAGAAGATCATAATTGAAGGTAATCGATGCAGAATCATTGAAGAATCCATCAGAGATATTTAGATTCACTTTTTGTCGTTCTCCACTTATTACTTTCTTCACTCTTTGATTGAGCCAATGTATTTCGTGACCAATATGTTGTTGTTTGTTTTTCTCTTTCAAAATATGAACTAAACTTGCTAGTAGTTGAGTGACAAATAATCTAATGGGTTCTTGACTGTTCTTATGAGTTGCTATATAATTGCTATAGCATTTTACTCTAGTAGCTATTATTATAACTATTATTTCGGTTAACCACCCATTTAATGGTTCAAGTTAAGGTAGAGCCGCAAAAGGGCATGTCTTACCGGATATTATTAGAGTAATACTTGATCTTAATTTGAGTTTCCTGGATTAAGTTTATCTTGAATTCCATAAGGGTCATACTTGAAGTTAAGATTTATGACAAACTAGACATAGGTAATCACCTTGTAGGGTGGAGAGAATAGATGTTCATAATGTCATGTCGTAGAATAGCAACTGGTCATTGGTAAGATACTTAAGGGTATGAGAATTCCAATACGCGACAACCGAGGATGCAAAATAATTCTGTCCAGTGCTATAGAGATTGTTATAGCAACTGGTATTAATTTGGTGAAAAGCAGTCAACCCATAAAGAGAGTTTGATCATTCAACTACCTTATTCTCATTTGATTCTTCTACACAATTTATTTACTTTATTTCATCACTGTATTATTACGTTTCATTTCCTTACACTTATAAATTTCGGTAGTAAACAACTTCACATTTGTTCATTCGAAATAAAGGTATATTGCACTATTGTCATTGTTGTAGCATTTCTAGTAACATCAATCTATGTGGAGACAATCTTGAATATTCATCACTTTATTACTTATTGTGTACACTTGCACATTGGCATCAATAGCATGTAATTAAAAAATCTGCAACAGTGCCTCTAGAAACGCATCTTCTTAGTAAAAAAATATTTTCTTTTTCTATCAATTTAATTGTAACTTTTCTGATTATCTTTTCTACATCATTTTCACCTTTCTGCATGCATATTTTCTTTTCACGTTTAGAATAGGTTGGGGGTAGACTATCGTTTAAAAAAATTGTGTGATTTTTTTAACATTGGATGATATAATGACTTTCAAATTTTAGTATTTGTATTATCTTTGGTCTTAAGTGATGTTAAACTATATTTGCTACTCTAAATGTTGATGTCAGAGACAAATATCAGTTGCTTGAAAGAATGCACATGTCATAATAAATTCTAAATGAGGTTTTGAGCCTGTCATTTTTCTTGGAGAGTAACCATTTTTGTACATTCTTCATACAGCTTATCAATTTATTATTTTATACGATCCCTAGATTTCTTTTGAGTCTACCTTCTAAAAAAATTTTAAGATAAAAAAAGAAAAAAATGTGTTGCTACATCTTGAGTTCCATCTAACTAGTTGATATGGAAAATTATTTAGAGCCCTAAAAAGACGATGGAAAGGCCATCTTTGACCCATTTGAACCTTTTTAGCCATCCCTTTTGTGAAAAATCCATAGTTAATCCTTTTGAGTCTTTAAAAAAAGACTCTTCTTTGTCAAACGCATCATCATGACCCACTCCGATTTGGAGTATTACCCGATATCTTACATGTTCATCATCTATTTATGTTTGAGAAAAATGAAAATAATTATTTTGTTCAGTGCAGTTTTGCCAAACAAAAAACAAAAAAAATTGTTGTTTCAAAAAAAAGAGAAAAAAGAAAAAAAATAATAGGTGAAATCCACCTTATAATTTCCAAAAAATCTCTACTTTTTCTCAAACATATATGTTATTCTCCTTATTTCCCCTCCTTTGTTAGGCATGTCCCTAGCCTACGTTACATCCTAATAAAAGTCTTCCTGATTTTAGGGAGCTATATTTTGAAGTAGAAGCTAGATATATGGGATAAAAAAATGTAGTGGTGCAATTAAAAAAAGGAAAAGAAAAAAAGAAAAAATAAATAAAATTGGGTTGACTAGCATTTTTATTTGAGTTAAGATCGTATTATTCCTAAGCTGTAGGCATATTTCTTTCATCTTAGTTAGAGCGTATTGAAATGCAAGTTATTCAACCCAAGGGGGGATGAATTGGGTTTTTAAAATTTATGCAATACAATTCACACAACAATTTAATCTATTGCCTTAATAAATTAAAACAATAAATTCAATTAAGCACAATATTAAAAGTGTAAGGGAAGAGAAAAACGAACACAAGGATTTTTACGTGGTTCGGCTATCCCCGCATACGTCCACGCCTCCAAGCTCACCTGACTTGAGGATTTCACTATTCAAGTCACCCAAGGCTTCAAATGTTTACAATTGACTTCCAAGGTGTCAATGAATCTTTACAACAAGAGATTATATCCCCAATCTCTTCACCCCAAGTGTTTCCCACACTTGTACACTCAGAATTTGATGAGAAATGAAACTTACAACAATGAAACTCTCTTTAAGAGTAGATAAACAAATTATAGCTCAATTATGATTCAACAAATGATGATTTACAAAATGAAAACTCAATATATGTTATATGATATTGTTTTTCCTTGTCTTGATAATTAGAATGAAGTTTGATTTGAGTTTTTATAGTTAAACCCCAAAAACTAGTCGTTATAGGCAAATTCCAATGCTCAAGCGGTTAGCCGCTTGATTATCCGACTAGCCGCTCAGGAACAGTGATATTACCGTTATTTTTAAATTTTGCTACAGTAACATTATTCTCTAAAATTACACTTTGGCCCAAAACGTTCTATAATTATATAATGGCCCAAAATGTCAGAAAACTTTGCAAATAGATCAAATTTCAGAAATATTTATCTTTCCAAAACTTTCTGAAATTATGATATGGCTCCAAAGATATTATCATTTTTCTAAAAGGTTCTTTTTAAATGTAGCATAATATCAATATTTTTTAAAGTTCTCAAAACTTTTCACTTTAGTCCAAAAATTGAAAATGTGAGATTTTCCTCAGGCGGTTAACCGCTAGCCCTCAGGCGGTTAGCCGCTTCCTCTCTATCCGACTTTGGATTTTAAGAGTTTAGATTACATTCTGGTGTTTAAACTTTTATAAATTATAGTATGCCCCAAAACGTTTCAAACCTTTGCAAATAAGTCCAAATTTAAATTTCAAAATAATATTTATTAAACTCAAAGATTTCAAATCTTAGCATTTAAGTCCAAATTACTTAAATCCACAAAATACTTTTCTTTATAAAAATAAAACCTTTTAGTTTATGAAAACTATTTAATTAAATTAATTTATTGAGCTTATCAAATACTAAATCATGCATTAATTAAATCATACCGACTTTACAAGAATTTGTCGCAATAATTTGTCCGTTGAGCTCTCAACTTTATTCTTGATTTTGCCGTTGTCCGTCTTTGTCCGTTGAGTGTCTTCAATCTTGATTTCACTTTATTCACTTGCATAAATATTATCCTTCAAAAACTAGTGAAGATGTAAAATATAATATTTATTATTTTTACTTAAGACACATGTTTGTTATCATCAAAATTACATTATCTGTAGCCTTTTAGGCTAACAATCTCTCCCTTTTTAATGATGACAAACATCTCATGTATTTTGACATTAAACTCCCCCTTAATGCATGACATACATGATTTCAACTTATAAATCAAATTTAAGAACAAACTCTCCCTAAATATATGATCTATAACAATTTGTAAGCTCCCCCTTAATATTTTAAAATCATGCATAAATACTTCAAGATCAAAATACACATTATATATCTCCATATTCAAAATACATGATCTCTCCCCCTTCATCATCAAAATTACTATAAATTCATGCTAAGACAAATAATTTGTCAATGGTTAATCGAAAAACATATAATAACTAAATATCCAGTTAACCATAAAATCATATTATATGCTCCCCTAAATATATGGCCAATTAAAAAATTTAATCAAAATGATATTATCCAAAAACATATCATATTTATCTCCCCTTTAAAAAAAAAGGGAAATTATCATTCGTATACCCTTAGTTTACTCCATTATCAAAAATACTACAACACTTTGAGGGTGTATCAATCGTCCACCTTAAGTTGACAAAATATATTAGCTGACCACCAAACCGTTAGTTGCCGTTTAAGTTTGATGATGTCAGAAGGGTAATTTGGTCTTTTCATATGATACGAGTTATAATTTAAGGGTATACAAGTGATAAAAAGAGAATTTAAGGGTATACAAGTGATAATTTTCAAGGGTAAAATCGTCAATTCACTGTAACTCCGTTAACTTTCAAACAGCAACTAACGGTTTGGTGGTCGATTGATACATTTTTTCAACTAAGGGTGGACGATTGATATACCTTCAAAGTGTTGTAGTATTTTTGATAACAGAGCAAATATAGGGTATATGAATGATAATTTCCCAATAAAAAAATACAATCGAAACAAGATCATAAAAAATAATTCGATAAAGATATTATCAATTTTGTGCGAGAATAAATTTTAGCAGAGTCTCCCCTTAAAATGCACAAATCCTCAAATACACAATGTGATTAAAAACACTTCCATATAAGTTTAAGTATAACAAATCAACAACTCCACCAAGTCATCAAGTAACACATAAGAATTAAGCATAAAACATCATCCAAATATAACATATCTTAATATTAAACAACCATTATCCGTAATACACAATTAAAACAATTATGCATATGAAAATGTAGGTGCATATATCCAAAATGGACAAATTCGGTTTTGTAAAATAATGAGTGAAATTGATGATTTTAAACCGATTATATTGATCCAAGAGATGATTTAAGATAATAGATGGTGTTGATTGGATCAAAAGTGGACTAAAAAGAGCTTAAATATGCAATTTCGAATTTACAAAAATTGAGTGAAATGAATTTGTTTGAGCCGAGAAAATTGATCCTAGGGATGAATGAAGCTAATATATGATGTTGATTGGATTAAAAATAGGCTAAAGGATGCTTGAAAATGAAGAGAGAGAAACGGGTAGAGTGAGAATTTTTTATTTTTGGTTTTATGTGGAGAGATGATGAAATCGAGTTTTGAGAGTGAAAATTGAAAGAGTAATGGATAAATAATAAGTTGGATGATTGATTTTAACAAGAAAATGAGTGAAAGATGAAGAGATTTGAGAAAAAAAATGGAGAACACTATTCATACAGGAATGGAATGAGGATGGAATGATGAAGAACAAGTGAAGAAAATGATGATTAGAAGTGTTTAATGATGGTTAAAAACATGGGTATTAGTTTGAATGATTGATTTGGGCATAAAAACATATGAGAAATGAAGAGAAATAGAGTGAAAATGGAGAGGATGTTCACGGTTTTGGTGAAAGAGAGAACATGTGCAGAAAACTTGCAAAAGAGGAAGAAGAAGCAAAACAAAATGTCCAGCTGCACCTTAGTTAATTTTCGGCCAATTTTAATCAATTGCATGACCATTTTGTGATCCCGAAACATCTCAAGAGCCAATTTAATGCATGATTTATGATTTTAAACATCCAAAAGATAATTTATTTAAACAAATAATACATCCAACGAGCATACAATCATGAAGCATATAAACATTCAATACTTGATAAAATGCAGAAAGGTCAAATTCGGAATAACAATTGTATTGATTGAGCTAGAATTAACATTCAAGCTATATACCGTTGCAAAGATAATTAAGTTAGCTTTCCAGTAAATTTTACAGAGCTGGATTTAGAGTTCTCTCGAAAGAGTTATGACCATTTCATCACAGCTTGTGCAGACTTGAAAGTTTTTTCAAAGACTCCTTTGTTTTCCAAACAATTTTAATACATTCAATAACATAAATAGAGATGTTAATGCGAAAATTTCATCATCCCAAGTTCATGCCAAATTTTTGAAAATTGTTCTTCGCAAAGGGGTTTTGTAAAAATATCGGCAAGTTGTTTTTTTTGTAGAGATAAATTCTAATGCAATGTCACCTTTCTGAACATGATCTCTCAAGAAATGATGCATGATCTCTATATGCTTGGTTCTAGAATGTTGAATGAGATTTTTTGAAAGACTTATGGCGCTAGTATTATCACACTTGAGAGGAATTTGTTCAAGATTAATACCATAGTCTCTAAGTGTTTGTTTCATCCAAAGTGCTTGTGCACAACAACTACCTGCGGCAATATATTCCGCCTTAGTAGTTGAGAGTGCCACCGAATTTTATTTCTTACTAAACCATGAAACAAGTGAATGACCAAGAAAATGGCAAGTTCCACTAGTACTCTTCCTATCGACCTTGTGACTAGGAAAATCAGCATCCGAATAACAAGTTAAATCTATATGAGTTCCTCTAGGATACCAAAGGCCAATATCTATGGTTCCACTGAAATAATGAAAAATTCTTTTAACAGCAAGCAAATGAGATTCCTTGGGACATGATTGAAATCTTGCACACAAACATACACTAAACATGATATCGGGTCTACTTGCGGTTAAGAAAAGTAAGGATCCGATCATACCTCGATACTTTTTAATATCAACCTCTTTATCTTTTTCATCTTTATCAAGTTTGATTGTTGTACTCATTGGAGTACTCTTGGTATTTGATTCATCAATACCAAATCTTTTGAGCAAGTCTTTGATGTACTTAGCTTGGTTGATGAAGATCCCCTCATTGTTTTGTTTGATTTGAAGTCCAAGAAAACACTTCAATTCTCCCATCATGCTCATCTCAAATTCCTTACTCATACAAGAGGAAAATTCTTGCACAGAGATTCATTAGTGGAACAAAAAATAATATCATCAACATAAATTTGAACAACAAGTATATCTTGATTTTTATTTTTAATAAAGAGGGTAGTATCCGCTCTTCCCATCAAAAAACCGTTATTCAACAAGAAATTTTTAAGCCTATCATACTATGCTCTAGGTGCTTGTTTTAATCCATATAATGCTTTTGATAACTTATACACATGATTTGGAAATTTCTCATTTTCGAAACCAGGGGGTTGTTTCACATAAACTTCCTCCATAATATAACCATTTAGGAAAGCATTCTTGACATCCATTTGAAATAAAATAAAATCTTTATGACATGCAAATGCTAATAACATCCTAATGGATTCTAATCTAGCTACAGGTGCAAATGTTTCATCGAAATCGATTCCTTCTTCTTGGTTGTATCCTTGAGCCACTAATTTAGCTTTATTTCTTACAACCACACCAGATTCATCCATTTTATTTCTAAATACCCATTTAGTTTCTATAATAGATTGATGTTCCGGTTTAGGAACCAATTCCCATACTTTATTTCTCTCAAATTGATTTAACTCCTCTTGCATTGCCATAATCCAAAACTCATCATTTTCCGCATCCGCAAAAGATTTTGGTTCAATTTGAGAAATAAATGCAGCATGCTCACATGTGTTTCTAAGAGATGATCTAGTTGTGATAACTCTTGAAGAATCACCTAATATTAAATCTTTAGGATGAGAGAAAACATACCTCCACTCCTTGGGGAGTGTTTGAGAACTACCTTCTTGTTACTCCAGCTCCATATTTGTTTGTTCTTCTCGTCTATCCTCTTGATTTTCTTGTAGTGCATGCTCTTGATTCTCTTTTAATAATCCTTCTTGTAACTCTCCACGTACATCATCATCAACAAATCCTTTCTCCGCAGAGGAGGGGTTAGATTCATCAAACGTAACATGCATGGATTCTTCCACAATTAATGTTCTTTTATTATAAACTCTATAAGCTTTGCTTGAGTTTGAATACCCAAGAAAGATGCCAACATCAGATTTTGGATCAAATTTACTAATATTATCTTTTGTGTTTAAAATAAAACATTTGCATCCAAAAACTTTGAAATAACCAATATTTGGTTTTCTATCTTTCCAAAGCTAATAGGGAGTTTTATTGAGATGTGGTCTAGTCAACACCCGATTTAAAACATAACAAGCGGTGTTGACGGCTTCGGCCCAAAAATATTTTGGTAATGCATTTTCATTTAACATAGACCTAGCCATTTCTTGAATAGACCTACTCTTTCTCTCAACAACTCCATTTTGTTGTGGAGTCCTAGGTGATGAAAATTGATGCTCAATGCTAAAATCGTTACAAAAATTTTCAAATGCATAATTTTTAAACTCTCCACCATGATCACTCTAATACAAGTAATAGAGTAACCCTTTTCATTTTGAACCATTTAACAGAAAATTCTAAATGCATTAATGGCATCATCCTTATTAGCTAAGAATAATATTCATGCATATCTAGAATAATCATCTACAATCACAAATACATAGAATTTGCCACTTAAACTAGCATATCTAGAAGGTTCAAACAAATCTATGTGAAGTAATTGAAGATGTCTTAAAGTAGAGATATGATTCTTATTTTTGAAGGAGGTTTTGATTTATTTTCCAAATTGACATGCTTCACAAATTCTATCATTGTGAAAATTAATTTTTAGAAGACCTTTAACTAAATCATTTTTTGAAATTTTTGAAATTAAATCCATGCTTGCATGTCCTAGTCTTCTATGCCACAACCAACCATCATCATGCAATGCCGAAAAACATTTATCATGAGTATATGCACATTCTATATTAATCGTGTAAACATTGCCACATCTATTTCCCATAAACAAAATTTTCCCATCACATGCATTCTTAATAATACAACTTGATTTATCAAAGACAACTTTATACCCTTTGTCACATAATTGACTAATGCTAATTAAATTATGTTTTAAATTTTCAACCAAACACACATTTTCAATTAGCATTGAAGAAATTTTATCAACATTTCCGATTCCGAGAATTTATCTTTTTGAGTTATCTCCAAAAGATACAGCTCCATTTTCGATTTTGGTGAAACTTGAGAACCATGCATAGTTTCCGGTCATTTGCCTAGAACATCCGCTATCCAAGTACCATTTATTTTTCTTTTTCTTTAAGCCCTATAAAGAAAATCTTATGTCTTAGGTATCCAAACCTTTTTGGGTCCTTGAGCATTAGTAACGGTTCTTTTTGGAACCTAAATACATTTGACACCATAATATACATTCCTTTTTACGGGACATCTATATTTCATGTGACCATTTTGATTACAATAATGACAAATACTCTTATAATCACTTGTGGAGGCAGCTTTAACAAAATAATTCTTGTAATACTTTTGCTTCAAGTTATGCTTATACCCAAGTCCTCCTTTATCAAAAACGCATTTTTGAGAATTAAGCATGTTATCCAACATCTTTTGCCCATTTGTAAATTTTAGAACAACACTACTAAGTTCAATGTTCTTTTTCTTGAGCATTTCATTTTCCTTTTTCAAATCATCTACATGTGACTCTAAATGCTCATGTGAAGTGCTAGGTTTTTCATTTGATAATGCAAATTTACGATGCAAGGTTTTATTCTCTAATTCTAATCCTTTAATCTTCTCATTCAATGACTTATTGCATTTTTGCATGGCATCCTTTTCATTTGTAAGTTCTAACAATTTCTTTTTAAGGAATGCATTCTTTTTACCAATTTTCATCAACTCATCATGCATTTCTTTAAGAGCATCATACAATTCATCATAGGTTTGATCACTTACCTCATTTAGATCATTATCATCTCCTAGTGACATAAGTGCTAGGTTTGATACTTCTTGCGACTCTTCTTCATCACATGAATCTTCATCGCTATCATCCCAAGTAGCAACCATAATTTTCTTTTTAAATTTGTTGAGAAGTGGACATTCCGATCTTATATGACCAGGCTTTTTGTATTCATAACATATGATTACCTCTTTCTTCTCCTTTTGGTTTTTGAAGTATCAAAATTTCCTTCGGTCACCGGTTTTCATGAAAAATTTTATGAACCTCCTTGCTAGTATAGCAACTCCTCATCATCCGGCTCACTTTCCCCATCACTTTCATATTTTGTGGCTTTGAGAGCAATGTTTTTCTTCTTTTCCTCATTTCCTCTTTTGGCTGCCAAATCTTCCTCATAAGAAATAAAAGAACCAATTAAATCATCAATAGGTAAGATATTCAAATCTTTAGCTTCCTCAATGGCAGTCCTTTTTGGTCTCCATTCCTTAGGTAGTGACCTAATGATTTTCTTAACTTTTTTGCTATTTGAAAAGGTTTTTCTTAGGGCTCCTAGAGTGTTTACTATGTCCGTAAATCTAGTATACATAGAATATACACTCTCATTTTGTTCCATTTAGAACAATTCATATTGCCGAGTGTACCTACTAATCTTAGACTCTTTCACTTGATTCGTGCCTTCATAAATAACTTCAAGTTTGTGCCAAATTTCATTAGCACTTTCACAACTTGACACTCTATGAAACTCTTTCTTATCGAGTGCACAAAACAAGGCATTCATGGCTTTGGTGTTTAGAGAAGCTTTTCTCTTATCCAATTCATTCCATTCCCTTGAAGGTTTTGGAATATCTTCCCCAACTTCATTTTTAGTCAAAGGCATAAATGGACCATCACAAACAATTTCCCAAATTTCATAATCTAGAGCTTGTAAATAAATTCTCATCCTAGTTTTCCAAAACGGATAGTCATTTCCGTCAAAAAATAGTGGCCTAGTTGTGATCTCTTGTACTGTAGCTTTACCTTACTTTTACTGTTATAAAAGATTATAATGTAGCTTTACTCTTGTACTGTAGCTTTACCTTGCTTTTACTGTTGTAAAAGATAGGGGTCCTATCCTATCTTCATGAGCTCTCCTATATAAAGAGCTCACCCCCTTGTAAGATATAAAAGTTTTTAAGTTAAGCAATAAACTCTCGTGTGTTTTATCATGGCTTGCTAAACTCTCCTCTCTCTCTCTACAATTGAAGTTCTAAGTGAAAGAAACGAATCAAAGAATTAAATTTGTTCATTTTGAAAACTTAAGGAAGTATGCTCTGCACTTGCCTTCAAGGAAGGATCTTGTGCATCAGAAAACTTATGGCGATTTCTTAAATGGTTTGGTACCCTGTTTAAAGACTAAAGAGAAGTCTGGTTTGGGTTTTATAACCTTAAAAGAACTCGTTTTAGGTTTCGATCTAAAAGGTATATAGGTGGGAAACTCTCGACGTAAATTCCAGAGACGAACCCGAATGGGCGTTAGTCTGGTCTACACTGAGAGATCACAAGCCACGTACTATTTATGGTATCAGAGCCATACTCGTCCTTGAAACTTCCATGTTTTCTAAATCTCATTTTTCATGCTCAAAATGGTATAATTTAAGTATTTGATTTGTTTCAATCTTTAGACTTCAGGAGCAGAGAGAACTTCTCAATCATGGCTTCAACTTCATCTTCATCTTCTTCCAATCCTGTTACTTTGTCTTCTACTCTTTCTCTCCCTAAATCTTGCACTTCTTATACAGCTAACAAAATTAAAAACCTTGTAGAATACTCCTACATCCCTGAATCAACTCAAATCAGTGAGTCATCCTACCCTCTCATCAGTCCTTACCACCTGTACAAACGACCCAGTTCCTTCACCCGCAGTATTCGTACCCTCATCTCTACTAGACGGCCTCATCCAAAAGAATATATCCAGTCCTCTCGTCTGGATGAGTGTGCTCTTCAAGCAACCTCTGCTGAGTAATATGTTACTCTGGAGATTCATTCAGAGTTAATTTCCAACTGGAAACGAGAAGGTTATACCCATCTTCATCTTGGAGGAATTAGATTAATCCTCATCCTTAATGGGCGCAAAGGATTACCAGTCACAACTTGCCTTGCCCGCCTTGATACCCGCTTCAAACAGTACCAAGATGTTGTTATTGGCACTATTCTCACTACCCTTCGTGCAGGAAGTGTTCTCCTCACTTTCTACCCAAACTTCAACATTTCTCTCCAAGACACAAATTTACCCACACCTTAAAAGTCCAAGTCCAGATCCAAGGTGCAAAACAAATCTCCTCTGCCAAAATTGCCACTCTCCATCACCAACTGGTCTATAGGCTTCAAAATCATGCCTTAGATCTACCCACTCCAGACTATCACTCTGACACCCTTATAGACTTAGCTGAATCTGACCAGATCCTAACCATCATCTAAATCCCCAGACAAATTCCCTGTCATGAGCTCATCAAGCTTATGCCTCTTAAGTGGATCTCAAACTATGAACAATTCCATAACAATACAGCTTCAATTCAGACATCAGAAAGCATGTTTGAAAGACGGCCAGATGGAACAGTCAGAATGACTTTCAAACCACCTCCCAGTGCTCCACAAGAGCCTCCTCGGCTCTCCTTCACCTACTCTTCCATGGTCACAACTGTGCAGACAGCTCAAGAAGATCTACCCATTACAGGGTTTACTTCTAAAGGCTACCCTGTTTATCTAGCAAATCTCAATGGTCATTTCCTATGGGATGCCCCTGGCTCAGGCATGTGTGATCCCTCTTATCCACAAGACCCTCCTTCTCCACCAGCTCCTTTACCCATCTACAAAAAAGAACTCAACTGGATTGCCAAAGATTGCAAATCCAAGATTCCATCACCAATTCCAAATCCAACACCACCACTGAGTTGTATGAAGTTTTCATCTACTTCTTCAGACTACTCCTCTTCTTTTCCTCCTTTAGACACCCACACAGATTCCCAACGAAATGTTGTGTCTAAACCCTTTATTTCTTCAGTCATAACCTCTACAGGACACCTTGAACCCCCTAAACCTTTTAAATCAGTCCTCAACTGGCAAACCCAAAATGCCAGAGCACAAAATGATATTTTGGTGACCATAATTCCAAAGTTGAAAAAATCAGTTTACGAACTGAAAAGCTTGAGACTAAAGTTGATTCCATCACTGCACAAATGTAGCAGATCCACCAAAATCTACAGTCCAGAATTGCTCAACTCGATTTTGAGTTACGAACCATGCTTGCTCAATGCTATTATGGCCCATAATTTGACCAGAAGGAAAGAGAGATCAGACGCTTGAAAGCTGAGCTTGATCAGATAGAATCAGAAAAACAAAGGCCTGCTCTTTTTACTTCATCACCGCCGATCCCTTCCATCAGCCCAACTTATCATCCTTTTACCTCTATGCTTTCCCCTATCAGACAGTATGAACCTTCCAAGTTATTTGGTATGACTGATACTCTTTTTCGAGATAATCCATTACCACCACCACAACTTAAACGTAAACCAAAGCCTGAACCTCAACCATGACCGGCCACTATTCCCCAACCTGCTGTTTCCACTCCTGACCCATCAACCCCTACATCACCATCAACACCTCCACCACCAGCTCCTTCTCCACTTCTTATCCAATCCAAGGATAAACAACCCATGCACTTATTCAGTGCCCACACAGTTGACCGTTCATCTCCTACAGATGATCACACTTCTGATTCAAATCTGGCTGTTTCACATAGCCATACTGAACAAACACAGAATCCTCAGCTTCCACTAGTGACTCTGAAAAGTCCTATACTGATATCACCAAAATCCTGATGGCTCAAACTGATCCACCTGATCAAGGCCAAACCTCTCACACAGAACCATATGTTGACATTCCTTCTGAAGTTGACGAAAAATGCCTGAATTCTCAGCCTCAAACCAACCTCCTCTAGCCCAAGCCCAAACCGGTTCAATCGGTCCAAAATCATTAAATGGTCCATGGTTCACATTTGATGATATTCCATCCTCTAAATGGCGTGATTGGCTTAATGAAATATCTGTCTGGCTTGACTTATATATGTTAAGGCTAGGAGCCATAACTCAATCGGTCCTTAGAGAATTTGCCACTCGTTTTACGGGTGCCCTCAGAGATTGGTTTGAATCTCTAGGCCAATACAGACAATTGCAGTTTGTTCAATTGCTAGAAGTCTCAAGTGCCCTTGCAGTTATCCATGATCAATTCCTTGGAGACCCCTCTGCAATTTTTGAAGCTGCAAGACGAGACTATCTCAACATGAAATGTTGTTCACTCAATGCTAAAGATCTTGAGTTCCATTATAAAAGAATGTCCCTACTGTTCTACAAGCTTAATGGATTCAACGAGCCGACGTTAAAGCATGTTTTTCTAGCTTCCTTTCCTGATGAACTCCAACAAGACATACAAAGGCAACTTCTTGCATCCAATCTTGTGCTTGACAACATTTCTCTTGGCAAAATCTTTCAACTTGCCAAAACTTGTCTTGACAAAGTCTGTGAGCAAAAACAGTTTTTCAAAGAACTGTTGAACGACAGAGAACCATTTCAGAGTGCCTGCAAGAACCCTTATTTGTAAATCAAATGCAAACAAAAGAAGGATTGTGATTACAGTTCTAAAAAGAAAAAGCATTTTCGAAAATTCAAACGTCTGGAATATTCATCTAAGCCTCGCCAGTCCAGAAGGCCCTACAGATTCTTCAGAATGAAGGCATCTTCATCCAGAGACTTTAAAAGGAGAAAGTCCAGCAGATGTTTTATCTGCAAGAAGAAAGGTCATTACGCTAAGGATTGTCCCAACAAACGAGAAAAATCTATTCGGCTACTTGAACATCTTCAAGCTACCATAGATTACTCTCCAGACAAGGATGAACTGGAATTCTATTTTTCAGAACAAGATGAACCCAATGATGAAACAGTGTTTGCACTACACAACTCCTCTGATGACTCAGACAGTGATCAGTCCCAAGTAATTTTCCACCAACAGTTGTTGTCCCTTGATACTACTGTTCCCATACCTTCCATCAAACTCCAAATCTTGCCTTCCAAATTACAAAGGCCCATTCTAATAATTGGTCTCATCGACACTAGAGCCCAACGCAGCATGTTAAATCCGCATATTCTTCCACCAGAATAGTGGATAGAATATGAGGAACAATTCAAAGCTGTCAATGGCAAATTGTTCATAACCTCTTTGATTAGTAAAAAACCCATTGTATTCAAATTTTTCCAAATTGTGTGATCTGGACCAAGGTCATTGGTTCAACTCTTCCTAATAAGGTTATCTTGTTAGGTTTTGACATCCTTCACCAGATCAAACACCTCCAAATCATTCCCATCGGAATCCGAGTCAAGTCTATGTTCAAACCTTTTACAGACATTTTAAAACTCTATAATCTGTTTGAAACCCCCCAGTCCTACCAGGATATATCCACTAAACTTTTGAGTTTGTGTCCCGAGTCCTATTCTCAACTATCCCATCCAAACCTATTGTGGAAAAATAAGTCTTTCTTCATTAAGTTACCTTTCAAACTCAATGAAGATATTAACCCAACCAAAGCTACCCATCCAGGAATGAGTCCTTCTGATTTACTCTTATCCCAACAGGAATGTTCTCAATTGTTAGCCCAAGGTCTAATTGAGCCCACAACTTCTCCACGGGCTTGCCAAGCCTTTTATGTTGAAAAGCATGCTGAGCTTGTTCGAGGAAAGAAACGCTTAATCATTTACTATCAGCCCTTAAACATGTTTTTACAATATGACAAATTCCTTTACCACGCCGACAAAGCATGTTTACCTTTCTCCAAAATGCCCAGATCTTTTCAAAATTTGATTTAAAATCTGGTTTTTGGCAGTTAGGCATTGAACCCCCAGAACGGTACAAAACTGCCTTTTGTATCCTAAATGCCCATTTCCAATGGACAGTCATACCAAGAGAACCAAGCTCTAATACCAAATGAAATGCAAGTTATGCAACCCAAGAGGGGAGGAGGATTGGGTTTTTAAAATTTATGCAATACAATTCACACAATAATTTAATCTATTACCTTAATCAAATCAAAACAATAAATTCAATCAAGCACAATATTAAAAGAGTAAGGAAAGAGAAAAACGAACACAAGGATTTTTACGTCGTTCGGCTATCCCTGCCTATGTCCACGCCTCCTAGCTCACCCGGCTTGAGGATTTCACTATCCAAGCTTCCCAAGGCCTCAAATGTTTACAATTAACTTCCAAGGTGTTAATGAACCTTTACAACAAGAGATTGTATCCCCAATCTCTTCACCCCAAGTGTTTTCCACACTTGTAAATTCACAATTTGATGAGAAATGAAACTTACAACAATGAAACTCTCTTTAAGAGTAGATAAACAAATTATAGCTCAATGATGATTCAACAAATGATGATTTACGAAATGGAAGCTCAATATATGTTATATGATATTGTCTTTACTTGTCTTGATAATTAGAATAAAGTTTGATTTGAGTTTTTATAGTTAAACCCCAAAAACTAGCCGTTATAGGAAAATTTCAGCGCTCAAGCGGTTAGCCGCTTGATTATCTGGCTAGCCACTAAGGAACAGTGATATTACCATTATTTTTAAATTTTGCTACAGTAACAGTGTTCTCTAAAATTACACTTTGGCCTAAACTTTCTATAATTATACTCTAAAATTACACTTTGGCCTAAACTTTTTATAATTATACAATGGCCCAATATGTTACAAAACTTTGCACATAGGTCCAATTTCAGAAATATTTATCTTTCCAAAATTTTTTAAAATTATGATATAACCCCAAAGATATTATCATTTTTTTAAGAGGTCCTTTTAAATTTAGCATAATACCTATTTTTTTAAAGTTCTCAAAACCTTTCACTTTAGTCCAAAAATTGAAAATGTGAGATTTTCCTCAGGTGGCTTGCTGCTAGCCCTTAGGCGGTTAGCCGCTTCCTCTCTGCCCAACTTTGGATTTTAAGAGTTTAGATTACATTCGGGTGATTAAACTTTCATAAATTATAGTATGCCCCAAAACATTTCAACCTTTGCAGATAGTCCAAATTTAAATTTCAAAATAATATTTATTAAACTCAAAGATTTCAAATCTTGGTATTTAAGTCCAAATTACTTAAATCCACAAAATACTTTTCTTTATAAAAATAAAACCTTTTAGTTTATGAAAAATATTTAATTAAATTAATCTATTGAGCTTATCAAATGCTAAATCATGCATTAATTAAATCATACTAGCTTTACAAGAATTTGTCGCAATAATTTGTTCATTGAGCTCTAAACTTTATTCTTGATTTTTCCGTTGTCCGTCTTTGTTCGTTGAGTGTCTTCAATCTTGATTTCACTTGATTCACTTGCATAAATATTATCCTTTAAAAACTAGTGAAGATGTGAAATACAATATTTATTATTTTTACTTAAAACACATGTTTGTTATCATTAAAATTACATTATATGTAGCCTTTTAGGCTAACACGTGTGATATTACTTCTTCAGTATTTTCTCTCAAATTTAGCATTCATTGAAGGGACTATTTTTATTGGATTTAATTTCATTGTGAGAGTGTCACTACTTCTAGTGAGATTTTGGGGTATGTCATTCTTGAACATAACAGTGATAAAGTCTACTGGACTGATTCATGTGAATGGTTGATGTGGGTGTGATGTTTCTATAGATTGGAGATAATGCTTATACTTTTATTTGATTGTTATCATTAGTCTGATTAAATGAACACAAGTGTTTAAAAAAATTTTGGATTTTAATTTTGTTTTCGCTTTATTTGCTAGGGATTAGCAATAAGCTGGTTGGGAGGTGTGTTAAGTGTTAAAACGTGTATATTTATAAATGAGAAAATCGCCATTTTATACTTCAAGTTTTGCTAACATTCATACTTTTATGTATTTAAGTCTCTTGTGATTAAATTATGTGTGCTTTATTTTAATTAAGTATTTTATGTGTTTTAGGGGTATCATGGTCATTTCACAGTAAATGAGAGATCAGACAGTGAAACGAACATCACTTTTGAACTCAAGATAGTTGAAAATCTTAAGAGGAGCATAAAAGGAAAAATAGCAAAGTTCACATGTACGGTACTGTCCATGTTATTGTTCACGACACTGTTCACACATATAGAACAATGACGTGGCATTGACCGATGATGTGGCATTGGCTGATGAGGTGTCATGATTCTATTGGACTAAATTTCTTATGTATTGTTGATCAGTGACGTAGCAGCATATTAGTGGACCACAAATCCCGTGTACGATACATGCATATACACAAGATTATTTACAACCAAATCGCGTCACTATTCAAGCTGCCTGACTATTCAAACCGCGTGGTCGAATCGTGTCACTATTCAAACCGCATGGTCAAACCACGTACTGTTGACTGATGACGTAGCACAATCCTGAGAGTCCAAAATGTTTTTAACCCGATGGTCATTATTTACTCATTGTATCTATAAAAAGGGGGTTCTTTTCATCTTGTATTTTCTAAGCATTTTAATAAATTCCCATTTTGCCTCTAGTTCAATTATGAGTAGCTAATTTTCTATCAAACTTGGGTTAAAGGTGAAGTCTCAACACATACCATGGGCTCTATGTGGTAAATTTATTCTCTTCCTCTTTAATTTTTGTAGATGTTTTGACTTTTTGTTGACAAATAGTAATAATCTTATCTAGATACCGCATTGGTTTCATCGGCTCCCTAGTACAAGGTTATTATTATTTGGCACGGAACCCTTAGCACCATTTTGATTAGAGTGTGGTCCATGAGGAATGGAAACCCCCTTATAATTTAATTGGCATTAATAAGGAATATTTAGCCTATGGTGCATGTTGATGCGGATCCAGATACCCAAGTGCTTTATTTCAATAGTTTCCACTTTAATTTAATTCTGCCATTCCAATTTAAATTTTATGATATTCCACATCATTTTTACCATAAATCCAACCACCTACTTAGAAAATTAATTCTACACATAATTAAAATCCACCTCCTCGTGGGATTGACACTCGTCACCATTGATCTATTCTACAATGGATTTGTGCACTTGCGAGTTCAATAAAATTTGCACAACAATCATGATCTTAACCTTGTCTCTACCCTGAAACAATACCTATTCGAATTAAACAACGTTCAGTCCACCCTTATTGACATCCAACACCCTCCCTTGGTCCGCAACATGAGCTTATGGTCATCCCGACTACTAGGTCACCTTCATCCAGTAATCCTCCTCCCTCTGCGATTTTGATTAAAGAAGAAAAGCCTAATTTTACATATATCCTCTTTCAAGATTCACAACACACATGGGAAGAATTCACCTCAATTCTGCATCCCACTGAAACATCACATGCTCCCTTTAGAAGTATTATTCCACCGACAAATTCACCTACCCGACAATATTATGAGGACTTGCCTTGGTGGAAAGTGCCATTTGCTGAAGTTGACAGTGATGTTGACAACTTATCTCCCTCGCATAGTTTTTAAAGCATTGTGTAATAATTACTTTTGCTTTCGTAAAAGCAAAGTGTTTGCTTTACTTTATCTTTACTTTAAAGCACCTTCATTTTACTTTTAATTTTGGCTAAAAGATGAAAAGACAGGGGTCCTTTCCTATCAGGAATATTTTGCTTTTTGCTTTTACTTTCCAAAAAGAGGATAAGACATGTCTTGTCTTCCTCTCTTGAATTTTCCTATATAAGGAGAATTTTGTCTCAGTTGTAAGCAGCTTAAGTTTGGGGAAAACAGAAAAAAAATAATCTAAGTTTTCATATATCATGGCTTTCTAAAACCCTCTCTCTTTCCTTTATTTCCTAAAATAGACAACAGACCCTCATAATAGTTCACTTCAATCCCTTTTAACGAGTATGCTCTACACTTGCCTCTTTGTAGGATCTTGTGCATCATAATGTTTTTGGATTTGAGATCGATCGCACCAACCACAGTTCATCATGTTTTATAGCCAATGAGTGACTTCACCATTGGGTAGTAGTGGTTGCCCGACTGGTATCAGAGCCAGACAAAACTTTTTGCCCACAAGCTAGAATATTATTGTATATCGGTAGGAAACCAATGACATATATTCTGATGGTCATCCTGAATAAGGATTAGATCAGTTTACACTACTGGTATAACAAGCCACATACAATTATTTTCTATCTTTAAGCACAATGCTTTCATCAACATGAAGTGGTAAGTATGAGATATGTTCGCCTTGAATGAGTAAATAAAGGGAAATTTGAAACAATATGGCATCTTCATCAAATAGTTCAGATAATCTTGCTCCTATTACTCTTTCTTCAACCCTCTCACTTCCTAAATCTTGTTCTAAACAACTGGCTTCAAAAGTATAAGCTGTATCAACAATCAAATTCCTTAATCAAATTCCTTAACCAATCTAATTTCAACCAAAAGATTTGCCCTAAAAGAATATATCTAGTCATCACGACCAGATTAGTGTGCTCTTCAGGCATCATAAGT
The DNA here is from genome assembly GCA_029633175.1 of Citrus glauca. NCBI lineage: Eukaryota > Viridiplantae > Streptophyta > Magnoliopsida > Sapindales > Rutaceae > Citrus > Citrus glauca. The sequence goes on along the minus strand of JAQOOD010000004.1, from coordinate 13,558,629 downwards.
AGAGCAATATGTCACCCTTGAAATTCCACCAGAACTGGTTACCCAATGGAAAAGAGAAGGATACACACACCTCCATCTTGGAGGAGCTCGTTTGATTCTTACACTTCACGAGAGGAAAGGCTTACTTTTCACAGCCAGACTGGTTTTCTATTTTTAAAGCTAGTTGTTTGGAACAAGAATTAGCAAGTGAGAGGGCTGAAGAAAGAGTAACAAGAGCAAGATTCAACATCATCACTTTCTGAAAGTAACATGAAACCCAGGAGATGCTCAATAAGCCTGACTGATTTTGCGGGTTTGTTTGGACAATTTCTTGTGAAATGCCCTTTCCTTTTACAAATAAAACAACGACTGCTTTTGGATCTACAAGATTGGTCAGGGTTCTTTTTTTAAAGAATGGATAAGGTTTTTTGGGTCTAGATCTGGAAGAGGTTTGGCTTTTCTTTTCTGGATTCCGAAATTTCCTGAAATGAGATTTCTTTTTTATTGAACAAGTGCAATCTTTTTCTTCTTTGCACTTAATTGAAAAATGGGATTTTTCACAAGCATTTTTAAAAGGCTGCTTTTTTCCATGAGGTCTTTGAAGAATTCCTCATGTTCACAAAGTCTTTCCAGATAATTGACTGCTAATTGGTATATTTTTCCCAAAGAGAGGTTAGTTATATCCAACTGATGGATTATGAGCTGCCTCTGAAGCTCTAGCTGTATTTTTTTAGGAAGACATGCTTTAATGAAAGATCATTAAAGCCATTGAGTTTGTAATAGATTTTAGACATTCTCTTATAGTGAAAATCCATATCTTTTATTTGAAGAGAACAACACTTTATTAAATGAAATTCTCTTCTTGTTTGTTCATTAGCCAATGTGGCTTCCCCAAGGAACTGATCATATACAAGCCCAAGAACTTGGGGGATTTTATCTTAGATTTACAAGAGTTGCCTATATTGGCCTAAACTTTCAAACCAATCTCTTAAAGAAGCCGTAAAACGAGAACTGAAGTCCTTAAGGATGGTTTGGGGCTTTGCTCTAGTTCTGAGCATCTAAACATCAATCTAGGTAGAAAATTCTTAGAACCTGGATGGCCATTTCTTTCTTGGAATGTCAGTAAAAGTAAACCATGGGCCATTGGAAGGTTTAGAAGAAGAACATTCTTAATGGGGTGTAGGATTGGTATCAGAATCTGTTTCCTCAACTATAGGTGTTTGGGGAGGTGAGGAGGAGGAAGAATCATTTGACCCAATTGATGGTTGGACCATCAGAACTTTAGAGATATCAGTTAAGCTATTTTTAGAGTTGGAGGGAGAATAATAAGATTCTGAAGAAAATGATTCCTCTTCAATGGAGGTTTCTTCTGATTTTGAAGGGTGAGGAAGGATATGGGATGAGTATTAGTGCATAGGTTTTTTGTTCTTCTGAATAGATTGAGGTTCTCGAGATGACTGTGGTGAAAATTGTGGATCAGAAGATTGGTAATAAGCTGGAGGTAGTGCAATCTGAGTAAGTCTGGACTGTGGTTTAGGAGGAGCAGGAGTTGAAGCATGTTTAAGATGAGTCAGGCTAAAGAATTTGGCATAGTCCTACAAGTTTCCTAGAGATAGAGGGTGTATAAAGGTTGGTATATGGTGAAAGTTGGTGCATGTAAAGGTAGAGCAGGAGATTTTGCAAACAAAGAAAGTTGTTGTGGTTGTTATTCACTTGCATCAATCCTGGCAAGTTCAGCTTTTAATTGCCTAATCTCTGCTTCCTTTTAATTGAATTCTGGACCCCAATATTTGTTTTGGATCATGGATCGAAGATCTGAATCAAGTTGTGTAACTCGATTTTACATGTTGAAATACATTTGTTCAAGCCACGATGTGATCTTGTCTATCTTTATGTCTGTCTGCTTGACTTGAAATGCGATTTTTTCAATTTTCTCGTCAAGAGATCTAAAAGTTGAGTTCTGAGACCTGGCATTTTTAGTTTGCCTGTTTAGAACAGCTTCAAAAGGATTTGGTTCTTCAAGTTGGCCATTTGGTGTAACAGGAGAGTGGACAAAAGGGTTGGTGGTGACCTTTGTCTGTGGATCAATTTGGTTTTCGAGAGGAGGGAACTATTCTTGCTAGGACCTTGGTGAGAACATCTTGTAGGGTTGGACATGCATAGCATAAGATGAGAGCAAGGTTGTCTCTTGTCTGCATGATCTTTGTTTATACTCTTTTTGTATAAGCCTTAAGCCTTTCCTATAAATGGGTGAAGGCAGAAGAGGTTTTTTGTGACATGGATCCAATTTATGGCTTTTTTTTTACGTCGCCTGGATGCCTATTGAAACAATCATCGTTGTCTTCTTCTTCGAGACAAGGACAATCCGGATAACACATATGGGAACCTAGAACATCCCATAAAAAATGACCATTGATTTTATCCGGGTAGATCGGATAGCCATTGTTGTGCAAATTTTATTGAACTCGCAAGTGCACAAATCTATTGTAGAATAGATTAATGGTGAGGAGTATCGATCCCACGAGGAGGTAGATTTTAACTGTGTGTAGAATTAATTTTGTAAATGAGTGGTTGGATTTGTGCTAAAAATAATTCGGATTATCCTAAAATTGGAATTTAAATTGCGAGAATAAATTGAATAGAAATCTATTAAAATGACATACTTGGGTATCTGGATCCGTATTAACCTGCATCATGGGCTAAATATTTCTTATTAATGCTAATTAAATTATAAGGAGGGAATCCACATCTCATGAATCACATTCTAATCAATATGGTGCTAAGGGTTTATCGTGCCAAATAATAATAATCTTGTACTAGAGAGCCGGTGAAACTAATGCTGTATCTAGACAAAATTATTATTATTTGTCGACAAAAAGTTAAAAAATCCACAAAAATTAGAGGGGAAAAGAAAATAAATTTACCAAATAAAGCCTATGACACATGTTGAGACTTCACCTTCAACCCAAGCTTGAAAGAAAATTAGTTACTCATAATTGAACTATGGGCAAAATGAAAATTTATTAAAATACATAGAAAATACAAGATGGAGAGGGAATTACAGAAAATGGAGTCCTTAAATAGATTCAGAGCTATTAAATTAGGAGGGAGGCCCCTTTTTATAGAAAATTGAGTAAATTATGGCTATCGGATTAAAAACAGTTTAGACGCTCATGATTACGCCACGTCATTATTCAACAGTACACGGTTTGACCATGTAGTTTGAACAGTGACACAATTTGACCCAGATTAAATAGTAACATAGACAGTATTGTATATGTGAATAGTACCATACATGTAAACAATGCCATTTTTCCTTTTATACTCCTCCTAAGGTTTTCGACCGTCCTGAGTTCAAAAGTGATGTCTGTTTTGCCGTCTGATCTCTCATTCATTGTGAAATGACTATGATGCCCTTAAAATCCATAAAATACTCAATTATAATACAACACACATAATCAAATGACAAGAAACTTAAATACATAAAAGTAAGGGTGACAAATAGCATGAAAAATTGTCTACGTTTTACATCATCATCTAAAAAATTCTCATCTTAAAATCATTTGAATGATTTTCATGCTATTTGTCAAACATTCAAATATGAGAATTTTTCAGATGATTATGTAAAACTTAGACAATTTTTCATGTTATTTGTCACCCTTACTTTTATGTATTTAAGCTTCTTATCAATTAATTATGTGTGTTGTATTATAATTAAGTATTTTATGTATTTTAGGGGCATTATAGTCATTTCACAATGAATGAGAGATCAGACGACAAAACGGACATCACTTTTGAATTCAGGACGGTCAAAAACCTTAGGAAGAGCATCAAAGGAAAAATGGCATTGTTCACATGTACAAACTATTCACTTGAATGGTATTGTCTACATTACTGTTCATGATACTATTCACATAGACGGAACGATGATGTGGCATTGACTGATGAGGTGTCGCAATCCTATTGGACTAAAATTCTTATGCACTGTTGATAAACGACGTGGCAGCATGTTAGTGGACCAAAAATCTCGCGTACGGCACATGCATTATACAGGATTATTTTCAACTAAACAGTGTCACTATTCAACTCGGGTCAAACCGTGGTACTATTCAAACCACATGGTCAAACCGCGTACTATTGACTGATGACGTGGCGCAATCCTGAGCGTTCGAAATATTTTTGATCCGATGGCCATGATTTACTCAATGTATCTATAAAAAGGGGGCTCTCTGAATCTATTTTGGACTATGTTTTCTGTAATTCCTTCTCCTTCTTGTAGTTTCTACGTATTTTAATAAATTTCTATTTTGGTCCTAGTTCAATTATGAGTAGTTAATTCTCTTTCAAGCTTGGGTTAAAGGTGAAGTCTTAACATGTGTCATGGGCTTTATTTAGTAAATTTATTTTCTTTTCCCCTCTAATTTTTATGGATGATTTGATTTTTCGTCGACAAATAATAATAATCTTGTCTAAAGACCGCTTTCGTTTCACCGGCTCCCTAATATCTAAGGTTATTATTATTTGGCACGATAAACCCTTAGCACCATATTGATTAGAGTGTGGTTCATGAAGTGTGGATACCTCCCTCATGATTTAATTGGTATTAATAAGGAATATTTAGCAAATGGTGCATGTTGATATAGATCTAGATACCCAAGTACGTCATTCCAATAGAATTCTCTTCAATTTATTCTCGCCATTTCAATTCCAGTTTTAGGATAATCTAAGTAACTTTCACTACAAATCCAACCACCCTTTTACAAAATTAGTTATACATATACTTAAAATCCACATCCTCGTGGGACCAACACTCGTCACCATTGATCTATACAAGAATAGATTTGTGCACTTGCGAGTTTAATAAAATTTGTACAACATCTGCTATCTCCCATATCCTACATAATGCATGAGCACATGTCCTATCATAGGTAGGATAATTAAGGGTTGTTCCACTCAATTTCTCACTTAAATTGGCAATTAGACGTCCTTCTTAAATTAAAATAACACCAATACCTACATCTGAAGTATCACACTCAATTTCAAAAGTTTTATCAAAATCAGGTAAAGCAAGTAATGGTGTAGAAACAATTTCTCCTTGATTAGATTAAATGCCACTTCTTGTTCACTGCCCCACTTAAATCCCACATTTTTCTTCACAATTTTAGTTAATGGTGCAGCAAGGGTGCTAAAATATTTCACAAATCTTCTATAAAAACTAGCCAAACCATGAAAACTTCATACCTCACTTACATTTTTAGGTATAGGCCACTCCTTAATAGCTCTTACCTTCTCTTCATCGACCTCAATTCTTTTAGCACTTACAACATAACCAAGAAAAATAATCTGACTTGTGTTGAGTGTTAGAAAATGCATATTTATAAAAGAGAAAATCATCATTTTATATTTTAACTCTTACTAACAACCCTTACTTTTATGTGTTTAAGTTTCTTGTACTTTAATTATGTGTGTTTCATTTTAATTAAGTATTTTATGTATTTTAGGGGGCATCATAGTCATTTCACAATAAACAAGAGATCAAATGGCAAAACGGACATCATTTTTGAACTCAGGACGGTCGAAAACCTTAGGAGGAGTATAAAAGGAAAAATGGTAGTATTCACACGTACGGGAATTGTTGGCGTTACTGTGTAAATAGTGACTGTTGACTGTACTGTACAAATAGTGGCTGTTGACTGTACTGTGCAAATAGTGGCTGTTGACTGTACTGTGCAAATAGTGGCTGATGACGTGGCGAAATCCTGAGCGTCCAAACTATTTTTAATCCGATGGCTATAATTTACTCGATGTAACTATAAAAAGGGGGCCTCCCCCCCCTAATTGGGTACCTCTGAATCCATTTTTGGGGTTCATTTTCTGTAATTCTCTCTCTATCTTGTATTTTCTTTGTATTTTAATAAATTCTCATTTTGCCCCTAGTTCAACTATGAGTGTCTAATTTTCTTTCAAGCTTGGGTTGAAGGTGAAGTCTCAACATGTGTCATGGGCTTGATTTGGTAAATTTATTTTCTCTTCCCTTCTAGTTTTTGTGGATGTTTTGACTTCTTGTCGACAAATAATACTAATCTTGTCTAGTACTGCCCTGGTTTCACCGGCACCCTAGTATAAGGTTATTATTATTTGGCACGATAAGCCCTTAGCACCATATTTATTAGAGCGTGGTTCATGAGGTGTGGATTCCCCTCTCATGATTTAATTGATATTAATAAGGAATATTTAGCCCATGATGCATGTTGATATGAATCCAGATACCCAACTACGTCATTTAATAGATTTACACTTCAATTTATTCTTGCCATTTCAATTCCAATTTCAGAATTTATTCTCGCCATTTTAATTTAAGTCTTAGAATAATCCAAATCATTTTCATCAATCCAACCACCCATTTACATAATTAATTCTATAAATAATTAAAATCCACCTCCTCGTGGGATCGACACTCGCACCATTAATCTATGCTACAACAGATTCGTGCGCTTGCGAGTTCAATAAAATTTGCACAACAAGTTTTTGGCGCCGTTGCTGGGGAGGTAAGTAATTTTAATTCTTAGAAATAATTTTTGTGAATATTTCCATTTAATTTCTTTTTCTTGTATTTAAGAAAAAAGAAAAAAAAGTGAATCTACATTTAAAGGTTAGTATTTATTTTTCTCTTCTTTAATATTCTGTAATTTAATTTCAAGTTAATTTTTTTTTCTTTGTAATTTTTATTTATCTTTTTAATTTATTAGTTAGTTTATTTCACGTATTTATTTTTGTATATTTTTATAGTAAGGTTGTAATAGCGCAATAAGGTTAGTATCGTAATTTTTATTCTCATCTTTATTTTTATTTGTTTTGTTCTCATCTTTATTTTTATTTTGCATGCATGGTCGTAGGTCACTATTACCTAATCTTGAACCTATAGACCTTGAATTAGAGAAAACACTTCGCACACACAAAAACATTAAAAATAAAATTGATTTACAAGCACCACAGGAGAGGCCATTTAAGGATTACTTTAGTCCTTTAACTAACTTGAGCACATCATGCATACAGTACCCAAATGTAGTTGCTAGGAGTTTTGAATTAAAACCTAGTGTGCTAAATTGTCTCTCCAGGTTCTATGGCCTAGAAAATGAGGACCCATACAATCATTTGAATGATTTTCATGCAATTTATCAAACATTTAAATATAAGAATTTTTCAGATGATGATGTAAAACTTAGATTATTCCCATTTTCTTTAAAGGATAGAGCTCGTTCATGGCTTAATACATTACCTACTAATAGTATTGCATTATGGGAACAAATGGTTACAAAATTTTTAAATAAATATTTCCCAGTGCATAAAACCAATACTATTCGTAGGGAAATCTTGGAGTTTACCCAGAGAGATGACGAGCAGTTTTTTGAAACATGGGAGCGATTCAATGGGCTACTCTTAAAGTGTCCACATCATGGGTACGAGAAATGACATCAGTGCCAATACGTTTTGGAAGGCTTATTACCAAATGTGCAAGAATGCCTAATGGCAACAAGTGCAGGAGAGCTAATGTCCAAAAGTGCATCAGAGATTTGGGAATTCTTCCAGCGACAAGCAGATAATTCCCAACAACGGAGTCGATCACTCAGGAATAGTAGAAGGATTAAGGGAGTGAATGAGGTTCACGTTGGCGAATCCAATTCGGAAATCAAAGAAGTCAGAGCAATAATTGAAGGTCTCTCTCGACAAATAGCATCGTTATCGACTGCTAAATCAACAGAGCCATATGACCATGACTCATATTCAGAACAAGCCAATGCCATAGGAGTAATGAGAAAACCATCAAATTACAACCCATACTCCAACACATATAACCCTGGATGGAGAGACCACCCCAATTTTTCATGGTCTCAAGGATTCCAACATAATGGACCAGCAGCTCCAGCTCCACCAATGCAACCAATTCCTCAAAATCCTCAAGCCTCTCAGCCCCCATTCAGACCATTTTATCAGAATCAGAATTACTCTAAACCCAGACCGTGGGAGGATACATTCCAGAATTTCAAGAATGTCACTCACTCCACGATTGAGCAACAAAACCGCACCATTGATGGACTACGAAATGAATTGAGAGAAGGCTTCAACTCACAAGCCCAATCAGTTTCAAGCCTTGAGAAGATGGTGGGACAACTTGCCTTTTCAGTTCAGACTTTGGCAATGACCGTTGAGAAAGGAAAATTTCCAAGTCAACCAGTGCCTAACCCTAAAGGAGTACATGAAGCAAATACCAGTTCACCACAGCAGCATGGAGAGGTCAAAGCTGTCATGACCTTGCGGAAAGGAAAATAAGTAGACAACAAAGTGGAGATGCCAAAAGAAAATCAAATTGTACCTGTGAATGTTGATGACTCATCACCGGCGGAGAAAGAAGAAACCAACCCATGAGAATATATTCCGAAAGCTCCATTTCCTCAGAGGCTAGCTAAAGGGAAGAAAAGAAAACCTACAGGTGAGATTCTCGAAATCTTCAAACAGGTAAGTGTTAACATCCCTTTACTTGATGCTATTAAATAAGTTCCATCTTATGCCAAGTTTCTTAAAGACCTGTGTACTAAAAAGAGAAATATGCATGTTCAAAAGAAGGCATTTTTAACAGAAAACATTAGTTCTATACTCCAACATAAAATTCCTCTAAAATGCAAAGATCCAGGTTCCCCCACTATCTCATGTAGCATAGGGAACCACACAATTGAGAATGCTTTGTTGGATTTAGGAGCTAGTGTAAATTTGTTGCCTTACTTAGTATTTGTGAAACTTGGACTTGGAGAATTACATCCAACTCCAGTGGTGTTACAGTTTGCAGATCGGTCCACAAAAATACCTCGTGATATTGTAGAGGACGTGCTTATCCAAGTAGATAAGTTTTATTTTCCTGTTGATTTCATTTTAATTGACACTCAACCAATACAGGATTCAAGGAAGCACATCCCCATTATTCTAGGCCGACCTTTCTTGGCAACTGCGGATGCTCTTATTCAATGCAGAACTGGAAATATGCAGTTGTCCTTCGGCAACATGACTATGGAGATGAACATCTTCAATATTGCCAAACAACCTCACAATGCAGATGATGGAATTGTTGATGTGGATTTAATAGAAGCATTAGTTAATAACACTTTTGTTTCAAACCTTAGTGATGATCCTTTACAAACATGTTTAACACACTTTGGTTTGGATTTTGATATTGACAGATCGGTCGATGAAGTCAATGCTCTACTTGACTCAGCACCATCCATGGACACTAACAAATGGAAGTCAAGAGTTGAACAACTAGCACCATCAGAGAAGAAACTCATCCCATCATCAGAATCACCACCGAAACTCGAGCTCAAACCATTGCCCAACACTTTGGAATATGCATTCTTGGGGGAAGAAAGTACTCTGCCAGTAATCATCTCATCATCCCTCAATGACGAACAAAAAGGTAAGTTGTTGGATGTTTTAAAAGAGCACAAAGGAGTATTAGGATGGACCATTGCAGACATAAAAGGTATAAATCCAGTAGACTGCATGCATTACATTCACCTTGATGAAAATGCTAAATCTACTAGGGAAATGCAACGTCGGTTGAATCCTAATATGAAAGAAGTTGTTAGAACATATGTCCTTAAGCTATTAGACGCATGTATCATTTACCCAATTTCTAATAGTTCATGGGTCAGTCCTGTTCAAGTTGTCCCCAAAAAATCAGGAGTCACTATAGTTGCGAATGCAGATAATGAATTGATACCCACTAGAGTAACTACAGGATGGTGTGTATGCATTGATTATAGGAAGTTGAATTCTGTCACACGTAAAGACCATTTTCCTTTACCATTTATTGATCAAATGCTTGATAGATTAGCAGGCCATGAATTTTATTGCTTTCTAGATGGCTACTCAGGATATAATCAAATTCCCATAGCACCAAAAGATCAAGAGAAAACCACTTTCACTTGCCCTTTTGGCACTTTTGCATATAGGAGAATGCCATTTGGATTATGTAATGCACCTGCTACATTTTAACGATGCATGTTGAGTATTTTTTCTGATATGGTTGAACGATTCCTTGAGGTTTTTATGGATGACTTTTCTGTCTTTGGAGATTCATTTAATCAATGTTTACGTCATCTAACACTAGTTCTGCAGAGATGTATCGAAAAGAACTTGGTCTTAAATTAGGAGAAGTGTCATTTTATGGTACAACAAGGTATTGTTCTCGGTCACATCATTTCAAGCAAAGGTATTGAGGTTGACAAAGCTAAGGTGGATCTCATTTCTAATCTTCCTCCACCCAAAACAGTCAGAGAAGTAAGATCTTTCCTTGGGCATGCTGGTTTTTATAGACGTTTCATTAAAGATTTTAGCAAAGTCTCTAGACCCTTATGTAATTTACTTGCTAAGGATGCACCTTTTATCTTTAATGATTCATGTCTTGTGGCTTTTGAAAAATTAAAGCAATTATTGACATCATCACCCATTATTCGGCCCTCAAATTGGAGCTTACCATTTGAACTCATGTGTGATGCATCTGATTATGCAGTAGGAGCAGTATTAGGACAAAGAGTTGATCGAATTCCCCATGTTATTTACTATGCTAGTATGACATTGAATGATGCACAGTTAAACTATTTAACTACTGAAAAAGAAATGCTAGCAGTAGTGTTTACGTTGGAAAAGTTTCGATCCTATCTCATTGGTTGTAAAATCATTGTGTTCACAGATCATGCTGCTCTTAAGTATCTTCTCACGAAGAAAGATGCAAAAGCTAGACTAATTCGTTGGGTGTTACTTTTTCAGGAATTTGACTTGGAATTTAAAGATAAGAAAGGCACAGAAAATGTTGTGGCGGACTATCTCTCTCGTCTTCATTTTGGCACAATTACAGAGCCATTAACATTGAATGAGTCCTTTCCAGATGAACAATTAATGAGTATGGAAGTTTTACCTTGGTATGCTGATATAGTTAATTATCTTGTTACAGGTAAACTTCCAGAGCATTGGACCAAGCAAAATAAGGCCAAATTCTTTGCAGAAATAAAGAATTTCTTTTGGGACGACCTGTATTTATTCAAGTATTGTGCAGATCAAATTATCAGACGATGTGTCCCATAAAGTGAAATTCAAAATATCCTTTCATTCTGCCATGAGCAAGCTTGCGGAGGCCATTTCAGTGCTAAGAAAACAGCGACTAAAGTTTTACAATGTGATTTCTATTGGCCAACTATATTTCGAGATGCTTACACTTTCTGTTCTTCATGTGATAGGTGTCAACGAATGGGGAGCATTACACGAAGGAACATGATGCCACTAAATCCAATTTTAGTGGTTGAGATTTTTGACGTATGGGGTATCGACTTCATGGAACCCTTTCCCCCTTCTTTTGGCCATCAATACATTTTGGTTGCTGTTGATTACGTATCGAAATGGGTAGAGGCAATTCCATGCAGAACTAACGATCACAAGGTGGTGATAAGATTTTTGAAAAGTAACATTGTTTCTCGCTTTGGAGTCCCTCGAGCAATAATAAGTGATGGTGGTGCCCACTTTTGTAATAAAGCATTCAAGGCTCTTTTGACAAAATATTCAATCACTCATAAAGTGACAACCCCATATCATCCACAAACCAGTGGCCAAGTGGAGATCTCCAATCGAGAAATAAAGCACATATTAGAAAAGACGGTGAGGCCGGACAGAAAAGATTGGTCATTAAGACTTGATGATGCATTATGGGCATATCGAACGTCTTTCAAGACTCCGATTGGGATGTCACCCTATAGGCTAGTGTATGGAAAAGCTTGCCACCTACCTGTGGAACTCGAGCATCGTGCATATTGGGCCATCAAGAAATTCAACTTTGACATGCAGCAAGCCAGTTCAGAAAGAAGATTATAACTGGCAGAACTTGAAGAAATTCGCAATGATGCATATGAAAATGCCAAGATTTACAAGCAACGAATGAAAGTCTTCCATGACAAGCATATTATGAGAAAATCTTTCACTCCAGGTCAGAAAGTACTTTTATTCAACTCTCGCTTGCACCTATTCCCAGGTAAGTTACACTCTCGATGGTCTGGTCCATTTATTGTTCATACTGTTTTTCCACATGGGACAATTGAAATTAAGGACCCAAAGAACGGTGTCACATTTAAAGTTAATGGTCAAAGATTAAAGCCATATCTAGAGTACCAACCAAATAGAGAAGACACCGAAATAAATTTGAGTGACCCACCAGATTTGAATTGATTTCTTCTTTTCGGTGGTTTGATTTTTCTTTCTTTCTTTCCTTTTATTCTTTTGCTAATTGAATTTATTTTTGCATAAGTGTGTTTCTTTTGTCATTAAGTTTTCTTTTATCATTGTTAACAATGAGTGCCACACAAAGATCGTTCCTCCTGAACATTCTTAAACCACTTCAACGTATCAAAACTCATCTCAAAAGCCAGATTCAATCTTGTAAAACACATCACATTTGGGCTCTACAACCACCAGAGTTAGTAGCCTATGTTGAGGATTTAGAAAGCCAACTCAGAAATATTGAGCGAGGTGTTTACAACATCCAGTTGGAGCTTGAGGTAAATTCAATAAGAGGACGATTTTGATTTTCTTTATGTGTTTTAATTTGTTTTTCTGTTTGTGTGCTTTAGTTTATTACCCCGGTAAAGTGGCGGATAACGGTACTTCATGACAATCAAGTCGGTTACTTCAGTTTCCCATAATAACTGATATTCTGAGGCGAAGGTATGGACAGAAACGAGATTCTAGCAAAGCTTCACAAGTGATTCCCTTCACTTCCTCAGAATGCCCTCCTTACGATCTACAAAGCTCGGTCCGAACGCATACGATTGCTCATGAGGAATAACATACCTGCTGACATCCGTTGGTTAATCGAGGCAAAAGTACGATTGGCAGGTGAGTTACCTCCAAAATTTATTGCATACATGCCTGGTTGTGGTAAAGGAAATTATGCAAGAAAACGACGAGCTCGAAGAATTTCTGTTGCTTGTCATAAGTGTGCCAGAATGAATTGCAATAAAAACCCATGTTCTTTAGGAATGGTGTCTGATAACAGGGAAGATAAAATTCAATTCATTAGGGATGGCTTGAATAAGGAGTCATTGGATGATATCCTTCTGTCTCTTGAAACGCATCCTAGTGGATATGTGCAAAGAGCGATTCTCCAGTTATGGTCATTATTGCACAAAGAGCATGCACGATATAGTCTCGGGAATCTAACTATAAACGACCCTGTTTGCTAGTTTATAAGAAAACTGGATGGGAAGCCTATCCTCGACCCATAGAGGGCGTTCAAGCCGTTTCTGGACGTAAAACCAGAGGAAGATGTGAGCCACAGTCACAACTAGCTGTAAATATCCTTTTACTTTACTGTTATTTTATTTTATTTCACTGTTGTTTTATTAGTGCATTATTGTCTTTAATAATTTTCTTACTGTTTACTTTTTGATTATCGAGCCATGTGCTTTACGCGTTATTTGACATTGACACGCCACCTCATACACAGTTGTGATCCATTGTCACCAAGATTATTAAATAAGACTTTTTGTTAAGCACTCACAAATTATTTTTGAGAAATATTCCAATGGCAGCTACTTCCAATAGACAATTCAAGAACATTTGTGTGCTTTCTGGATTTACCTAAGAGTTCGTTGATGCAGCCATAGATCTTGGTCGAAGCATAGCAGAGAGAAAATTACACTTATTGTATGGAGGAGGTAACCGAGGGTTATCAAAATTGGTCTCAGAAGCTGCTTTTGTCAGAGGAAGCCAAGTGTTCGGCATCATCCCTAGAGTCCTAAAACCTTTGGGCAGTGTGTCTGACTCATTGACCGGAGAAGAGTTAGTCGTCTCAGGTATGCAAGAACGGATAACTGAAATGCTCGTTCATGCTGATGCTTTTATTTTCCTTCCAGGAGATCTTGCAACACTAGAGGCACTTATTACGCTAGCATCTTGGGCCCATCTGCACATTCACCAGAAACCCATCGGTTTCTTAAATGTCAATAATTTTTATGATGGCTTTTTCGCATTTCTTAACCATGCAATAAAAAACTACTTTATTCCTTCCAGTGCGAAAAAACTTTTTATTTGTGCTCACACTGCTAATGAGCTACTTGATATGTTACAAGCTTATAAACCAGAGCCAGACCCCTGGAGCTTTGTGTTGGAGCGTTCAAATGATGACGGTAACAGTAGCCACAGTAAGAAGTACAAATTAGATTTAACTCTCCGCCTGTAAATATTTTCTTCTGTGTGACACCACCCAGGTGATGTCTTCTAAACTCTACTTCTTTCCTTTAAAATATTGAGGACAATGTTTTGTTCTGGTTGGGGGGAGGGAATAGTCGATAATTGTGGAATCTTGGTTAAGTTTTTATTAATTTTTTGTTGTAGAAACTAACTGTTGCTAAATTTTTGTGTTGAAGATAGCTGAATATGGAGTGTAGTGACTCTAGAAACGCATCTTCATTCTTAAAAAACAAAAAAAAATTCAGATATTTTCTTTTTCTTTATTATGTTTTGATGTTCATTTTTCTTTTTCTTTTAATTTCTCCTTTATAAATATACATTTTCTAAAAAAAAAATTTGAGTCAAAGATGGCTGAATATAGAGTGTAGTGCCTCTAGAAACATATCTTCTTAAATTAAAAAAACAATTTTCATTTTCTATCATTTTCTAATTAGTTTTTCTGCATCATTTTTCTGCATGCATATTTTCTTTTCACGTTTAGAATAGGTTGGGGGGTAGACTGTTGTTAAAAAAAAATTGATTTGTTTTGACATTGGATGATATGATGATTTCAAATTTTAGTATTTGTATTATCTTTAGTCTGAAGTGATGTTACACTATGTTTGCTACTCTACATGTTGATGTCGGAGACAAATATGAGTTGCTTGAAGGAATGAACATGTCATAATAAATACCAAGTGAGTTTTTGAGCCTATCATTTTTCTTGGAGAGTAACCCTCTTGCCCATTCTTTATATAGCTTAGCAGTTTATTATTGTGTACACGATCTCTAGATTTCTTTTGAGTTAACCCTAAAAATAAATAAATAAATAAAATAAAAAAATAAAAAAAATAAAAAAAAATGTGTGTTACTACATTTGGAAGCCCATTTAATTAGTAGATATGGAAGATTATTTAGAGTCCTAAAAGATGATGGAAAGGCCATCTTTGATCCGTTTGAGCCTTTCTAGCCATCCTTTTTATGAATATCCATAGTTAGCCCTTTTGAGCCTTTAAAAAAAAAACTTTTTCTTTGTCAACTTATCATCTTGACCCACTCCGATTTGGAGTATTACCCAATATCTTACAAAATCCATCACCCATTTATGTTTGAGAAAAATGTAAATAAATATTTTGTATAGTGAAGTTATATCTAGTTCAAAAAAAATTCTAAAAAAAAAGAAAAAGAAGTAGAAGAAGAAGAAAAAATTGTTGCTTAAAAAAAAGCAATAATAGGTGAAATCCACCTTGCAACTTCAAAAAAAAAATCCTCTGCATTTTTCTCAAACATATATTTTGTTTTCCTATTACCCTTCTTTGTTAACCATGTCCCTAGCCTATGTTACGTCCTAATAAAAGTCATTCTTGATTTTAGAGAACTATAGTCTGAAGTAGAAGCTAGTTATATGGGCGAAAAAGATGTAGTGATGCATTAAAAAAAATTAAATAAATAAATAAATAAATTGGGTTGACTAGCATTTTTATTTGACTTGAGATTGTATTATTTCTAAGCTGAGGGCATATTTATTTCATCCTGGTGAGAGCGTGTGATATCATTTCTTGATTATTTTCTCTCCATTACCATTCATTGGAGTGACTATTTTTTGGGTTTAATTTCTTTGTGAGAGTGTCACTACCTTCAGTAAGATTTTGTGGTTTGACATGTCATTCTTGAAGGTAGTTACGACAAAATCTACTGGGCTAATTCATGTGGATGGTTGATGTGGGTGTGATGTTTCTTTAGACTTGAGATAATGCTTATACTTTTATTTGATTGTTATCATTAATCTGATTGAATAAACAAGAGTGTTTAAAAAAAATCATTTTTGAATTTTGTTTTTGCTTTATTTGCTAGGGACTAGCAATAAGCTGGTTGGGGGGTGTGTTGAGTGTTAGAAAATGCATATTTATAAAGGAGAAAATCATCATTTTATATTTCAACTCTTACTAACAACCCTTACTTTTATGTGTTTAAGTTTCTTGTTTTTTAATTATGTGTGTTTTATTTTAATTAAGTATTTTATGTATTTTAGGGGGCATCATAGTCATTTCACAATAAACAAGAGATCAAATGGCAAAACGGACATCATTTTTGAACTCAGGACAGTCGAAAACCTTAGGAGGAGTATAAAAGGAAAAATGGTAGTATTCACACGTACGGGTACTGTTGGCGTTACTGTTCAAAAAGTGGCTGTTGACTGTACTGTGCAAATAGTGGCTGATGACGTGGCGAAATCCTGAGCGTCCAAACTGTTTTTAATCTGATGGCCATAATTTACTCGATGTAACTATAAAAAGGGGGCCTCCCCCCTAATTGGATACCTCTGAATCCATTTTTAGGGTTCATTTTCTGTAATTCTCTCTCTATCTTGTATTTTCTTCGTATTTTAATAAATTTCCATTTTGCCCCTAGTTCAACTATGAGTGGCTAATTTTCTTTCAAGCTTGGGTTGAAGGTGAAGTCTCAACATGTGTCATGGGCTTGATTTGGTAAATTTATTTTCTCTTCCCTTCTAGTTTTTGTGGATGTTTTGACTTCTTGTCGACAAATAATACTAATCTTGTCTAGTACTGCCCTGGTTTCACCGGCACCCTAGTATAAGGTTATTATTATTTGGCACGATAAGCCCTTAGCACCATATTTATTAGAGCGTGGTTCATGAGGTGTGGATTCCCCTCTCATGATTTAATTGGTATTAATAAGGAATATTTAGCCCATGATGCATGTTGATACGGATCCAGATACCCAACTACGTCATTTAATATATTTACACTTCAATTTATTCTTGCCATTTCAATTCCAATTTCAAAATTTATTCTCGCCATTTTAATTTAAGTCTTAGAATAATCCAAATCATTTTCATCAATCCAACCACCCATTTACATAATTAATTCTATAAATAATTAAAATCCACCTCCTCGTGGGATCGACACTCGCACCATTAATCTATACTACAACAGATTCGTGCGCTTGCGAGTTCAATGAAAACTTCTTCAAATTAGCATACAACTTTTCCTTCCTTAAAACAATCAATACACTTTGCAAATGTTCTGTAACGCCCCAATCCGAAATCCAAGGGAAAATATGTTAGTAATATGCCCTAAAGACCAATCGAATGGTGATTTGATTGTTTAGGGAATGATTGTATTTGAACAGCATTTTGATATTTATTAAATGGCAAAGTTATCAATATTCATATATTAATTTAATGAATATAGTTCAAGAAGTAAAATAGTTAAGGAACACATTCTCGAGTATGTCGAGAATATGAAACGTGTATTCTTTGTACTATACTTCTAAAATAGTTCCTAGTGGTGAATTTATGATTGGACATTATAAATTCCTATAAACACTAGTATGTGTTATGACTCCTTATGGAATGTGATACTAAGATGGATGGTGAGTTTCATATCATTGACATAAGATGTCAAGTCAAACACATAGGTACTTGTTAAGAGAACGGGTTTACTGAACTTGACCGAATATAGTAAGCCATATGGTCGTGAGTGTTAATGGCTTATTATACATTGTAACAGACACTATGTTTAGTAATGGTCTTTAGACCTGAGACATAACAGATGTCTTATACATAGACATCTCTGATATGTGAATGCATAACAATTGATTCCTAATCATGGAAGAGATCTAGCAATAGCTGTCATGGTTGGCTATGTATGAAGACAAGTTGATGGCCAATATGGAATTCATCACTTTGTAATATACAAAAAGGATGTCCCTATGAGATAATATGAATTGGCATGAGAAATCCTTGGCCAAGGTGAAATATATTTGAAGGAGTTCAAATTATATTATCATGCCAAGTTTATTTATATTTATTTTGAGATAAAGCGCAACTGCTTAACATAATAAACCATAAGCTGTACTTTTCTCTGGACATGGATGATGAAGAGACCAAGACATAGAGATACAATGGAATAGGTTCTATAGATCCAACAATTCTTGTTATTTGGATAGTCGTGATATACTGCTAGGTGTCACTCATGACTTGTAGAAACCTTATGATCAATATTGGTAAAGCGTATTACCAATGCATCTTAAGGTCATTAGAAAGGTTCTAATTGATGAATAAAGAGTTTAGCATCATTTAATGAATAAAGAGTTATCATTAAAATAGTTCTACTACCTTATAACTAAGAACCTAAAAGGTCACACACAATATAGAAATGAAAAAAGAGTTACTAGAAAATGAGAAGTTAGATTTCCTAATTTTAGGAAAATCAATATTTATATTATAATTCATTGAGAATGAATATAAATATAAATATATCTTAAATATGATTTAAGATAGAACTTTAGATGTTCCATAAATAGTTTAAGGAACAAAATAAATTTCATAAATCCTCAATTAAACATTATGGAATGTCGAGCACATAAAATAACCATTTTGGACATGTTCGGGTTCATATATGATTATGGACTTCTAGACCAATTTTGGGTTTAGAATTATGGGCTTTTATTGGATCCAATATGGATTAAGAGAAAGCATTAGAACATGTCACAAGAGAAGCCCACATTTAACCATTTGATGTGATCAAAATGGGGTTAAATAATTAATTCCGAAATTAATTAATATTAGCTATTTATTTATTTGATTAAATAGTTTATTGAAGTGATGAGATCAATTTCAATAAATAATGGCTAAGTGGGTGGGTCTAGCACATGATAATGTTTGGTGCCATTATTAGACATAATGGTGGCTTTATTTGGTGGAAGGAATCAACATGAGCTAGCATTCATGTTCCTTCCTTATCTCTCTCATTTCTTAATGAAATTTCGAGATTCCAAATCCTCTGAACTCCTAGAACATTTTCTAAGTGTGGACTGATTAGAGGCATCACAATTGGGGTGCTTAAAGGATCTCAGATGATGGCAAAACAGAAGCTGTTCGTGCAGAGCTGTTTTTCTGGACAGTGTTCGGAGCTTGCTGTTTTCAGTTGTTTTCTCCTACTTCACGAATTCATTTCTAAAACTACAAGTGAGGTAATTAAACTTCAATCTTTCCTCTTGATTTTCATTTTTGAATGAAGTTGATCCGAGGTTTCTAGAGCTTCCGCCATCTGTTTTAATTTTACTGCGCAATAGTTGCGTTATTAGGAACCTCATGGACAAATGTTGTCCTTCAAAATATGTCCACAACTCATATAAGAATTTAAATAACTCTTTACAACTGATAAAATTCGAGCCTCAAATACAAAAGCCAGCGGAATAACCTAAAAATTTAGCCAAACCATCTACCATCCTTAATTCAAATCCATCTTCTCACTCCTCAGGAATCAATCCTGACTTCTGGAAACAGAATCACAATAAACTATACCAATTGTAACACCCCAAATCTAACACGTGCGGAGCACATGAAGAAGGAGGTTACTCATAAATCATAATCTTTACTCATAAGTTTAAACTGAAATATCTCCAATTCTTATTTAAATAAAACCACATATCCAAATGTCGAATAGAAAATAATCTCATCCGAAGACTTAAAAAATAATAACAAAAGTCTCAAACTCCGAATTAGAAGTTCATAACAGAAAAACCAAATAGAAACACGAGTCTATTCCTGCTCTTATTCAAATGGCAAACAGAAACAGAAAATTACTAACTCCAAAGCTAAGCGTACCTCTCAAAAGAAACTTAATCTGCAAAAAGTAATGACGAGGGGTGAGCCGTCAACTCGGTAAGTAAAACCATTTCTAACATATTAGGCCTATCGATAAAAAATATTGCAAGCCTTCGTTTAATTAAAACATTTATCATAATCCATAATTTCCATAAAACGATATATCACGATAACATAACATAAATTCTTAATGATTTAGAATATCCAAAAGCATATTTTCTTACGAAGCAAACCCTGTAATAGGTATACAGAAAACAAAAAGTTAGCTCATGTCACATAGTGTCACCTATAGTCTCGGTGACCCAGCCAGAAACATAATCAGAATATCGTGTGCACACTCATAACAGAAACCCAGTACTGGTCCAAAACAAACGTATATCGTATATTACGATCAGAATCTGAATCAGAATAACTATGGACAATGAGCCAAAATATAATGACTCATACGTGGCACTTTGCACTATATGTGGCACTTTGCGACGCTTTGGCCTTCAAGAGGTGGCCCCCATATAGTCCCAAGAGGTGGCCCCTGTACAATCATAAATAATTAAAACATTCTTATCGGTTTCATAAATGTCCATGACAATAATTTAGGCTTGCATAATATTTTAAGATAAAATCATAAAAGTAGGCATGTAACAAAATAACTTACATATTCAAAAATATTTATAAAATACTTTGTTAAAAAGAATTTAGCTTTAAAAACCTTTATATAAAACTAATTTTATTATTAAAATCAATTAATCCTTTAAGTAGTATAAAAACATTTATACTTATAATAATAATATCAAAAGACTTATACATATCCAGTATACTAGAAATGAAGTTAGTTACCTTTGAGTATCCTCAAGTCATAAATGTACATTGATATCATCGGCCTCTTGATCCTAATTTCTCTAAACCATTCTAAATCAAGGATTTCTCTACTCTTGTTATTATGACTTAGAATGAAAGAGAATGAAATTTCTAAGTTGTATTCAAAATGAAAGGTGGTGGGGGTCTTTATAGGATTCTTTAAGGCTAATGGATGGCTAGAATTTTGCCACCATAACTCTTGATCAATTGTTGAAATTATCCTTCATAAATACTTTACTAGTTTCTAGAATTCTTATCTATCTCTACAACTTCTCTTACATCATCACTTATGTCATCTTTACTTAGAATTAAATATATAAGTAAAGATAAGATTATCCTTCATAAATGTCTTGCTAAATTCTAGAATTCTTTCTTTACACTTCTTCTTACATCATCGCTTATGTCATCATTCCTTGAATTAAATATTATAAGCTCAAGGGGTTTGTTAGCTTAAAAATAAATTCTACTATATTTAGGAGAATTAGGGTATTACATGTTCAATGTGAACCTCTAAGCTTTTGTTATAGATCAAAATATTATCAAAATAGACAACTACAAACTTACTAATAAAAGCACGCAAAACATGATTCATTAACCTCATAAAAGTGCTAGGTGCATTAGATAACCCAAATGACATCCCTAACCACTCATGTAAACCATATTTTGTTTTAAAGGTAGTTTTCCTCTCATCTCCCTCTCTAATTCTAATATGATGATATCCACTTACATAATAACCATGCAATTCATCAAGCATATCATCAAGTCTAGGAATAGGATGTCTATACTTTACAGTAATTTTATTGATTGCACGACAATCAAGCACATCCTCCATGTTATATCCTGTTTGGGCACTAGTAGAACTGGTACCGCACATGGACTCATGCCCTCTCTCACATATCCCTTTGCTAAGAGTTCTTCAACTTGCCTTTGAAGCTCCTTTGTCTCCTTGGGGTTGCTTCTATATGCAAGCCGATTAGGAATGTTAGCTCCAGGGATAAAGTCTATTTGATGCTCAATTCCCTAATAGATGGCAAATCATTAGAAACTTCATTTGGAAACACATCTTCAAAGTCTTGTGAAAGAGTCACAATAGCACTAGGCAAAGAAGAGTTAATCTCATTAGTATGTAAAAAAGCCTCTTTGCACAAAATTATAATGATAAGCTATTTTAAAAAGAAAACCTTCTTAATGTCGCTCTCTTTTGAAAACAAATTCACTTGCTGCCTCTCTTTTCTATCAACAATATTCTCAATTTTTGGGATCTTTCCATTTTTTTTCTCTTAATCTCTCTTTCTTTTGTACTCTCATGTTCTTTTTTTTGTATCACTCTATTTTTTTATTAGCATTTGATCCTCATACCCTTGTCTAGATATTAAAGGTACAAGAGTGATTTTCTTTTTACGCATTACAAAAGAATATCTATTTAAGTAACCATTATGTGGCACACGCCTATTATATTGCCAAGGTCGCCCAAAAGAATGTGTCTATCATGCATGGGGTATGACATCACATACAACCTCATCCTTGTATCTCCCAATAGAGAATGAAACCAGCACTTGTTTATTTACTTTAACTTCCCCACAATCATTTAGCCATTGTAGCTTATATGGCCTAAGATTTTTCAAAGTTTTCAAATTCAAATTTTCAACTAAACTAGTGCTGGCTACATTAGTACAACTTCTACCATCAATTATCATACTACATACCTTATCTTTGATGTGGGATCTAATATGAAAGATGTTATCATGTTGTACCTCTGCATCTTCTTTTACTTACATATTAAGAGCACGCCTAGCAACCATCAATTTACCATCAACAATATACTCAACACCATCATTAGCATCCTTCAAACGTGGCATAAGATCATCATCTAATTCACTCTCGGTTTCAACATCACCATCATCCCTTAAGATTATTGCTCTTTTATTTGGGCATTGAGATGTAATATGACATGTCCCCGAACATTTAAAAAACTTAATATCTCTATTTCTAGAGTGTTGGGAATTAGATTAACCTTATCTTTGGTTGCCTCCCTCTTTGTGATCCCTGAATGGCTCAATTTAAGCTTTGAAACAAGCTTTTCATCTTTGCTCCATTTTGACTTCCATGAAGAAGATGAGCCCAAACTGGAACCTTTCTTTTTTTATTTGTTGTTCCACTTTCATGGCCATGTGAACCATGTCTTCCAACTCAACATAGTGCTACAAGTCAACCACATTAGCAATATCTTGATTTAAACCATGTAAAAATCTTGCCACAGTGGCCTCTCGTTCTTCTTCAATGTTGGCTCAAATCACGATTATTTCCATCTCTTTATAGTAATCTTCCACACTTCGAGAACCTTGTGTAAGACTTTGAAGTCTTTGGTGCAACTCCCTATAATAATGACTAGGAACAAATCTCCTCCTCATGATAGTATTCATCTCCTCTTAAGTGTTTACAAGCCTTTCATGATTGCATCTCCTACTCAAAACAAGTACCAAATAATAGTATAATTATTAAATTCAACAGTAGCTAATTTTACATTTTTTTCTCCTCAAAGTAGTTGTGGCAATCAAATACTAGCTCCACTTTTTTCCCACTAATGGAAGCCCTACAATGAAACTTTGAAAACTCACATTTAATTTGAAGTTTCAACTTCCTAAGAAAGTTTTAAACATATTTAAGCTTAAACAAAAACCTTGACCCAATGTTTAAGAAAAATGAACCAGAGGTATAGAGAAGGAAATTGATGCCGCACTAAAGATTTAAATGAGAAGGTGAGTGATAAGTCTATTTTGGAACGCCACAAGAATGCAAATTCTTTATAAGTTCACTAGTTCTCAAAAGAACTAAAGAAAGAATGATATTGAATAATATTCATCTATAATTGTCTTACATAGCAAGGTTGCTAAGATTAAATAGGCTAATAGAAACCCAAGGTCCTAAAAATAAAAATGGAAACATTAGAACAACCAAGTTAGGTTTGTCAAAGGATGCTTCAAAAGTCTTCACCAACCCACCATTATTAATGCTAGTCATTGACAAACTTAATGCTAGCTACCATAATTAATGTTGTTATTGACAAATTTAATGCTAACCTGCCACAATTAATGTTATCATTGACAAACATAATACTAACCCACCATCATCAATTGTAGACTTACTTAACACATTGACAAACTTAAAACAAAACAAATAAATGAAGTTGAATGAACAAAGGAGTCGTTGGAATTCCCCAAGCCTGAATATCTTGCATTCTAGGAACTCTAAATCTTACATTGGAAAGTTAACTTAATTATCTTTTCATGATATATAGCTTCCACATTACTTATGGCTCAATCCATAACAATTTTTTTTTTCTAAATTTGCCCTTTCTACATTGAATCCAAATTGTGTATTTGGCTACCGAATAGCTTGAATAATGCCAACAATGCCTTGTCTTCTCTCCAAGCCCAATTCATGATGTCTTGCATCTTAAATTGCATTTTCAGTCCATATTCTCTTAATTAATCCATTTAAGCCGTTTGCATATTTTTGGCTCTAGCTCTTGTAATTGGGCCCCTATGCATGCGCAAAGGATCACTTAAAGCTTAAATGGTATTCCCTTTATGGTTCTCATCACCCACTCCAAATAAGCTTCCGAATTATTTTTACCTTAAAAAGAAGGAATTTTCAGTTTGATACTCCCAAGTCACGATCTATTCATCTTGCCCTTCTATCAGCTCTTCCATGCATGTCAATGGTGGCCTGATCATCAAAATTATCAAGGTCATCACCATCTTCTTCTCTCATGGCTGAACACCCTTGATTACTTCTTACATTACGAGTTATTGGCTGTTGCCCCATTTGTAGGTTGGCAATGGCAATGTCTTGCCTCTCTAATTTGTCACCGATCTCCCCGAACATTAGATTCATGTGCTCAAATTGTTGTTGCATGGCTTTGAACATGATTGATTGGTCTATAGCTTCTTGAACTTTTGACATATTTGTCATCTGAGAAGAATGTTAGCAAAAAGACCTCACAACACTCGCTCACGTGTTTCACTCAATTTGTTGTCACTTAACTCTCGTGTTTATCACACAAATTGGCTTTTATACTCTAATCATCTCACAAAAATTTGCCTTTTACCACACTTAATTTTCTCTTTCAGTTGTTTATTGAACTAAATAAACAAAATCAAGAAAAACCCAGGTGGCACATAATATGACAAACTAGCACACTAAACAAAGAAAATGAATTAAGAGGATGCAAAGAATGACAAAGGAAATTGAACAAAAGAAAGCAAGCAAAAGAACACAATTGATATTATGTGTAAACAATGTCAAGGAAAATGAATAACTAAAATTCAATTTGATGAAAGTCAGAAGACTTGAATCCTTTTGTAATTTGTTTTTTTTAATGTTTTTTCTTTCGTTTTTCTTTATTTTTATGATAATTAAAATAAATAAGACATATAAACCTGATTAGAAACTAGCTATGATACTAAATGATGTGAATCCCACAATGAAACTTTGAAACCCACATTTAATTTGAAGTTTCAACTTTCTAAGAAAGTTCTAAATAGATTTAAGTGAAACAAAAACCTTGACCCATTGTTTAAGAAAACATGAACCAAAGGTATAGAGAAGGATATTGATGTCACACTCAAGATTTAGATGAGATGTGGGTGATAAGTCTATTTTGAAAATCCAAAAAAATGCAAATTCTTAATTAGTTCACTAGTTCTCAGAAGAACCAATGAAAGAATGATCTTTCAAATTCAAAATAACATCTAATTGTCGTACATAGCATGCTTGTTGAGTTTAAATAGGCCAATAGAAACCCAAGATCTTAAAAATACAAATGGAAACATTGGACCAACTCTCCAAGCATAGGTTTGTCAAACGATACTTCAAAATTCTTCACCAACCCACCATTATTAATGCTATTCATTGACAAATTTAATGCTAGCCTACTATAATTAATGCTAGTCATTAACACTTAATGCTAGCCCATCATCATTGATAATAGACTTACCTAACACATTGACAAATTTAAAACAAAACAAATAAATAAAGTTGAATCGGAATTCCCAAACCTTAACAAGTTATAATAAATTGATCATAACACCTTTTAGAGAACTCCAAATCTAGCTTTGTAAATTGCATTGGAAAGTTAACAGTAGAATGAACAGGACTGGATGCATTCAAGCAAGACATATCACCGCTGGAAGCGCCTGACCCCACTAACCGGAGAGACATTGCTAGGAGTTTTCGTAGCACTTTTTCGATGGCTCAATGGACAATCACCTCAGAACGTCTTTCTAATGGTACATAGGTTGAACATTAGTTCCAACTCAATCAATATCAGTTTGATTCTGAATTTATCCCTTTTGCATTTGACCCAAATTGTGTATTTGACTGCGCAAAAACTTGAATAATCCCCACAATTCTTTAATGTTATTCTCTTGATGGTTCTCATCATTATCACCCAATCTTTGCTTCCATCAACTGGGTTTACTATAGAGACAAATACAGCAGTAATGCTGTTTTCTCCTTCTCTCTCAGTCATATTCACTTTAGCAGGATTTTTATTGAATCTCATTTGCTCAGCTTTATCCCTGTATTGAGAGGCATAGTGCACAAATTTTCCAAAGACGAAGCAATGAACTTTCCTTTTAGTTATCAGATTTTGGTTTATTAGGGTATCTTTTGTTATTTTTTTTCAGATGACACTGAGGAGTGTTCTCAATTATGAGACGCATCTCTAATTTTATTTCTCCTTAGTCCTAATATGAATAATAGCATCTTCCAAACTCACTCATTTCTTCTTAAGTTTCATAGTTTTAATAAAATCTTTCCATGATTTTAGAAGTTTCTTAATCAAACAACTAGATACAAAGCATTCAAAAAGAAATATTTTCTTCTTTTTTAGATATTAACCAACAAATGATATTCATGGACTTGGTTAGACATCGATTTACAATTTATCATCCTAAAGTGTAGGAAATTACCCATATAATATTGTTAGGTCCCAGTATCTTCGACTATATATTTTCTATTAAGTAGTTCCCAAATCACAAATGAATTCTTATATGGATAATAAGCATCATATTAGGAACTAGCAAAAGTGCTCAATATTGTGTACCCATGGACTTTATTACTAGCACTCTAAGTCTATAATTTCCTGTCATAATATTCAGGACCCTCTTATGGCAAGTTGTTTTCCCTTGAATGGTTTAATTTAAAAGTATCTGATAAGTTCTTCGCAATTATGACAATGAAAACAACTGCAGGCAAAGCAGCAATAGTTAAAGAATTACTGGGATCTTGCGATAGATGTATATCACTCATAATTTTTCCTTAAGACTGTTGGAAATATGAGTAATGTAGCAAAGAGGGGATTAAAGCAGTAAACAACAAAACAATCAAGGCATGTGATAACATTATTGATGTGAAACCCATAGTGAAACTTTGAAACCCACATTTATTTTAAAGTTTCAACTGCCTAAGAAAGTTCTAAACAAATTTAAGCCAAACAAAATCTTAGCCCAATGTTTTAAAAAACATGAACCAAAGGTATAAATAATGATATTGATGCCACACTTAAGATGTATATGAGAAACTAAGTGATAAGTCTATATTGGAACGCCACAAGAATGTAAATTCTTAATAAGTTCACTAGTTCTCAAAAGAACCAAAGAAAAAATAGTCTTTCAAATTCAAATAACATTAGTCTCTAAATTATCTCCTACACAATAAGGTTGTTGAGTTTAAATAGGCTAATAAAAACCCAAGATCCTAAAAATACACTTGGAAATATTGGAACAACCCTCCAAGCATAGGTTGCTATGTAGGAGATAATTTGAACAACCTTTCAAAGGATGCTTCAAAGTCTTCACCAACCCACCATTGTTAATGCTAGTCATTGACAAACTTAATGCTAGCCCACCATTATTGATGATAGACATGCCTAACACATTAACAAATAAATGAAGTTGAATAAACAAAGGGACAATTGGAATTCCTAAGTGTGAACAAGCTATAATAAATTGGTCATACTGTCTTCTAGAGAACTCCAAATCTAATTTGTAAATTGTATTAAGAAAGTTAATTTAATCATCTTTCAAATGGCATATAAGTTGCACATTAATTCCTACCAATCATACCCGTTTTGTTCCGAATTCACTCTTTCTGCATTTTACTCAAGTAGTGTATTTGGTTATCTAATAGCTTGAATAATGCTCACAATGTCTTATCTTCTCTCCAAGCTAAATTAATCATGTTTTCCATCTTGCATTGCATTTTCAGTCAATATTTTCTCAATTAATCTATTTAACGCAACTTGCATCTTTTTTGCTTTGGCTCTTGTAATTGGGCCTCTATGAATGTGCAGAGCATTAGTTAAAGCTTTAATGGTATTCCCTTGATGGTTGTCATCAATTATCCTTAAGACTAAATTTTGTGCCTTAGGGATTGATAACCCAGTGCAAACGACAAATAAAGCAGTATGGTCTCCAAGATACAGTGACTACTATCACAAGTCTGAACTGTAAGCATAATAGACTAAACATTAAAAAGACAAATAAAATTACAGAAAACCTAGAGCTACCCATTTTTTAGTGCTAAATGTATGGTATAAGTAGTTTCTTTTGTACACACAGGCCTTAGCCCTATTTTCTCTTTGATTTAAAACAAATATAATCCGAATAGGAATCAAATACTCAATATAACTCAAATTAAAATATATAAAATAAACAAAGAGTAAAAACATAAAATTAGGTTAAGCTCGCACACATACATGACATTTTGTGGGGGACAGAGAGATCCTATTGTGTATGAGATTTTGGGCTCGAGCGCTTAGTTAAAGTGTTTCCAGAATGGGATCTTCTTTTGGGCTTGGTTTCATGGGTATAGGCCTCCTCCTAATAGGCTTTGTTACCACACCATATTTGGATTCAATATATGAATTAACTTTTTCTCTCTTTTTTTTAAAATGTAAGATATGGATATTTTGAAATATCAACTCAGATATCTAAAACTTTTACTTTTGTTCAAATTATTCATTTAAGACCCATGACTATATTCAATATATTTTTAGAAATTTTTTTAGTACTAAGCTTCATAGAATACTTTTTTTTAGTTCATATTATTCATTCAACACCGTAGCTATAATCAATTTATTTTTAACATCCCTTCCATCTAATTCTCCATCTTTTACTTAGGGCACTAATCTTTCACACTAATATTTACAGGTAAGTCAATTATTTGATTTATTTATTAAACTATGATTTAGTACAGATAGTGTCACTATTTTTATTTTTAACATAGGAATCATTATGACATCATCACTTATCACAGGTGTAACTCCTAAAATCACAACTTAGCATATCAACACCCTATTCTATTATAGGTTGAAATCCCAATTCAACACAACACAATTCAAGAAAATGAAAGCATTCTAGACAATCAATTTAGGACATGTGGAAATGTTGAAATCTCACAACAAAAATCATATAGCTTTCATCTCAAATATTGATATTTTCACAACTTTTTACATTTTCATATTGGTTGCATGACTCTAGTGAAATTTTGAACAAGTGTATCTACTAATTGAAATAGAACAAAAAATAAAATAAGATCCACCTTTTTATATTTTGAATACGTCATATAAAGGTTGCTAAACCAAAGAAATTTTGACAAGAAAATAGTCACAACTAAAATGATCTATTCATATCTACTATGTAAACTCAATGTTCTATTTGGCAAATTAGTTGTGCAGAATAAATGCACAAATCATGTTTATGAATATACAAATATTAATAAAGCAGATGGTAATCTTTTTAATTACATTATTTTCAGGGCTTCCAAGCGTTAGGGTGATCAAAACTGGAGATTTCTTTATCAAAGATGCAATTCCAACACTTGTTGGCTCTCTAGAAACCATCAATGGTAGTTTGATCTATAAATTAAAAGAAAATAGACAATTTAAGCGATATAATCTAAAGGTTCGTGCTTATATTTTCGTTAAAATCTATTCAATTATTATCTACCTTTACTTGCTATCTGTTAGGTTGATTTTAATTTTAATGAAATAAAAATATTATTTTTAACCTTAAATCAAATTCAAAAGTTCTAAAAAAGTGACAACATGAATATTTTAATTTTTTTAAATTATGTGAACAAATGTATAATTAACACAAACTATAGGGAGTAAGATAATATTATTTATCCTTTCTTTAATAAGAAACAAGATTTGTAGTTGAGAATGGAAATCTCAATCTAGCTACTTAACTAGAGTTATATAATTGATCTACTCCAGGTTATATATATATATATATATATAAACCTTTATAGAAAGAAAGGTCCATCAACTGGGCTCTTGGATCATCTCATTTCTCATTAATTGTATCTCTTCTTCTTCTATCATCTGCAAGTTCATCAAATTCAAATGACGACTTGGACACTATGTTAAATTATATGCATAGATACACGGTGAGCATTTAGATATATATGTGGTGCTATTTTGTGATTTTTTGTAAATAATATTGAAGTAATAGATTAACTAAAAAGCACAACGTGACAGTGTCACTCCTATAAGGTGAATGTTGAGTGTTAGAAAATGCATATTTATAAAGGAGAAAACCGTCATTTTACATTTCAAGTCTTACTAACAACTCTTACTTTTATGTGTTTTAGCTTTTTGTAATTTAATTATGTGTGTTTTATTTTAATTAAGTATTTTATGTATTTTAGGGGCATCATAGTCATTTCACAATAAATGAGAGATCAAATGACAAAACGGACATCACTTTTGAACTCAGGACGGTCAAAAACCTTAGGAGGAGCATAAAAAGAAAAAATGGCACTGTTCACATGTACCAAACTATTCACATATACGAGTATTGTCTACATTACTGTTCACGACTCTATTCACATAGACAGATTGATGAGGTGATATTGACTGATGGTGTGGTCTTGACTGATGAGGTATCAAGATTCTGTTGGACTAAAACTTTTATGCATTGTTGATCGATAATGTGGCAGCATATCAGTGGACCAAAAAATGTGCATATGGTACATGCAACACAAGGGATTATTTTCAACCCGCTATCTCATGTAGCATAGAGAACCATATTTTCCTATTGATTTCGTTGTAATTGACACTCAACCAATACAGGATTCAAGGAAGCACATCCCCATTATTCTAGGCTGACCTTTCTTAGCGACTACAGATGCTCACATTCAATGCAGGACTAGAAATATGCAGTTGTCCTTTGGGAACATGACTATGGAGCTGAACATCTTCGACATTGCCAACCAACCTCACAATACAGATGATGGAATTATTGATGTGGATTTAATTGAAGCATTAGTTGATGACAGTTTTGTTTCAAACCTTAGTGATGATCCTTTACAAATATGTTTAACTTACTTTGGTTTGGATTTTGATATTGACAGATCGGTCGATGAGGTCAATGCCCTACTTGGCTTAGCACCATCTATGGACACTAATAAATAGAAGTCAAGAGTTGAACAACTAGCACCATCAGAGAAGAAACTCATCCCATCATCAGAATCACCACCGAAACTCGAGCTCAAACCATTGCCCAACACTTTAAATTGTGCATTTTCGGGGGAAGAAAGTACTCTACAGGTAATCATCTCAGCATCCCTCAATGACGAACAAAAAGGTAAGTTGTTGGATGTTTTAAAAGAGCACAAAGGAGCATTAGGATGGACTATAGCAGACATAAAAGGTATAAACCTAGAAGACTGCATGCATTACATTCACCTTGATAAAAATGCTAAATATACTAGGGAAATACAACGTCGGTTAAATTCTAATATAAAAGAAGTTGTTAAAACAGAAGTCCTTAAGCTATTAGACGCATGTATCATTTACCCCATTTCTGATAGTTCATGGGTCAGTCATGTACAAGTTGTCCCCAAAAAGTCAGGAGTCACTATAGTTACCATTGTTGATAATGAATTGATACCAACTAGAGTAACTACATGATGGCGTGTATGCATTGATTATAGAAAGTTGAATTCTATCACACGTAAAGACTATTTTCTTTACTATTTATCGATCAAATGCTTGATAGATTAGCAGGCCATGAATTTTATTACTTTCTAGATGGCTACTCAGGATATAATCAGATTCCAATACACCAAAAGATCAAGAGAAGACCACTTTCACTTGCCCTTTTGGCACTTTTGCATATAAAAGGATGCCATTTGGATTATGTAATGCACCCGCTACATTTCAACGATGCATGTTGAGCATTTTTTCTAATATGGTTGAAAGATTCCTTGAAGTCTTTATGGACAATTTTTCTGTCTTCGGTGACTCGTTTGATCAATATTTACATCATCAACACTAGTTTTGCAGAGATGTATCGAGAAGAACTTGGTCTTAAATTGGGAAAAGTGCCATTTTATGGTAAAACAAGGTATTGTTCTCGGTCACGTCATTTCGAGCAAAAGTATTGAAGTTGACAAAGCCAAGATGGATCTCATTTCTAATTTTCCTCTACCCAAAACAGTTAGAAAAGTAAGATCTTTTCTTGGGCATGCTATTTTTTATAGACGTTTCATTAAAGATTTTATCAAAGTTTCTAGACCTTATGCAATTTACTTGTTAAGGATGTACCTTTTATCTTTAATTATTCATGTCTTGTGGCTTTTGAAAACTTAAAACAATTGTTAACATCATCACCCATCATTCAACCCCCAAGCTGGAACTTACCATTTGAGCTAATGTGTGATGCATCTGATTATGCAATAGGAGTAATATTAGGACAAAGAGTTGATCGGATCCCCATGTTATTTACTATGCTAGTATGACATTGAATGATGCACAGTTTGAAATATAAGTGTGCAACCCAAGAAGGGGGGTGAATTGGAATTTTAAAACTTATCCTAACAAATCCACACAACAATTTAATCTAATGCCTTAATAAATTCGAAAACAATAAATTCAATGCAAGCACAATAATTAAAGAGCAAGGGAAGAGAAAAAACGAACTCAAGGATTTTTACGTGGTTCGGCTATCCCCGCTTACGTCCACGCCTCCAAGCTCACCCGCTTGAGGATTTCACTATCCAAGCCTTTCCAAGGCTTCAACCAATTACAATTGATTTCAAGGTGTCAATGAACCTTTACAACAAGAGATTATATCTCCAATCTCTTAACCCAAGTGTTTCCCTCACTTGTACACCCACAATTTGATGAGAAATAATGAATACAACAATGAATCTCTCTCTAAGAGTTGATATACAAATTGAAGAACAAAGATGAGATAATAAATGATGATTTCCGAAAATGAAGCTCAATGTATGTTGTGTGCACTTGTTTAGGCTTGCTTGGCTTTTCTTCTCTTACCAAAAATGAAATGGTTTTGAGTTTTTATAGTTTGAAGTCAAAAACTAGCCGTTATGTTCATTTCTGGCCGGAACCAGTTTGCCGGATATGGAATCCGGTTAGCCGCTTGATGTTACCGTTACAAACAAATTTGAAA
Organism: Citrus glauca; assembly: GCA_029633175.1. NCBI lineage: Eukaryota > Viridiplantae > Streptophyta > Magnoliopsida > Sapindales > Rutaceae > Citrus > Citrus glauca. The sequence goes on along the minus strand of JAQOOD010000004.1, from coordinate 13,525,404 downwards.
TTCTTAACATCCGGTTTACCGTTTGTCGAATCCGGTTAGCCGCTTGCGTTTTGGTTGTATTCTGTCTCGAAAACCCAGAAAACCGGTTTGCCGGATTTCACATCAGGTTCGCCGCTTGCATTTTGCACACATTCTGCCCGAAACCGGTTCGCCAGATTTACACAACCGGTTAGCCGGTTGCTACAGTGAATGCTACAGTAACTGCTACAGTGAACTATTTTCCAAATTCACATTTTGGCCCCAAAACTTTATAAAACTGTATTACGGCCCAAAACGTTAGAAAATTTTGCAAATAGGTCCAATTTCAGAATTTCTAAATATTACTTTGCAATGCCAAAAAATTTTTGAAATTATGATTTGGCCCTAACAATTTTATTATTTTGCACAAAGATCCTTTTCAACAAAATACTCATATTTTCAAAGTTCTCAAAACCTTTCACTTTAGTCCAAAATATTCATAAATAATTGTATGGCCCAAAACATTTCAAATGTTTATAAAAATATCCAACTCCGAAATTTTATAACAATACTTATTAAAATCAAAGATTTCAAAACTTGTCATTTAAGTCCAAATTTGAAATTCAAAAACAAAATCAAAGATTTAAAACAAATTTATTTTAGTCCAAAACACTTTGATTTTATAACTTCATTTTCTTATTATAAAAACACAATTTATAAATATTTGTTTAATCAATACATGTGTTTTGTTATCATCAAAGTCAATATCTATAGATAAAAAAACTAACAATCTCCCCCTTTTTGATGATGACAAAATACATTACAAAGATTTAAACTATTTATAAAAAGCTCCTCATTAATTAATGCAAGGTTAAAGAAAACAATGATTTGAAACAAACTCCCCCTGCATACATGCATACTCTCCCTAGATACATGCATATTTTATAACATCATTTTTCAATTAAATATGAGACCTTTATAATTTGGAAATAATGATTTATTTAAAATGTATAAAACATAATTTGAGCTTTAAAAGATTAATCATTATTAATCTTGTTTGTTATCATCAAAATCAATATTATGGAAACATATATGTTAACAATCTCCCCCTTTTTTATGATGACAAACATTTCATGTATTTAAAGAATGATTCCACAAATTTCACAAATTGCCAATTAAATAAATTAACAAATTTAAATACATGGATTTTTCTCCCCCTCATCATCAAAAAAAAAACTTAATTGGCAAAGAAAAAGAGTGGTAAAGTTTTATAAATTTAAAAACATGTATTCTTCTCCCTCTTTATCATCAAAAAGAAAACTTTGAAGAAAAAGAATAAAAATAGTAAATTTGTTACCCATGTTGTCCGAGTAGAAATTTCAACACATTCTCCCCCTAACAACAAGCATCACCTCAAATACAAGATTTAGTAATAATGCATCCAAATTATTATGATCATGATAAAATCCAACTCCATATACAAATAATCACACCAAAATATCATGAATCATTATTCCATTAATTACCAAATCAACAACTCATGACATAAAATTATCATGTAAAACAACTATATGATCAAATCATCATCATATCTCAAAATCATCAAAATCATCATCATAATCAAATATCAAACATCAAAAGAATTATTCAAAATCATATTATATGCTCCCCCTAAATATATGGCCAATTTAAAATTTTAACCAAAATAATTTTATCCTAAAGCATATAATATTTGTCTCCCCTTTAAAAAAAATAGAATCACGCAATTAAAACAAGAACATAAAAAATAGTTCGATAAGGATATTACCAATTTTGGGCGAGCAAAAATTTCGGCAGAATCTCCCCTTAAAAATGAACAAATTCATTTATACACATGAGAGAAAAACACTTCCAAAATGTCATAGCGATCAACTTCACCATCGACCCAACAACTCCATGAATGAAGCAACACTTCAATATTCAATAATCCACAAGTTTTATCAAGCAACACACATATAATCATTAATCATCAAAATCAATATGAATTCCTCCAATACTTGTAACAGTTAAATTCGAGGATTCCATAATCATAAAGCAAGGGAATGCATATTTAACAATACATCAATAAAGTACAAAAAATGCATTCATTTACCAATCATAAATCTCATAAGATCAAACATCATCAAATACAATGGAATCATCAATGGACATTCTTTATTATCAAAACTTAAGTAAAGCATAAGTACAAAATGATAATATATAAGTCATCAAAATCAACATATGCTAATATATAGATCATCAAAAAGTCAAGATAAGCACATTAGATCCACAATATCCAAATATAAAACATCCAAATATCAAACGATAATCATCATCCATCCATAATAAAGGCAATAATGCATATGAAAATATAAGTGCATAATATAGTAGAAAACTATGATAAAAACCATAAGGAGAGCACACTATGGAAGTGGTAATTTGAAATACTCAAAATGTACAAATTCAGATTTTCAAGATGTTGAGTAAAAAGAGTAAGTTTGAATCAATTAAAATGATTTTAAAGATGATTGATTTTAACAAGAAAGTGAGTGAAAGACGAAGAGATTTGACAAAGAAATGGTGAGGCACTGTTCACGCGTGAATGAGAGGTATAGAAATGATGAGGAACAAGTGAAGAAATGATGATAGAGAAGAGTTTAATGAAAATGAAATGCATGGGTAATGGTTTAAGAGATTGATCTTGACATAAAAATGGTTGAGAAATGAAGAAGAATTGATTGGAAATGGAAGAGAGTGGCTCACGGTTTTGAGAGAGAGGAAGAACAAGTGCAGAAAATTCACAGAAGAAGAGGAAGAAGCAAAAACAGAGCCAACAGCTCACGAATCCGGCTTGCCGGATTTCACTAACCGGCTAGCCGGTTGTGACCAGAAAATGAGCTGTACAGATTCGGCTTTCCGGATGCCATAACCGGCTGACCGGTTTTTGTCCAGAAATAAAACTCTCTCAAACGGCTTACCGGTATTGCCAATCCGGTTGTCCGCATTTTTCCAGCAAGTGTGCAAAGCCAATCCGGCTTTCCGGTTGTCATAACCAGCTGACCGGTTGTGCTCCAGTGAGCACCAAAATGAATTCGGCTTACCGGTTTTAAAAGTGTGGCTATCCGGATTTGGTCCAAAAAACTCCAAAATGAAAAACGGCTTTCCGGTTGATTAGAAGTGGTATACCGGTTAAGCTTTGGAAAATATTTTTGAACTTTTGCAAGCTCTTAGACTTGTATTATATAAACCAAAAAAAAATTTTACTTAAAAATTGATCAATTTTAAAAATCATTTAACTTTTCAAAAACGTCAATTAGTGCATGAAACATATATGCATACAAGGCCAAACATATGAAATCATATCAACCAAATAATCCATCCAACAAGCATACAATCATGAAGCATATTCGAAACTTAATAAACTGCAGAAGGGTCAAGTTCGGAATAAAACCTGTATTGATTGAGACAGAATTAATGTTCGAGCTATATACCGTTAGAAAGATAATTAAGTTAGCTTTCCAATAAATTTTACGGAGCTGGATTTGGAGTTCCCTAGAAGGAGTTATGATCAATTCATTGCAGCTTGTGCAGACTAAGATTTTCAAAGACTCCTTTGTTTTCCAAACAATTTTAAAACCGTTTTAATGCATGGATCAATATAATTTACATCCAATCATAAAACTCAAATTTATAACATATTCATCATGCATATTCATCACAATTATGAAACATATAAACATTCAAAGATTAATAATTCAAGCATATCACTCATTTATCAAGCTTAGGCATTATATGATCATCAAAATCAAACAAAGCTATCATGATGAGTTGACAAGCTATAATCATATATATATAACCATGCATCATGATAAATCACTCAATATTATACACAATGATAATCATGTAGACATATAAGCATGCTTTCACAAATTTAAGCTACTATCCATTTATCATGATCCATTCAACAAAATTAATATGGCAAGAATTGTTACCAAAACAATTAAATCATCTTGCCTCATCTTTTTCTCCTCGATCATGATCAAACGATTATCCTCACAAGCTTAAGCGATTATCCTCACAAGCTTCATCAAGGAACACTCCACCATTCCTTGTTTGTGGTGCCTACATAGAAAACATTCACGTTGTACCCTTTGGTACCCAAATACTCTTGGGTCCTTGAGTGTTAGATTTAGTTCCTTTTGGAACCCAAATACATTTGACACCATAATATACTTTTCTTTTAATAGGACAATCAAGTTTCATATGACCATTTTGATTACAATAATGACAAGTAATTTTATGATCACATGTGGAGGTACCCTTAACAAAATAACTCTTATAATATTTTTGTTTCAAGTAAGGCTTATATCCAAGTCCTCCTTTATCAAATACACATTTTTGAGAGTTGAGCAATTTTTCTAAGTTCTTTTGACCATTTGTAAATTTTAAGATAATCTCATTTAACTCATTGCTCTTCTTTCTAAGCACTTCATTTTCTTTCATCAACTCATCAACATGTGATTTTTCATGCTCATATGAAGTACTTTGTTTACATTTAAATGATGCAATTCTATCATTTAACATTTCAATATCTAATTCCAATTTTTTGATCTTTTCATTTAATGAAACATTGGATTTTTGCAAGGCATCATTTTCATTTCTCAAGTCATTCATGTGTGACTCTAAGTGCTCATGTGAAGTGCTAGAATTCTCAAGCAAAATCATGCTATCATGCAATGTCTTATTTTCTAATTCTAGGCATGTAATCTTTGCATATAGGGATTCATTTTCATTTGCGAGCTCTACCATTTTCTTTTTAAAACATGCATTCTTTTTACCAATTTTTATCCAATTATCATGCAAATCTTTAAAAGCATCATACAACTCATCATAGGTTGGATCACTTACCTCATCAAGCTCGTCATCCGATTCATCTCCAATTGCCATGAGAGCCAAATTCGACACTTCATGAAATTCCTCCTCGTTTGTAGTCTCCTCATACACAATTTCAAGTTTTCTCCAAATTTCATAAGCATTAGAACAATTTGAAACTCTATGAAATTCCTTTTTATCTAAAGCACAAAATAAAGCATTCATAGCCTTGGAATTTAAAGATAAATTTTTCTTATCCAGCTCACTTAAAACATTCTTCCTAGGAATGAGTAAATCATTACAAACTATTTCCCATATTTCATAATCTAAAGCTTGTAAATAAATTCTCATCCTAGTTTTCCAATAAGGAAAATCATTTCCATCGAAAAATGGAGGTCTAGTGATAGATTGGCCTTCCATGGTGGTTGAACTAATTTGGTTTGCTACGAATCTTTAACTCTAGACGGTTAAGTCTACACAAGAGCACCTCGCTCTGATACCAATTGAAATATAAGTGTGCAACCCAAGAGGGGGGGTGAATTGGAATTTTAAAACTTATCATGACAAATCCACACAACAATTTAATCTAATGCCTTAATAAATTCGAAAACAATAAATTCAATGCAAGCACAATAATTAAAGAGCAAGGGAAGAGAAAAAACGAACTCAAGGATTTTTACGTGGTTCGGCTATCCCCGCCTACGTCCACGCCTCCAAGCTCACCCGCTTGAGGATTTCACTATCCAAGCCTTTCCAAGGCTTCAACCAATTACAATTGATTTCAAGGTGTCAATGAACCTTTACAACAAGAGATTATATCTCCAATCTCTTAACCCACTTCAAGGCTCTGTTGACAAAGTATTCCATCACTCACAAAGTGGCAACCTACTATCATCCGCAAACCAGTGGCCAAGTTGAGACATCCAATCGAGAAATAAAGAACATATTAGAAAAGACGGTGAGGCTGGACAGAAAAGATTGGTCATTAAGACTTGACGATGCATTATGGGCATATAGAACAGCTTTTAAGGCCCCGATTGGGATGTCACCCTATAGGCTAGTGTATGAAAAGCTTGCCACCTACCTGTAGAACTCGAGCATCGTGCATATTGGGCTATCAAGAAATTCAATTTTGACATGCAGCAAGCCAGCTCAGAAAGAAGATTACAACTGGTAGAACTTGAAGAAATTCACAATCACGCATACGAAAACGCCAAGATTCACAAGTAACGAATGAAAGTCTTCCATGAGAAGCAAATTATGAGAAAATCTTTCACTTCAGGTCAGAAAGTGCTTTTATTCAATTCTCGCTTGCACCTATTCCCAAGTCAGTTATGTTCTCGTTGGTCTGGCCCATTTATTGTTCATACTGTTTTTCCACGTGAGGCAATTGAAATTAAGGACCCAAAGAACGGTGTCACATTTAAAGTAAATGGTCAAAGATTAAAACCATATCTAGAATACCAACCATATGGAGAAGACACCGAAATAAATATGAGTGACCCACTAGATTTGAATTGATTTTTTTTCTTTTCGGTGGTTTGATTTTTCTTTCTTTCTTTTTACTATTCTTTTGCTAATTGAAATTATTTTTGCATAAGTGTGTTTACCATTAAATTTTCTCTTATCATTGTTAATCATGAGTACCATACTTAGACCGTTCCTCCTGAACATTCTTAGACCACTTCAACGTGTCAAAACTCATCTGAAAAGGCAGATTCAATCTTGTAAAACACATCGCATTTGGGCACTGCAATCACCAGAGTTAGTAGCCTATGTTGAGGGTTTAGAAAGCAACTCAAAGATATTGAGAGAAGTGTTTACGACATCCAGTTGGAGCTTGAGGTAAATTCAATAAGAGGACGATTTTAATTTTCTTTGTGTGTTTTAATTTATTTTTCTGTTTGTGTGCTTTAGTTTGTTACCCCAGTGAAGTGACGGATAACGGTGCTCCGTGACAATCAAGTCGGTTACTTCAGTTTTCCCATAATAACTGATATTTTGAGGCGAAGGTATGGACAGAACCTAGATTCTGGCGAAACTTCACAAGCGATTCCATCTACTTCCTCAGAATGCCCTCCTTACGATCTATAAAGTTCGGTCCGAACGCATGCGATTGCTCATGAGGAATAACATACCTGCTGACATCCGTTGGTTAATCAAGATGAAAGTACGATTGGCAGATGGTTACCTCTAAAATTTATCGCATACATGCCTGGTTGTGGGAAAGGAAATTATGTAAGAAGACGACGAGCTCAAAGAATTTCTGTTGCTTGTCATAAGTGTACTAGAATGAGTTGCGATAAAAACCCATGTTCTTTAGGAATGGTGTCTGATAACAGGGAAGATAAGATTCAATTCATTAGGGATGGCTTGAATAAGGAGTCATTGGATGATATCTGTTGTGCAAATTTTATTGAACTCGCAAGCGTACGAATCTATTGTAGTGTAGATCTATGGTGACGAGTGTCGATCCCACGAGGAGGTAGATTTTAATTATATATAGAATTAATTTAGTGAATAGGTGATTGGATTTAAAGTGGAAAATGATTTGGATTATGCTAAAACTTAAATTAAAATGGCAAGATTAAATTCTGGAATTGGAAATAAAATGGCAGGAATAAATTGAAGTGTAAATCTATTGAAATGACGTACTTGGGTTTCTGGATCCGTATCAACATGCATCATGGGCTAAATAATCCTTATTAATGCCAATTAAATCATGAGAGGGGAATCCACGCCTCATGAACCACGCTCTAATAAATATGGTGCTAAGGGCTTATCGTGCCAAATAATAATAACCTTATACTAGGGAGCCGGTGAAACCAAGGCAGTACTAGATAAAATTAGTATTATTTGTCGACGAGAAGTCAAAACATCCACAAAAACTAGAGGGGAAGAGAAAATAAATTTACCAAATCAAGCCCATGACACATGTTGGGACTTCACCTTCAACCCAAGCTTGAAAGAAAATTAGCCACTCATAGTTGAACTAGGGGCAAAATGGGAATTTATTAAAATACGAAGAAAATACAAGATAGAGAGAGAATTACAGAAAATGAATTTCAAAAATGGATTCAGAGGTGCCAAATTAGGGGGGGGAGGCCCCCTTTTTATAGTTACATCGAGTAAATCATGGCCATCGGATTAAAAACAGTTTGGACGCTCAGGATTTCGCCACGTCATCAGCCACTATTTGCACAGTACAGTCAACCGCCACTATTTACACAGTACAATCAACAACCACTATTTGCACAGTACAGTCAACAGCCACTATTTGCACAGTAATACCAACAGTACCCATATATGTGAATAGTACCGTACATGTGAACAGTACCGTACGTGTGAACAGTGTCATTTTTCCTTTTATACTCCTCCTAAGGTTTTCGACCGTCCTGAGCTCAAAAATGATGTCCGTTTTGCCATTTGATCTCTCGTTTATTGTGAAATGACTATGATACCCCTAAAATACATCAAATACTTAATTAAAATAAAACACACATAATTAAAGTACAAGAAATTTAAACACATAAAAGTAACGGTTGTTAGCAATACTTGATATATAAAATAACGATTTCTCCTTTATAAATATGCACTTTCTAACACTCAACACACCCCCCAACCAGCTTATTGCTAGTCCCTAGCAAATAAAGCGAAAACAAAAATTCAAAAAATGAATTTTTTTTAACCTCTTTTTATTCAATCAGATTAATGATAACAATCAAATAAAAGTATAAGCATTATCTCAAGTTTAAAGAAACATCACACCCACATCAACCATCCACATGAATCAGCCCAGTAGACTTTGTTGTAGCTACCTTTAAGAATGACATGTTAAACCCCAAAATCTCACTGGAAGTAGTGACACTCTCACAAAGAAATTAAACCCAAATAAAAATAGTCACTCCAATGAATGGTAATTGAGAGAAAATAATAAGAAGTGGTCTCACATGCTCTCACCAAAAAGAAATATGCCCTTAACTTAGAAATAATACGATCTCCAGTCAAATAAAAATGCTAGTCAACCCATTTTATTTATTATTATTATTTTTTTATGCATCACTACATCTTTTTAGCCTATATAACTAGCTTCTACTTCAGATTATAGTTCCCTAAAATTAAGAAGGACTTTTATTAGGACGTAACGTAGGCTAGGGACATAGCTAACAAAGAAGGGAAATAAGGAAGACAAAATGTATGTTTGAGAAAAATGCATAGAATTTTTTTTTTTTGAAAGTTGCAAGGTGGATTTCACCTATTATTGTTGTTTTTTTTTTGAAGCAACAATTTTTGTTTCTCTTTTTTTTTTTTGAACTAGGCATAACTTTAATATACAAAATATTTATTTACAGTTTTCTCAAACATAAAAAGGTGATGGATCTTGTAAGATATTGGGTAATACTCCAAATCGGAGTGGGTCAAGATAATAAGTTGAGAAAGAAAAGTTTTTTTTTTAAAGGTTCAAAAGGGCTAACTATGGATATTCATAAAAGGGATGGCTACAAAGGCTCAAACGGATCAAAGAGGGCCTTTCCATCATCTTTTAGGACTCTAAATAATCTTCTATATCTACTAATTAAATGGGCTTCCAAATGTAACAACACACTCTTTTTTTTCTTTTTTTTTAAATTTTTTTTTTTAGGGTTAACTCAAAAGCAATCTAGAGATCGTGTACAATAATAAACTGCTAAGCTATATAAAGAATGGGCAAAAGGGTTACTCTCCAAGAAAAATAATAGGCTCAAAAACTCACTTGGTATTTATTATGACATGTTCATTTCTTCAAGCAACTCATTTTTGTCTCCGACATCAACATGTAGAGTAGCAAACATAGTGTAACATCACTTCAGACTAAAGATAATACAAATACTAAAATTTGAAATCATCATGTTATCCAATGTTAAAACAAATCAAAAAAAAATTTTTTTTTTTAAACAACACCCTACCCCCCAACCTATTCTAAACGTAAAAAGAAAATATGCATGCAGAAATGTGAAAATGATGCAAAAAAATTAATTAGAAAATGATAGAAAATGAATTTTTTTTTAAGAAGATGCGTTTCTAGAGGCACTACACTCTATATTCAACCATCTTTGACTCAAAAAATTTTTGTTTGAAAATGTATATTTATAAAGGAGAAATTAAAAAAGAAAAAGAAAAATGAACATCAAAACAAAGAAAAAGAAAATATCTGAATTTTTTTTAAAATTTTTTTTATTACTATTATTATTTTTTTTTCAAACGATGAAGATGCGTTTCTAGAGTCACTACACTCTATATTCAGCCATCTTCAACACAAAAAGTTAGCAACAGTTAGTTTCTACAACAAAAAATTAGTAAAAACTTAACCAAGATTCCACAATTGTCCATTATTCCCTCCCCCCAACCAGAACGAAACATTGTCCTCAATGTTTTAAAGAAAAGAAGTAGAGTTTAGAAGACATCACCTGGTTGGTGCAACACAGAAGAAAATATTTACAGGCGAAGAGTTAAATCTAATTTGTACTTCTTACTGCAGCTATTGTTACCATCATCATTTGAACGCTCTAACACAAAGCTCCAGGGGTCTGGCTCTGGTTTATAAGCTTGTAACATGTCAAGTAGTTCATTAGCAGTGTGAGCACAAATAAAAAGTTTTTTCGCACTGGAAGGAATAAAGTAGTTTTTTATTGCATGGTTAAGAAATGCGATAAAGCCATCATAAAAATTATTGACATTTAACAAACCGATGGGTTTATGGTGAATGTGCAGTTGGGCCCAAGATGCTAGTGTGATAAGTGCCTCTAGTGTTGCAAGATCTCCTGGCAGGAAAATAAAAGCATCAGCATGATCGAGCATTTCAGTTATCCGTTCTTGCATACCTGAGACGACTAATTCTTCTCCAGTCGTGGAGTCAGACACACTGCCCAAAGGTTTTAGGACTCGAGGGATGATGCCTAACACTTGGCTTCCTCTGACAGGAGCAGCTTCTGAGACCAATTTTGATAACCCTCGGTTACCTCCTCCATACACTAAGTGTAATTTTCTCTCTGCTATGTTTCGACCAAGATCTATGGCTACATCAACGAACTCTTTATGTTTGCCATAGGTAAATCCAGAAAGCACACAAATGTTCTTGAATTGTCTATTGGGAGTAGCTGCCATTGGGATAGTTCTCAAAAACAATTTGTGAGTGCTTAACAAAAAGTCACATTTAAGATTCTTGGTGACAATGGATCACAACTGTGTATGAGGTGGCGGGTCAATGTCAAAAACGCGTAAAGCACATGGCTCGATAGTCAAAAAGCAAACAGTAAAAACAAACAGTAAGAAAATTATTAAAGACAATAATGCACTGATAAAGCAACAGTGAAATAAAATAACAGTAAAGTAAAAGGATATTTACAGGTAGTTGCGACTGTGGCTCACATCTTCCTCTGGTTTTACGTCCAGAAACGGCTTGAACGCCCTCTATGGGTCGAGGATAGGCTTCCCATCTAATTTTCTTATAAATTGGCAAACAGGGTCTTTTATAGTCAGATTCCCGAGACTATATCGTGCATGTTCTTTCTGGAATAATGGCCATAACTGGAGAATCGCTCCTTGCACATATCCACTGGGATGCGTTTCAAGAGACAAAAGGATATCATCCAATGACTCCTTATTCAAGCCATCCCTAATGAATTGAATTTTATCTTCCCTGTTATCAGATACCATTCCTAAAGAACATCGGTTTTTATTGCAATTCATTCTGGCACACTTATGACAAGCAACAGAAATTCTTCGAGCTCGTCGTTTTCTTGCATAGTTTCCTTTCCCACAACCAGGCATGTATGCAATAAATTTTGGAGGTAACTCACCTGCCAATCGTACTTTTGCTTCAATTAACCAACGGATGTCAGCAGGTATGTTATTCCTCATGAGCAGTCGCATGCGTTCGGACCGAGTTTTGTAGATCGTAAGGAGGGCATTTTGAGGGAGTGAAGGGAATCGCTTGTGAAGCTTCGCTAGAATCTCGGTTCTGTCCATTCTTTCACCTCAGAATATCAGTTATTATGGGAAACTGAAGTAACCGACTTGATTGTCACGGAGTACCGTTATCCGCCACTTCACCGGGGTAACAAACTAAAGCACACAAACAGAAAAACAAATTGAAACACACAAAGAAAATTAAAATCGTCCTCTTATTGAATTTACCTCAAGCTCCAACTGGATGTCGAAAACACCTCTCTCAATATTTCTGAGTTGGCCTTCTAAATCCTCAACGTAGGCTACTAACTCTGGTGGTTGTAGAGCCCAAATGCGATGTGTTTTACAAGAATGAATCTGCCTTTTGAGATGAGTTTTGATACGTTGAAGTGGTTTAAGAATGTTCAGGAGGAACGATCTTCGTGTGGCACTCATTATTAACAATGATAAAAGAAAAGTTAATGACAAAAGAAATACACTTATGCAAAAATAAATTCAATTAGCAAAAGAATAAAAAGAAATAAAGAAAGAAAAATCAAACCACCGAAAAGAAAAAAATCAATTCAAATCTGGTGGGTCACTCAAATTTATTTCGGTGTCTTCTCCATGTGGTTGGTACTCTAGATATGGCTTTAATCTTTGACCATTAACTTTAAATGTGACACCGTTCTTTGGGTCTTTAATTTCAATTGCCCCATGTGGAAAAACAGTATGAACAATAAATGGACCAGACCATCGAGAGCGTAACTTACCTGGGAATAGGTGCAAGCGAGAGTTGAATAAAAGTACTTTCTGACCTAGAGTGAAAGATTTTCTCATAATATGCTTATCATGGAAGACTTTCATTCGTTGCTTGTAAATTTTGGCATTTTCATACGCGTCATTACGAATTTCTTCAAGTTCTGCCAATTGTAATCTTCTTTCTGAGCTGGCTTGATGCATGTCAAAATTGAATTTCTTGATAGCCCAATATGCACGATGCTCGAGTTCCACAGGTAGGTGGCAAGCTTTTCCATACACTAGCCTATAGGGTGACATCCCAATCGGGGTCTTGAAAGCCGTTCTATATGCCCATAATGCGTCATCAAGTCTTAATGACCAATCTTTTCTGTCCGGCCTCACCGTCTTTTCTAATATGTGCTTTAGTTCTCGATTGGAGATCTCCACTTGGCCACTGGTTTGCGGATGATACGGGGTCGCCACTTTATGAGTGATTGAATACTTTGTCAAAAGAGCTTTGAATGCTTTATTGCAAAAGTGGGCACCACCATCACTGATTATCGCTCGAGGGAATTCAAAGCGTGAAACAATGTTACTTTTCAAAAACCCTATCACCACTTTGTGATCATTAGTTCTGCATGGAATCGCTTCTACCCATTTCGATACGTAATCAACAGCTACCAAGATGTATTGATGGCCAAAAGAAGGGGGAAAGGGTCCCATGAAGTCGATACCCCATACGTCAAAAATCTCAACCACTAAAATTGGATTTAGTGGCATCATGTTCCTTCGTGTAATGCTCCCCATTCGTTGACACCTATCACATGAAGAACAAAAAGTATAAGCGTCTCGAAATATAGTTGGCCAATAGAAACCACATTGTAAAACTTTAGTCGCTGTTTTTTTAGCACTGAAATGGCCTCCACAAGCTTGTTCATGGCAGAATGAAAGGATATTCTGAATTTCATTTTCTGGGACACATCGTCTGACAATTTGGTCTGCACAATATTTGAACAAATATGGGTCATCCCAAAAGAAATTCTTTATTTCTGAAAAGAATTTGGCCTTGTCTTGCTTAGTCCAATGCTCTGGAAGTTTACCTGTAACAAGATAATTAACTATATCAGCATACCAAGGTAAGACTTCCACACTCATTAATTGTTCATCTGGAAAGGACTCATTCAATGTTAGTGGCTCTGTAATTGTGTCAAAATGAAGACGAGAGAGATGGTCCGCCACAACATTTTCTGTGCCTTTCTTATCTTTGAATTCCAAGTCAAATTCCTGCAAAAGTAACACCCAACGAATTAGTCTAGCTTTTGTATCTTTCTTCGTGAGAAGATATTTCAGAGCAGCATGATCTGTGAACACAATTATTTTACAACCAATGAGATAAGATCGAAATTTTTCCAATGCAAACACTACTGCTAGCATTTCTTTTTCAGTAGTTGAATAGTTCAAATGTGCATCATTCAATGTCATACTAGCATAATAAATAACATGGGGAATTCGATCAACTCTTTGTCCTAATACTGCTCCTACTGCATAATCAGATGCATCACACATGAGCTCAAATGGTAAGCTCCAGTTTGGGGGCTGAATGATGGGTGATGTTGTCAACAATTGCTTTAATTTTTCAAAAGCCACAAGACATGAATCATTAAAGATAAAAGGTGCATCCTTAGCAAGTAAATTGCATAAGGGTCCAGAAACTTTGCTAAAATCTTTAATGAAACGTCTGTAAAAACCAGCATGCCCAAGGAAAGATCTTACTTCTCTGACTGTTTTGGGTGGAGGAAGATTAGAAATGAGATCCACCTTGGCTTTGTCAACCTCAATACCTTTGCTTGAAATGATGTGACCAAGAACAATACCTTGTGTTACCATAAAATGACACTTTTCCCAATTTAAGACCAAGTTCTTTTCGATACATCTCTGCAGAACTAGTGTTAGATGACGTAAACATTGATTAAATGAATCACCAAAGACAGAAAAGTCATCCATAAAGACCTCAAGGAATCGTTCAACCATATCAGAAAAAATGCTTAACATGCATCGTTGAAATGTAGCAGGTGCATTACATAATCCAAATGGCATTCTCCTATATGCAAAAGTGCCAAAAGGGCAAGTGAAAGTGGTCTTTTCTTGATCTTTTGGTGCTATGGGAATCTGATTATATCCTGAGTAGCCATCTAGAAAGCAATAAAATTCGTGACCTGCTAACCTATCAAGCATTTGATCGATGAATGGTAAAGGAAAATGGTCTTTACGTGTAACAGAATTCAACTTCCTATAATCAATGCATACACGCCATCCTGTAGTTACTCTAGTTGGTATCAATTCATTATCGGCATTCGTAACTACAGTGACTCCTGACTTTTTGGGGACAACTTGAACAGGACTGACCCATGAACTATCAGAAATTGGGTAAATGATACCTGCGTCTAATAGCTTAAGGACTTCTGTTCTAACAACTTCTTTCATATTAGGATTCAACCGACGTTGCATTTCCCTAGTAGATTTAGCATTTTCATCAAGGTGAATGTAATGCATGCAGTCTACTGGATTTATACCTTTTATATCCGCTATGGTCCATCCTAATGCTCCTTTGTGTTCTTTTAAAACATCCAACAACTTACCTTTTTGTTCGTCATTGAGGGATGATGAGATGATTACCGGTAAAGTACTTTCGTCCCCCAAAAATGCATATTCCAAAGTGTTGGGCAATGGTTTGAGCTCGAGTTTCGGTGGTGATTCTGATGATGGAATGAGTTTCTTCTCTGATGGCGCTAGTTGTTCAACTCGTGGCTTCCATTTATTAGTGTCCATAGATGGTGCTGAGTCAAGTAGGGCGTTGACCTCATCGACCGATCTGTCAATATCAAAATCCAAACCAAAGTTTGTTAAACATGTTTGTAAATGATCATCACTAAGGTTTGAAACAAAAGAGTTATCAACTAATGCTTCAATTAAGTCCACATCAACAATTCCATCATCTGTGTTGTGAGGTTGTTTGGCAATATTGAAGATGTTCAGCTCCATAGTCATGTTGCCGAAGGACAACTGCATATTTCCAGTTCTGCATTGAATATGAGCATCCGCAGTTGCCAAGAAAGGTCGGCCTAGGATAATGGGGATGTGCTTTCTTGAATCCTGTATTGGTTGAGTGTCAATTACAATGAAGTCAACAGGAAAATAAAACTTGTCTACCTGGATAAGCACGTCCTCCACAATACCACGAGGTATTTTCGTGCACCGATCTGCAAGTTGTAACACCACTGGAGTTGGGTGTAATTCTCCCAGTCCAAGTTTCACAAAAACTGAATAAGGCAACAAATTTACACTAGCTCCTAAATCCAACAAAGCATTCTCAATTGTGTGGTTCCCTATACTACATGAGATAGTGGGGGAACCTGGATCTTTGCATTTTAAAGGAATTTTATGTTGGAGTATAGAACTAACGTTTTCTGTTAAAAATGCCTTCTTTTGAACATGCATATTTCTCTTTTTAGTACATAGATCTTTAAGAAACTTGGCATAAGATGGAACTTGTTTAATAGCATCAAGTAGTGGGATGTTAACACTTACCTGTTTGAAAATTTCGAGAATCTCACCTGTAGATTTTCCTTTCTTTCCTCCGGTGATGAGTCCTCAACGTTCACAGGTACAATTTGGTTTTCTTTCGTCACTGGCATCTCCACTTTGTTGTCGACTTCTTTTCCTTTTCGCAAGGTCATGACAGCTTTGACCTCTCCATGCTGCTGTGGTGAACTGGTACTTGCTTCATGCACTCCTTTAGGGTTAGGCACTGGTTGACTTGGAAATTTACCTTTCTCAACAGTCATTGCCAAGGTCTGAACTGAAGAAGCAAGTTGTCCCACCATCTTCTCCAAGCTTGAAACTGATTGAGCTTGTGAGTTGAAGCCCGCTCTCAATTCGTTGCGTAGTCCATCAATGGTGCGGTTCTGTTGATCAATCGTGGAGTGAGTAACATTCCTAAGATTCTGGAATGCATCCTCCCATGGTCTAGGTTGAGAGTAGTTTTGGTTCTGATTGAATGGTCTGAATGGGGGATGAGAGGCTTAAGGATTTTGAGCAATTGGTTGCATTGGTGGAGCTGGAGCTGCTGGTCCATTTTGTTGGAATCCTTGAGACCATGAAAAATTGGGGTGGTCTCTCCATCCAGGGTTATAAGTGTTGGAGTATGGGTTGTAATTTGATGGTTTTCTCATTACTCCTATGGCATTGGCTTGATCTGGATATGAGTCAAGGTCATGTGGCTCTGTTGATTTAGCAGTCGATAATGATACTATTTGTCGAGCAAGACCTTCAACCATCTCCTTGACTTCTTTGATTCCTGACGTTGACTCGCCAATTTGAACCTCATTTACTCCTTTAACCCTTCGAGTATTCCTGAGTGATCGACTCCGTTGTTGGGAATTATCTGCTTGTCGCTGGAAGAATTCCCAAATCTCTGATGCACTTTTTGACATTAGCTCTCCTCCACTTGTCGCCATTAGCCATTCTTGCACATTTGGTAATAAGCCCTCTAAAAAGTATTGGCATTGGTGCCATTTCTCGTACCCATGATGTGGACACTTCAAGAGTAGCCCATTGAATCGCTCCCATGTTTCGAAAAACTGCTCGTCATCTCTCTGGGTAAACTCCGAGATTTCCCTGCGAATAGCATTTGTTTTATGAACTGGGAAATATTTATTTAAAAATTTTGTAACCATTTGTTCCCATGATGCAATACTATTAGCAGGTAATGTATTAAGCCATGAACGAGCTCTATCCTTTAAAGAAAATGGGAATAATCTAAGTTTTACATCATCATCTGAAAAATTCTCATATTTAAATGTTTGACAAATTGCGTGAAAATCATTCAAATGATTGTATGGGTCCTCATTTTCTAGGCCATAGAACGTGGGGAGACAATTTAGCACACTAGGTTTTAATTCAAAACTCCTAGCAGCTACATTTGGGTACCGTATGCATGATGTGCTCAAATTAGCTAAGGGACTAAAGTAGTCCTTAAATGGCCTCTCCTGTGGTGCTTGTAAATCCATTTTGTTTTTAACGTTTTTGTGTGTGCGAAGTGTTTTCTCAAGTTCAAGGTCTATAGGTTCAAGATTGGGTAATAATGACCTACGACCATGCATACAAGAAATACAAGAATAAATGGAAAACAAAACAAATAAAATAAAAATAAAAATAAAGATAGGAACAAAACAAATAAAAATAAAGAAGAGGGAGAAATTACAATACTAACATTATGGCGCTATTACAACCTTACTATAAAAATACACAAAAACAATACGTGAAAATAAATTAACTAAAAATAAATTAATAAGATAAATAAAAATGACAAAGAAGAAAAAAAATTAACTTGAAAATTAAATTACATAATTTAAAGTAGAGAAAAAGAAAAGAAATACTAACCTCTAAGTGTAGATTCACTTTTTTTTTTCTTTTTTTCTTTTTTTTTTAAAAATAAAAAAAAATTAAATGGAAATATTCACAAAAATTAATTCTAAGAATTAAAATTACTTACCTCCCCGGCAACGGCGCCAAAAACTTGTTGTGCAAATTTTATTGAACTCGCAAGCGCACAAATCTATTGTAGTGTAGATCTATGGTGACGAGTGTCGATCCCACGAGGAGGTAGATTTTAATTATATATAGAATTAATTTAGTGAATAGGTGATTGGATTTAAAGTGGAAAATGATTTGGATTATGCTAAAACTTAAATTAAAATGGAAAGATTAAATTCTGGAATTGGAAATAAAATGGCAGGAATAAATTGAAGTGTAAATCTATTGAAATGACGTACTTGGGTTTCTGGATCCGTATCAACATGCATCATGGGCTAAATAATCCTTATTAATGCCAATTAAATCATGAGAGGGGAATCCACGCCTCATGAACCACGCTCTAATAAATATGGTGCTAAGGGCTTATCGTGCCAAATAATAATAACCTTATACTAGGGAGCCGGTGAAACCAAGGCAGTACTAGATAAAATTAGTATTATTTGTCGACGAGAAGTCAAAACATCCACAAAAACTAGAGGGGAAGAGAAAATAAATTTACCAAATCAAGCCCATGACACATGTTGAGACTTCACCTTCAACCCAAGCTTGAAAGAAAATTAGCCACTCATAGTTGAACTAGGGGTAAAATGGGAATTTATTAAAATACGAAGAAAATACAAGATAGAGAGAGAATTACAGAAAATGAATCCCAAAAATGGATTCAGAGGTGCCAAATTAGGGGGGGGAGGCCCCCTTTTTATAGTTACATCGAGTAAATCATGGCCATCGGATTAAAAACAGTTTGGACGCTCAGGATTTCGCCACGTCATCAGCCACTATTTGCACAGTACAGTCAACCGCCACTATTTACACAGTACAATCAACAACCACTATTTGCACAGTACAGTCAACAGCCACTATTTGCACAGTAATACCAACAGTATCCGTATATGTGAATAGTACCGTACATGTGAACAGTACCGTACGTGTGAACAGTGTCATTTTTCCTTTTATACTCCTTCTAAGGTTTTCGACCGTCCTGAGCTCAAAAATGATGTCTGTTTTGCCATTTGATCTCTCGTTTATTGTGAAATGACTATGATACCCCTAAAATACATCAAATACTTAATTAAAATAAAACACACATAATTAAAGTACAAGAAATTTAAACACATAAAAGTAACGGTTGTTAGCAATACTTGATATATAAAATAACGATTTCTCCTTTATAAATATGCACTTTCTAACACTCAACAATATCCTTCTGCCTCTTGAAACAGAAATGCATCCCAGTGGATATGTGCAAGGAGCGATTCTCCAATTATGGCCATTATTCTAGAAAGAGCATGCACGATATAGTCTCGGGAATCTGACTATAAAGAACCTTGTTTGCCAGTTTATAAGAAAACTAGATGGGAAGCCCATACTCGCCCCATAGAGGACGTTCAAGTGGTTTCTAGACGTACAACCAGAGGAAGATGTGAGCCACAGTCGTAACTACCTGTAAATATCCTTTTACTTTACTGTTATTTTATTTTATTTCACTGTTGTTTTATTGTTTGCATTATTGTCTTTAATTATTTTATTACTATTTATTTTTTTCTTTTTACTATCGAGCCATGTGCTTTACGCGTTATTTGACACTGACATGCTACCTCATACACAGTTGTGATCCACTGTCACCAAGATTCTTAAATAAGACTTTTTGTTAAGCACTCACAAATTATTTTTGAGAAATATTCCAATGGCAGGTACTCTTAATAGACAATTCAAGAACATTTGTGTGCTTTCTAGATTTACCAATGGCAAACATAAAGATTTCGTTGATGCAGCCATAGATCTTGGTTGAAGCATAGCAAAGAGAAACTTACACTTGGTGTATGGAAGAGGTAACCGAGGATTATCAAAATTGATCTCAGAAGCTGCTTTTGTCAGAGAAAGCCAAGTATTAGGCATCATCCCAAGAGTCCTAAAACCTTTAGGCAGTTTGTCTGACTCACCGATTGGAGAAGAGTTAGTTGTCTCAAGTATACAAGAACGAATAACTGAAATGCTTAATCATACATATGCTTTTATTTTCCTTCCAGGAGATCTTGCAACACTAGAGGCCCTTATCACACTAGCATCTTGGGCCTATTTGCACATTCACCAGAAACCCATCTGTTTGTTAAATGTCAATAATTTTTATGATGACTTTATTGCATTTCTTAACCATGCAATAAAAACTATTTTGTTCCTTCCAATGCCAAAAATCTTTTTATTTGTGCTCACACTGCTAATGAGCTACTTGATATGTTTTAAAGCTTATCGACCGGAGCTAGACCCCTGGAGCTTAGTGTTGGAGCATTCAAATGACGACGGTAACAGTAGCCACAGTAAAAAGTACAAATTAGATTTAACTCTCCGCCTGTAAATATTTTCTTCTGTGTTGCACCACCTAGGTGATGTCTTCTAAACTCTACTTCTTTCTTTTAAAATATTGAGGACAATGTTTCGTTCTGGTTGGGGGGAAGGAATAGTCGACAATTGTGGAATCTTAGTTAAGTTTTTACTAATTTTTTTTTGTTGTAGAAACTAAATGTTGCTAACTTTTTGTGTTGAAGATGACTGAATATGGAGTGTGGTGACTCTAGAAACGCATCTTCATCATTTGAAAAAATTAAAAAAATTTCAGATATTTTCTTTTTCTTTATTATGTTTTGATGTTCATTTTTCTTCTTCTTTTTAATTTCTCCTTTATAAATATACATTTTCAAATTTTTTTGAGTAAAAGATGTCTTAATATGGAGTGTAGTAACTCTAGAAATGCATCTTCTTAAGTTAAAAAATAATAATTTTCATTTTCTATCATTTTCTAATTAGTTTTCCTGTATCATTTTCACATTTCTGCATGTACATTTTCATTTCATGTTTAGAATAGGTTAGGGGTAAGGTTGTTGTTTAAAAAAAAAATTGTGATTTGTTTTAACATTTGATGACATGATGAATTTCAAATTTTAGTGTTTGTATTATCTTTAGTCTGAAGTGATGTTACGCTATGTTTGCTACTCTATATGTTGATGTCGGAGACAAATATGAGTTGCTTGAAAGAATGAACATGTCATAATAAGTACTAAGTGAGTTTTTGAGCTTATCATTTTTCATGAAAAGTAACCCTTTTGCCCATTCTTTATACAGCTTAGCAGTTTATTATTGTATACACGATCTTTAAATTTCTTTTGAGTTAACCCTAAAAAAATTGAAAATTAAAAAAAGAAAAAAAGAAAAAAATATGTGTTGCTACATTTGGAGGCTCATCTAATTAATAGATATAGAAGATTATTTAGAGCCCTAAAAGATGATGGAAATGTCATATTTGATCCGTTTGAGCCTTTCTAGCCATCCCTTTTATCAAATATCTATAATTAACCATTTTGAGCCTTTAAAAAAAAAACTTTTCTTTGTCAACTTATCATCTTCCCCACTCCAATTTGGAGTATTACCCAATATCTTACAAGATCCATCACCTATTTATGTTTGAGAAAAATGTAAATAAACATTTTGTATGCTGAAGTTATGCCTAGTTCAAAAAAAATTGTGGCTTAAAAAAACAAATTGTTGTTTCAAAGAAAAAAAAAATAATAGGTGAAATCCGCCTTGCAACTTCCAAAAAAGCAAAATTCCTCTTATTTTTCTCAAACATGCACTTTGTTTTTCCTATTTCCCTTATTTGTTAGCCATGTCCCTAGCCTATGTTACGTTCGAATAAAAGTCCTTCTTAATTTTAGGGAACTATAGTCTGAAGTAGAAGCTAGTTATATGGGCTAAAAAGATGTAGTGATGCATGAAAAAATAAATAAATAAATAAATTAGGTTGCCTAGCATTTTTATTTGACTTGAGATCGTATTATTTCTAAGTTGAGGGCATATTTCTTTCATCTTGGTGAGAGCATGTGATATCATTTCTTGATTATTTTCTCTCAATTACCATTTATTGGAGTGACTATTTTTATTGGGTTTAATTTCTTTGTGAGAGTGTCATTACTTTCAATGAGATTTTGGGATTTGACATGTCATTCTTGAAGGTAGCTACGACAAAGTCTACTCGGCTAATTCATGTGGATAGTTGATGTGGGTGTGATGTTTCTTTAGACTTGAGATAATGCTTATACTTTTATTTGATTGTAATGATTAGTCTGATTCAATAAACAAGAGTATTTAAAAAACCATTTTTGAATTTTTTTTTCGCTTTATTTGCTAGGGACTAGCAATAAACTGTTTGGGGGGTGTATTGAATGTTAGAAAATGCATATTTATAAAGGAGAAAACCGTCATTTTACATTTCAAGTCTTACTAACAACCCTTACTTTTATGTGTTTTAGCTTTTTGTAATTTAATTATGTGTGTTTTATTTTAATTAAGTATTTTATGTATTTTAGGGGCATCATAGTTATTTCACAATAAACAAGAGATCAAATGGCAAAACAGACATCACTTTTGAACCCAGGACAGTCGAAAATCTTCGGAGGAGCATAAAAGGAAAAAATGACACCGTTCACATGTATGACACTATTCACATGTACGGGTACTGTCTACGTTACTGTTCACGACACTGTTCACATAGACGGATCGATGATGTGGCATTGACTGATGAGGTGTTAAGATCCTGTTGGACTAAAATTCATATGCACTGTTAATCGATGACGTGGCAGCATATCAGTGGACCAAAAAATACGCGTACGGTACATGCAACATATGGGATTATTTTCAACCAAAACGCGTTACTGTGCAAACCGTGTCATTGTTTAAATCGTGTGGTCAAACCGTGTTACTATTTAAGCCGCATAGTCAAACTGCGTACTGTTCATGTGTATTGTTGACTGACGATATTGCGTAATCCTGAGCGTCCAAACTGTTTTTAATCTGATGGCCATAATTTACTCGATGTATCTATAAAAAGGGGGCCTCCCCCCTAATTTGAGACCTCTGAATCCATTTTTGGACTCTATTTTCGGTAATTCCTTCTCCATCTTGTATTTTTAACGTATTTTAATAAATTTTCATTTTGCCCCTAGTTCAATTATGAGTGGCTAATTTTCTTTCAAGCTTGGGTTAAAGGTGAAGTCTCAATAAGTGTCATGGGCTTTATTTGGTTAATTTATTTTCTCTTCCCCTCTAGTTTTTGTGGATGTTTTGACTTTTCATTGACAAATAATAATAATCTTGTCTAGTACCGCCCTAGTTCCACCGGTTCCCTAGTATAAGGTTATTATTATTTGGCATGATAAGCCCTCAGCATCTTATTTATTAGAGCATGGTTCATGAGGTGTGGATTCCCCCCTCATGATTTAATTGGTATTAATAAGGAATATTTAGCCCATGATGCATGTTGATGGGGATCCAGATACCCAAACATGTCATTTCAATAGAATTCTCTTCAAGTTATTCTTACCATTTCAATTCCAATTTTAGAATTTATTCTCGCCATTTTAATTTAAGTTTTAGCATATTCCAAATCATTTTCCACCACAAATCCAATCACCTCATACAAAATTATTCTATATATAATTAAAATCCACCTCCTCGTGGGATCGACACTCGTCACCAGTAATCTATACTACAATATATTCGTGCACTTGCGAGTTCAATAAAATTTGCACAACAGTGAGCACCTGCTAAAGAGAGAGTAGTTATAGCTTCTGCAACTTCTCTACTCTTTGCTTTTGTAGATTCTCAAGATATAGTTTTGTTGCAACCTGTCTGCATCAAAGAGCTCAGAAAAGGCTTATAATCTGACCTAAATAATAAGTTATATATTGCATACTCACAAAATAGTTGAACATTGCTCATTTAACAGTTCTTTATTGATTGAGTGTGAAGTCTCGTGGGTTTGTGTTTTCTTTTGAACATTGCTCATTTAACAATTCTTTATTGATTGAGTGTGAACTCTCGTGGGTTTGTGTTTTCTTTTGCCTGTTATTGAAGACATGCATACATACATGGGATCTATCTCTCAATTATACTTCAAAGAGAGATTGTAGGATTGATATTTAATTAAAATAGAATAAGACCTACCTTATAATGTTTGTTACAAAACTCTTTTACCTATCAAGAATTCATTTCTTGCTAAGGCTCGACTTGGAACACATACCATACCCACACGTGCTGTGTCTATGTGTGCTATACTGTGGGCCGTGTTGTGTCGTGCCTAAGAAATAAGTACAACAAGTTTTTTTTTTCTTTTGTAACTTTTTTAAAAGGGCATGCGAAATTGTTGGCTTAATTTCTTTATGCATATGTACATTTTTTAGGTCTATGTGCCTTTAGTTAAATTCAATATAATCAAAAGTCCAAAACTCAACTCTATTCAATAATAATGAACTAATAACAATAAGAGAATGTAACATTAATTACTGAGTTAGACCCTATGATATTAGAATTTTAATACTTAACAACAACAATAATAATTCATTTTTCTTAAGGATTAACTTAATTGTTAACTTGAATTTATATAAAGTTATAGATCATAGTCCGTAATAATATTAATACATACATTTTACAATACAATAATAATAACTAATAATAATAAGAGAATTTAATAGTAATTACTAAGTTAGACCCATGATATTAGAGTTTTAATGCTTAACAATAGCAATTATAATAAATTTTCTTAAGGGTTAATTTAATTGTTAACTTAAACTCATATGGAGTCCTAAATTATAGTTCATAGAGATTGTAATATTTATAATTTTATTTATTAAAATCATAATATCATCTATTCATTTAATAAATTATAAACATAAAATAATTATAATTTTTTTAAATTAAGAATTAAATGAATTTAAAAAACTTGTGCTAATAAAATATTTTAAAATATTCAATTTCAAGTTATTTGTAAAATCATAAAATTTTAAATTTACTTTCATTAAAAAGTGAAACGTGCTTATTGTTGTTGGTTTTTTTATGTGTCCTCTTTAGCCTATCTCTAATGATGTTGTGTTTTTAAAGCTCATGTGCCTAAAATTCTCAGCCTAGCCCAGCTCGCTTACGTGTCATGCCAAGCTGTGTACCTACCAAAACGTGCTCGTATCATGCCGTGCCATGCTGTACGGACATGTTTTGTGCCCGTGTCATGCCCAGTGCTACGCAACTTGGTGCTACCTAACCCGTTGGTTGTCTCTAAATAAACCAACTTGAAGCACTGTACAATATCATTGTTTTTGTCACTCTAATGTCAACCAATATCGTCAACTATTTTTTATTTGGTTGAGGCTATTTGCACTCTAAAAATTATTTCGAATACTCTTATTTAAATAAAATAATTTATTACAAAATTACCCATCATAAAAATTTCTATTAAGGACAATTTGTTTATGAGCTAATATAACTTAATTACTTTAAATACTCATACAATATGCTCATTGTTCAACGTATGATCTTTTATTTCTAGCATCTTAAAAAATACTTCATTTGAATATGCAGCAAATCAATATTTTAAGTTTTTTTGAAGACAAAATATTTGCAATCCTTACATTTTTCAAGAAATAAAATGATATGAAATTATTGCAGAGGTGCTCAAATTTTTTTGTCTTTGATTTTAAAAAAAAAATTAAAAGCACTCTAAACCTAATATCCTAGTCAACGTCTTATTCTTCTTCCCTTTTGTGTTAGATGGCAATTTATTTTTCAATTGTTATTCCGGTAGTTAAAGTCCATATCTCTTAATCTTAAACAATTTGTAGGTGCAAAAATTGATCTATGGAATACATTTTTTAATTAATGATAACTAATTGGTAAAATTATTTTAAAATATTTGTTTAAAACTTGACATAATTCCATTGTTGCAAGTTATGTTAAATTTCATTTAAAAAAAATCTTTGAGCTTGCGGAATAGTTTTATTGGTGTTTTGAGTAAATTAATTTAAATGACTTAAGGAGGAACTTTTCGGGATTTTAAAGAGTGCATAGAGAAAAAATTAAATTTCAGAATATGAGTTTATAAAACCCCTTCATTAATCTTATAAAACCTCTGTTATTTCACAATTACATTTAAGGACAAATATAAATAGAATTAAGCAACTTATAATTTTTTTCTCTTCAATTTTATTTTGCTTGCACAATATAAATATCTTTTATTATCATTAAAATAATCTGAATTTAAAAAATAATCCTCTGAGCCAAAAAAAAATTCTTGTAATAAACATAACAATTTAATTAAGACAATACAATAGAAAAATAAGCTAAATAAAATTTTATCCCACTACAAATAATTTTTTAAGAATTCTCAAACTAATTGCTAAACGAAAAATTTATAGGTGGAATAAAATTGTATTAGACGCATAAATCATTCATTACTTTATAACTATAATTTTTCGTTTTTTAGATTTTTCTTTCAAATTTTATTAATAAAGAAAATTTGAAGAGAGGAATGCAAATATTGAGATTGAAAGAGTGAGAAAAATATTAGAAACTGAAAAATTCATAAATGAAAAAAGTGTTCATTTAAAAAAAAAGAAGATATTTTTGGCATTAAATGGAATATAATTGAAAAAGGAGTTTTAATAGGATTTTAAAGAGGTGCTAATAATCCAACTCATAAAGTAATAGAGTGTGTAGAGTAACTGTTAGAGTCCTACCCTTTTTATTTTAGACTCAATTAGATTTGACAAAGCAAAAAAATTTGAATGGGTTTTTAGAGTCAGATAATTTTAATGTATCTCACCATTCTATTTGCCGAGGAACTCCACGAATCTGCAGATTGTGAACTAGCTTTGACAAACTTTGAAAAAAAAAATGTTCAATTAGTAATTTATTCTACAACGAATTGCCAGGAAACATAAAAACCATTAGTGAAAACTCGATGCGTGCTTTCGCCAGCATTACCCTTCTCTCTTGTACCGAACTTTCTGATTAAATCTCGCTTACATGCTGGCTTATTTGTCATATACCAAGCTAATAAATTCCTTCAAATCGCTTCTTGCTTATTAGACAACGTACTTTTTCTTATTTTCAACTAATACAAGTAATCAAACCATGCAGTTACCTTTAATCAGTGTTTTGATTATTTAAAAACTTACTCGATTACCTAAAAAAAAGTGATTAGAACAAACAAACTACTGAGATAATTAATTTAGTCATCAATTTGAAGCCAAGAAAATGTCCATACTCCAATTTTACATACCTTAGTTTATAGGGAATGTAAGAATTCCGATTGATTATTTGGTGAAATTAAGCAAAACTTTCTTGATATTTTATAATACATTCAAATCCTCTTATTGTTATAACAGTGTTGACTTTATTGATCATTTTATTTGGTGAAAAGGGTATATTTAAGCTTAAGTTTCCAAAATTATCTAACATTTATATACTATATATATGCCAGCATCAATGATAATATTAATTAAGGAACTTTTTACAAAAAGGGAAAAAGTTACTTTTAATTAAAAAAAATTAGACTAATTTTAATTTTGTTTGGTTTACAATTAGGAATCTACTGCATCAACCTAAATTATTTATATTGTTGCATAGGTTAAATTTCTATACAAATTCTGCTAGTATTTATAGTAAGAAGTCTGTTGCAACCAACTTAAATCATTTCTTTTCTTTCTTTTAATAAAAAGGGGCTCTAACAAGAAATAGGCAAAACTAAATAGGGATAAGCAACCCCATAACTTCATGAGTAGCAAAAGTACCCACACTAGAAAGGGGAAGAAAAAAGATGAAAGCCTAAAGGAGGAAATATGGCATAATTTTGAAGAAAGTTAGCGGTAAAAATATAGTAAAAGTAACAAATTCACATATTGCTATTCATACACCAACCTGGGTGATTTCCCTGCCGAAAAATTAAGTGTAAATGCAGCTAATGATTTATCTTTACATGCCAAAAACGTGTTAGACCACTTGGTTCCAAAAGCAATGTTCCCCAGAAGAAGAGAATGAAAAAATTAGGATCCACTTGCAAATAATAATAATGTAGTGAAGCAACAATAGCATGCATGCAGACATATGCATATTCTAGATCCACATGAACTTTGATCTTAACATCCAGCTTGTAATTATAATACACCTAGTTGAGTAGGCTTTACAGCTTCTTTAATATGTATTTAATGTTTGGGAAAAGGATACAGAGACCCCCAACATTTAAATAAGGGACACAAAACTTCTTAATGTTTCAAAAAAGACACTTAGACCCCCATTAGTTAATAGAAGTCGTTTCATTAAATCATTACAAGGTTAATACAGTAATTGCATATTAATAACAAGTGAATTGACTAAAAAGTCACACACACATGACAGGCACAAACAAACCCCACACACACACTACTTCCAGAAAAATCCTTTAATAAACACACTCACGGTTTGCCTTGCTGAAAACTGCTGGGGTTGTCGGAAGTTGCTAGAACTACTTGCGCTACCAGACGCTATTAGAACTTTTGCTCGTGTGTCGATTGAGACCACGTCTTGTTGCCGGAACTGCTCGTTGTTGTGTAAATTTTATTGAACTCGCAAGTGCTCGAATCTATTGGAGAATAAATTAATGGTGATGAGTGTCGATCCCACGAGAAGGTGAATTTTAATTATATGTAGAATTAATTTTATATGAGAGTGGTTGGATTTATGGTGAAAGTGACTTAGATTATCCTAAAATTGGAATTGAAATGGCCAGATATAAATTGAATAGAAATCTATTGAAATGAAGCGCTTGGGTATCTAGATCCGCGTTAACATGCAACATGGGCTAAATATTCCTTATTAATGCCAATTAAATCATGAGGGGGGATCCACACCTCATGAACCACACTCTAATCAATATGGTGCCAAGGCGGTATCTAGACAAGAATATTATTATTTGTCGACAAGAAGTCAAAATATCCACAAAAATTAGAGAGGAAGAGAAAATAAATTTACCAAATAAAGCCCATGACACATGTTGAGACTTCACCTTCAACCCAAGTTTGAAAGAAAATTAGCTACTCATAATTGAATTAGGAGCAAAAAGGAAATATATTAAAATACTTAGAAAATACAAGATGGAGAAGAAATTACAGAAAATAAAGTCCAAAAATGAATTCAGAGATGCCAAATTATGGAGTTGGAGGCCCCATTTTTATAGATACATTGAGTAAATCATGGCCATCGGATTAAAAACAGTTTGAACGCTCATGATTGCGCCACATCATCAGTCAACAGTACGCAGTTTGAACAGTAACATGGTTTGACCCGGCTTGAACAATGACACGGTTTGGTTGAAAATAATCTTGTGTAATGCATATACCATACACGAGATTTTTGGTCCACTGATATGCCGCCACGTCATCGATCAACAGTACATAAGAATTTTAGTCCAACAAGATCGTGACACCTCATCAGTCAATGTCACATTATTGGTCAATGCCACATCATTGATCCGTCTATGTGAACAGTGTCGTGAACAGTAACATAGACAGTCCCGTACATATGAACAGTGTCATTTTTCCTTTTATGCTCCTCCTAAGGTTTTCAACCATCCTGAGTTCAAAAGTAATGTCTGCTTTACCGTTTGATCTCTCGTTCATTGTGAAATGACCATAATGCTCCTAGAATATATAAAATACGTAATTAAAGTAAAATGCACGTAGTTAAATTACAAGAAGCTTAAATACATAAAAGTAAGGGTGCTAGTAAGACTTGAAATGTAAAATGACGATTTTCTCCTTTATAAATATGTATTTTCTAACACTCAACACACCTCCCAACCAGCTTATTACTAGTTCCTAGCAAATAAAGCGGAAACAAAATTCAAATCCAAAATAATATATATATTTAACAATCATGTTTATTCAATCAGACTAATAATAATAATAAAATAAAAGTATAAGCATTATTTCCATTCTAAAGAAACATCACACCCACATTAACCATCCATATGAATCAGCCCAGTAGATTTTGTCACAGCTACTTTCAAGAATGACATGTTAAACTCCAAAATCTCACTGGAAATAGTGACACTTTCACAAAGAAATTAAACCCAATAAAAATAGTTACTCTAATCAATGGTAATTGAGAGAAAATAATAAAGAAGTGATATCACATGCTCTCATCAAGATGAAAGAAATATGCCCTCAGCTTAGAAATAATACAATTTCAAGTCAAATAAAAATGTTAGTCAACCCAATTTATTTATTATTATTATTTTTTTTTTTTATGCACCACTATATCTTTTTGGCCCATATAACTAGCTTCTATTTCAGACTATAATTCCCTAAAATCAAGGACTTTTATTAGGACGTAACGTAGGCTAGGGACATGCCTAACAAAGGAGGAGAAATAAGGAAAACAAAGTGTATGTTTGAGAAAAATACAGATATTGTTTTTGTTTTTTTGGAAGTTGCAAGGTGGATTTTACATATTATTGTTATTTTTTTCTTTTTCTTTTTTTTGAAACAACAATTTTTTTTTTGCTTTTGTTTGGTATAACTTCACTGAAAAAAATAATTATTTACATTTTTCTCAAGCATAAATAGGTGATAAAAACTTGTAAGATATTGGGTAATACTCCAAATCGGAGTGGGTCAAGATGATAAGTTTAACAAAAAATTTTTTTTTTAAGGCTCAAAAAGGTGAACTATGGATATTTCACAAAAGAGATGGCTAGAAAGGCTCAAACGGATCAAAGATGACCTTTTCATTGTCTTTTAGGGCTCTAAATAATCTTCCATATCTACTAGTTAGATGAGCCTCCAAATGTAGCAACACACATTTTTCTTTTTTTTTATTTAACAAATTTTTTTTAAGGGTTAACTCAAAAGAAATCTAGAGATCATGTATAAAATAATAAACTGCTAAGTTGTGTAAAGAATGGGCAAAAGGGTTACTCTTCAAGCTCAAAAACTCACTTGGTACTTATTATGACATATTCATTCCTTCAAGCAACTCATATTTGTCTCTGACATCAACAAGTAGAGTAGCAAATATAGCGTAACATCACTTAAGACCAAAGATAATACAAATACTAAAATTTAAAATTCATCATGTCATCCAATGTTAAAACAAATCACATAATTTTTTTTAAACAACATTCTACCCCCCAACCTATTCTAAACATGAAATGAAAATATGCATGTAGAAATGTGAAAATGATGCAGAAAAACTAATTAGAAAAGTTACACTTAAAATGAAAGAAAAAGAAAATGGTTTTTTTTTAACTAAGAATATGCGTTTTTAGAGCCACTACACTCTATATTCAGCCATCTTCAACCAAAAATTTAAAAATATATATTTGTAAGGGAGAAATTAAAAAGAAGAAGAAAAATGAATATCAAAGCTAAATAAAGAAAAAGAAAATGTCTGAATATTTTTTTTTCAAACGATGAAGATGCGTTTCTAGAGTCACTACACTCCATATTCAGCCATCTTCAATACAAAAAGTTAGCAACAGTTAGTTTCTACAAAAAAAAATTAGTAAAAACTTAACCAAGATTTCATAATTATCGACTATTCCCTCCCCCCAACCAAAATGAAACATTATCCTCAATGTTTTAAAGGAAAGAAGTAGAGTTTATAAACATCACTTGGGTGATGCAACATAGAAGAAATTATTTACATGTGGAGAGTTAAATCTAATTTATACTTCTTACTGCGGCTATTGTTACTGCTATTATTTGGCGGCTCCAACACAAAATTCCAGGGGTCTGGCTCCAGTGTATAAGCTTGTAACAGATTAAGTAACTCATTAGCAGTGTGAGCACAAATAAAAAGCTTTTTCGCTGTGGAAGAAATGAAATAGTTTTTTATTACATGGTTAAGAAATGCGATGAAGCCACCATAAAAGTTATTGACATTTAACAAACCGATGGGTTTTTGGTGAATGTGTAGATGGGCCCAAGATGCTAGTGTGATAAGTGCCTCTAGTGTTGCAAGATCTCCTGGAAAGCTTTTCCATACACTAGCTTGTAGGGTAACATCCTAATCGAGGTCTTGAAAGTCGTTCTATATGCCCATAAGGCATCATCAAGTCTTAATAATCAATCTTTTCTATCTATCCTCACTGTCTTTTCTAATATGTGATTTATTTCTCGATTGGAGATCTCAACTTGGCCACTGGTTTGCGGATGATATGGGATCACCACTTTGTGAGTGATTGAATACTTTGTTACAAAAGTGGGCACCACCATCACTGATTATTGCTCGAGGGAATCCAAAGCACGAAATAATATTGCTTTTCAAAAATCCTATCACCACCTTGTGATCAGTGGTTCTTCATGGAATAGCTTCTACCTATTTCAATACGTAATCAACAGCAACCAATATGTATTGATGGCCAAAAGAAGGGGAAAAGAGTCCCATGAAGTCGATACTCTATACGTCAAAAATCTCAACCACTAAAATTAGATTTAGTGGCATCATGTTCCTTCCTGTAATACTCCCCATCCGTTGACACATATCACATGAAGAGCAAAAGGTGTAAGCATCTTGAAATATAGTTGGCCAATAGAAATCACATTGTAAAACTTTAGTCGCTATTTTCTTAGAGCTGAAATGGCCTCCACAAACTTGTTAATGGCAGAATAAAATGATATTTTGAATTTCACTTTTTGGAACACATCATCTAATAATTTGATCTACACAATACTTGAACAAATATGGGTCATCCCAAAAGAAATTCTTTATTTCTGCAAAAAAAATTGGCCTTGTCTTGCTTAGTCCAATGCTCTGGAAGTTGACCTATAACAAGATAATTCACGATGTCAGCATACTATGGTAATATTTCCACACTCATTAATTGTTCATCTGGGAACGACTCATTCAATATTAATGGCTCTGTAATTGTGTCAAAATGGAGACGAGAGAGATGGTCTGCCGCAACATTTTATGTGCCTTTCTTATCTTTAAATTCCAAGTCGAATTCCTGCAAAAGGAACACGCAACGAATTAGTCTAGCTTTTACATCTTTTTTTGTGAGAAGATATTTAAGAGTAGCATAATCTGTGAATATAATTATTTTACAACTAATGAGATAAGATCGAAAGTTTTCTAACGCAAACACTACTGCTAGCATTTCTTTTTCAGTAGTTGAATAGTTTAACTGTGTATTATTCAATGTCATACTAGCATAGTAAATAACATTGAGAATTCGATCTACTCTTTATCCTAGCACTACACCTACTGCATAATCAGATGCGTCACATATGTGGTCAATGGTAAGCTCCAGTTTGGGGGCTAAATGATAGATTATGATGTTAACAACCGCTTTAATTTTTTAAATACCACAAGACATGAATCATTAAAGATAAAAGGTACATCCTTAGCAAGTAGATTGCATAAGGGTCTAGAAACTTTGCTAAAATCTTTAATGAAACATCTATAAAAACCAGCATGCCCAAGGAAAGATCTTACTTCTTTAATTGTTTTGGGTGGAGGAAGATTAGAAATGAGATCCAACTTGGCTTTGTCAACCTCAATACCTTTGTTTAAAATGATGTAAAAAAGAAAAAGGGAATATGACAGGAAGCTCCGAAAATATGGTCCATCCTAATGCTCCTTTGTGCTCTTTTAAAAGATCCAACAACTTACCTTTTTGTTTATCGTTTAGGGATGATGAGATGATTACTGGTAGAGTGCTTTCTTCTCCCAAAAATGCATATTCCAATATGTTGGGTAATGGTTTGAGGTCGAGTTTCAGTGGTGATTTTGATGATGGGATGAGTTTCTTCTCTGACGGATCTAGTTGCTCAACTCTTGACTTCCATTTATTAGTGTCCATGGATGGTGCTAAGTCAAGCAGGGCATTGACCTCATCAATTGAACTGTCAATATCAAAATCCAAACTAAAGTGAGTTAAGCATGTTTGTAAATGGCCATCACTAAGATTTGAAATAAAAGTGTCATCAACTATTGTGTCTATTAAATCCACATCAACAATTCCATCATCCGCATTGTGAGATTGTTTGGCAATGTTGAAGATGTTAAGCTCCATAGTCATGTTGCCAAAAAACAACTGCATATTTCCAGTTCTGCATTTAATGTGAGCATCCGCAGTTGCCAAGAAAGGTTGGCCTA
Organism: Citrus glauca; assembly: GCA_029633175.1. NCBI lineage: Eukaryota > Viridiplantae > Streptophyta > Magnoliopsida > Sapindales > Rutaceae > Citrus > Citrus glauca. Next base: position 13,491,336 of record JAQOOD010000004.1, on the reverse strand, counting down.
GAATAATAGGGATGTACTTCCTTGAATCATGTATTAGCTGAGTGTCAATTACAATGAAATCAACAGGAAAATAAAACTTGTCTACCTGGATAAACACGTCCTCCACAATACCACGAGGTATTTTTGTGGACCGATCTGTAAGTTGTAACACCACTGGAGTTGGGTGTAATTCTCTCAGTCCAAGTTTCACAAATACAGAGTAAGACAACAAATTTGCACTAGCTCCTAAATGCAAAAAAAAACATTCTCAATTGTCTGGTTCCCTATACTACATGAGATAGTGGGGGAGCTTAGGTCTTTGCATTTTAGAGGAAGTTTGTGTTGGACTATAGAACTAACGTTTTCTGTTCAAAATGCCTTATTTTGAAGATGAATGTTTCTCGTTTTAGTACAAAGGTCTTTAAGAAATTTGGCATAAGATGAAACTTGTTTTATAGCATCAAGTAAAGGGATGTTAATACTTACTTGTTTGAAGATTTCAAGAATCTCACATGTCAATTTTCCCTTCTTTCCTTTAGCTAACCTTTGAGGAAATGGAGCTTTGAGAACATATTCTCACGGGTTGGTTTCTTCTTCTCTTTTAATGGTGAGTCCTCAGCATTCACAAGTACAATTTGATTTTCTTTTGTCACCGGCATCTCCATTTTATTGTCGACTTCTTTTTTTTTTGCAAGATCATGACTGTTTTGACGTCTCTATGTTGCTATGGTGAACTGGTACTTGCTTCATGCACTCCTTTAAGATTAGGCACTGGTTGACTTAGAAACTTGCCTTTCTCAACAGTCATTGCCAAGGTCTGAACTGAAGAATCAAGTTGTCCCACCATCTTCTCGAGACTTGAAACTGATTGGGCTTGTAAGTTGATGCCTGCTCTCAATTCATTTCATAGTCCATCAATGGTGCAGTTCTGTTACTCAATCGTAGAGTGAATAACATTCTTGAAATTTTGGAATGCATCCTCCTATGGTCTGGGTCAAGAGTAGTTTTGATTCTGATTGTATGGTCTAAATAATGACTAAGAGGCTTGAGGAATTGGTTGCATTGGTGGAGCTAGAGCTGCTGGTCCATTCTGTTGGAAACCTTGAGACCATGAAAAATTGGGGTGGTCTCTCCATCCAGGGTTATATGTGTTGGAGTATGGATTGTAATTTGATGGTTTTCTCATTACACCTATGGCATTGGCTTGATTTGGATATAAGTCAGGGTCATGTGGTTCTGTTGATTTAGCAGTCGATAACGATACTATTTGTCGAGCGAGACCATCAACCATCTCCTTGACTTCTTTGATTCCCGAAGTTGACTTGCTAATTTGAACCTCATTCACTCCTTTAATTATTTTAGTGTTCTTGAGTGATAGACTCCGTTGTTGGAAATTATCCGTTTGTTGCTGGAAGAATTCACAAATCTCTGATGCACTTTTTGACATTAGCTCTCCTCTACTTGTTGCCATTAGTCATTCTTACACATTCGGCAATAATCCCTCCAAAAATTATTGGCATTGGTGTCATTTCTCGTACCCATGATGTAGACACTTAAAGAGTAGCCCATTGAATCACTCCTATGTTTCGAAAAACTGCTCGTCTTCTTTCTGGGTTAACTCTAAAATTTCCCTGCGAATAGCATTGGTTTTATGCACTGGGAAATATTGATTCAAAAATTTAGTTACCATTTGTTTCCATGATGCAATGCTATTTGCAGGCAAAGTATTAAATCATGAACGAGCTCTATCCTTTAAAGAAAATGAGAATAGTCTAAGTTTAATATCATCATCTAAAAAATTCTCATATCTAAATGTTTGACAAACAGCATGAAAATCATTCAAATGATTATACGGGTCCTCATTTTCTAGGCCATAGAATGTTGGGAGACAATTTAGCATATTAGGTTTTAGTTTAAAACTCCTAGTAGCTATATTTGGGTATCTTATACATGATGTGCTCAATTTAGTTAAGGGACTGAAATAATCCTTAAATAGCCTCTCTAGTGGTGCTTGTTGTTGCAAATCCATTTCAATTTTATCTTTAATGTATTTGTGTGTGCGCAATGTTTTTTCTAATTCAAGGTCTATAGGTTCAAGATTATGTAATAATGACCTTCGACCATGCATACAATGAATACAAAAAAAATGAGAACAAAATTAATAAAAATAAACAAAGAAAAATTACGGTACTAACCGTATCACGCTGTTACAATCTTTCTATAAAAAAAACACACTTAAAAAAATACATGAAATAAATTAACTAAAAAAAATTAATAAAATAAAAAATTACAAAGAAAAATAACTTAAAAATTAAATTGCAGAATTATAAAGAATAGAGAAAGAAAAGAAAGTATTACCTCTAAATGCATATTCACTTTTTTTCTTTTTTTTAATAATAAAAAAATACAAGAAAACAAAAAAAGAAATTATTCACAAAAATTTATTCTACGAATTAAAATAACTTACCTCCCCGGCAACGGCGCCAAAACCTTGTTGTCCAAATTTTATTGAACTCGCAAGTGCACGAATCTATTGTAAAATAAATTAATGGTGACGAGTGTGAATCCCACCAGGAGGTAAATTTTAATTATATAGAGAATTAATTTTATATGAGGGTGGTTGGATTTGTGGTGAGAATGACTTAGATTATTCTAAAATTGGAATTGAAATGGTGAGAATAAATTGAAGAGAAATCTATTGAAATGAAGCGCTTGGGTATCTGGATCCGCATCATCATACACCATGTGCTAAATATTCCTTATTAATGCCAATTAAATCATAAGGGGGGAATTCACACCTCATGAACCACATTCTAATCAATATGGTGCTAATGGCTTATCGTGCCAAATAATAATAACCTTGTACAAGAGAGCCAGTAAAACTAAGGCGGTATCTAGACAAGATTATTATTATTTGCCGACGAGAAGTCAAAATATCTACAAAAACTAGAGGGGAAGAGAAAATAAATTTACCAAATAAAGCCCATGACACGTTGAGATTTCACCTTCAACCCAGGCTTGAAAGAAAATTAGCTACTTATAATTGAATTAGGGGTAAAAAGAAAATTTATTAAAATACTTAAAAAATATCATATGGAGAAGGAATTACAGAAAATAGAGTTCAAAAATGGATTCAGAGATGCCAAAATAGAGGGGGCCCCTTTTTTGTAGATACATTGAGTAAATCATGGTCATCTGATTAAAAACAGTTTGGACGCTCAGGATTGCGCCACGTCATCAGTCAACAGTATGTGGTTTTACCAGATGGTTTGAACAGTAACAGAGTTTGACCAAGTTTAAACATTGACGCGGTTTGGTTGAAAAAAATCCTGTGTAATGTATGTACCATACATGAGATTTTTGGTCCACTGATATGCTGCCACGTCATTGATCAACAGTATATAAGAATTTTAGTCCAATAGAATCATGACACCTCATCGGTCAATGTCACGTTATTGATCCGTCTATATAAACAGTGTCGTGAACAGTAACATAGACAGTACCGTACATGTGAATAGTACTATATATGTGAACAGTGCTATTTTTCTTTTTATGCTCCTCCTAAGGTTTTCGACCGTCCTGAGTTCAAAAGTAATGTTCGTTGTGCTGTCTGATCTCTCGTTCATTGTAAAATGACCATAATGCCCCTAAAATATATAAAATACTTAATTAAAATAAAACACACGTAATTAAATCACAAAAAGCTTAAATACATAAAAGTAAGAATATTAGTAAGACTTAAAATGTAAAATAATAATTTTCTCCTTTCTACATTTTCTAACACTCAACACTCGTGATTGAGGAAGCTGCTGAAACTGCTCGCGTTTGGCTACTGCTTGCGCTAACGTTTTGTTGCTGCTCTTGCTTGTGGAATCTCGTGTTTGGTTGCTGCTCTTACTTGTGGAATCCAGGGTTCAATTTGCTTAAAACCTATTTTTTTCTCTTTAATTTTCATTTTTTTACTAAATTAACTTCTCTAGCATGTTTGATGCATATGTGATGTATGTGCAAGAATATAAATAAATGATTACGAGAATTTTTTTTTGCTTTATGGTTGTTTGATGAACAGAGTTCTTAATTTGTCCGGTTTATTGGAGATTTTTTGCTAATTACTTTTGTTATTTCTTTTCTTTATCAAGTTTTAGATGTGCATGGAATAAATGAATCAATTTTATTTTGTTATTCTTGAGAAATGGATTAAATTTATTTAGTTTGAAGAGAAATTTGACAAAAAATTAAATGGAAAAATTGGGTAATGAAGGTACATTCGTAATTTTATTAATAATATAGGGATAAATTGGACAATGAACAATTATTTTTAATATGCTATAAGGGTATAATGGTAATTGTACTTTAAAATTATAATTTCTGTCAAAAGAAACGGTTTCTGTTAACCAATGAGGGTCTGAGTGTCTTTTTTGAAACATTAGGGGGTTTTGTGTCTCTTATTCAAACGTTTGACGATCTCTGCATCCTTTTCCCTTAATGTTTTTACAGTATTTGTACTTAAAATTTCAATATGATAACCATTTCAGTAGATATTTTTAAACTGCAATAAAATTCGGTGAATATCTTTAAAATGCAATAGATTCTCCTAAAAGGGTTGATTCTGAAAGATGGGCTAGGGATTATGGATTTCCAGGTGATGTTTGGCTGCTTGAAATTGTGGTTTTGGAGTATTTGGTGAGTCATTATCCTTTGATAGGTTTGGTGGAGAAGCTGGACTTGGTGGCGTTGATATCTACTATATGCTTCAGAGAGAGGCTGGAGATGCCGGAAACTACATCATGGAAGTCTTGTAGCTTTATGAGAAGTTGTTTGGAGAACTTAAAATTTACCGACTTAGAAACTACATAACCAGACTGACAGTGTGTTTGAGATTGAGATTATGTAGTTATAATTTAAAAGCTACAACATTAAAATATTTAATAAATATTAATTATTATAACTTATAAGTTATATTAATATAATTTGTCATTTATATAATAAAAAATCTATTATATCTTTAATAATTTTATCAAAATTATTATTTAAAATTTATATTTATTATACATTATTAATTTTCGTTTGATATTTCTAATTTTTTTTTTCATACCGCAATTCCAAACAGAAGCGAAACAGCAAAACTTTAGGCGGCTGCAATTTGTAGTACGTTTATTTCTTGGTCGCATCATGAATATCTCTACAGGCCAGTTCATTTTACAGCAGCTTTAGCCATGCAGACCATAGCGCAAAATCAATATTATGACAACAAATTCTTAAGTTTAAGAAACAAACATCTTGATTACTTTGTTTTTATGAGAACCGTTAACATTGTAAGAAATTGAAAATGGTCAAAATCAAAATTACAATTGAATAAGCACTGATACCAAGTAGAATAACCGTTTTACAGAAGAAATGGATATATCAAAGACATTTTGATGGGGCCAAGTTCCGACTCTTTGATGTCTCCGACTGCTTGTTCAGAAAACCACCTGAAATGGAACCCATTACAGCAAACAACCATCTGATTTAATATAACATCAGAAGGATTAGAAGATAAAAGTTGCAGCGATGAAATATGGGAATTATAAAGAGTTGGAACAGTAATCAACAAGACAAGCTTCAGATGCCAGAAATCATGTATCACATTTATTTAAATTAAGGGACCAGATATAGCTAAAACACGAGGCCACCCAAAGGAATAAACATAAGCCCACCATGTTGAAAAAGCTGGTGAAGAAGAAATTTAACACCCTAATTTTGAGTAGGGCTGTAGATTAACTTACAAGGAAGGCTAGTACCGGTAATTCAGCCAGGCATGATAATTTGGGAAAAGACTTTTGATTTTAAAAATACTTGGTTTTGCATACAGTATATTCCAAATACTGATTACTTGGTTTTGCATACAGTATATTCCAAATACTGATTACTTGGTTTTGCATATTAAAAACGTTTGACAATGCTCACACAAAAGAACATTAAGTATCCCTTATTTTACATTACATAGAGTGAGCTATGAGTATTCTCTCCGACTCCGAGCCTTTACAGCTGTAAATACTGAGCTTAAAACATCTACAGTGACTTCTCTAAACCACCCTACCTCCCTCTGTTTTTCACAGAATATATTCTTGAATATCTCTCTGATTTTAGTTGGTTCCACAAGCCTAAGTCAATTAAACCAACAGTCTGAACCACCATAACCATGCTACTTTATGAATGATGCTCCATTTCTTGGAAGCACTTCACTGACCATTATGCAAAACAACATGTAATAATCAGCAGATTCAACATAAAAGAAGATTTTGCCTAACACCATTATAACTTTTACCTGAAAAGAAGACACAATTATTAATTACAAAGAATACTCTGGAAAGGCATCAATGTTTGAAAAAAGCGTGCTCTAACATGAAATGGATTTAAAAAGTAGTTCACAGTGTTGCACTAAATATAGTCGAGACAATATGTCGAAAATGTGGAAGGAAGAAACAGTAAAAAATTCCCTAGCATGAATCAAATAATGCCCTCACGTAGTATGCAATGGAAAAATATTAATTAAAAAGGAAACTGTTGTGATTTAAAAAGTAGTTCACAGTGTTGCACTAAATATAGTCGAGACAATATGTCGAAAATGTGGAAGGAAGAAACAGTAAAAAATTCCCTAGCATGAATCAAATAATGCCCTCACGTAGTATGCAATGGAAAAATATTAATTAAAAAGGAAACTGTTGTGATTCTGGGGTTTTGATTAGAGAATTTAAGAGAAGAGATGAAGAATTTTAGAATTCAAAGGGAAAGTGAAGAATTCACTGGGGTTGAAATTTATTTTATTATTACTTGCTCAAAAAACAGAATAAGAACCACCTATTTATAGTAGCTCAACACAATCCTAATTCTAATCTTATTAGAACCTTAACTAATAATTGCAATCGGAAACATAATCCTAATAGCAAAGAAAGAAAAAAAAAAAAACTATTAGGATCCTAACATTCCCCTTGAAACACGCTTGTGCACAAGCCTTCTAGCCAGGATCAATAACCAAAATTTTCCAATTTAGCCAGTTGTCGGGGGCTTCCAATCTAAATAGCGTCCAGGCAAAATGAAAACCACTGAAGTATTGGACTGATGATAAGGGGAACATCAGCAGCTAAAAGCCATAGCTGAGGTTGTTTACAATGATGCTCCGGCTTAAGTTGCTCATCACAGTTCGTAGAATGTCTATCGGCATGCGTAGTTGGTGAATAGTTTTAGGTAAGGCAGAGGGTATATTATTAGCTAAGGCAGAGAGTATTGGTCCCAATAAAGAAGGGGCTAGTGGACTATGTCATGTCTGGTGCAGGGTTGTGGAGGGCTAGAATTGAAGGTGTGAATCCTTGATGAGTACATGAATTACCTCCTCCCCGAAACAATGCTGGCTAATGATTATCTCTTGTTTTGGGGAGTGCCAACATTCTAACATGCCACCTTCAAGTGGACTAGGAGATGGTTGTGCTTCCTTGCACAACTGGCCCAATTCTTCAAGAATGTCTTGCAGAAGTACCTTAGAGTGTTACTATGAGCAGTTGACTGCAAAATTTTCATTATTTTGAGATAGCTAGACAATGTTCAAGCACTATAGAGATCAAAAATTTTGCACAAGTACTTCAAATTTTGATGAGAAGTTTAGATCGATTGATTGGGCTTGCAAATGGTGACTCACAAAAGCAAATTGAGTTGGTCACACGACATTGGCAAATATTTTGACAAATTTTCAGATTTGCAGTGACAAGGATTTTGGGGGAAAAAAATTGTTTTGTATTTTCAAGATAAACGGAAAAAGTAAATTGGTCGCTGGGAAAGATATGCTTTGATACCAGATGTTAGGGTTCCAAGGTTTTGATTAAAGAATTCAAGAGAGAAGAAATGAAGAATTTAAAAATTCAGTGGGAAAAGAGAAGAATTAACAGGGGTTGGAATTAATTTTATTATTACTTGCTCCAAAAATAATGTCAACCACTTATTTATAATAGTTCAATGCAATCCTAATTTTAATCTAATAGAAACCCAAATCATAATTGCGATAAGAAAATAATCCTAATAGGAAAGAAATTAAAATAAACTACCAGGGTCCTAACAAATACCGTACAAAAGACAGAAAAAAAAAAAGAAATTATCCACCGCCCACCCGTTTTTTATATCATTTTTCAAAAATACACAAATCTTTACATTTGAGGGTAAAAAAGTCATTTATACAATATTCCGTTAGTTTTCTTAACGGTCTCCAAACAGAAGTGGAAAAATGAAAAGATATGTAACTTCAGGTGGATTCTAACAAAAAAATAAAGAATTGTGTATTTTTTAAAAAGTTGGGAAAAAATGGGTGGACGGTGGATAATTTTCGAAAAAAAATAATTAAAAGGTTCAACCAATAAGCTTAAAGCATCCCCAAAAGGCTCTTTAAATCAAATATTACTTCTCATTTGAATCTCATTTGAAGAGCCTTTGGAGCCTTTAATTTAATATCGCACTATTTTTTATCTTGTAATTCTTAAAGGGAGAGAAATATTATAATTGTTATTATTTTGGTGAAGAAAAAAATTTAACTAAAATAATAGAAAATTATTTTTATTTGAAGAGTATTTTGGGAGGAGACTTACTTTTTCACACATCCATTTGCCACAAAAGTAAAGAAATGAATAGTTTAAAAGGAAAATTAGAAGTCTTTTTAGTGATATTCTTAAATCTACGGCAAGGTGATTGGTTCCACTCTTTAGAACAAGACAAGGAAGAAAGAATCATAATATCTTTCGACATTGTCACAATGACCTCGCACCCCCATGCATAAACAACCCAATCTCAAACTTCATTTGATCCCTAAATACTTTTTAGACAATAGAAACACATTTTTCACCATCCACATAACAAAGTCTCATCATAATTTGCACAAACAAGAGGGGATAAAACCAAGTGCACATAAGCTTAGGAGGGAGGCAAAAAAAAAACAATTTCTCCCACAATATTATAATTTTCCATGCACAAGCCAAAATAAAAATACTCTCTATTTTGGTTAGATTTGGGCTCACACGATTATTTCCGAACAATTCTAAATATCATCACTAAGCCCTCTAGATGCTGTTGGTAGGCCCCATCAAGTCAGTAATTCTAGAACTTGAATGAAATATATTACCATAAGACAATTGAAGAATATTTCAATCTTCTTTGGCCATAGAACGTTTTATCATTGATAATCCTCTGACAAAACAAAAATAAATAGCACTCTGACATAATATTGTCATATGCTCTTGCAAGATCTTAGAATGATCAACTAATCCTCAAAAAAATAACTTGTCCTCCATCAGTTTTGTCACTGCCATATACTCTGCAAAAGTAGACGGGCTATAATATAAACCTCGAACTATTCAAACACGGAAACACCCCACTAGCGTACATAAATAGCTTGTGGCAGACCACTGAATCTACATAGCAAGAAATATGTGAATTTGAAGCACTAATTCTCTGATAAAACAATCCCACAATTTTAAGTATCACACAAATACCTCATCAATCACCTCGCTACAATCTGATATTAAATTCTGTAATCTAATATATATCTAATTACCACATTAACAACATGTAGAATACTACTATAGTGTGTACCAAGGCTCACATCAAATGGCCAATTTCAAACCTTAGATTCAATCCATAGAAAGATTATGTCGTGGAACAACACATTTCTCCTTTTATATAGGCTTATAATAATATACATAAGCTAAGCAAAAAAATACAACCATAACCTTCACAACAAAAAAAATAAAGAGGTTAATTGAGAAAAACCTGCTGTTGATATAAGGTGGATATGGGACCGAGGTCCTTCAAACATCCAATTATCTTCATCCAATGATTTAACTTCCTTATTCAAAGCAGCCATCAAATCAGATCTCAGAACTGCAAAGCAAAAAATACTGAGACTTCCATGACATGATATTAACTTCCATTACTATAGAAATATCACAAATACTAAGGAAAAGCTTCTGAAACCCTCATAGATATTCGGGAAGCCCAAACCCAAAAAGACAATGTGAGAAACCTTGGCTTTAAATTAATTAAAAGAGCAAACAAAGATAACTCAGAGATGCTAAAAATAAAAAGTTTCACAACCTTGCAAAGCTTCATCCTTGCGGTCTTGAATGGAGATGAGATCAGAAGGAAAATGAAATTCATCGGTAGCAGTGTTGTTGCTGCTACTTCCTCCTCCAACTAATGGTGTTGTTGATATTGATGAATTTGCTGGTGATGTACTGCTCATTCTGTTACTTTTTCCTCAAAACTATCTATCAATAATATTTTGTTTCGCTTCAGTCAGAATTGTATAGTATTATCAAAATAGAAAATTCTTGGACTTAAATGCTCATTGCTGGTAACTGCTGACAAGAATTGTCAATGCTAAGATTAAAGCATGGGCTAAGGGCTACTGATATCATAAAGAGGGCTTTTGTGAGAGCACAGAGCCAATCATTTCTTGCCAAATGTAAAAGAACAAACCAGGCAACAACACAGCAACTCCTTTGAATGCAAATTAAAACAATTCATCAAAATAAAATAAAATAAAACACACACACACAACTTCTAGGCCTATGATGGATTTTCTGGGTTCTTAACACTATAGATAATAAAATAAAACACACACTCATGTCTTGCAATAAGTCAGAAATATTTTTAAAACTTTTCTCAACATGTATTTGTAAATTTCGAATAACATTTTCGCAAATATTGGCAACATAATATGAAATAAACCATGTAACGTTAACACTATAGATAATAAATTTAAGAAAAAAAATCAATTACCTTGCAAAAAAGGGAATAACCAAAAACAACAGAGAGGTGGATTCGATTTTTAATTTCAAAAAATTCAACAATCCTTGTCCCGCACGGATACTCGCCGGCTTTGATGATTTATAATGATCGGCGATACGATGTCGCGTATACTAGCACGCGCGGCGCGTGGGAAATTGGCGGCAAATTTTAATTTCGTTTTTTTTTTCTTTTTTGGGTTAAGACTGAGTAAATTCTTGACTTCACGGTTCCAAGCTTGAGAGTGCTGGAGCCTCGCGAGAGGCACCGTTGCAGGCGCTGGCTTCTTTATGTTACACGTGAACCAATGTTTTGGTCTTACCGGCAGTTTATTTCTCAAATACAATTTTACCCTTATTTAGGAAAAAATTTCATAAATTCTAACAAAATCTAATAATTATCATCATTGTATCAAAGGCCCAAAAAATTAAATAAAAATTTACATTCACATAAAAAAATGTTAAGCGAAGGTTTATTATAATACATTATCATAATTTTTCATTCAATTAAATATTAATTTAGTATTAATTATTAATTATCAATAAAATTAACAAATCCTAAATAATTAACAAACGAACACACACACAAACAAACGAATACACACACAAACACATGTGATATGCATACAAACAATCATAGACATCTCAAAATAATAATTAAGTTAAAATTTATCTAATTGAATAAAAAATTATTTAGTAATATAATAAATATTTAATTAATAATCACTTTAATTGATAATTACTAGATTTTTCCTTAAGGTTAAAATTAGTATTTTATATGTCAATTAATGGTCAACCAGCGAAAAGTAATAAAATATAAGATTTTATAACTTTTTTAGTAGTAAAATATTAGGGTCCAATAGTTGTTGCATCTGTTTGTTATTCACAATAATTTAAGCAGTTAAAAGAAAATAATCCTTTGTTTTATTTTTGACATGGTTCTTCCTACAATTTATTTAATGAAGAAAATATTCTTTATTTAATTACTTTTTCCTTGGGGTTTATTTGAATAAACTCACCTACGTACACCAACTACTTTTTTTTTAAAAAAAGAAATTATTGTTAAAATATGGTTAAATAAAATCTCCTTGATGGCATTACAAAATAATTGAATAAATGAAGTTTTTACTTTTTTAAGGCTCTATATTTAGATTTAAATTAGTTTTCTTAAATCCAAAATTGTGAATTTATCAAGATATATCATAATATTCAAAAGTGGCAAAAGAATCTCGATAAATTAATTGTCTTGGGAATATTAAAATTTATTAATTTAGCAAATATTAATAGAGCAATAAATTAATAATTAATGACTTATCAATAAATTGATAATTTATTAATTTATAAAAATATGGTGTGCATAATAGGAATTTGTATGAAGTATAGAGGTAGTACAATAAGAAAATATAGTGATTTTGTAAAGCTCTAAGTTACGATTTCGATTTGACCTTGATTGAATAATGATAAGTGCTTAATTTCAAATTAGTTTTTAATTTTTTTTGCAATTATTTAATATTTTTCATAAACTTTTTGAATCTTTATTAATCTTTTATAGGAACTTTTAAGCTGATAAAACAAACACGACTAGAAAACTTATAAATTGGTGTGAAGAATAGCTAAATTGTGACATGGATTTTGCTTACTTCTGGGATGAATTTTATCAATTTTATTGAGCTATATCAGATATGTGTTAAGATTGAGGATCATATTTGGGCCATCAAAGATTTATTCTCGAAGGGCTGGTTGGATTTCCAAATTGGCTCCTTTTAAAAGGAGAACGAGTTCAACTAGTTCTACAAGGATTTGGATAGCAACTCTATATACAGAAAATGAGTTAAACACTCTAGAGAGAGTAGTAAAATGAAGAATCAACACTTAATAACAATAATATTAAGATTAGTTTTTAAGTGATATGCTTTTAAGCGAGATCAAATGTGTCAGTCAATTGATAATCTTAAGAAAAATGCAAGCAAAGAGATACGGCTACATTTTACAGAAGATAGAACCAATTTTGCAGCTGGTTTGAAGTATGGTTTTCACATGTTACTAAGATTATGAAATATGAAAGGTGCATCATGTTAGGTCATTACATAAGAAAACCATTAACTTAAAGAAAAAATAAATTAATCAAAGAAAATAATTATGAATTAACAACCGAGAGCAATAAAAAAGGTATGGAATGTTGGGGAAATATCCGTTTTTTAAATTTTTTATAAAATTTTTTTAGGATCATTCTCATATAACATATAAGAATTTGTAATCTAGAAATCGTACCTTAAAAATCAGATTTAGATTTTTCTGCTGAAGTGATTTAGGCTCTCAGATTATGATTTGTCACCACCATGCCTGTTAGATCACGATCCGTCACCACCACGCTTGTTAGATCACGAATTGTCATCAATGATCTTCCAGGTTATGACTCAAGTTTAATATGCACTTGACGTGTCGGCGCTTTTATTACTACTAAAGCAACTAGCACGAGAAAAATTTTCTCTCAACAACAGAGAGTAAAATCTTTTTCTCTGATCTGTATAAAGTGGCTCCTTTATATTTTTCTTCAGAGAAAATAAGCCTTTTTATGTATCCCTTTAGTGAAAATCTTAGGCTCCAAATAATCAAAATCAAAACTCACTTTACTTACTTTTTCTATAGGGGACTTATCTTGTAAAATAACATAAGACCCCTTACACACAAGCTAATTAAATGGAGTCTCCCACTAAATGATATATTTACCCTTTTGATCAAAATAGATAGTTGTTTTACTTATTAATCCAGTAGTGGTGCAGTCAATTAAATGAGCTAACCCGGGGATCATTGGGAACATACATTAGTGGCTATAATAATTAGGCCTGTAATTAAACTAACCCAATTATTTAATTCCAAATCTACTCTACTAAAAGATTGAAACTGACTTCCATAATTGTATGCTCGAATAATAATTCGTCCCAAGCCATATTGATATCTTTACTGCACAATCCTTTGTACCACATCGTTAATTAAATTGATATCTCAATTGTCCAATCAATTTAATAACATCTTGTTCCTAGATACTTACTGGTTTTCTCTAATAATCATTTTCAACATACTAAATATGTTGACACACTCTGGGCAGGGAATTCTATGATCAAGTGCCGAAAACCCATCAAGAGATGTGTTGTAAAATTGTATATTGTTAATCCATAACTCCAATACTCATAATTGCTCTCACCAAGATACTGGGTAATCTTGACCACAAGAATGTGTCGTGCCCATTGGTAACTCAAATGGAATAACAATTACAATCATGAAATCATAATTAACTCAAGATTAAGATTACAGTAAAATCAATGCCTATGAGATTTAATTAGCCTGACAGTCATTTCAAGGTTAATTAAATCTCATATGTGATCCTGTTTAATGTAATCGTACTACATTAATAAATTCATACATGATTAAGACAAATCATTCAATAAATTCATTACAGTCTATGTCTAAATAAAGTATCAAATTTTATTTATCAACTGCGAACTTATTTTATTTAATCATAAGATAATTTATATTAATGTCTTCTGTGAATCTACATGGTGATCACATAAATACATATAATATGATTAAATGGACTTTAATCAAAGTATTTATGCAATTAAGATATTTGAATAAAATACCTCATTAATTTTATTAATCAGAAAAAAATATTTATTACAATTAAATAAACACATATGCTTTTAACTAGCATATTTTCCCAATAATTTCCCATTAACTCTCAAAGCATATTTGGCATCTCACGCATGCTCATGGATTCTAAGTGCAAGTTAAAAGGTTCCCAGGTATGACCTTTTGTAAAAGAATCTGCCAGGTACCACTTCAAGATTTTGTAGGAACTTGCGGAGCCATATAGCTTCTTTTGCAATTTCGGATGCGGCCACATATTTAGCTTCAATAGTGGAGTCTGCGATACAAGATTGTTTCACACTCTTCCAACTAATAGCTCCACTTCCCAATGTAAATACATAGCCGGAAGTTGATTTTCTGCAATCTCTATCTGACATAAAGTCAGAATCAGTATAACCTACTGGAATGAGTTCATCATCAGAATACACAAGCATATAATTTTTAGTTCTTTTCAGATACTTCATTATATGCTTGACCGTAGTCCAGTGTTCAGGTACATGATTAGATTGATATCTACTAACCATCCCTACCGCAAAACAAATGTCTGGCCTAGTCCAAAGCATGGCATACATGAGACTTCCCATAGCTTCTGCATAGGGAACTCGTCTTATTCTCTCTATCTCTTCAGATATTTTAGGTGATTGATCCTTAGAGAATGTAATTCTATGTCTGAATGGTGATAAACTAGTTTTGGAATTTTTCATGCTAAATCTAGCCAATATCTTATCGATATAGACTGCTTGAGACAAGTGTAAAGTTTTATTTTTCTGGTCTAGTAATAACTTGATACCAAGAATATAACTTGCCTCTCCTAGGTCTTTCATATCAAATTGTTTTGCTAACCAACTCTTTATTGTAGTCAATACTCCTATATCGTTTCCAATTAAGAGAATATAGTCTACATAAAAATTGAGGAAGGCTACAGATTTTTCTTGAATTTTCTTATACACACATGATTCATCAATGTTCTGAATGAATCCAAACGATTTAATTGTTTGATCAAATCTGAAGTTCCATGACCGGGATGCTTGCTTCAATCCATCTATGGATCTCTGCAACTCACATACCATGTGTTTTTGGCTTTTTTGTATAAATCCATCTGGTTCCTACATGTAGATGTTTTCTTCAAGATGCCCATTAAGAAAAGTAGTCTTGACATCCATTTGCCAAATTTCATAATCTAGCACTGCAACAATGGAGAGCAGAATCCTGATGGATTTAAGCATAGCAACCGGAGAAAATGTTTCCTCATAATCGATTCCCTTTTTATGAGTAAACCCTTTGGCTACTAATCTTGCTTTAAATGTTTCCACCCTTCCGTCTACTCCTCTTTTTCTCTTGTAAATCCACCTACACCCTATAAGTTTTACCCCATTTGGTGCCTCTACAAGTTCCTAGACTTTATTGGAATATATGGATTCCATTTCTTGATTCATGGCTTTTTTTTTTCTAAAATTCAACATCTCTATCTATTAGAGTTTCGTTGTAACTAGTGGGATCTTGTACATGTTCATCTGAGATAGTCGTATAGGTTTCTCCCAAAAGCATGTATCTCGCAGGTAACTTAGTTACCCTTCCACTACGACGAGGTTCTAAAAGTAATGGTTGTTCAGGGATAGTCATGTGCTGATCATCTGGTTGTTGTTGTTCTTCTTGTTCTGTAACAGGCATTGAAAGTTGAGCATCAACCTGATCACCTGACAGTTCTTCAAGTATTACATTACTCTTAAGTTTGAAGTTATTTATATAGTCTTCCTTAAAGGAAGTGAAATGTGTGCTCATGATTACTTTCCTATCTTGAGGACTATAAAATAAACCTCCCCTTGTTCCTTTGGGATACCCTACAAACTTACAAACCTCAGAATGTGAATCCATTTTTTTTGCCTTTGGTTTCAGCACATGTGCTGGTGATCCCCAAATACAGACATGTTGTAAACTTGGTTTGCAACTTGACCATAATTCTATTGGGGTTTTAGGCATTGACTTAGATGGAACTAAGTTCAAGAGATAAACTGCAGTTTCCAGTGCTAGTCCCCAAAAAGAGATAATAAGGACAAATAATTAAGCATAGATCTCATCATATCCAAAAGAGTTCTATTTCTCCTTTCAGCTACCCCATTTTATTGTGGTGTTCCCAAGGCAGTAAACTGAGATATAATCCCATTTTTAACCAGATACTCTTTGAAATCTCCTGAGAGAAATTCACCACCTCGTTCAGATCGAAGTGTCTTTATGTTCTTATCTAATTGCTTTTCTGTCTCAGCCCTATACTCTTTGAATTTCTTAAGAGCTTCAGACTTGTGACGCATTAGAAAAATATAACCGTATCTCGAGTAATCATCAGTGAAAGTGATGAAATACTCATAACCTCCTCGAGCTTGTACATTGATTGGTCCACATACATCTGTATGTACCAATTTAAGTGGCACTGTTGCACGTACTCCTTTGATCGAGAATGACCTTTTGGTCATTTTTCCTTCTAAACAGGATTCATAGAGTGGCAATGATTCATTTTCTAATGGACCAAAGAGCCTATCTTTGATCATTCTTTGTATCCTATTTTGGTTTATATGACCCAAGCGTAAATGTCAGAGGTAACATTGGTTGGAAGTAATATTTCTCTTCTTAGATAAATGTGTATACTCATCATTATTGATCACTGTGTCATGCATAGAATATATCATTGGACTTAAATAATATAAATTATCTTCCAATGTACCAGAATAAATAAGTCTCTTATTATGAAAAATAGATATAGAGGATCCAAAATTTACAGGGTACCCTTGCTTTGACAAACAAGCTACTGAAATGAAATTTCTCTTAATGTCTAGAACATAAATACAATTATTCAAAACTAAAGTCTCATTATTAAAAGATAATAAAACAAATCTAGTCTTCACTGCTGACATGAATTGTCCTATTCCTAATTGTAGCTTGACGCTTCCTTCACTTATTTTCTTGGTTTTCTGAAACCAATAAAGTGAATTACAAATATGATTAGTTGCTCATGAATCCAACACACAAGTGTCAATAGGATTCTGAGCTAAACAGGCCTTAATTACAAAAAAAAAAAGTTCTCATACCTAATTTCACAATCTTAGGGCAATTATTTTTCCAGTGACATTTTTGTGCACATTTAAAGTATTTGCCTTTTGGCTTGCCATCTTGCTTGGTAGACAATCTTTTTTTCCCAGCTTTCTTCTTACCTTTGCCTTTCGGCTTAGGTCTAGAAGAAGAACCTTTTTCAGTAATATTTATACTTCCTACAGATTTCTCAGCACGATAGATCTCTTCAGCAGAATGGAGTTCGTTCATCAATTTAGTTAAGATCATGTTTCTTTTGTTTATGTTATAATTGACCATAAACTTCTTGAATGTTTATGGCAGAGATTCTAGCACCATAAACTCCTTAAATTTCAAGAAA
This sequence comes from Citrus glauca, assembly GCA_029633175.1. Classification (NCBI taxonomy): domain Eukaryota; kingdom Viridiplantae; phylum Streptophyta; class Magnoliopsida; order Sapindales; family Rutaceae; genus Citrus; species Citrus glauca. The sequence continues at coordinate 13,473,477 of JAQOOD010000004.1, read as the reverse complement.
GATTTCATACAATATTCTTATATATTAATATGAGATGGGCTCTGAAACCAATTGTTGGGGAAAGATAAATATTTTAAATTTTTTATAAAAACTTTTTAAGATCGCTCTCATATAGTATATAAGAATTTGTAATCTAGAAATCGTACCTTGAAAATTCGATTTAGATTTTTCCGCTGAAGTGATTTAGACTCCCAAATCACGATCCGTCACCACCACGCCTGTCACGATCCGTCACCACCACGCTTGTTAGATCACGAATTGTCACCAATGATCTTCTAGGTTATGACTCAGGTTTGATTTGCACTTGACGTGTGGGCGCCGCTATCACTACCAAAACAACTAGCACGAGAAAATTTTTCTCTCAACAATAGAGAGAAAAATATTTTTCTATAATTTATATAAAGTGGCTACTCTATATTTTTCTTTAGAGAAAATAAGTCTTTTTATATCCCCCTTTGGTGAAAACCCTAAGTTCCAAATAATCAAAATCAAAACTCATATTACTTAATTTTTCTATAGGGGACCCACCTTGTAAAATAGCATAAAACCTCTTACACACAAGCTAATTAAATAGAGCCTCTCACTAAATGATATATTTAGGCTTTTGACCTAGATAGCTAGTTATCTTGCTTATTAATCCAGTAGTGGTGCAATCAATTAAATAAGCTAACTCAAGGATCATTTGGGAACATACATTAGTAGCTACAATAATTAGGCCTGTAATTAAACTAGCTCAATTATTTAATTTCAAATCTGCTCCACTAAAATATTGGAACTGACTTCCACAATTGTATGCTCGAATAATAATTCGTCCCAAGCCACATTGATTTCTTTACTGCACAATCCTTTGTACCACACCATTAATTAAATTGATATCTCAACTGTCCAATCAATTTAATAACATCTTTTTCCTTGATACTTACTGGTTTTTTCTAATGATCATTTTCAATATACTAAATATGTCGGCACACTTTGGCCAGAGAATTCTATGATCAAGTGCCGTAAACCCATCAAGAGATGTGTTATACAAATTCTATATTATTAATCCATAACTCCAATACTCATAATTGCTCTCACCAAGATATTAGGTAATCTTGACCATAAGAATGTGTCGTGCCCATTGGTAACTCAAATGGAATAACAATTACAATCATGAAATCATAATTAACTCAAGATTAAGATTACAGTAAAATCAATGCCTACGAGATTTAATAAGTTTGACAGTCATTTTAAGGTTAATTAACTCTCATATGTGATCCTGTTCAATGTAGTCGTACTACATTAATAAATTCATACATGATTAAGACAAATCATTCAATGAATTCATTATAGTCTATACCTAAATAAAGTGCCTAACTTTATTTATCAACTGCGAACTAATTTTATTTAATCATAAGATAATTTATATTTATGTCTTCTGTTCATCCACATGATGATCACATAAATACATATAATATGATTAAATATGGACTTTGATCAAAATATTAATGCAATTAAGATATTTGAATAAAATACCTCATTAATTTTATTAATAAAAAAATATTTATTACAATTGAATAAACACATATGCTTTTAAAGAACATATTTTCCCAACAGGGGAATCCACTAAATTTATTGCTATGGTGCGAGCCTAAAGGATGAATGATAGTAAGCGGCCTCATAGCTTTAGCATGGGTATGGGACTTTTAGCAGCTTTACCTTTGCAGCGCTTGGTAAAGGGAGATACTGCTTTGCAGAGAGGAAGTTGCAGTTCCTTCACATGGCAAATGAAGGTGCGGAGGATAGAACTACGGCAAGGTGGGAAGTGGTTGTGGAAAATGGAAATCAAATCTTGAGGGTAAGTTTTGCAAGTCGCAGTCGGCATGTTAGGTTAGGAGGTATTGAGGTAGTAGTTTTCTTTGGGTTTTTTTCTTGTTTTAATTAGGGTTAAGTTATTTTAAATTTTGAAAAATTCGTTTTTATTTTGTTTAGTTAATCCAATCATGTTGACTATTTGGTTCGGTTTTAATCCGAACTAAATTACAACCCAGTTAGCTTCAAAGCCTCAACCTAAACCAAGCCGAATACCCACCCATAATTAAGCCAATCTCTCTCATGTTTCTCTTAACATAACACATCGAATGTAACAATGGCTTCAAGTTGAAAAGCAAGCTAAAATCTTTTTCGAAAGCATCATAGACATATCGTATGTATCTAGCTTGAAATTGGATTATTAATTTATTTATTAATTGGTTCCTATAGAAAAATAATATTTTTCTTTTCAGAAATTTATTATCTAATAAGTTCATCAAATTATCAATTTACCATGTTAGTCTCTAGTTGGGAGAGATAAAAATTATTATTTTATTGAAGTTATCAATTTATTGAGTATTAATTTAATGATATTCTACTACATTAATTTTGGGAGGGGTTATTTTAACTTAATATTTTGACTTAAATCAAGATATCAAAATTTGTCCCATTCATGTGGTGAGATAATTATTTATGTGACACTAAAACTCTATTAAATATATGACTCAAAAAAAAAAGCTTAGGTCACATATTAAAACTTTAAATAGAGGTCACATATTAAAACTTTAAATAGAAATAAAGAGAATTTGGACTCTTGATATACTTGCTTCTTCAGCAAAATCTTTTTATTCTGAAACTTTGATAACATTCACATATGATGGAACCCCTCTAGATCTTGCTAGAAAAATCCACATCTAGATTGATCCAAACCCTTGGGAAGCTAAGTCTCAAAAAACCACTATGATCAAAATTTGGATAAAAGATCCAAACCCTTGGGAAGCTAAGTCTCAAAAAACCAGATTGCTAAATAAGACACCACAAAGGTTAGCAACTCTTTTGATAAGTCAAAAGTTCTTTCAAGAATAAGTTGAGAAAGTCCTCTCCAATGATATCAAACTCAAGATTGGCAAAAGTGTGTTCAAAGAACATAAAAGAGTGTTTATATAAGGTGGCTAACCCTAATTTAATTAAAAACACTAAAAAACCATAAAAGTGTGTTTAAAGAACTCTTTCCTTTTAAGTCCTAGGCAGCCCTAAAATGAAATCTATAGAAATATCTACCCAAGGCTCCCTATGAACTAGTAAAGGTGTATACAAACCATTTAGTAAAACCTTAGACTTGGCATTTCTACATGTAATGCATCTATTACATACGCGTATGACATCCTTTTACATCTTAGGCCAATAAAAATGCTCATGCAATGTCTCTAAGGTTTACTTAACCCTAAAATAATCCATCAAGCCACCACTATGTGCCTCTCTCACTAGCAACTTGCGTATAGAGCTATTAGGCACACAAAGCTTGTTTTCCCTAAACAAATAACCATCATGCTTATAAAATTTACCAAGTGATCCTTTATCGCATGTAGCAAATACATCAACAAAATCAAAATCATTGGCATTACTCAAATCCAAGCATTCTGGCACTCAAAGAATTAAGAAGCACAAACCTCCAAGATAATGCATCGGCAACTATGTTCTCTTTACCTTGTTTATACCAAATGATATAGGGAAATGTCTCAATGTATTCCATCCAAGTAGCATGGCTTCAATTCAACTTACTTTGGCTCTTTAGATGCTTTAAAGATTCACGATCAGTGTATGTCACAAACTCCTTAGGCCATAGGTAATACAACCAAGTTTTTAAGGCCCTCACAAGTGCGTTGAGCTCCTTATAAGTAATGGCCTATTACAAGAAAACTACTAATAGATGACAGGCAACTTATGATAGATTCTGGGTATATTATAAAATTTTTATAGACTTGTGACATAATTTTCAATCTATCATGAATTAATGATAATTTTGTGATAGAATTATTTTCTATCACGGATTAATGATGGTCTTATGATAGAATTATTTTTTATCATAGATTAATGATGGATTTGTGATAAAATTATTTTTTATCACGAATTATTATTTTTTACTTAACCACATGTTGACTTATAATTCGTTACTTAATATGTGAACAATTACACTATATAAATTATAAAGTATAAAATGAAAAAGTGAACCCCAAATCTAACCTAATTAAACACATTACTTGTTAAGTTGCTGCCGCCTCTCCCCTGCTGCTCTTCCATTTCACTGCTGCCACTGCTATGCCATCATCAAGCTTCAGCCACCGACTACCAAACTGGCCACCAATTTGTACGTCATTGACTTGTTGCTGCCATTTATCATGGTCATCGCTGTCGCTCCTCTACCATCACGTCATGCTTCAGCCCAGCTAGTCGTCGTTGCTTTACCACCAATGTTAGTCTACTGCCGAGATCAATACCGTTCCTCAACAACCTTCTAGAATTTTCCTCTCACACTTTCCATGGTCGTTATTCTCCTTCTTCACTAACATCACTTGCGAGAACAAGATACCGAAGGAGTTGCAGATATGTTGCTGTACATGTATGCTTTTCTATGAATTGACTCTTCTAGTTTGATGAAGTATGAGAAATTTAGTTGTCGCTTATTAATGTCAAATTTTAGTTTGTTGCATTTGATGATGTTAAGCTATTTTAAATTCAGTTGTTGCTTATTACTGTCAAATTTCAATTACCGGGAAAACAAACAATCATACAATTCGGTACCAATTTGTTCATCTTCATCTTATTATTGCATACATAAACTGCATCTCTCTAATCATTCAAAAGTCCATTCTTTTCATATTCTTCCTCACTTTGAAAACACTCGAAAGGAAATTATAATCACAAGTAATTGAAACAATTTTTTTTATCCTTTTCATGTTATTCTAAGATTCATTTTTTGAAATTTATAATTAATTGAATTTTTTTATTTTGGCATTGAATTTTGTGTTTCGTGTCACTGTTAGTATCCTAGGAGGCTTTTTTTTCCCCAAGGGAAACCTAGGGTTTCTTCCTTGATTTCTTTGGTTTGGTGTTTTCTTAGCGACTAAGCTCGGTTACATTAAGTTTTTTTTTTTTGGGTTTGTTTAGAGTTGAACTGCGTATCGTAATTGTGCTTATTTGTAGTTGCATTGTACCCTCATGATTTTGGAATTTTTATACGCGAATTTTTGTTTGATTTTTTATTTACCAATTACGGTTTTTACCTAATGCGTTTGGCTATTGGAATTAGTTAATTTTCTTGTAATTTAATTTCTGCAAATCAATAGCTCTGTAAAATGGGCTTCAATGCAGTTTATTGGTGCTTAATGGAGATGTTTCCCCAAGTATCAGTTTGTTCTACAAATTAAACTCATAACTAAGGCATTACTAGTTTTTGCTTATTTATTTCTTCTTGGCTCGCAATTGTATACTTCAAAACCTTTTATTGATATTTAAACGAGATATGTATATTAACCTATGATGCATGTTATATTAAGGGCTTTATGTTGTGCTATTTCACTATTTTTTAGAGTATAAGAAAGCCAATAGTAATGTGGTATAACTTTGAGTGAACTGTTCTTCTATTAAATTTTGGGATTTAATTATTACTAACTGAACTTCTCTTTTTAATGTCTGAATTTGCTGGATATAGAAAGGAAGACAACATAAATTTTCTTTAATTGCTTCTTGCATTAGAACGTATGAATTGTTGAATAATAGAAGCCTTCTGTAATTCTTCACAATTGTATTCCTCTCTGTTAATTACTAATTTGCATTTCATGTTGTAGTAAAAGGTAAATCTGGAATGTTCGCTAGGGTTATTAGGTTAAATACTCTTCATATTGTAAATAATGTAGATTTTGCGAACGAATGAATTTATTAAGAGTTATAACTTTGTTAGTTTATTTTTTTGATTCTTCGAACTGAAAACTTAATTCTCTATTGTCAAATCGTAGCCTTGGGTTCGTGATCTTAGGCAAACCATTTAAGGAAAAATGACAATTTTTTAGGGAAGATCAAGAACTCATTTTTGTGAAGCCCTGCATAAACTGCTGGTGTGGGGCCTATATGTTATACCCAACGTGGATGGAAGTTTGTTGGTATGAATTGAGAAACCCATGGCTACATCTTGTTTTCTAAGGAGTTGAAATTAGACTCCATGGCTACATCCTGTTTTCTAAGGAGTTGAAATTAGACTCCGCTGATTTGAGTTGTAAGGAATTGGTATGGCTAGATGCATCTACGTGGGTTTAGTGAGGTACTGTCTTAAACTGATCGTTCTTAGCTTGGTTTTTGCTGGTGTGATAGAGAGTTGCACTTGTGATCCCATGATTCTACTTGCTGCTTTTATAAATTAGTTTTTGAGAATGAGTTTAATAATGATTAAAATAGTGACATTGGTTGCTATCAAAAGCTTGTCATCTGACCATGAATATACCCAAACGAATTGAAGCTGGCTTCACCTTCATAAACTTTGTGTTTGCTTAACTATAACATGCTAGGTCATTAAGGACAAAATTAGGATCCTCTTTAACTCAATCATTCATTCCAATAGTCGAGCACTGATTTTATTTACTGAGTCTATGCTTGATTATTTGTTGCTATGATCTATTTTTGTCTCCTCACACTGGTCTATTGTTGTGGCTTCCTTTGCATTTTTAGCTAGCTTGTTGAAATTTTAATTCATCAATAAATTATAATTATAACTATAATATAATCTTAGAAAAAAATCAAAACTTTATGATGGAAAAAGCCATCATATATTCTATCATAAGTAATTTCCGGCCAAAATTGAATAATAAATTTTCAAATAATAATTGAATTTCCCACTAAAAATTCAAAAAAATTGGGCGAAAATTTAAATAAAAATTTAATTTAATTATTTTTTACATTAAAATATTGTGACAGATATATCACTATGAAATGCTATCATGAATTCATGATGGAAAATATTCTGTCATAAATTAATGATAGTGACATAGATGACGGATGAACTGTCTGTCATACAACCTTTTTATAACAGCTATTTCCTGTCATCTATTGCATGTTTTTTTATAGTGGCCCTTTGATCTTACATCAAAACAACTCTAATTCTTATTCTTGAGGCATCGCACTCAATCTCAAAAGTGCGGTTAAAATTATATAATGCTAAAACATGTGCAGAACATAATCTTTCTTTAAGATCAATGAATGCTTTATCTTGTTCAACACTTCAAGTAAATGCAATATTCTTTTAAACAACATTAGTAAGAGGTGCAGTAATGGTGCCAAAATCCTTACCAAATCATCAATAAAAACAAGCTAAATCATGAAAGCTCCTTACCTTAGTGATTCCTTTAGGCATCAGCCACTCTATAATAGCCCTAACCTTCTCTTGATCCATCTCTATACCATTTGCACCAACAACAAAGCCAACAACTTTTTCAAAGCAAAAAGCACATTTTTAATAATTAGTGTACAACATTTTTTCCTCAAAACATCTAGCGCGCACTATAAATGCTCAATACACTCATCTAAAGTCTTGTTTTACACTAAAAGATCATTAAAGTGAACAACAAACTAACCTATAAATACACATAGCACATGATTCATTAATCTCATAAAACGTATTAAGTGCATTAGTAAAATGAAAAGTTATAATTAACCATTCATATAATTCATACTTGGTCTTAAAGGCAGTTTTCCTTTCATCACCCTCTTTTAAGCGAATTTAGTGACAACCACTTTTAAAGTTAATTTTAGAAAATAAACAGATTCCTTGCAATTCATCTAGGATATCATTTAACCTAGGAATAGGATGGCGATACTTTACCGTAATATTATTGACGGTTGGGCAATCAATACTCATTCTCTAATTTCCATCATTCTTTTATGCTACTAGCATTGGTATTACACATGGGCTCATACTCTCTCTCACGTACCCCTTTCTCATTAGCTCCATAAATTGCATTTGAAGCTCTTTGGTCTCCTCGAGATTACTTCTATAGGCTATTCTATTGGGTATGACAACTTTTGGTACGAAATCGATCTGATGCTCAATTCCTCTAATGGGTGGTAAGCCAATAGGCATTTCCTCAAAAAACATATTTTCAAACTCCTATAATAAAGAAATAACAACACTAGGGGGAGGAGGGTTAGTATCATCAAAAATTAGATATGATTCTTTGAATACGAGCAAAACCATCAAATGACTTGATTTATATTATTATTTTTTTAATCTCACCAACTCTTGCAAAGAAACTCTTTTTCACTCTTCCCTCTTTCTCGCTCTTTTCCGCTCACTTTTGGCCTCACTTTTTTTTTTAAGTTCTCAAAACTCTCGGTCTCACCTTTTTTGTGTTGTCCTTCATTTTCTCTCATCTTCATTTGCTCCTCATAGACCTCTTTTGGTGTTAAAGGAACACGCGTTACAATTCTCCGATCCTTGACAAAACTATATCTATTCTTAAACCTATTATTTGTCACCTTCCTATCATACTGCCATGGCCTCCCCAATAATATATGCCCAGCATGTATAAGAACTATGTCACAAAGCACCTCATTAATATACTTCCCAATAGTGAAAGTTACCAATACTTGCTTATTAACCTTGATCTCTCCACAATTATTTAACCACTACAATCTATAAGGCCTAGGATGTGTTAGCAAGGGCAACCCTAATTTCTCTACACGGGTAGCACTAGCTACTTTGGTGTAACTCCCACCATCTATTATCATACTATACACTTTGTTATTCATAATGGATCTAGTATAGAAGATTTTTTCTCTCTGCTGCTCCATGTCATCAACACTCATTTGTGTACTCAAAGCATGCATAGCAACTAGCGATTCACCTTTTGTAGGGTATTCGATGCCGTCATCATCATTAACATCAATCAACTCTGGCATCTCTCCACCATCACTCTCACTCACTACTTCCTTACCATCTTGTATCACCATAACTTACTAATTTGGGCACTGAGAAACAATGTGTCCAGAACCTAAGCACTTGATGTCTCGATTCTTCTGTGGTTGAGATTCATCCTTAGGCTTTTTTTTTTATATTGAAATCTTCTCTTACCTTAGGCGGTTCAGTCTTCATAGCTTCATTTTGTCTCCTATTACTATTCCATTTCAATTTCTATGGGTTTAAAGACATCGATATATATCTACCGGCACCCTTATCCTTCAATTGCCTCTCTACCTTCAGAGCCATGTGGACTATATCCCCCAACTCCATATAATATTATAGCTCCATTACATTGGCAATCTTTAGAACAAGAATGAAAACTCTCAAACAAGAATAAAAAACTAATAAAGATATATGAATTTGACCTTGGTTCTTTAGCTCTGACACTAACTGATGAGAACCCTCTAAACTTAGATAGAAAAGCCCACAACTAGATTGATAAGAACCCAAGAAAACCAATATGATCAAAATTTGGATAAAAGATTCAAACCCTTAAGAAGCTAAGTCTCAAGAACGCGTATTGCTAAATAAGACTCCACAAAGGTTAGCAAATAGAAACTCCTTTGATAAGTCGAAAGTTATTTCAAGAACAAATTAAGAAAATCTTCTTCGATGATATCAAACTCAAGATTGTCAAAAGTTGTTAAAGAACATAAAAGAGTGTTCATATAAGGTGGCTAACCCTAATTTAACTTAAAAACACAAAAAAACCCTAAGATTAAAAATCGGGAGCTACATGGGCTCTACCTTGATGTCAGATTTGGGCCCACAATATACTGTTTTAAAGCTACAACTTTAGAATTGTTTTTCCTACCCTTCTTCTACTTCAAAAATTATCGTCTTTGATTCTCACTACCTCGTTAACTCGAATCAAGTATACCAAGGTTGGTTCCTCCTCTTTCAAGCTTATCTTGAATATTGGTCTCTTGCAAATTGAATTCGAATTGAATTTGTCCAAAGTATCTTAAACAGATCCTTACATTTCTTCCTTGATCTTCTTAGCTTGTGCTTTTATAATTAGCCCTTTCTAGAATAAGCAACAAATCTTTAATGCTCTGAGCAGTATAGATCACATCAATATATGGATCTAGAAATTGTTTCTAATTTCCTTTTTCTTGTCCTAGCACTTAGCAAATGATACATTTTTTATTATTATGTCTTAAAGACGCCTTAATCAAACTCTTTAGTCTACCTTTACTATTGATACTTGAAAATTTTCTTGAGCCTTCGAAATTGACTTTTGATTCTCATTACTGAATTTAAAGCTCATTTGAGATTGTTTTGAAGAGGCTCAAAAGTGATTTTGAAAAGCCAAAAGTTAATTTTAGTATTTTGCAAATTTTGTTAGAAATTACTTTTGATAAAATCATCCTATCCTATAGCAGATTTTGAAAAGTGAGAAAAAAGTAACTTTTCAAAATCTAATTTTGATAATCAATGGTTAACACTAAAAAATGTACATTGATAATATTAGCAATTTCACTGATTATGTACATTGATAATGCTGTTAATAAAGGTTAACATGATCATTTTTCACTAATAGCATTGATAATGTTAACAATTTCATCACATTTACAAATCCTTAACCTATTTTATACATTGCCTATATTTATTTTTATGTATGTTTTTTAGTAGGTAAATCCTTAAATTTATGATACTTGATCTGAAGAACATACATGATATTTGGATTCGAGATTCACAAGTCTTTAGATGCATTGATAGCCCTTCAATCCAACACTAATTCTAAGCGATTGAGATCATGCCATGTGTTTGAGCTCACATGCACCTCATTGCACTAGATCTAAGATGTGATTTGCAGTGTTCCATATCAGTTGCAATTTTAGACATTTGGATTGTATTAGTAAAGGTCATCTAAAGGTTGTGGTTGCAAACTCACCAAGACTATCATGTAAATGCTCACACTTGATCAACTTAGAATTTGCCTATATAAAGATAGGAGATTACATAAATGGAGGTAGATTTTAGAGGTGTGTTTTGTCGAGAAAATTAATGTAAATCTAAAGGGAATTTTAGCAGAAAATGTAGTTAATGGGAAGAGAATTTTCTTTTCTATTTTGTTTTCAATTTCTTTGTATTGTACTTTAATAAATTTATTAAATTAAATGAGCATTTTGTTAGTTAATATGAGTGACTAACTTTATAAAGTAAGATGAAAGACAAAACTCAAGGATTCAAATTATGACTTTAAATACTCTCAAGTGAGTTTCAAGTTTATTGTTTTTAATTACACACTTATAAATTGTATTTTCTACCGAATATTTCATTCTATATTAATTTGCAGATCTAGATTTCCTTGGATCTATATTGGTATTTCGATATAATGTTGACACACTAATACGTTTGGGAGAACACTCTAATTATGGCTTTGGGACATTATGTGTTTAACGTCTATATATCTTCCTAGAGTGGTTAATTAATAAATGAGTCACATAATTTTTAAATTGGTAAAAAATGCACAATATAAACATCAAAGAGTATTATGACCATGATTTAAATACTAACAGTGGATCCTGTAACCTTAGCACCTTTTTTCTAGTTTATATTATTTCTTCTTAACTTTTTTGCTTACAATTATTTCATTTAATAATTAATAATGAGATTTTAACTCCTTGTGATTCGACTTGAGACCTACTGGGTAATATTATGACTAAGCCCTCTTATACTTAGGCATAATTAACTATTTTTAAGTCGAGTCATGCTTTTTGAATAGTTGCTGAGGAGCTTCTAAATTTGATATTAATTTCATTTTTATTTTGTTTATTTTTTCCTCATTTTCATTTTCTTTTTATTTTTTCCCTCTCTCATTTCTTTGTTTATTTTTCACAAAATTTCAGTTAACGCCCTTCTTTTTCTTGAAATTTCAAAAATACCCGCAAAGTTTATGAAAAACTTCATTTTGGTTAAGTTGCAATATTATGTCCATGAGGTTCCTAATAATGCAACTTTTGCGCAGTAAAATTAAAACAGATGGCGGAAGCTCTAGAAACCTCGGATCGACTTCATTCAAAAACAAAAATCAAGAGGAAATATTCAAGTTTAATTACCTGACTTGTAGTTTCAAAAAAAACTTCGTGAAGTAGGAGAAAATGACTGAAAACAGCAAGCTACGAACACTGTCCAGAAAATAGAGCTCTGCACGAACAACTTCTGTTTTGCCACGATCTGAGATCTTTTAAGCACCCGAATAGTGATGCCTCTAATCCGTCCACACTTAGAAATGTTTTAGGAGTTCATAGGATTTGGAATCTCAAAACTTCGTTTAGAAATGAGAGAGATAATAAAGAAACATGAATGCTAGTTCATGATGATTCATTCCACCAAATAAAGCCACCGTTATCTCTAATAATGGCACCAAACATTATCATGTGCTAGACCCACCCACTTAGCCATTATTTATTGAAAGTGGTCTTATCACTTCAATAAATTATTTAATCCAAAAAATAATTAGCTAAATTAATTAATTAACCCAATTTTGATCAAATTAAACGGTTGAATGTGGGCTTCTTTTGTGACATGTTCTAATGCTTTCTCTTAATCTATATTAGATCCAATAAAAGCCCAAAATTCTAAACCCAAAATTGGTCTAGAAGTCCATAATCATATATGAATCGGAACATGTTCAAAATGGTCATTTTACGTGTTCGATATTACATAATGTTTAATAGGTGATTTATAAAATTTATTTTGTTCCTTAAACTATTTATGGAACATCTAAATTTCTATCTTAAATCATATTTAAGATATATATATATATATATATATATATATATATATATATATATATATATATATATATATATATATATATATATATATATATATATATATTCATTCTCAATGAATTATAATATAAATATTGATTTTTCTAAAATTAAGAAATTTAACTTCTCATTTTCTAGTAACTCATTTTTTTCATTTCTATTTGATGTGTAACTTTTTAGGTTCTTAGTTATAAGGTAGTAGAACTATTTTAATGATAACTTTTTATTCATTAAATGATGCTAAACTCTTTAGTCATCAATTAGAACTTTTCTAATGACCTTAAGATGCATTGCTAATACGCTTTACCAATATTGATCTTCAGGTTTTTACAAGTCATGAGTGACACCTAGCAGTATATCACAACCATCCAAATAACAAGAATTGTTGGATCTATAGAACCTATTCCATTGTATCTCTATGTCTTGGTCTCTTCATCATCCAGAGAAAATCACGGCTTAAGGTTTATTATGTTAAGCAGTTATGCTTTATCTCAAAATAAATCTAAATGAACTTGGCATGAAAATATAATTTGAACTCCTTCAAATATATTTCATCTTGGCCAAGGATTTATCATGCCAATTCATATTATCTCATAGGGACATCCTTTTTGTATTACAAAGTGATGAATTCCATATTGGCCATACACTTGTCTTCATACATAGCCAACCATGACAGCTATGGCTAGATTTCTTCCGTGATTAGAAATCAATCATTATGCATTCACATATTAGAGATGTCTATGCATAAGACATCTATTATGCCCCAGGTCTAAAGACCATTACTAAACATAGTGTCTGTTATAATGTATAATAAGCCATTAACACTCAAAACCATATGGCTTACTATATTTGGTCAAGTTCAATAAACTTGTTCTCTTAACAAGTACCTATGTGTTTGACTTGACATCTCATGTCAATGATATAAAACTCACCATCCATTTTAGTATCACATACCATAAGGAATCATAACACATACTAGTGTTTATAGAAATTTATAATGTCCAATCATAAATCCACCACTAGGAACTATTTTAGAAATATAGTACAAAAGATGCACTTTTCATATTCTTGACAAACTTGAGAATGTGCTCCTTAACTATTTTACTTCTTGGACTATATTCATTAAATTAATTTATGAATATTGATAACTTTTTCATTTTATAAATATCAAAATGCTATTCAAATACAATCATTCCCTAAACAATCAAACACCATTTAATTGGCCTTTAGGGCATATTACTAACAAAGGGGTGACACTCGTGCAACCCCAAGCTTGAGCTCTACTTCTTAGAATTCGAGGTATGTTAAACAAGATGGGAGGCCCACAAGCACCTATTGTACCTAAGCTGAGATCCAAGCCCTCCAAGCACAATTCACAAGGTAACATTGTGGCTTCCATTACTAGGAATCATAACATTAAGTGTTTTAAATGTCAAGGCAGGGGATGCATAGCAAGTGAATGTGTGAATAAAAGAGTTATTATGTTGCCGGACAATGGTGAGATTGTAACTGAAGATGAAATAAAAGAAAATAAGATGCCACCATTAAAGGACGCTGACGATGAAAGTATACAGCCCTGAGGAATTGACTCCAGTAGCTATGAGAGTTTTGAGTGTGCACGTAAAAGAAGATGAAACAATGCAATGGGAAAATATGATTATTGATGAAGGAAGTTGTATTAATGTTGTTAGTACTATCATGGTGGAGAAGTTAGGGCTTTCAACACTTAAACATCTGCGGCCATACAAACTATAATGGTTGAATGATAATGGTGAGTTGAAAATGAAGAAGCAGGTACTAGTGACTTTTTGAATTGGCAAGTATGAAGATAAGGAGTTACGTAATGTAGTACTAATACATGCTAGAAGTTGGTTATTTGGGTTGCTTTGGCAATTCAATAGACATGTGAAGCATGATGGCTTCACCAACAAGTATTCATTTGTGTTTAATTAACATAACATCACTCTTGTTCTATATGGAGACTAAGTGAGCCTACAGAGAGAAAGTGATCAAAAGAAAGGAATGACCAAAAGAAAAAAGGGAGAAAGAGTGAAAGTCAGAAACATGCCGAGGAAAATGAGATAAAAAAGCAAACAAGAATGCGGCCATTGAAAGAAAATTAAAGGGAAAACAAAAGAATTTATATGCAAGAGTGAGTGAGATAAAAGAGTGTTGTTTTCATATTAGCCAATTATTGTACTTTTGTACAAAGAGGTATTTTTAAACACTAACGAACTCGATGTACTTTTCCTAGTTCTATTACTTCTCTCTTCTAGGAATATGAGGATGTCTTTCCTAAGCAAAGACCTCATGGTTTACCTCTGATTTGAGGGATTGAGTATCTAATTAATTTTGAGCCCCGTGAAACCATTCTAAATCAACCAGCCTATAGGAGTAACCCCAGAGGAATCAAAGGATCTTCAAAGGCAGGTCAATAAATTGATGGAAAAAGGGCACGTGAGAGAAAGCATGAGTCCATGTGCAGTTTTGGTTTTGTTAGATCCTAAGAAGGATGGAACGTTGAGAATGTGTGTTGATTGCCGAGCCATCAACAACATAACAGTAAAGTATCGACATCCCATTCCTAGGCTAGATGATATGCTTGATGAATTGCATGGGTCTTGTATATTTTCTAAAATTAATTTGAAACATGGATATCATCATATTAGAATAAAAGAATGAGAGGAATAAAACAAAAGATGGTTTGTATGAATGATTAGTCATGCCTTTTGATCTAACTAATGCTCCAAGCACTTTCATGAGATTCATAAATCATGTTTTGCGACTTTTCTTAGCAAGTTTGTTGTTGTTTACTCTGATGAAATCCTCATACATAGCAAAATCTTGGATGAACATGAAGTACATTTGAAATTTGCTTTCGATGTGCTTAGGAAGGAAAAGTTATTTGCTAATATGAAAAAGTGTAACTTTTGCACCGATAAACTTGTGTTTCTAGGATTTTGTACGAGTGCATATGATATACGGGTTGATGAGGACAAGGTACATCTAATCCAAGAGTGACCGAGTCCCACAAGCATGCGTAATGTAAGAAGCTTTCATGGGGCTCACTAGTTTCTACTAGCGGTTTGTGAAAGGCTATAGCACATTGGTCACACTGCTTACTGAAGTAATAAAAATAGATGTTCGATTGAAATTGGGAGAAGAATAAGAGAGTGCATTTCAAATGATCAAGCAAAAGCTAATCAATGCTCCTTTATTGTCCTTGCCTAAATTAAATAAAAAATTTAAAATTGAATGTGGTGCGTTAGGTATTCGTGCAGGCGAGTCTTAATGCAAGAGGGACAGCCAATTGCTTACTTTAGTGAGAAACTAAGTGGGGTAGCCTTAAACTACCCTATTTACGATAAGGAGTTGTATGCGTTAGTTTGGGCATTAGAAACATGGAAATACTACTTATGGCCTAAAGAGTTCGTGATTCACACCGATCATGAGTCCTTGAAACTATGTTAAGAACAAAGTTGTTGTTTTCAACTACTTGTCACCCTCAAACTGACAGTCAAACATAAGTTGTGAATAGAACTGTATCTATTCTGTTGTAAGCTATCATTAAAAAGAAAATTAAAACTTGTGAAGATTGTTTGCCATATTTTGAGTTTGCTTATAATTGTTCTGTTCATTCTGCTACTAAGTATTCACTGTTTGAAATTATTTATGGTTTTAATCCTTTAACCCTATTAGATTTAACTCCATTAAATATTTTAAGCTTGTAAACTTAGATGGCAAGAAAAAGACTGAAATTGTTAAGCAGATACATGAGACGGCAAAGTTCAACATTAAGCGAAGAACTGAGCAATATGTTAAACAAGCTAACAAAGGGCAACATAAAATAGTCTTTAAACCCGACGATTGGGTGTGGTTACACATGTGCAAGGAACAATTTTTGGAACGAACAAAATCCAAGTTATTGCCTTGAGGGGATGGTCCTTTCCAAGTCTAGGAACGGATCAATGACAATGCATACAAGTTGGATTTGCCTGTCAGTACAATATAAGTGCTACTTTTAATGTCTCTATTTTTTGTCCTTCTGATGCAAGTGACGATTTGAGGACAACTCCTCTTCAAGATGAGGGGAATAATGAGATTGAGAACAAAACTATCACAAGTGCATGGGATGAAGTATATTTAAATTCTATTCAAGTCCCCATCAGATCCGTTATAAGATCTCGTGTAAAGAAATTCAAAGAATCACTTAATGGGTTTATTCAAGTAACTTGGGCTCAATCAAATTCATGGAGGCTCATTGAAGGAATCGCACATGATACTCAAACCACTAAATGAGTGATTTGGGCTCTTAAAATTTCTAAATAATGACTTCCATGAAATCGGCAAGTTGGTTTGCACATTATGGCTAGAAAATATATTATTTTCTTTTTTGGATACTTTGTCGTATGGAAAATAGGTTATTTTTCTTTTCAGATACTTTTCTGTTTCTTAAGGAGGCAAGTGCTGAAACAAATAAGTTATTTCTCTTTTAATTACCTAGTTTTTATTTCAATTGATGTAAGTCATTTAAGTCGATTATGATTCTAATTTGATTTAGATTCTTTCCTTATTTGCTTATATTGAGATTATGATTTGATTTTGGTCTATGATTTATCTTCGAAAATACCAAGGGCAATTTTGGTGTGAAATTTCTTGTAACCAGCCCTATATAATGTACTCGCATCCAATAGGAAAGACATATAAATTTTGATGCAATTGGTATTAACTCCTTAAACTAATTGGATTTTCATGGTATTTAAACTCTTGACTTATCAATAAGATCATCCATAACTGATTGTGGCGTCCTCACATACCAAGGTTCATGCTTTTGTTGAGCATTAGGTCATGGTTCTATTCAATTCTAAGTTTAGATCCGATCTTAAAGACTAAATTGATTTGGGTCGCATCAGTTCTTAGCAGGATTCATATCAAGATTTAGAGAAACTTCAAAATAAGAAACCTTTGCACATAAAACAAAGATATGAGTTTGACAAAGTTGTTCATGATAATGCAAGTTACGAAGCTAATGTTATTGAGGAAACAATCAATTTGCTTCCCTTGTCAATGTCACTCCATAAAAATAGAATATTAATTGGCTGATCACATCAACCTCAGCTTTTGAAGATCCTCTAATTGATTCAGAATTGCTAAAATTTAATGATATGTTAATATTGTTGAGCATGTAGAAGTAACTATTAATGCATCTTTCGATCTTGTGGAGCAAATAGAGGTACTTCTTGATACATTCTCATATGGTTCTCTTGATTTGCCTAAAGAAGACAAAAGAGGTTGTTGTGCTATTTTTCAATAGTTAGTAGATTATGAGAAGACATTGTTTTTCCTCATCTATGTTGAATTTCGACACGAACAATATGAGAAGGTAATGTTGGAGAATTTATTGATGGAGGAATTTATTTTACAGCATTAGAGTGATTAGATGGACATCATTACAAAACTTGGAAAATTTAATAGTTCATTGACTAGATCGAAGCACTAATTTGAAAATTAATCATTGTATAAATGAAGTTGTTTTTGGAGAATACAATAAGAAAAATTTGATGATTAATTTTCTCCATTCTAGCTGGAATAATGCAAAGCAAGAAAACAAAGAGAGCCTTGGTTATTTGTTATTTGATTATTTTCTAGAATAAACTCTTAGATTGAGTTCTATTCTTGTTATTTCTTGGTATTTTATATGATGTTTACAAAATCGTATGGTTGATGATGATAATGATACTAATGCATAGTCTAAAGGACAATTTAACTATTTGGCTGATGATGATAATTTGTTCCTATCTTTTGGCAGGCAAATTCTGTTGCTTGATGAAATGTATAAAATCCTCAATAATATGAATTAGGATAATTGGCTATTAGATGAACTATTTCTCTCCATTGGTTATAAATGCCTAGTTGCCTACCTCTAACTAATACAAAAAATGCAAAATGATTACTTTCTACATGATCATAAATATGTCTAAAATAATGCATGAGTGCATTGGCTACTTTTAATTTATATTGTGGGTTAGTACAACTCCACAATTTTATGGTGAAGTAATGCAAATAACAGAATGTATAAATAAATACCAATTAGAATAAATGGGCAAACACATGTATTACCCTAAACATTTGTTTCTAGTTGGCAAGATGATATAAGTGTATTTTATGATTAAATTTTAGGTCATTCTATAATCCTGTGATTAAAATTATGACATCAATGCCGTAATAGATGTGGACCATTAGATTTAAATAAAAAGTCTCCACCATTAATTCTAAATAAATCATAACCAGTTACCTAAATATAGGTAATTATCCTTTTTGGTTCAAATTGCAAGTTAGAATTATTGGTCTTGTGTGTGATTCGCAAAATTAAAGTGTTAAATGTTGACCCTATGTAACATATACAAGTTTCAATATTTTTTTAAAACTCTGAAGACCAATGTACAACTCTAACATTAATTTGCCCATATTTCTCTCGATTTACTACTCCTATTTGTGGTTTACAAAATTTTTATTTCATTCACTTAATGTCAATTAATAAGTTCCATGTCATTTTCCCAGGTTTTAGTTTTTTACAATTCTAAAGACTAATTACCCATCCAATAGTAATTTATCCATTTCCCCTTAAATTTACCAGTCTTATTTGTGTTTTATAATTTTTTTTTCATTTCACACTTAATGTCGAATGTCGATTTATAAGTTTTATGTCATATTTCTAGGAAGATCAATTTACTACTATAATATTAATTTACCATCTTTTCCTTCAATTTACTAGTCATATGTGTGGTTTATAAATTTTATGTTTTATTTTACACTTAAGGTCAATTTACAAGTCTTATATCATTTTCTAAGTTTTTGTATTTTGTACAATTCTGAAGATTAATTTACTAGTCTAACAATAATTTACCCCATTTTCTTTCAATTTACCAATCCTATATGTGGTTTACAAATTTTTATTTGATTTCACACTTAAAGTCAATTTACAAGTTTCATGTCATTTTTCTAAGTGTTCCTTTTTTTACAATTCCAGGACCGATTTACAACTCCAACATCAATTTTCCATATTTTCCTTCAATCCACTAGTCTTATATGTGGTTTTCAAATTTTTGTCTCATTTCACAATTAATGTTAATATAAAAATTTTATATCATTTTTCTAAGTTTTTACTTTCTTTTACAGTTCTGAAGATCAATTTACCACCCTAATATTAATTTACCCATTTTCCTTTAATTTACTAATTCTATGCATGGTTTGTAAATTCTTTATTTCATTTTATACTTAATGTCAATTCACAAGTTTTATGTTATTTATTCAATTTTTTTACAATTCTGAAGATTAATTTACGACTCTTACATTAATTTATCATTTTTCCTTGAATTTATAAGTCCTATGTGTGGTTTATGATTTTTTGTTTTCATTTCACACTTAATGTCAATTTACAAATTTTTTGTCATTTTTCTACATTGTTTGTTCTTTACAATATTAAAGGCTAATTTGTCACTCCAACATCATTTACTATTTGTCCTTCAATTTACTATTCTCATGTATGTTTTACAAAATTTGTTGTTTCATATTACACTTGATGTCAATTTATAAACTTTTGATCATTTTCCTAAGTTTTTGTTTTTTTTTCTGAAGACTAGTTTACCACTCCATTAACAATCTA
This sequence comes from Citrus glauca, assembly GCA_029633175.1. NCBI lineage: Eukaryota > Viridiplantae > Streptophyta > Magnoliopsida > Sapindales > Rutaceae > Citrus > Citrus glauca. Next base: position 13,453,229 of record JAQOOD010000004.1, on the reverse strand, counting down.
CCCCTTTTCCTTCTATTTACTAGTTTTATATGTGGTTTATAAGTTTTTTTTATTTCATTTCACACTTAATGCCAATTTACAAGTTTTCTAAGGACTAGTTTACCACTCTAATTAATGAAATTTTAAGTAGGCAACCCAAGAGGGGGTACAAATTGGGTTTTTAAAAGATTATTAAAAAAACAACCAATAATAATACTTTCAACAAGAAGTAAATTTAAAAAGTTAAAGGTAGAGAAAACGAACACAATAATTTTATATGGTTTGCCAACCTGCCTACATCCATACCTCTATGCAAACTGTGCTTGAGAATTTCACTAACCAAACCTTACAACTAAGGCTTCAAGATACTTAGAATTGACTTCCAAGATATCAATAAACCTTTAAAATTCTAAATGATCCCACACCTCTTTTCCCAAGTGTTTCTCACACTTATAATCACTTGTTTTTTGATGTTGAAATGAAGATTACAAGGATCACTCTCCTCACAAGAAGCAAATGATATTTCAATAATGAATCAATGTATATGAAGAAGCAAATGAAAGCTTAAGATGATTTGTATGAACAAGTTTAAGCTTGATAAAAATTGAAGAACTCTCTTGGAAATGAACTTGATTTAGCTTTTCATTGTTTTAAAAAGACAACTAGTCATTATTCACTTTGTAGGTGTTGTCAAATCACCTCTAATTTTGGAATAGATTGTCGTTTGACTAACGTTGCAAGTTACCACAATTTGAAATTTTATAGTAATCAGATTGTTGTTTAAAATTATTGGCTAGTCATTTGAATTCCAAAAACTATCAAAAAATTATTAGTTAGCCTCAAAATTTTTTAAAATTATGTTATGGCCCAAAACTTTATAAAACTGTGAATAAGTCAGTCCACTTTTAGAGTTTCAAATAATACTTGCTGATTTCAAAGTCCTCATAACTTTTTCAATTGTTTATAGACTTGAAAACAACCAATTTCATAAAATCATTTTTCTTTATGTATAAAAAGCATTGTGGGCATTATTCAAATTCTTGGGCAGTCAAATACACAATTTAGGTCAAATGCAAAAAGGATAAATTTAGAATAAAAATAGTATTGATTGATCTGGAACTAATGTACAAACTATATAATATTGGAAATACAATTAAGTTAACTTTTGAATGCAATTTACAAAGCTGGATTTGGAATTCTCTAGAAGGTGTTATGACCAATTTCTTATAGCTTGTTCAGGCTTGGGAATTCCAACCACTCTTTTGTTTATTTAACTTTATTTATTTGTTTTGTTTCAAGTTTGTCAATGTGTTATGTAAGTCTACTATTAACGATGGTGGGCTTGCATTAAATTTGTCAATGATAGCATTATTTATGGTAAGCATTAAGTTTGTCAATGACTAACATTACTAATGGTAGGCTAGCATTAAGTTTGTCAATGACTAGCATTAATAATTGTGGGTTGGTGAAGACTTTTAAAGCATCATTTGACAAACCTATGCTTGGAGGGTTATTCCAATGTTTCCATTTGTATTTTTAGGATCTTGAGTTTCTCTTAGTGACGAGAACCATCAAGGGAATACTGTTAAAGATTCAACTAATCCTTTGCACATTCATGGAGGCCCAATTACAAGATCTAAAGCCAAAAAGATGCAAGCTACTTTAAATGGATTAGTTGAAAAAAAAATGGATTAAAAATACAATTTAAGATGCAAGACATCATGAACTGGGCTTAGAGAAAAGACAAGGCATTGTGGGCATTTTTCAAGCTATTGGGCAGCCAAATACACAATTTGGATCAAATGCAGAAAAGGAAAATTCAGAATAAAAATGGTATTGATTGAGCTAGAGGTAATTTTCAAGCTATATATCATTTGGAAAGATAATTAAGGTAATTTTCCAATGCAATTTAAAGAACCAGATTTGGAGTTCTCTAGAAGGAGTTATGATCAATTTATTACAACTTGTTCATACTTGGGATTTCCAATAACTCCTTTGTTTATTCAATTTCATTTTTTTATTTTGTTTCAAGTTTATCAATGTGTAAGGTAAGTCTAACATCAATGATGATGGGCTAACATTAAGTTTGTCAATGATAGAATTAATTATAGTAGGCTAGCATTAAGTTTGTCCATGACTAGAATTATTGATGGTGGGTTAGTGAAGACTTTCGAAGCATCATTTGAAAAACTTATACTTAGAGGGTTGTTCCAATGTTTTCATTTTTTTTAGGATCTTGGGTTTTATTAGTCCATTTACACTTAGCAACCTAGCTATGTAAGATAATTAGAGATTAATGTTATTTTGAATTTGAAAGATAATCTTTTCTTTGGTTCTTTTGAAAACTAGTGAACTTATTAAGAATTTACATTCTTGTGGCGTTTCAAAATAGACTGATCACTCACATTGTCATATAAATCTTGAGTGTGACATCCATATCCTTCTCTATACCTGAGGTTCGAGTTTTCTTAAATATTGGGTCAAGGTTTTGTTTCACTTAAATATGTTTAGAACTTTCTAGAGAAGTTGAAACTACAAATTTAATGTGGGTTTCAAAATTTCATTGTGGGCTTCGCATCAATTAGCCTATTTAAACTCAGCAACCATGCTATATAAGACAATTAAAGATAAGATGGTAACTAGTCATGGGAAACTATGATTGCCCAATTGTCCATTCTTTTATGTTCATTTGAGATGAAGGGAAGAGTATGGTAAGTACCAATTAATTTACCTTTTTTTTTTCCAAAACAATTTTCCCCCAATTTTGTACTAGAAATAAGATTTCAAAAGTTCGAATCGCTCTCATAGATAACTTTAATTTGGAGGAACACTACCATTTAATGGAGAATGCTACTTTCATTCTTTTTATGGTTTGGTTTTACCGCTTGGTGTTTTGATAAATTTAAAATACATCATTTTATCTTTCGTGATAAAATGGTAACAAATGAAGGATAAATGTGGTATTTTTACATACAAATTGATTATTTGAGAGTTCCATAAGTGAAAGTTAGTTAATTTATTAATTAAATATTTACCCTTAGACAATGTAATTTTTTTCCTTTTTTTTTGTTATTTTATGTTTTCATTTCAAAGATGGAATGAGATATTAAAAATTTATCAATTAAGAACATAAATTGTAGAAATAATTCCTAAAAAAGATAAAGTGTTATTCTCGTAATTAATGCTATTGAATCCTTGAAGAAGATTGTTTTATCAAATTGATCCTCTCTCTTGGTCTCTTCCCTTTTCCAAAAATCGATAAGAGAAGGTAGCAAGTAGCAACTAAGATGAAGGTGAAAAATGAGATTGTTACAATTGTAAGTGTTAGTAATAGTCATAGGTGGAACACGCATACATTGAGTATTGAATGCGAAATCTTTGTATGATTGCTAAAGTAATAGCAGGCATCCTCCCTATATAATGCGGTCTACTTCACTCTTCTCTTATTAAAGATTGGCGAATGATTACATTTACTCTCTTAACCAACTTTTCTTTGTTTGCTTCTGAGTTCCGACTATGAATTAAGGGAATCGAAGCAGGTAAATAAAAAAAATTGTAATATTATAAGAATAATGCAAATAAACTTCATCCAACAAGTGAGATGACATGTTACTGAATGATGGATTTAATTATCATTTTTCAAACTGACTAATCGTGACGGTGACAGTGATACAATTTTATTTGGTGTTTGTGATAAGATGGTCTTATTCGTATAAGCATTTCTCAAGCTATAATACGTGTCAAATATCTAGAGTACATGCCTCCATATTTAAGGATATAAATATCATATCATATATATGGATCAACTTCTCATTTTACATAATCTTTTGCTCGTGTAAATAAAGTTGAGATTGATTGTTAACAAAAGAAAAAAATTTTGTCACTATTATAGATACTCTAGTTTACATTGTGTGTTTACTAAACAAATTAATGTTATGCTCTAGTTTCCAATGCATGTAATAAATATTATAAAAACTCATACCTTTTCCTTTAGGTTGCTGCGTTTATATATAATATTTCAAAAGAACCATTTAAGTCATAATAGACAATTGATTAAGATACTAGAAAGCTGAACTGACTGAAAAGTTCTCCATAGGTAGTTACAAATATTAAATTAATTGTAAAGTTCATGACTATTTAATTAGTTAATGTAACAATCATTCCAACTATTTTCAGGTAACTTTATATAATTGGACACCTGAGTTTGAATCATAAGAGAAATTTAGACTAAAATATTAAATTGAATTTAACCTACCTCCTCTCTATTTTAAAATAACTATTTTAATAAAATAAAAAAATAGCTAAGTGGGGGTATTATCCACACGTCTGGAAATGTAAATATGAGGCAGGCCAGATTATAATGTCAATTGAGAATATAGTGTTAAATTATATTTAGATATTTATCAAGCTGTAAATTGAAGATTTAAAATATTAGCAAAACAACATTATATAACCCTTGGTCATTGTGTAATTTAATTTTATAGTGAAAGGAATTTAGATCTATCACAAATAGATGTAGGCAATTAAAGTAAAAAATTAACAACTTGATTAATTTTTCAGAAATACTGTTCACTATTACTATTCATCACAACTATTCGCGGTTACTGTTTAACTGCATAAAAAATATTAATTTTCTAAAAACACAATAAAAGCCAGAAAATACATGACACAAAGATTTTTACATAGTTTGGATTAAGCAATCCTACATCCACGACGGCACGCTCAGATGAAAAGCAATTAACCTATGAATTTACCAAACTTAAGACTCTCACTTACAATTTATCATCATACAATTTACTCAACCTTAGACTGAATATGCTTCTCTTGAATAATCGCTACCCCTCTTGATCCACGATCCTCAAGGCACTTCGCAAAGTGATCAATAGCAATTCTTCAATTCTTCAATGTCTGGTGATCCAAGATCCACATAAACTCTCCACAAAGGTGAAAAAGAAGATAAGAAAACAAATCAACACAACATGATGCGCCAAATCCAGGTTCTCTAGGGAGGAGGCCGAATTTTGCTTCTCTATTTTATGCTATGTGTTGTGCATGCCTTCAATTGTGAAATGCTTCTCTTTGAATAGGCACTAAGGTTTCACAAAAATAGCAAGTCTTAAAAGACTTGGATTCTTTCCAAATAAGAATTTTTTCCTCTTATAATTCTCATAAATCTGAATAAGAATAAATATGATCTTCTTGCCTTGCTTGTCTCCGAAGAAATATAACTTCTTGTTTGAACCAACTTCTCGACAGGAAACCAGTGATATATATTCTAATGGTCATCCCGAATAGGGACTAGATCAGTTTGCACTACTGGTATAACAAGTCACGTACAATTATTTTCTATCTTTGAGCATAATGCTTTTTATTAGAGCCAACCAAAACTTTTTGCCCACAAGTTAGAATATTATTGTATATCGGCGGGAAACCAGTGACATATATTCTGATGGTCATCCCGAATAGGAACTAGATCAGTTTGCACTACTGGTATAACAAGTCACGTATAATTATTTTCTATCTTTGAGCATAATGTTTTTTTTTTATCAAAATGAAGTGGTAAATATGAGATCTATTCGTTTTGAAAAATAGAAAACCTTGATGAGTATTCGTATGTTCCAGAGTCAACCCAAATTAGTGAATCTTCCATGCCTCTCATCAGCCCATATAAGTTGTATCAACGACCAAAATCCTTCTCCAGACGTATTAGAACCCTGATTTCAACCAAAAGACCTGCTCCAAAAGGATATATCTAGTCATCACGACTAGATCAATATGCTCTTAAAGCATCACAAGTAGAGCAATATGTCACCCTTGAAATTCTACCAGAACTTGTTATCCAGTGGAAAAGAGAAAGATACACACCTCCATCTTGGAGGACTTCGTTTAATTCTCACCCTTCACAAGAGAAAAGGCTTACTTGTCACAGCCAAACTAGCTTTGCTAGATACCTATTCAAGGAATTTCAGTATGCAGTTATAAGAACAATCCTGACTAGTCTTCATGCAGGAAGTGTTCTCTTGACCTTCTACTCAAATTTCAATCTCTCACTAGATGATCCAAACCTACCCACTACTCTGAAGGTTTAAATCCAGATCGAAGGTGTTGAACAAATAGTCTCTTCAAACATGGCAACCTTACACCATCAGTTGGCGCACTGCCTGCAAAATCATGCTCTTGATCTTCCCACGCCTCAAACCACATCAAATGCACTAATGATTCTTGCAGATTCCTCAGAAAGCATACATTCTACAGTCCAAATCCCAAGACAAATACAAAAACAAGAGCTTCTTAAGCTCATGCCCCTGGAATGGCTTTCCAATTATGAGAAATTTCGTCAAAACTCCCAGCTGGTCCAAACAACTGATGCTCATTTTGAAAAAAGAGCAGATGGAACTGTAAAGTTGACTTTTCAATCACCATCCACTTCCCAAACACCCATTGTTTCTCATCCACTTTTTGAATAATCAATAACTAGAAACTCCTTTTCATACTCCTCCATGATTACAACCGCATCTATGGCACAAGAAAAACTCCCCATCCACGGATTTGCCTCAAATGGCTATCTGATCTACTTAGACAAAATCAATGGTAAGTTTTTATGGGATGTTCCAGGTTCCTAGATGTGTGATCTTGATTGTCTTTGCCTCAAAGAAGAAGATGACAATGATGATTTCAATAGGTGTCCCAAGCAGCGTAAAAAGAAAAGTCACAAGATGGATTCATGTTACAAAAAACCTCATTTGCTCCCTGATTACCCAGACAGTGTAGCACTTTTACCTCTCTATATGAAAGGTCTGAGCTTCATACAGAAGGAGTATAAACAAAGATCATGTAGGTAAGAGACAATCTTTTTCTAATCTCCTACTATGCCCGTCCAACCTTGCATGATGTTCTCATCAAGCTCTTATCAAGAGCAGTTTTTAGTTCCTTCCTCTAGAAAAAAAAAAAATGATCAACAGACAAAGGTCACCACCAAACCTTTTGTCCACTCTCCTGTTACACCAAATGGCTAGCTTAAAGAACCAAAACCTTTTGAAGTTGTACTAAACTAGCAAACTCAAAATGCCAGGGCTCAGAATTCAGCTTTCAGATCTCTTGATGAGAAAAATGAAAGAGTGGCATTTCAAGTCAAACAGATAGACACAAAGGTAGACAAGATCACATCTCAGCTTGAATAAATGTATCTTGACATGCAAAATCAAGTTACCCAACTTGATTCAGATCTGCGGTTTATGACCCAAAACAAATATTGGGGTCTAGAATTTAACCAAAGAGAAGCAGAAATTTGGCAGTTAAAAGCTAAACTTGCCATGATTTATACTGACAAACAACAACTGTCATTGTTTGTAAAATCCCCTGCTATTCCCTTACACACACCAACTTTCAGCACTTACTAGCCATTTTACACATCATCCACCTCACGGAAACCCGTAGACTATGCCAAATTCTTTGGCCTATCCCATCTTAAACATGCTCCAATTACTGCTCCTCCAAAACCACTGTCCAGGCCTTCTAAGCCTGAACCACCTCTAACTTACTACCAACCCTTTGATCCTCAATTTACTCAGAAGAACAAAGAACTTATGCACTAATACTCATCTCAGGTCCTGTCTCACCTTTTAGAATCAGAAGAAACCTCAACTAATGAAGAATCTTTTTCTTCATAATCCTATTCTACCTCCTCCAACTCTGAAAAAGCTTCACTGATATCTATAAGCTTCTGATGGTCTAGCCATCAACTGGGTCAAATGATCATTCTCCCTCCTCACCTCCTTAAACACTTATAGTTGAGAAAGCAGATTCTGATACCAATCCTACACTTCATCAAGAAAATTCTTCTTCTAAACCTTTCAATGGCCCATGGTTTACTTTTAATGGCATTCCAAGAGTAAAATGGCCAGTCAGTTTTCAAGAATTTTCTGCCTGGATTGATGTTCAAATGCTTAGAACTGGAGCAACAACCCAAACAGTCCTTAAGGAGTTCAGTTCTCATTTTACTAGATCTTAAAGAGATTGGTTTGAAAGTCTAGGTCCATACAGACAACTCCAACGAATTTAAGCCCAGATTTTAGAAGTCCTAGAAATAATTTATAAACAGTTCTTTAGAGAAGCTACAACTGCTAACGAAGAGAGTTCCATCTAATAAAGTGTTGTTCTCTCTGGATAAAAGATCTGGATTTTCACTACAAGAAAATGTCTACAATGTATTACAAGCTCAATGGTTTTAATTATCCTTCATTAAAATATGTCTTTGTAGCATCTCTTCCGAAGGAGATCCAACCAGAACTTCAGAGACAATTCACAATCCACTAGCTGGACATAACCAACCTCTCCTTAGGGAAAATTTATCAGTTAGCAAATAACTGTCTAAAAATACTTTGGGAACAGAAGGAATTCTTCAAAGACCTTATAGAAAACAAAGAGCCTTTCAAAATTGCTTGTAAAAAACCCCATCTTTCCATCAAGTGCAAAAGTGAGAAGGATTGAACTTGCTCAACAAAAAAGAAATCTCACTTCCAAAAATTCTGAAATTCAGAAAAGAAAAGCCAAAACACCTTCCAGATCCCAAAAACCTTATCGATTCTTTAGAAAAAAGAACCTTGATCAGTCCTTTAAATCTAAAGGCAACCATTGTTTTATTTGTAAAAAGAAATGACATTTCGCAAGGAATTGTCCAAACAGACCTGCAAAATCAGTCTGATTTATTGAGCATCTCCAAGATTCCATGTTACTTTCAGAAAATGATGATGTTGAATCATTCTTCTCTGAACAAGATGAATATAATGAACAAACAACCTTTATCCATGCTGAAACAAAAGATCATTATGAATCTAAGAATGTTTTTGTAATTCAAACTGTACAGCAAATTTAGAAAGTCCAACCAGTCGTTCCTATCCCTTCAATCAAAATTCACTTTCTCTCCGAAAGATTTGATAAACCAGCCCATCATTGGTTTTGTTGATACTGAAGCTTAAAAGAGTATGCTTAATCCTTCAATCTTTCCATCCCATTTTTGGGAAAAACGTACATAATATTTCAAAGCTGTTGATGAAGAATTGTTTCATACAAATTTGATTACCAAAAAACCCATTGGCATTCGATTCTTTCCAGGATGTATCCATTGCTCCATGCTTGTTAGATCTAATCTTCCTGACAAAGATCTTTTAATCGGGTTTGATGTCCTTCACCTGGTTAAGAAACTTCATATAACAACTTCTGGATTCTATTATAAACATATGTTTCAGCCTTATAGGGATTTCCTGAAATTGTTCTCTATCTCAAGCTCTCCTCCTTCATATGTTCCTCTCAAATCTCATTTTCTTCTTCACTGTCCAGAAAACCACAGTCAATTTCTAAATCCTACCCCTCTCTGGAAAAATGAAAATTTCTTTATTAAGCTCCCTTTCAAGCTTAACAAAGACATTAACCCAACCAAGGCTACCCATCTAGGAATGATCCCGTTTGACCTGAAACTAGCCCAAGAAGAATGCTCTCAGTTGCTAAAACAAGGCCTTATTGAGCCCACAAATTCCGAATGGGTTTGTCAAGCTTTTTATGTGGAAAAAAGGTTTGAAATAGTTAGAGGCAAAAAAATGTCTTGTTCTTGATTGCCAGCCTCTCAACTGTTTTCTTAGAGATGATAAGTTCCCCTTACCAAAAATCTAATCTTTGTTTGTTAATATCTAAAATTCTAAGGCCTTCTCAAAGTTTGACCTTAAGGCAGGTTTCTAGCAATTAGGAATCCACTCTGATGATAGACCTAAAACTACTTTTTGCATACCAAATGTCCACTACTAATGGAAAGTAATGCCATTTAGCCTTAAGGTAGCCCCTTCACTTTTCCAAAAGGCCACAATTAAGATCTTTAAATTAATCCTTCATCATGCACTTATCTATATATATGACGTGCTATTATTCTCCAAAGATCATGGTTCGCACCAACAATTACTTCCTACTTTCTTGAGATAGTGAAAACATATGGCATAATATTGTCTGACAAAATGAGTATCCTAGGCCAAAACATTGTTACTTTTCTTGGCATAACTCTAAAAGATGGATACTATAGTCTTGGGCCACACATAGCCTAGGAACTCATTCATTTTCCAGATGAACATTTGTCAAAAAAGCAGATCCAACAATTCCTTGGTATTATCAATTATCTTCAGGAATTTTTTCCATATGTAGTAGTTCATACCATTCAGCTTTAAAAAAAACTCAGAAAATCAGCCCCACCATGGGGCCCCTCTCAGACTGCTACTATCCAACATCTCAAAAACATTGCCTAGCATCTACCTCCTTTGAGAACCCCCCCTGATGGTCAACGTATTTTGCAGATTGATGCGAGTGATGAATACTCGAGGGCCATCCTTTTAGAAAAACATGATTGTGAGGAATCTTACTGTGCCCATGCTAGTGGACAATTCAAGGAGTCAGAAAAACACTACCATGTGATCTATAAAGAAATCCCAACCGTTAAATATGGAATTTAAAAATTTAAATTTCATCTTATTGGCCATAATTTCCTTGTCAGATTAGACAATTTCTCCCCGCCAAAAATCTTTGAATTCAAAAATAAGGTCCTCCCGAACAAGCACCTCCTCCGTCTCAAAACTTGGTTATCAAAGTACGACTTCACAGTCCAACATATAAAAGGAGACCAGAACCTCATCCCTGATCTCTTGTTCTGACCTTTATCTTCATCCTTAAGAGTCTCTTTTGCCTCAGTTCCAGTCATCTTTATGGTTCATACTTTTCCCCACATAGCCTTGATAAAAAAGTCTTATCCTTACAATCTCACTTTCTCCAGTCCATATCAGATCCAAGACTTTGTAAAGAAATTTCTTTTTCGATATTTCATGAATATATATCTGAAATACTAACTAGGCAACCCAAGATGGGGGGTGAATTGGGTTTATATAAAATAAAATACTAAAAAAAAATTTATCATGTAAATATAAAAATGAAATAAATACAATAATAAATAAATTGATCACAAATTAAAAGATAGGGAAAGAGAGAATCAAACACAACAATGTTTACGTGGTTCGGCCAACCTCGCCTACGTCCATGCCTCCAAGCTTTCCGGGCTTGAGGTTTTCACTAAGCAAGTCTCCAAGGCTTCAATTGCTTACACTTGACTTCCAAGGTGTCAATAACCTTTACAACTAGAGATTATCCCCAATCTCTTAACCCAAGTGTATCCCAATACTCACAATCCCTCAAATTGAAAGATTACAATTTGTTTTTCTCTCACACTAAATCAAAGATTACAAGTTGATGCTCAAAGTGTGAATAGATGAAATGAAACTATGTTTCTATCCCTTGTGAAGATTGCAAACTCGAGTATAAGCTCAATGGTTATGTTGTGATCAGTCCTCTTTGAATTTGAATGAGCTTATTTATAAGTAGAGCTGAAAAAATAGTCGTTATTTGCTGTCTGCCCGAAAATGGTTCACCGTTAGTTGTTAACTGTTAATCATTTGTTCTGGTCAAAGTTACCGTTAAGACAGAATTCAAATAAACGGTTTGCCGTTTTTAGGTTACCCTTTCGCCGTTCACGTCCAGTGACCTGAAAATGAATATCGGTTATCCGTTTCAAGTAATCGGCTAAGGCTTTGCATGAGATGACTCTCTGGACGTTATCGGTTCACCGTTTGTAAATAAACGGTTCACCGTTAGTGTACAGTAACCTGCAAAAAGAGCAACGGTTATCCGTTTAAGTAAACAGCTAAGGCTGTGGGTGACATTACTCTTTGGACGTAATCGGTTAACCGTTTATAAGTAAACGGTTCACCGTTAGTTTCCAGTAAGCTCTTTATTTCCGTTTTCACTAATCGATTAGAGCCTAGACAAACCTTTGCTCTCTGGTCGTAATCGATCACCATTTTCTGCCAGAAATATATTTTAAACCAGTTTTTGCAAAGAATCATTTTCCAAATTAAGATCCATCTTTTCTAAGCATGAAAGGAATAGTTTTTATGACTTTCATTTGTTTAGGAAATAACTCCAATAAATTTATCAAAAATCATTTAAAGTTTGTTATTATCAAAATCAATATTATTAACATATTTATGTTAACAATCTCCCCCTTTTTGATTATGACAAACTTTGTTCAAAACATGGCTCCCCCTTAGTATATGGCCAAATTAAGAAATTGCCAATAAAATAATTTTTGCTTAAGTAAGCATTTGAAAACATCATCATTGTTTTAAAATTTTCCCATTTATAAAAAGCACCATTTCAAGTTCATTCTTAGCTTTTTCAAATCATTTTCAAAAACGCTTAGGTAAATTATCTCCCCCTTCATCATCAAAAAGAAAGAAGAAAAAAAATTTTAAAGGCATTGGGTGAGCAAAAAAAATTGGGCAGAGTTTCCCCTGAAAAATGAGCGAAACCAATAGGATACATGAGAGAAAAATACTTCCAATAATTTGCATTCCAAGCAACTCCATCACAAACTCAACAACTTCCAGAAGCAAACCAAACACTTCAATAATCTTAAACAAGACATCCAATATGAGAAATAAACATAAAAGCATGGCATACAAAGTCATAAATAGCAGATATCAGTAAAAAGAAATACAAGTCAAAATGCAAAAAAAATAAGAACTGTATGTGCGAAAATATAGCTCAGAAACTAATGAGGCGGCGGAGGAGGAAAGGATGAGCTCCCCGGATCATAGCCAAAGTAGCTGAGAATGATGCGTTGAGCATGAATAATCTCAAGCTGATGATCAATGCTCTGCCGCTAGAATGTCTCAAAATCGGAGCGTAGCTGCTGATGGTCTCGAGAAAGAGTATCCAATTGCTCGAGAATTTGCTGCATACTGTCGGAAACAGGTGGCTGAGCGGGAGAGGAAGGTGGCACGGAGACATCAGGCTCCTCGGGAAGATCAGAAGGCTGCGCAGGTGCAGCAGATGGCGCTGGAACAGCTGAGGGCTCAGAGGCTGGTGGTGGCTCAGAGGCAGATGGAATGTCAGCAGCCGGGGCATGCTCCTCAGGGTCTATGTCAGCGGGAGGCCGAGGAATAAATCGGCGACATGGAGGAGGTGGCTGAGCCCCTAGTCTAAAGTCAGGAAGCTTATCAGGCCGATAGACATCGTTAAGCATCCTATCGTCCTCCGGAGCTATCAAGGTGTCCCGGTTTTTAGAGCTACTGGTTTTAATCCACTTCCCATTTTTCCAAGAAAAACCGATACTTGTCATCGCCTCGGGACCCATCCGTTTAGTCTCCATATGTTCAGTATCTATGAGAGGCACATGAAAATAACGAAGTATCTTGGTAATAATACTACCATACGGAAGCAAGCGGTGATTAACCGCAGGAGTACTCAGCATGTGCCTCAAAATAATATAGGAGAGGTTAATAGGACGATCTGAAAGTAGGCTATCGAGAATGCCCACGTCTAACCTTGTGACCTCATCCATGTGACCTCGCCTAGGTGTCACTATGTGCTGTAAAATAAAATGGAGAATACGGACTTGGAGAGGTAGGAGTTGAGACCAAAATGGAAGTAGGCAGATATCATCAGTGAGGTCTCTACGGCGACATATATGACGGACTGCATTCGTGTGCCGAAAATTATCGAACCACAAAATTTTCCTAGAGGTGTAAATCTTATGGCCCTCATGAGAAATACCAAGAATTTCACCTAAATCAATATGATCGAATTCAATGGGAATACCATGGACTTGAGTAACTACCCTATGCTGAGTGGTATAGGAAATATCCATGTTCGAGTAGAAAACTCGCACCAAGTTAGGGTAGACACGCTCAGCAAAATTAATACCAGACTCCCAAGGCAAAAGTATATCCCGAACATTTCTATTACACACAATCAAGTTCCGGAAATCATTAAGATTAACAGAGTAGGTGTCGATTACCTTTCGCCCATCGAAGCGGTTCTCAAACCGTTTCGCTAAGGGAGGAGTGGGAAAGTGAATCCTGGTGAATTCAGAAACTTCCCTAGGCTGAAAGGGGTGAGCTGAGGGTGTAGATTTGCGCAGGACATTTCTCCGAGAGGTTTCAGCCATGAAGGAGTAAGGTGAGATGAACACAGGCGAGAGAGAAAGAAGTTAATCGGTGATTGGATGAGAAATGGGTAAGGAATGTGAGTGTGAGGCTCAATTTGGTTGAAAAATGGAGTAAAATGGATCAAAAATGGAGAAATTCAACCCGCGACAATTAGGGTTCAAAAATTGGGATTTTGCAATTTGGTCTTTGATTTTTGGTTTTAAATTAGTAGAAGAGTGTTAAAAAGTGTGGGAAATGATTTAAGCGGTTTACTTTGGCATGAGAAGCAAGAAAAAAGACGATTTGAGGAAGAGAAAAGCTTCGGTTGCGCAGGTATGGTGAAAACGGTGAGAGGATAACCGGAGAAGAAGAAGAGAAAGCCTTTGAATAGTTTAAAAATGCGAAAACGGTTAACCGTTTACAATAAACGGTTAGAGGGTAACGAACAGAGGCTTAAGATTAGAAAACGGTGAGAGCCTAAGCACTTAACGGTTAGAGGGTAACAATTTAAAGACTTACTGCCAGTAAACGATTCACCGTTTCGAGAAAACGGTGAGAGAGTAAAAGGTCACACACAGAATATTAGTCTCTGGACCAAAAACGGTTCACTGTTTATGGCAAACGGTTATCCGTTTATTTTAACTAAATTTTCGCACATTTAATTTAATATTTGGCTAGTAATTAATAAATTCCCAGATCATTTAATTGATCTAAAAATATATTATGAGCCATTTTAATGCATGATGCATGAACATGTTTTCAACCAATGTATTCATACAATCAAGAAATAACAAACCAGATTCATCATTTAACAATCATTTTCAAGTAATTCATGATCATTGCTTCACAATTATAAATCAATCAATTCAGTACACTCAATAGCATAAATAGAGACATTAATGAGAAAATTTCATAATCCCAAGTTCATGCCGAATTTTAAAAAATTGTTCTTCGCAAAGGGGTTTAGTGAAAATATCGGCAAGTTGTTTTTCGGTAGAAATAAACTCTAATGCAATATCTCCCTTTTAAACATGGTCTCTTAAGAAATGATGTCTAATTTCTATATGCTTGGTTCTAGAGTGTTGACTGGGATTCTTTGAAAGATTTATAGCACTAGTGTTATCACACTTAATAGGAATTTTTTCAAGATGAATGCCATAATCTCTAAGTGTTTGTTTCATCCAAAGTGCTTGTGCACAACAACTTCCGGTGGCTATATATTCAGCCTCCGTAGTTGAAAGAGCAACAGAATTTTGTTTCTTACTAGCCCATGAAACTAGTGAATGTCCTAGAACAAAACAAGTTCCACTAGTGCTCTTTCTATCCACTTTATGACCAGCAAAATCCGCATCCGAAAAACATGTTAAATCTATATTAGTTCCCCTAGGATACCAAAGGCCAACATCTATGGTTCCAATCAAATATCGAAAAATTCTTTTAACAGCAAGCAAATGGGATTCCTTGGGACATGATTGAAATCTTGTACACAAACATACACTAAATATGATATCGAGTCTACTTGCAGTTAAGTAGAATATAGATCCGATCATACCTCGATATATTTTGATGTCCACTTCTTTACCTTTTTCATCTTTGTCAAGTTTGATGGTAGTGCTCATAGGAGTGCTTTTGCTTTTTCCCGTTCCATTTTCATAGCCAAACCTTTTGAGTAGATCTCTCACGTACTTGGCTTGGTTTATAAAAATGCCTTCCTCGTTTTGTTGGATTTGAAGTCCAAGAAAATACTTCAACTCTCCCATCATACTCATCTCAAATTCTTTGCTCATGCATGATGAAAATTCTTTGCACAAAAGCTCATTAGTAGAACCAAAAATGATATCATCAACATACACTTGAACAATAAGTATGTCTTGGTTCTTATTTTTAACAAAAAGAGTTGTGTCCGCTTTTCCCATTGAAAAATTGTTATCCAACAAGAAATTTTTAAGCCTATCATACCATGCCCTAGGAGCTTGTTTTAAACCATATAAAGCTTTGGAAAGCTTATACACATGATTTGGAAATTTCTCATTTTCAAAACCAGGAGGTTGTTTCACATAAACTTCCTCCATAATGTATCCATTTAAGAAAGAACTTTTAACATCCATTTGATATAGAATAAAATCTTTATGGCATGCATATGCTAACAACATTCTAATGGATTCTAATCTAGCTACAGGTGCAAAAGTTTCATCAAAATCAATTCATTCTTCTTGGTTGTAGCCTTGAGCCACTAGTCTAGCTTTATTTCTTACAACCACACCGGATTCATCCATTTTATTTCTAAATACCCATTTAGTCCCTATAATGGATTGATGTTCTGGACAAGGAACTAATTCCCACACATTATTTCTCTCAAATTGATTCAATTCCTCTTGCATAGCCATAATCCAAAATTCATCATTTTCGGCATCCGCAAAAGATTTTGGTTCAATTTGAGAAATGAATGTAGCATGCTCACATGTGTTCCTAAGAGATGATCTAGTGGTAACGCCTCGTGAGGGATCTCCTAAGATTACATCTTTAGGGTGAGAGGAAACATACCTCCACTCCTTGGGGAGTGTTTGAGAAGTACCTTCATTTTGCTCCACATTTTGTTCTTCATGATGCTCATCTTGAACTCCATTTATTGTGTCTTCTTGGTTGTCATTTGATGTTTCTTGTTGTTGTTCTTCTTCTGCATTATCATCAACAACTCCTTTCTCCGCAGAGGAGGGGTTAGACTCATCAAAAGTAACATGCATAGATTCCTCCACTACCAAAGTTCTTTTGTTATAAACTCTATAAGCTTTGCTTGAATTTGAATATCCAAGAAAAATACCAACATAAGAATTTGGATCAAATTTACCAAGATTATCTTTTGTGTTCAAAACAAAACATTTGCATCCAAACACTTTAAAATAACCAATGTTGGGTTTTCTATTTTTCCAAAGCTCATATGGAGTTTTATTAAGATTAGGTCTAATCAACACCCGATTTAAAACATAACAAGCGGTTTTGATGGCTTCGGCCCAAAAATACTTAGGCAAAGAGTTTTCATTTAACATGGTCCTAGTCATTTCTTGAATAGACCTATTCTTCCTTTCTACTACTCCATTTTGTTGTGGAGTCCTAGGAGATGAAAATTGATGTTCAATGCCAAAATTATTACAAAATTTTTTAAATGCATGGTTTTCAAATTCACCACCATGATCACTTCTAATACAAGAAACAGAATAGCCTTTTTCATTTGAACCTTTTTGTGGAAAATTCGAAATGCATCAATGGCATCATCCTTATTAGCTAAGAACAATACCCATGTGTATCTAGAATAATCATCCACAATCACAAAAGCATAATATTTGCCACTTAAACTAGCATATCTAGAAGGTCCAAACAAGTCTATATGGAGTAATTGAAGAGGTTTTGAAGTAGAGATATAATTCTTGTTTTTAAAAGAAGTTTTGATTTGTTTTCCAAATTGACATGCTTCACAAATTTCATCTTTTTGAAAACTGATTTTTGGAAGTCCTTTGACTAAATCATTTTTCATAATTTTAGAAATTAAATCCATGCTTGCATGTCCTAATCTTCTATGCCATAGCCAACTATCATCATGTAATGCTGAAAAATATTTATCAAGAGTAGATGCACATTCTATGTCAATGGTATAAACATTACCATATCTATTCCCCATAAACAAAGTTTTTCCATCACATGCATTCTCAATAACACAGCTTGATTTATCAAATACGACTTTATAACCTTTGTCACACAATTGACTGATGCTTATTAAATTATGTTTCAAGTTTTCAACCAAGCATACATTCTCAATTAAGGTTGAAGATACTTTACCAACATTTCCAATTCCAAGGATTTTTCCTTTTGAGTTGTCTCCAAAAGATACGTCTCCACCATTTTCAATTTTGGTGAAGCTTGAGAACCAAGAATAGCTCCCTGTCATGTGTCTTGAACAACCACTGTCCAAGTACCACTTCTTCTTCTTCTTCTTCAAGTCCTGCAGAGAAAATCTTAAGTTTTAGGTACCCAAACCTTTTTGGGTCCTTGAGAGTTAGCAATGATTCCTTTTGGAACCCAATCACATTTCATACCATAATATGCATTTCTCTTCACTGCACATCTATTTTTCATATGACCATCTTGATTACAAAAATGACATGTAATTTTATTGCTAATAGATGTATTCTTCACAAAATAACTCTTGTAGAGTTTTTGTTTCAAATTTGGTTTATAACCAATGCCACTTTTGTCAAATACACATTTTTGTGAGTTTAGCAAATTATCCAACATCTTTTGCCCATTTTTAAATTTGAAGACAATCTCATTTAGCTCATTACTCTTTTTCTTGAGCATTTCATTTTCATTTTTCAGCTCATCTATATGTGATTCTAAATGCTCATGTATGATGTTAGGCTTCTCATTTGATAATGCAATTTCATCATGCAAAGTCTTGTTTCCTATTTCTAGGCATACAATTGTTACATTCAAAGATTCATTTTCATTTTTAAGTTTTGCAATTTCCTTCTTAAGGCATGCATTCTTTTTACCAATTTTCATCAACTCATTATGCAAATCTTTAAAAGTATCATACAATTCATCATAGGTAGGATCACTTACCTCATTAAGATCATCTTCATCTCCTATTGCCATAAGTACTAGATTTGAGACTTCTTGCGATCCTTCCTCATCACTTGAATCTTCCTCACTGTCATCCCAAGTTGCAACCATGGCTTTCTTCTTGTGTTTGTTGATAAGTGGACACTCCGATCTAATATGGCCAGGCTTCTTGCATTCATAGCATGTGATTGCCTCCTTCTTTTCCCTATAGTTCTTGAAGTTTCTGAAATTTCTTCGTTCTTCGGTTTTCTTGAAGAATTTTCTGAATCTCCTTGCTAGCATGGCCAGTTCTTCATCATCTGATTCACTCTCCCCATCACTCTAGACGATTAAGTCTACACAAGAGCACCAAGCTCTGATACCAAATAAAATACTAACTAGGCAACCCAAGAGGGGGGTGAATTGAGTTTATATAAAATAAAATACTAAAAACAAATTTATCATGCAAATATAAAAACGAAATAAATACAATAATAAATAAATTGATTACAAATTAAAAGATAGGGAAAGAGAGAATCAAACACAACAATGTTTACGTGGTTCGGCCAACCTCGCCTACGTCCACGCCTCCAAGCTTTCCGGGCTTGAGGTTTTCACTAAGCAAGCCTCCAAGGCTTCAATTGCTTACACTTGACTTCCAAGGTGTCAATAACCTTTACAACTAGAGATTATCCCCAATCTCTTAACCCAAGTGTATCCCAACACTCACAATCCCTAAAAATGAAAGATTACAATTTGTTTTTCTCTCACACTAAATCAAAGATTACAAGTTGATGCTCAAAGTGTGAATAGATGAAATGAAACAATGTTTTTTATCCCTTGTGAAGATTGCAAACTCGAGTATAAGCTCAATGGTTATGTTGTGATCAGTCCTCTTTGAATTTGAATGAGCTTATTTATAAGTAGAGCTGAAAAACTAGCCGTTATTTGCTGTCTGCCCGAAAACGGTTCACCGTTAGTTGTTAACGGTTAACCGTTTGTTCTGGTCAAAGTTACCGTTAAGAAAGAATTCAAATAAACGGTTTGCCGTTTTTAGGTTACCCTTTCGCCGTTAACGTCCAGTGACCTGAAAATGAATATCGGTTATCCGTTTGAAGTAATCGGCTAAGGCTTTGCATGAGATGACTCTCTGGACGTTATCGGTTCACCGTTTGTAAATAAACAGTTCACCGTTAGTGTACAATAACCTGGAAAAAGAGCAACGGTTATCCGTTTAAGTAAACGGCTAAGGCTGTGGGTGACATTACTCTCTGGACGTAATCGGTTAACCGTTTATAAGTAAACGGTTCACCGTTAGTTTCCAATAAACTCTTTATTTCCGTTTTCACTAATTGGTTAGAGCCTAGACAAACCTTTGCTCTCTGGTCGTAATCGGTTAACCGTTTATAAATAAACGGTTCACCGTTTTCTGCCAGAAACATATTTTAAACCAGTTTTTGCAAAGAATCATTTTCCAAATTAAGATCCATCTTTTATAAGCATGAAAGGAATAGTTTTTATAACTTTCATTTGTTTAGGAAATAACTCCAATAAATTTATCAAAAATCATTTAAAGTTTGTTATTATCAAAATCAATATTATTAACATATTTATGTTAACAATATCGTACCCAAACATCTAGATTTCCAAGTATTCATACAGATCACCTCTTCTTTATAGGCCTAAAGATTAATCCCTCTAGGGACGTCATAAGACGAATTGTGGTATATATGGTGTCTCACCATCTTATATGCCACCAAACTAATCTTTCCTGTACATCTAATGTTTCAGTGTCTCACATATCCCAACCAGGCTCACTCTCTCACAAGGACTCTTTTTGAATGGTTTTCTCCCCTCTTTTGGTGGAGAAAACAACTTGACCTCATTATCAAACACCACCATATCTATCTCCTCCCTGATTAAGAAGGAGAACAATTCACCTCAGTCTTCATTGTCCATCATCCTTATTTCCAACACCCTGTTACCAAACTCTTTTGGACTTAGGACCAAGCTTATGAATGGAAGACTGTTCCTCATAGTTTTTCCCCCTGTATCATGACCCAAACCTTGTCTCTACCCTGAAACAATACCTCTTCGAACTAACCAAAATAATTGGCAATTAGCATGTTAGTTCATGTAAATAAACTAAGGCAAGAATTAAAATAAAATGCTAATTTTATTGATCAATAAATGGAAAGACAACATTAAGCAGCAAATTAAGGACAAGAAAATAATTAAACTCCCCCTAAGAACTAGAATCCAAAAATAAAAAATTCTTGAACAAAAATAAAATCTCCCTAGAATTGAAAATACTACTCCCGCTAATTTATTTCATTAAGACTATTAGTACAAAATTTAAAACCTTACTATTAGTATAAATAATTAGTACAAAGCGAGTAAGGGTCTATCCTACAGAGACTATGCTAGATGTATTTATTATCAACTCTAAAACAAGATTTAAAATAAAATAATAATAGGAATAATAATATAAATTAATCTAACTAAAGAAAATGCCAACTAAAAATAGAAAAGGGGGGATTTTTGAATTTTTAACTAAATAGCAAGAAATAAAGAAATTAAAACTATGAAAACAATAATTTAATAGAGACACTAATTAAAGGAGAAAGAAATAATAATGATGAAAAACTTTAGTTAAAGGATCATTCGCCACCACCAAGTATGGACATAATATATCAATTCTATCATCAATTTCTATTAAAATTATCAACTGTAGACAACAATAAGCTTTGCTAGTCTCAATCTTTTCTTACTTTGTCGTTACGCAAAACAAGGTCTTTACCTAATCTCTAACCATTAAATAATTTAAAACAAGCTCTTTAAATTTAAGATAACGGAAGAATTAAGTAGAGAAAGATGTTAGGTTGATCTAGGTAATAAACACACAAGTTCGGAGTATTTATTCTGGGATATTTTCTTCAATTGAAATCACTATTTCTAATATGCTACTAATGATTAAAATATCAAGGCAATTAAGGATCAAGAATTTTAATCTAACAATATAATTTATTCAAGTCCTATCTAATTGACCACTTAAATAAAACAAGAAAAAAATCATAAACATTAATTATAGAAGAACAATCTCAATTAAATAAATTGAATGATAGAAATTGAACATTAATCATATGATATGTTTGGGGTTTTGAATTCACCCTAAACCAAATAGAAAATATAGCCTAATATAATTGAATTGCAAATAAGAGAATTGATAAAACCTATTAAGGAGATTAATTAAAGTGTGTCTTTTCTTTAATTCATTTCGGTTTCTCCCTTGTTTTTTTTTACTTCTTGCGGCTGCTGGTTTCTCAAATCCTCTTGGCTCCAAAAAAATTCCTTTAATCAAAAGCCAGAAGTCAGCTTTTATAATTCCCAAGAATGGCCGAATCTTTATTGGGTTTTCTTTCCAATTTAAAGGCAATTGATTTCCTTCCCTTGCCATGCACATGCCACCCACTTTGACACTTTCCTTTTTCTTCAATTTGCTCTCCATAATTAAAGCCCATGAACGTGAACTTAAGCTTTGGCAAGACATACATGCAATCTTTTTAAATTGGTCAAGTAAACCCATGCACATTAAACAAGTTTTCATTTTATGCATGCTTGTTCCCAAAGTCTTTATTAATCTCCATGAAATCTCATATGCTTCCGAATGTGTATCCATTAATTAATTAGCTTCCAAGAATCTTCAATTATTTCCTATTCTAATTCCTTCAAGCAAATTTCTTCTTAAATGCTCCGATTTAATTTCTCTTTAATCTCAAAATATACCTAAAATAACAAAATAAAAAAACTAAGATAAAAATTAACATAATAAAATTTAATTTACTAAATTATAAATTAACTAAAATAACTAGAATATTTAAGATCCAAAACAAGAAAAAGATGGAGAAATTAATAGCAAAATATATGAAAAATATACACTTATCAAATTCCCCCACACTTACCCTTTGCTCATCCTCGAGCAAACCTAGAACCAAAATAAAATAAAATCTAAACTAGCCCACTTTTGCAGGAAATCACAATTGCATTTAGAGTATGCAACAAGCCTTTAAACCCTTCGGCAGCCCTAGTGGACAAGTTACAGTCTCGTGAGGGCTTCAACAATGATACCCATAAACATTATTTCCTTTTTTTACAAAAAAAGAACAAAAGAATTTAAAATAACACTAGCCTCAAAGATTGCATAAGTCATATAGCTCAAAGAAAATTTGAAATATAATCAAAGTTCTAACTTTAATTCAATAGTCAATAACATCTCTCTTTTGATTCTCATAGTGTGTGTGAATCAATTCAATTAAAATCCATTCTCAAAATCTTCAATATCAACAACCTTTGCCTTGAACAAGCAAAAGAGTAGGTCAAACTAATCTTATCACTTTAATCTCCAATTTTTTTTCACAGGCATTTGTGTCCATTTCTTTTTTTTTTCCATAGTCAAGAGCTTTCACTCTACCCCTTAAGGTAGTTTTCTTCTCATGGTAGATTATCCTCTACATACTAGTGGTACATAGATCCAAATTACTCAAGGATAACTTCACTCTTAAGGGTTATATATAGCTATTTCTGACTATGGTGCCTGTGTATATAACACTGTATTATGGAGATAAGAATCAAGACAAGCAGTCATTTACTCAATCTAAAATTCTCAACTCAGGCAGCATCAATCTCAAATTCTAAGTCAAAACTATAAAAGAGTTGATATTAGTGCTCATGGTTTAAGAATCTCAATTAAGAGGAAATCAACACAAGAATTAAGTATAAACTACGGTAATATTCATCCCTTTCTAAGAGCCATATTCATTGTCAATCAAATTTTTATAATTGGCTAATATTCAAAACAATTTTTTTTAGAAAACGAAAAAGACAAAGCAACAAAAGCTAAGTTCGAAATCCACCGTGCACACTTAATTCTTACATTGTCCTCAATGTAAGCCTAAGCTAACAAAAGACATAATTAAACATAGGGAAATGAGATGAGACATGAACAAAAACAAACAAAATTTAACACAGAGTTGATAAAGTAAATGAGAATGAGAGGGAGAAAGATCAAATCTGTTATGGTGTGTTCTCAAAATCTTTTCTCCAGCCATTTGGTTGCCTCCCAATAAGCACTTGGTTTATTGTTGATGCGAATCCCATAATTAAACTTTCAAACCCACACTTAATTTGTAGTTTCAACTTCCTACAAAAGTTCTAAACAGATTTTTGACAAAGAAAATGTTGACCCAATGCTTAAGAAAACATGAACCAAAGGTATAGAGAATGATATTGACATCACACTCAAGAAATAGTTTAAATTTATAACATCATACGAATGCAAATTTTTTATAAGTTCACTAGTTCTCAAAAGAACCAAAGAAAAAATAATCTTTCAAATTCAAATAAAATTAATCTCTAATTTTTTTATTACATAGCAAGGTTGTTGATTTTAAATAGGCTAAAAGAAACCCAAGAACCTAAAAATACAAATGGAAATATTGGAACAACCCTCCAAGTAAGTTTGTCAAATGATGCTTCAAAAATCTTCACCAACCCACCATAATTAATGCTATCTTTGACAAACTTAATGCTAGCTTACTATAATTAATACTATCATTGACAAACTTAATGTTAACCCACCATCATTGATGGTAGACTTACCTTACACATTGATAAATTTGAAACAAAAAAACTAAATGAAGTTGAAAAACAAAGGAGTCGTTGAAAATCTCAAGTCTAAACAAGCTGTAATGAATTGGTCATAACTCATTCTACAAAACTCCAAATCTAGCTCTGTAAAATGCATTGGAAAGCTAACTTAATTATTAGTCCAATAGTATATAGATTGCACATTACTTCGAGCCCAATCAATACCAATTTTATTCCGAATTTGACCTTTACATTTGCTACAAATTGTGTATTTGGTTACCCAATAACTTGGATATTGCCCACAATGCATTGTCTTCTCTTCAAGTCCAATTCATGATGTCTTGCACCTTGAATTGCATTTTCAATCCATATTTTCTCAATTAATCCATTTAAAGCAAATTGCATCTTTTTTGCTCTAACTCTTATAATTGGGCCTCCATGAATGTGCAAAGGATTACTTAAAGCTGTAATGGTATTCCCTTGAAGGTTCTTATCAATTGTTCTCAGCCTGACATGGTTCTCAAGTTTCACTCATCAACATACGCAGGTTTATAAAGTTGAGTCTCCTTGTTCGTTGATTTTTATAATCAATTATTATCAATGTCAATGTGCAAGTATACACAACAAGTAATAAAGTGATAAGTATTCAAGATCGTCTCCACATGGATTGATGTTACTCAAAATGTTAAAGCAATCACAATAGTGCAAATCAACTAAAGACCGAAACAAACAATTGTCAAATAATTCTATTGTAACTAATAATGGAAATAAAACAATACTGTAATGAAATAAACTAAGTTAAACGTGTCTGAGATTCAATTGAGAATATAGTAGTTGAATGATCAATCTCTCCTAATGGTGATTGTTGTTTACCAAATTTGCATCAGTTGTTACAATGAGTGCTGCAGCAATGGGTAGAATAAATTTGCATCTGCAGTTATCGCATGTTAGAAATCTAATACCTTTAAATCTACTAACAATGATCAGTTGCTCATATATTTATGGTACGACATTATAACCTTTAATCTCTCCACCCTATAAGCTGAACACCTATGTCTAGAGTATCACAAATCTTAACTTCAAGTATTGCCCTTATGGGATTCAAGGTATCCTAATCCAGGAAACTCGACGTAAGAACAAGTAATACTCTAATAATGTCCGCTAAGAAATGCCATTTTGCTGCTCTATCTTAATTGAAACTATTAAATAGGTGGTCAACCGAAATAACAATTATATTCATAAAAACTACAAGAGTATAATGCTACCATATTACTATAACAACATACCAGAACGGTCAAAAACCCATTGGGTTATTTGTCACTCAACCATAAGTAAATTTAGTGCATAATCTGGATGAGAAAATAAACAAAAATTTATTGATCTCGGAATACATCTAAACAATTCAAGGAAGAAGAGAAAATATAAGTTGAGCACGATGAAAGACAAAATAATTCTGCACGGTTCTTTTCTTTATTTCCGAATAGCACTGCTCAATCTTGATCTCCTTCTTCTCGCCTTTTTAATTATTTTTTATGATAATTCCCAGCTGCCTTTCTATGTGGTGCACGCCTCCTTTTATATTGCAAATTAGGGTAAAAGACCTAAAGTCCATGCACGAGCATGCGTTTAAATTAGGAAACATGCAAATCACAATTTTATGGCTAACCCACGCTTTAAGCTTTCTCCCGCTTTGCTCTCTGATTGCTGCAGCACTGGTTGCTCTATCATCGACAATAGTATTGCATTATTCCCGATTGTGCTTGTCTTCTTTTGTGGCCATCTTCTTTCCTCCTCTTGTTCCCTCTCGTTCATCTAATGTCTCAGCATCCCCTTATGAATTTAAAACCTACAATTATGCACCTATTTTTAGCATAGATTACTTGATTTAAACAAAACTTATTAAAACCCAACTAAAATGAATGTTTATGCAAAAGGTAACCAAAATGCAATAAAAGCACCTTATTTGCTCTCTAAATGATCTTGATTTAAGTCTAGAATTGATGTAATAACTCTCATTTCCTAGAGTTATCACTCCTCTACATTGAGTGTCCAAAAGTTTTCATAGTAAGGCTCAACCTATGACCATTAACCTTGAACTCTTTACCAATCTTTAAGCTTTCAATCTTAACTACACCATGAGGAAAAACATTAATAACAATAAAAGGGCCAACCCATTGAGAACGTAACTTACCTGGAAATAACTTAAGGCAATAATGGAATAACAAAAATTTTTGTCCAACTTCAAAGTTCTTTCTCAAGATCTGCTTGTCATGAAAAGCCTTAGTCTTTTCCTTATAGATTCGTGAATTCTCATAGGCATAATTTCAAATTTCTTCTAGTTCTTGCAATTGGAGCTTTTTGTGTTGGTCGGCAGTGTCTAGTTTCATGTTATAATGTTTCATAGTCCTCTACGCTTTATGTTCAAGTTCCACTGGAAGATGACAAGGCTTACCATATATCAAACTCTAGGGTGACATACCAATAGGTGTTTTATATGCGGTCCTATATGCCCAACCAAAGTGCATCATCAAACTATAGGCTCTAGTCCTTTCTATTCGAATTAATTGTCTTTTTAAGGATTGATTTCACTTGCTTATTAGATACCTTAGGTTGCCCACTAGTTTATGGATGGTAGGATGTAGACACCTTGTGAGTGATGTTGTACTTTCAAAAGAGGGCTTATACTGACCTGTTACAAAAGTGAGTGCCTCGATCACTGATAATTGCCTTCAGCGTTCCAAGCCTTGCAAAGATGTTACACTTTATAAAATCTACCACAACTTTAGAATTGTCAGTTCGGGTGGCTTTTGCTTCTACCCATTTTGAAACATAATTAACCGCAAGAACAATATAGAGATTGCCAAACGATGAAGGAAATTATCCCATGAAATCGATGCCTATAACATAAAAAATCTCAACTATAAAAAAGAGAGATTGTGGCATTTGATTTCTAAGTCCTAAATTACCTGTTCTCTGACAATGATCACAAGATTTGTAAAACAAATATGCATCATTAAATAATGATGGCCAATAAAAACTACTTGCAAATACCTTAAGGGCTGTTATGTTAGGTCTAAAATGTCCTCCATAAGCCAGAGTATGGCAAAATGTGAGAGTAGAAGAAAATTAAGTTTCGGGTACGCAACTTCTAATAACTTGATCAGAATAATGCTTTCACAAGAATGGCTCATCTCACACATATTACTTGGCATCACTCTTGATCTTGGTCTTTTGTGCACATATTAGCTCTTCTAGTACTGTCCTGGTAACCAAGTAATTGCCAATATCTGCATACCAAGGACTAATTATACCTATCTGTAATAACTGTTCATCTTGAAAACTCTCATACAATGGAAGTACATCTTCATTATAGGTAAGTCGACTAAAATGATTTGCCAACAAATTCTCAAAACCTCTCTTATCTAGAATCTCTAAGCCAAATTCTTACAATAAAAGTATCTGTTGAATAAGGCGCGATTTGGCATCCTTTTTTGTGAGCAAGTACCTAATAACTGCATGGTCAAAGTAAACAATTACTTTAGATCCAATGAAATAAGAACAAAATTTCTCTAACGCAAAAAAAACAGTTAAAAGTTCTTTCTCTGTGCTGGAGTAGTTGAGTTGTGCATCATTCAATATACGAGAAGCATAATAGATGACATGAGGAAGCTTGCCCACACGTTGGCCTAACACGGCTCCAACAATATAGTCACTGGCATCGCATATAATCTCAAATGATAAATCTCAGTTGGTGGTAGAATCACAGGGGCCAATGTCAAAACCTCTTTTACCTTCTCAAATGCTCTTTGGCACTCTTCATTGAAGTCAAATGTTGCATTTTTTGAAGTAAGTTGCAGAGGGGTAATGCTATCTTAGAGAAGTCCTTGATGAACCTATGATAGAAACTTGCATGACCAAGAAAAGAACGAACCTCCTTTACGCTAGTGGGAGGTGGTAAGGAGCGAATAAGATTTATCAACTTCAATTCCCCTTTCAGAAATAACATGGCCTAGTACAATACTTTGATTAACCATAAAATGACATTCTTCCCAATGAAGCATAAGGTTGGTGTCAATGCATTGTTTAAGCACAGGTGTAAGGTTATCTAAACATCTATCAAAAGAATCACCATAAACCGTAAAATCATCCATAAATACCTTAATGATGTTTTCCACATAATCAGAAAAAATACTCATCAAACACCTTTGGAAAGTGGTAGGAGCGTTACAGAGACCAAATGACATGCGTCGGTAAGCAAATGTGTCAAGGGGCATGTGAAGGTTGTGTTCTCTTGGTCTTCCAGAGCAATAATGATCTGATTATAACCTGAGTAACCATCAAGAAAACAATAATGAGAGTGACCACTTAACCTTTCAAGGATTTGATAAATGAATGGTAAAGGAAAATGATCCTTTCGAGTGGCTGCATTCAGTTTACGATAATCAATGCAAACTCTCCACCCAGTTTGAACTCTTGTTGGCATAAGTTTTTTTTCTTCATTCTTGACCACTATAATACTTGATTTTTTTGGAACTATCTACACATGACTCACTCATTTACTATAAAAAATGGGATAAATAATCCCTATATTAGGAGTTTCAGTATCTCTTTTTTTACGACTTCCATCATCGGTGGATTAAGGCGACGTTTTACATCTTTCATTGGTTTAGACTATTCCTCTAAAATTGAAGGAAAAGAGGGTAAATTAATATTACAATAGTAAATTGGTCTTCAGAATAAAAAAAAAACCTAGTAATATGACATAAAACTTATAAATCGACATTCGACATTAAGTGTGAAATGAAAAAAAATTGTAAAACACAAATAAGACTAGTAAATTCAAGGAAAATGGATAAATTATTATTGGACAAGTAATTAGTCTTTAGAATTGTAAAAAAACTAAAACCTAGGAAAATAACATAGAACTTATTAATTGACATTAAGTGAATGAAATGAAAATTTTGTAAACCACAGATAGGACTAGTAAATCGAAGGAAATATGGGCAAATTAATGTTAGAGTTGTACATTGGTCTTTAGAGTTTTAAATAATACTGAAACTTATATATGTTACGTAGGATCAACATTTAACAGATTAATTTTGGGAATCACACACAAGACCAGTAATTGTAACTTGCAATTTGAACTAAAAAGGATAATTACCTATACTTAGGTAACTCGTTACGATTTATTTAGAATTAATGGTGGAGACTTTTTTTTAAATATGATGGTCTACATCTATTATGGCATTGATGTCATAATTTTAATCACAGGATTATAGAATGACCCAAAATTTAATCTTAAAATAAACTTATATCATACTTTCCGACTAGAAACAAATGTTTAGGGTAATACATGTTTTTGTCCATTTATTCTAATTGGTATTTATTTATACATTCTGTTTATTTGCATTACTTAACCATTAAATTATGGAGCTGTAATAATCCACGAGATAAATTAAAAGATGCACTCATGCATTATTTTAAACATATTAATGATCATGTAGAAAGTAATTAGTTTGCATTTTTTGTATTAGTTAGAGGTAGGCAACTAGGCATTTATAACCAATGGAGAGAGATAGTTGGTCAAATAGCCAATTATCCTAATTCTTATTATTAAGGATTTTATACATTTCATGAAGCAACAGAATTTGCTTGACAAAAGATAGGACCAAATTATCATGTTAGTATCATCATCATCAACTATACGGTTGTGTTATCATCATATAAAATACCAAGAAATAACAAGAATATAATTCAATCTAAGAGTTTATTCTAGGAAATAATCAAATAACAAATAACCAAGGCTCTCTTTGTTTTCTTGCTTTGCATTATTCCAGCTAGAATGGAGAATTAGCCATCAAATTTTTCTTATTGTATTCTTAAAAAACAACTTCATTTATAATTAATTTTCAAATTAGTGCTCCAGTCAATGAACTATTAAATTTTCCAAGTTCTGTAATGATGTCCATCCAATCACTCTAATGCCAGAAAATAAATTCCTCCATCAATAAACCCATTAAATATTTCTTTGAATTTCTTTACACGAGCTCTTATAACGGGTCCGATGGGGACTTGAATAGGATTTGAAAATACTTCATTCCATGCGCTTGTGATAGTTTTGTCCTCAATTTCATCATTCCCCTCGTCTTGAAGAGGAATTGTCCTCAAATCGCACCTGTATTAGAAGGACGAAAAATAGAGACATTAAAAGTAGCACTTACATTGTACTGACGAGGTAAATCCAGCTTGTATGTATTGTCATTGATCTGTTCCTAGACTTGGAAAGGACCATCCCCTCAAGACAATAACTTGGATTTCGTTTATTCCAAAAATTGTTCCTTGCACATGTGTAACCACACCCAATCGTCGGGTTTAAAGACTAGCTTATGTTGCCCTTTGTTGGCTTGTTTAACATATTGCTCAATTCTCCGCTCAATGTTGAACTTTGCCATTTCATGTATCTGCTTAACAATTTCATCTTTTTTCTTGCCATCTGAGTTTACACGCTTAAAAACATGTAATGGAGTTATATCCAATAAGGTTAAAGGATTAAAACCATAAACAATTTCAAACAATGAATGCTTAGTAGCAGATTGATAAGCAAACTCAACATATAACAAACAAATTTCACAAGTTTTTGATTTTTTTTAATGATAGCTTACAACAGAGTAGATAAAGTTATATTCACAACTTCTGTTTGACCGTCAGTTTGAGGGTGACAAGTAGTTGAAAACAACAACTTTGTTCTTAACTTAGTTTCAAGGACTCCTGATCGGTGTGAATCACGAACTCTTTAGGCCATAGGTAGTGTTGCCATGTTTCTAACGCCCAAATTAACGCATACAACTCCTTTTTGTAAATAGGGTAGTTTAAGGCTACTCTACTTAGTTTCTCACTAAAGTAAGCAATTAGTTGTCCCTCCTGCACTAAGATTTGCTTGCACAAATACCTAAGGCACCCCATTCAATTTCAAATGTTTTATTTAATTTAGGCAAGGACAATAAAGGAGCATTAATTAGCTTTTGCTTGATCCTTTGAAATGCATTCTCTTGTTCTTCTCCCCATTTCAATCAAAAATCCATTTTTATCACTTCAGTAAGCAGTGCGACCAATGTGCTATAGCTTTTCACAAACTGCTAGTAGAAGCTAGTGAGCCCCATGAAAACTTCTCACATTACGCATGCTTGTGGGATGCGGTCACTCTCGAATTGAATGTACCTTCTCTTCATCAACCTGTATATCCTGTGCACTCACAACAAATCCTAGAACACAAGTTTATCTGTGCAAAAGGTACACTTTTTTAGATTAGCAAATAACATTTCCTTCCTATCGAAAGAATTTCAAATGTACTTCATGTTCATCCAAGATTTTGCTATATATTAGGATTTCATCAAAGTAAACAACAACAAACTTGCCAATAAAAGTCACAAAACATGATTTATGAATCTCATGAAAGTGCTCGGAGCATTAGTCAGATCAAAAGGCATGACTTATCATTCATACAAACCATATTTTATTTTAAAGGTAGTTTTCCATTCCCCTCATTCTTTTATTCTAATCTGATGATATCTACTTTTCAAATTAATTTTAGAAAATACACAAGACCCATGCCATTTATAAATCATATCATCTAGCCTAGGAATGAGATGTTGATACTTTACTGTTATGTTGATGATGGCTCGGCAATCAACACACATCCTCAACATTCCATCATTCTTATGAACTAACAAAACATGAATTGCACATGGACTTATGCTTTTTCTCATGTGCCCTTTTTCCATCAATTCATTAACTTGCCTTTGAAGTTCCTTTGACTCCTCAGGGGTTACTCCTATAGGATGATCGATTTGGAATGATTTTACAGGGCTTGAAATTAATCAGATACCAATCCCTCAGATCGAAGGTAAACCATGAGGTCTTTCCTCAGGAAAGACGTCCTCATATTCCTACAAGAGAGAAGTAATAGAACTAGGAAAAGTAGGTCGAGTTCGTTAGTGCTTAAAAATACCTCTTTGTATAAAAGTACAATCATTGGCTAATATAAAAACAACACTCTTTTTATCTCACCCACTCATCCATAGAAATGCTTTTGTTTTCCCTCTAATTTTCTCTCAATAGCTGCATTCTTCTTTGCTTTCTTCTCTCATTTTCCTCGGCCTTTTTCTTACTTTCACTCTTTCTCCCTTTTTCTTTTGCTCATTTTCTTTCTTTTGATCAATTTTTCTCTGTGGCTCATTTAGTCTCCATAAACCTGCTTTGGTGTTAATAGAATAGGAGTGATGTTGTGTTGATTAAACACAAATGAATACTTGCTAGTGAAGCCATCATGCTTAACATGTCTATGGAATTGCCAAGGTAACCCAAGTAACAAGTGTCTAGCCTGCATTGGTACTACATCATATAATACCTTATATTCATACTTGCCAATTTGAAAAGTCACTATTACTTGCTTCTTCACTTTCAACTCACCACTGTCATTCAACTATTGTAGTTTGTATAGCTATGGATGTTTAAGTGTCGGAAGCCCTAACTTCTATACCATGATAGTACTAACAACATTAGTACAACTTCTTCATCAATAATCAAATTTTCACATTGCACTGCTTCATCTTCTTTTACTTGCACACTCAAAACTCTCATATCTACTAAAGTCAATTCCTCAGGGGTTGTATACTTTCATTGTCAACGTCCTCTAATGATGGCATCTCATTTTCTTTCATTTCATCTTCAGTTACAATCTCACTATTGTCCGACAACATAATAACTCTTTTATTCACACATTCACTTGTTATGTGTCCCCTACCTTGACATTTAAAACACTTAATGGCACGATTCCTAATAGTACAAACCATAATGTTACCTTGTGAATTGTACTTGGAGGGCTTGTATCTTAGCTTAGGTACAACAGGTGCTTGTGGCCTCCCATCTCATTTCCAATACCTCGACTTCTAAGGAGTAGAACTCAAGCTTGGGGTTGCACGAGTGTCACCCTTCCTCTTGAGTTTCTGCTCAATCTTGATGGCTTTGTAGAACATCTCCTCAATCTCTACATAATGTTGCAACTCAACCATACTTGTAATCTCCATATTAAGGCCATTCAAAAATCGTGCCATAGTAGATTCTCTATCTTCCTCCACATTTGCTATAATCATGGCAATCTCTATTTTTTTGTAATAATCCTCCATGGTTCAACTACCCTGTGTAAGACTTTGTAATTTTTGGTACAAGTCTTGATAGTAGTAGTTGGGTACAAAATGTCTTCTCATCAATGTTTTCATTTCATCCCACGTCTCAGCTAGACATTCCCTATTTCGCCTCCTATTTATAGCAAGTTGATCCCATCAAATAATGGCATAGTAAAAAAACTCAATCACAACCAATTTTACCTTTTTTACCTCTAAATAATTGTGGCAATCAAACACAAACTCTTTTTTTTTCCTCTCATTCAAGGTATGCTTCCAAGTTGGATTTACCTTAAAATATATTATCTTTATATTCATGCCACTCAAACCATCATCCCTATTCCTATCTCTCCTACCTCATTTATCTCTCATGTAACTACCCATTAAGTCATCCCTTTCATCACACTCATCCTTATAATAGTCATTAATCTCTCCTTTAGCCGAAGCCCTCTCCCATGTTCTTAGAAAATGGGTTGTCGCTGCCCTACACTTGTGCTCTCTACTTGATTTAAATTCTCATGGATGTGCTCTAAGTATGCCCTCATCATCCTTCTCAACTCTCCCATCAATGCTTAAATTTACAAATTTTAAGTGATTGGTGGTTGATCCTCTTCATTTGTGTTTCGTACTTGATTGTGAGACATGGCTGACATCGTCACTACTCTACCTTGCATGTTTCATTCAAGAAAATGATTCACTCAATTCCACTCATGTTTCACTCAAATTTATTGGCTTTTACCCTCTAATATGCTCACATTCTCTTGCTTTTTTCTACGTGTAGTAGTTCTCATTTGGCTCTTATCAAAATAATCAAACCAATATCAAGATTCCAGCAATAATTCACAAAGATTACACCAGAGAGACTCAGATTTCAAAAGCAAGAATACAATGCGTACGTACGATCGGGTTTCAAAAGCATAAATTACCAAAATTTCAAGCAAAATTTTTCATCTATGGTAAAACCAATTTTAGACTCTCCAAGACACTAATAATAGAAAATGAACAAAAGACACCAAAGCTAATTTTTTTTTAAACTCTTAATATCCCCTTCATTCTTCTCTTGTTTCTTTATTTCCCTCCATTTTTGATTTTTTTTTACCATAAATCAGTATAGAAGAGTAATGAGACTCTAAAATTAAAGCAAGACTAACAATTCAATGAATTGAAACCAAAAGACTCAATAATTTTAGAAAGAGTGCAACAACATCAGCCAAAAAACTCTAGGGATTTTCATAACCAAATTTGGAAGAATGGAAATTAAAACTTACAATTAACAGGGATTGAAAACTAAAGATAAAGATAAGAAAAACCCGGTCAGAACCCTGCTCTAATTCCAATTGATACGAACCCTAACAAGCACTGACGCGACTCTAATTAATTTAGTCTCCAAGATCAAATCTAAGCTTGGAATTAAATGGAATCGAGACCTAATGCTCAATGAACACACGAACCTTGGTATGTGAGGATGCTACAATCAGCTATGGATAATTTGATTGAAAATTCAAGAGTTTAAATGCAACAAAAATCCGATAAGTTCAAAGAGTTAGTTTAAGAACCAAAGAGAATTACCTCTCACACCACTTGCATCAAACCTGATTTGTCCTTTTTATTGAATTAGAGTACATTATATAGGGTTGGTACAAGAAATTTAGCCCCATAATTGTCCATAGTATTTTCAGAAGTAAATCTTAAACCAAAATCAAATTAGATCCTAATCTAAAGCAAATAAGGAAAGAATTTAAATTAAATCAGAATACTAATCGGCTTAAATGGCTTACAGCAATTAAAAAGAAATAACTAGTTTGTTTCCCCATTTATCTCCTCAAGAAATATGAGAGTATTTGAAAAGGAAAGTAGTATATTTTCTAAACAGTAAAAGTACTGGAAAAGAAAAATAATATATTTTGCAAACGGAAACTATCCAAAAAGGAAAATAATATATTTTCTAGACATAATGTGCAAGCCAACTTGTTGATTTCATGGAAGTGATTATTTGTAAACTTCAATAGGCTGAATCATGCCTTTAGTGTTGTGAATGTCATGTGCTATCCCTTCAACAAGCCTCCACAAATTTGATTGAGCTCAAGATGCTTGGATCAACCCATTAAGCACATGTTTGAATTTCTTGCATGAGCGCTTGTGATGGGTCTGACATGGACTTGATAAGTGTATATTTTCCATATATTTTGCTATTACTTTCTCGATCTTTTTCTTGTTTTGGGTCTTAAATATTCTACTTATTTTAGTTAATTTATAATTAATAAATGATATTTTTATCTTAGTTTTTTATTTCGTTATTTTAGGTATATTCTAGGATTAAAGAAAAATTAAATTGGAGCAATTAAGAAGAAATCTGCTTGAAGGAATTAGAAAATGAAATAACTGAAGATTCTTGGAAGCTAATTAATTAATGGATACACATTCGGAAGCATATGTGATTTCATGGAGATTAATAAAGACTTTGGGAACAAGCATGCATAAAATGGAAACTTGTTTAATGTGCATGCATTTACTTGACCAATTTAAAAAGACTGGATGTATGTCTTGCCAAAGCTTAAGTTCATGTGCATAGGCTTTAATTATAGAGAGCAAATCGAAGAAAAAGGAAAGTGTCAAAGTGGGCGGCATGTGCATGGCAAGGGAAGGAAATCAATTGCCTTTAAATTGGAAAGAAAACCCAATAAAGATTCGGCCAATCTTGGGCATTATAAAAGCCGACTTTTGGCTTTTGATTAAAGGGATTTTTTTGAAGCCAAGAGGATTTGAGGAACCAGCAGCCGCAAGAAGGAAAAAATGAACAAGGGAGAAACCGAAAGGAATTAAACAAAAGACAGCCGCTTGAATTAATCTCCATGATTGGTTTTATCAATTCTCTTATTCCCAATTCAATTATGTTAGGCTAGATTTTCTATTTGGTTGAGGTGAATTCAAAACCCCAAACATGTCATATGATTAATGTTCAATTTCTATCATTCAAATTATTTAATTGACATTGTTTATGTTATCTTATAATTAATGTTAATGATTTTATTCTTATTTTATTTAAGTGGCTAATTAGATAGGACTTGAATAAATTCTATTGCTAGATTACAATGCTTAATCCGTAATTGTCTTGATATTTTAGTCATTAGTAGCAGGTTAAAATTAGTGATTTCAATTGGAGAACATAACCTAGGCCAAATAATTCAAGCTTGTGTGTTTATTACATAGATCAACCTAACATCTTTCTCTACTTAATACTTCCGTTACTTAAATTTAAAGAGCTTGTTTAAATTATTTCATGGTTAGAGATTAGGTGAAGAGCTTTTTTTGCCTAACGACATACTAAGGAAAGATTGAGACTAACAGAGCTTATTGTTGTCTACGGTTGATATTTTCAATAGAAATTGATGATAAAATTGATATATTATGTGCCTGTTTGGTAGTGCCGAATGATCCTTTAACCAAATTTTTTCATCATTATTATTTCTTTCTCTTTTAATTAGAGTTTCTATTAAATTATTGTTTTCATAGTTTTAATTTCTTTATTTCTTGCTATTTAGTTAAAAATTCAAAAATCTCATCTTTTCTATTTTTAGTTGGCATTTTTGTTTAGTTACATTGATTTATATTATTATTTTATTTTACGTCATGCTTTAGAGTTGATAATAAATACATCTACCATAGTCTCTGTGGTATCGATCCTTACTTGCTCTGTATTAATTATTTATACTAGTAGTAAGATTTTAATTTGGAGCACCCTAATGACATGACCAAATTTTTGGTGTTGTTGCCGAGGACTAGCGTCTAGTTTGTTTATTATCACTTGTGTTTATTTTTTTTTTACTTATTTTTTCTCTCATTTTATTTTAATTAGTTATTTTCTTTCTATATTTAGATTTTCATGAGCATAGAGGACATTCGACTAAAACTCGAACAACTTAGAGCAACCTCATCACATTCAAAACTCGATTTTGCCATCCATATTCCCGAAGACAGAGCGAGGCAGCCTAGAACCCGAACCAATGGCTCAGAACAACAATCGAACACTTAAAGAGTTGGCAGCTCCTAACTTAGACCAGTAACCATTATGCATTGAGAATCTAAATGCTTAGGTAAACTTTGAACTCAAGTCTGCGATGATTCATCTTCTTTCTACTTTTCATGGTCTTGCAGAAGAGGACCGAAATAATCACTTGAAGGAGTTCCATATGGTACGCTCCACAATGAAACCAGTCAGAGTTTCTAAAGAGCAAGTTAAGTGAATGGCATTCCCATTCTCTTTGGCGGATTCTGCCAAGGAATGGCTATACTATCTTCCCTCTAGTATTGACTAGCTTTGGAGAAAAACTTCCCAGCATCAAAAGCTGGCAGTATTCGAAAAGAAATTTGTGGAATCCGACAATATAATGGAGAGTCACTTTATGACTACTGGGAACGATTCAAAAAGCTTTGTGCTAGCTACCCCACCATCAGATAAGTGATCAACTCCTTATTCAGTACTTTATGAGGGTCTACTACTTATGGATAAGAGTATGATTGATGCCCCCATTGGAGGAGCACTCATGGATAAGACACTAGAAGTAGCCCGAAATCTCATTGCTAACATGGCTGCTGAGTCCCAATAGTCCAACACTAGGAATGAACTACTGCAACCACTTAAGCGAGTCAACGAGGTAAGTACTAGTTCCCTCAAACAACAAGTTTCAAATCTTACTTCTTTGGTGCAATAATTAGCCCTGGGGCAACAAGTGAGATTGTGTGGTGTTTATTCCATGGTCAGGCATGTGACTGATATGTGCCCTGCTCTCCAAGAGGGTTCACATGAGTAGGCCAAAGCAATTGAGGGGTTTCTAGGCCAACCAAGACAAAAGTATGATCCCTACTCCAAGTTTTTACAAGGAAAGGTGGAAGGATCACCCTAATTTTAAGTATGGAAACCAACAACAAGGCATCCCTAATGTGGCACCGTCTCGACCACCGAGCTACCCCCCAACAGCAGATGTAACGGCCTTACCAAGTTTGACCACCTCCACCTCCTTAAAACTCTATGCAGTTCCAACAGACTACCCAGACATGGCTCTAACATTTAAAGAATCAAATTGGCCAACTGGCCACATCTATGAGTAGCATAGAGGCTAGAACATTAGGAAAGTTACCTTATCAACCATAAATTAATCTAAAAGAGGATGCTAATGCAATATTTCTTAGGAGCGGAAAGCAGTTGGAACTATTATTAGCTAAGCCATCAAAAGTGTCCACAACATCATCGTACATTGTGACCGATCTCTCCCCTGAGGCTCTTCCTTTAACAAGGAAAGATGATTCCCACTCTGCATTGCCAGTCGACTTATCTGGCTAGGTAAGTACCCATTCACCTTGAATTAAGACACTTTCCATTCCTTCACTATTTCCTAGTAGGTTTAAACAATCCAAGAAAGAGGTGTAAGAAAGGAGATCCTTGAGACCTTTCATAAAGTAGAGGTAAATATTCAATTACTTGATGCTATTAAACAGGTGTCGCGTTATATAAAGTTTTTGAAGGAATTATGTAGCAACAAGCGAAAGTTGAGTGGTAACGAAAAGGTAAATCTAGAAGAGAATGCTTCTGTTGTACTTCAAAGAAAACTTCCTCCTAAGTGCAAGGATCCAGATACTTTTACTATCCCTTGCACTATTGGCAATACCAGATTCGAAAGATGTATGCTAGATTTAAGGGCGTCAATTAATGTCATGCCATATTCGATTTATAACTTCTTGAATTTAGGTCCAATGGAAGAAGCTGGTATAAATATTCATTTGGCTGATAGATCTAATGCTTACCTCAGAGAGGTTGTGGAAGATGTTCTTGTGCAGGTCAATAAATTGGTCTTTCTAGCTAACTTTTATATCTTTGAAATGAAGGATCAATCATTGCCCAATTCCACTCCTATTCTGTTAGGGCGACCATTCCTTAAGACATTTTGAACCAAGATTGATGTTCACAATGGAACCCTCACAATGGAATTCAATGGTAAAGTGATCTGCTTCAATATCTTTGAGGCAATAAGGTATCCCAGTGATGTACATTCTGTCTTTGCCATAGATGATATTAATACTTTGGTGCAAAATTTCTTTGAGTTATCTGGTAATGATAGTTTTGAAATTGCCATACGCAAAAATCTTATAAAGGATAATTCTAAGAAATAGACAAATTTGATAAAGATGATGAGGTAAAGGAAGCTATGGCGATCTTAGATGGAGCAGTCTCATTACCCACCAATGGGTATAATGTTTCTTACCTTGAATTGTCGTTATTAAACGAGAAACTTTTACCTTCAGTTTTGCAGGCACCTACCTTAGAACTTAAGCCACTCCCTAAGCACCTGCAATATATTTACTTGGGTGAGAATGAAGTACTTCTAGTCATAATTGTTAAAACCCTCACTTTAGTTCAAAAAGAAAAGTTAATTAGGGTTCTTCGGGATTACGAGGGAATTAGTCCTTCCACGTGTATGCATCACATTTCACTAATCATATGTGTGGTTTATAAATTTTATGTTTTATTTTACACTTAATGTCAATTTACAAGTTTTATATCATTTTTCTAAGTTTTTGTATTTTGTACAATTCTAAAGACTAATTTACTAGTGTAACAATAATTTACCCCATTTTCCTTTAATTTACCAATCCTATATGTGGTTTACAAATTTTTATTTCATTTCACACTTAAACTCAATTTATAAGTTTCATGTCATATTTGTAAGTGTTCCTTTCTTTACAATTCTAGGGACCGATTTACAATTCCAACATCAATTTACCACATTTTCCTTCAATCTACTAGTCTTATATGTGGTTTATAAATTTTTGTCTCTTTCACACTTAAAGTCAATATAAAAGTGTTA
The DNA here is from genome assembly GCA_029633175.1 of Citrus glauca. Classification (NCBI taxonomy): domain Eukaryota; kingdom Viridiplantae; phylum Streptophyta; class Magnoliopsida; order Sapindales; family Rutaceae; genus Citrus; species Citrus glauca. Next base: position 13,412,945 of record JAQOOD010000004.1, on the reverse strand, counting down.
TATCATTTTTTAAGTTTTCGCTTTCTTTTACAGTTCTGAAGATCAATTTCCACCCCAACATTAATTTACTAATTCTATGCATGGTTTGTAAATTATTTATTTTATTTTACACTTAATGTCAATTCACAAGTTTTATTTCATTTTTTCAATTTTTTTTACAATTCTAAAGATAAATTTACGACTCTTACATTAATTTATCATTTTTTTCCTTCAATTTATAAGTCCTATATGTGGTTTATGATTTTTTTAATTTCACACTTAATGTCAATTTACAAGTTTTTAGTCATTTTTCTACATTGCTTTTTTTACAATATTAAAGGCTAATTTGACACGCCAACATTAATTTACAATATTTTCCTTCAATTTACTATTCCCATATATGGCTTACAAAATTTGTTGTTTCATATTACACTTGATAGTCAATTTATAAATTTTTTGTTATTTTTCTAAGTTTTTATTTTTTTTACAATTTTGAAGACCAGCTTACCACTCTATCAACAATCTATCCTTTTTTCTTCCATTTACTAGTTCTATATGCGGTTTAAATTTTTTTATTTTATTTCACACTTAATGCCAATTTACAAATTTTCTAAGTACTAGTTTACCACTCCAACATTAATGAAACTCTAAGTAGGCAACCTAAGAAGGGGTGCAAATTGGGTTTTTAAAAGATTCTTCAAAAAACAACCAATAATAATAATACTTTAAACAACAAGTAAATTTAATAAGTTAAAGGTAGAGAAAACAAACAAAATAATTTTATGTGGTTTGCCAACTTGCCTACATCCATGCCTCCGTGCAAACTATGCTTGAGGATTTCATTAGCTAAACCTTACAACCTAAGGCTTTAAGATGCTCACAATTGACTTCATTGACTTCCAAAGTATCAATAAACTTTTAAAATTCCAAATGATCCCACCCTCGTTTCCCAAGTGTTTCCCACGCTTATAATCACTTGTTTTTTTATGTTGAAATGAAGATTACAAGGATCACTCTCCTCACAAGAAGCAAATGATAGCCCAATAATGAATCAATAGATATGGAGAAGCAAATGAAAGCTCAAGATGATTTGTATGAACAAGTTTAAGCTTGATAAAGATTGAAGAACTCTCTTGGAAATGAACTTGATTTAGCTTTTCATAGTTTTAAAAAGACAACTAGTCGTTATTCACTTTCTAGAAATTATTAAATCATCGCTAATTTTGGAATAGATCGTCGTTTGACTAACGTGGCAAGTTACCACAATTTGAAATTTTATAGTAATCTGATCGCTATTTAAAATTATTGGCTAGTCATTTGAATTCCAAAAACTATCAAAAAATTATCGGTTAGGCAGCTACAGTGAAATGGTTAGCCACTAATTTTTCAAAATACTAGTTTAGCTCTAAAATTTTCTAAAATTATGTTGTGGCCTAAAACTTTATTAAATTTTGAATAAGTCAGTCCACTTCTAGAATTTCAAACAATACTTGTTGATTTCAAAGTTCTCATAACGTTTTTAATTGTCTATAAATTTCAAAACAACCAATTTCATAAAATCATTTTTTCTTTCTATATAGAACCTTTATATTATGAAAATAATGATTAATTTAAAATGTCATGAAAAATAAGTTGAGCTTTTAAATGCTTCATAATGCAAAAATTTAATCATATTAACCTTACAAGAAATGTAACAAGAGAAATCACCTAAGCTAGTACCTTTGAGGCTTGTCCTTGACTTGATGAGCTTTATGCCTCTACCCATTTGAGTGTCTTGAACTTGATCTTACATGAATGAGTTTTATCCTTCAAGAGCTGGTGAGATTGTGAAATATATATGCGTACCATTTTAACATCATCAAAGTGGTATATTACTTTGTTCCCCCTTTTGACAACAAAAATGTTCAAAATGCATGTTACTAAAATGGAAGCAATAAGAACTAGGTAGGATTGCCAAGGCAGCTCCCCTTATCAATAATCTACAAATCAAGTAATAGACCAAACAAAGGCATGCAAAGTCATAGGACATAATATCAACTATCCAATCTCCATAATTAATAACCATATTTTACAAATCAAGACAAGTAAACTCATCATGGTTCTAAGTGACACTTCAATATATCTTATATATTATCATATGCACCAATATCTAAAAGTACATGTGTTTCTCCCCCTTCCAATATCATTTAAAGCAAGAAATGAATGCACATTCAACAAATTCTCAATGACCCAAGGCCCCCTCTCGGGGGCCGAACTACGCAGAAGATATTGTCAGATGGGGAGTTTGGCTGGGATGACACATTTGTTAAAAGTTAACGCAATTATCCTAAGATGAGCCCAACGAGAACAGAAAATTTCATGTGGAACAAAATGGTAAAAGGTCATTTGATTTTGATTTTCAGTATGAGTACAAACTCTAAAAGCGTAAGTTCAAAAAATGCATTAATTCACCAATCATAGATCTCATAAAATCAAACTTCATCGAATGCAATGTAATCATCAAAGCACATTCTTTATCAACAAAAATTAAGCAAAACATAAATACATAATGGCAATATATAGATCATCAAAATCAATATAGCTATCAGGATAAGCCATCATTATGAGTTAAAATAATAAGTAATCAAATCCATAATTACAAAAAATCATATATGCACATACATAAGTGATGAACAATTGTTGTTTAAGTGATGGGTAATGATCTAGATGATGAGACCCATCAAGAGAATACCATTAAAGCTTTAAGTGATCCTTTGCATATTCATGGAGGCCCAATTACAAGAGCTAGAGCTAAAAAAATGCAAGTTGTTTTAAATGGATTAATTGAGAAAATATGGATTGACAATGCAATTCAAGATGCAAGAGATGATGAATTGGGCTTCTAGAGAAGTCAAAGCATTGTGGGCATTATTCAAGTTGGGCAATCAAATACACAATTTCGGTTAAATGCAGAAAGGGTAAATTTAGAAGCAAAAACTAGTCTTAATTGAGCTAGAACTAATGTGCAAGCTATATACCATTGGAAAGATAATTAAGTTAACTTTCCAATCAAATTTACAGAACTTGATTTGGAGTTCTCTAGAAGGCATTATGACCAATTTATTACAACTTGTTTAGACTTGGAATTTCCAACGACTCCTTTGTTTATTCGATTTCATTGTTTGTTTTGTTTCAAGTTTGTAAATGTGTAAGGTAAGTCTACCATCAATGATGGTGGGCTAACATTAAGTTTGTCAATGATAGAATTAATTATGGTAGGCTAGCATTAAGTTTGTCAATAACTAGAATAATTAATGATGGGTTGGTAAAGACTTTTGAAGCATCATTTGAAAAACCAATACTAAGGGGGCTGTTCCAATGTTTTCATTTGATTTTAGGATATTATCTTTTTACTACTAAAGTTATTCTGATATTTCATGTCAATACCATGCTTTGCCGAAAAGTGCATTTTACTACCAAACGTTTGCGTCATTATCAATTCACTACAATTCCGTTAAAGAATGTTAAAAATTTGCTGATGTCATAAGGGTATCAAAGATATTTCCAGCTATAAGAGTAAAATTGTCTATTATTTTGATAGATAAATTATCATTTTACTACCAAGCTTTTAGGGGCATTATCATTTTACTATCGATATTTGAGGGAAATTATCATTTTACTACCAAATGCTTGAGGGTAGAATCGACTTTTAACTCAATTTCCGTTAAACATTAACCTTTTTTTTAACGGAATGGTAGTGAATTGATAATGATGCAAACGTTTGGTAGTAAAATGCACTTTTCGAAAAATCATGGTACTAAAATGAAATGTCAGAATAACTTTAGTAATAAAATGATAATTTTCCTTTATTTTTTTAGGATCTTAGGTTTTTATTAGTCTATTTAAACTCAACAACCTTGCTATGTAAGATAATTAGAGATGAATGTTATTTTGAATTTAAAAGAAAATTCTTTCTTTAGTTCTTTTGAGAACTAGTGAACTTATTAAGAATTTACATTCTTATGGCGTTCCAAAATAGACTTATTAGTCACCTTCGAATCTAAATCTTAAGTGTGGCGTCCATATCCTTCTCTATACCTCTGGTTCAGGTTTACTTAAACATTGGGTCAAGGTTTTGTTTCACTTAAATATGTTTAGAACTTTCTTGGAAAGTTGAAACTACAAATTTAGTGTGGGTTTCAAAGTTTTATTGTGGGGTCCATATCAATTAGCCTATTTAAACTTAGAAATCTTGCTATGTAGGACAATTAGAGATGGTTATTTTGAATTAGATTTTACATTCTTGTGGTATTCCAAAATAGACTTATCACTCACCTTCTCATCTAAATTTTGAGTGTGGGTCAATATCCTTCTATATACCTTTGGTTCATACTTTCTTAAACATTGGGTCAAGGTTTTTGTTTCGCTTAAATCTGTTTAGAACTTTTTTGGGAAGTGGAAACTTCAAATTAAGTGTGGGTTTCAAAGTTTCATTCTAGGGTTTGCATCATTTGGTATCAGAGCAAGTTTCTAATCAGATTTGAATGTCTTATTTATTTTATTATGAAAAGAAAAGAAAAAAATATAGAAAAAAATTGATTGCAAAAGGATTCAAGTATTCTTACTTTCATCAAATGGAATTTTAGTTATTCATTTTCCTTGACATTGTTTACACATAATATCAATTGTGTTCCTTTGCTTGCTTTTTTTTCTTTTCTTCAATTTCCTTTGTTGTTCTTTGTGTCCTCTTAATTTTTTTTCTTTGTTTAATGTGATGGTTTGTCATATTTAGTGTGCCACCTGGGTTTTTCTTGATTTTGTTTGATTAGTTCAATAAAGAACTAAAAAGAGAGAATTAAGTGTGGTAAAATGCAAAAGTTTGTGAGATCATTAGAGGATAAAAGCCAATTTGAGCGCATGAATATGATGTTTGGAGAGATCCGTGACAAATTAGAAAGGCAAGACACTGTCATTGCCAATCTACAAAAGGGGCAATAGCCAATAGCTCCTAATGTAAGAAATAATAAAGGGCGTTGTTGGGTATAAACTCAAATGCTATTGGTGTCAATATTCAAGTGTACACAACAAGTAATATAATGATAAGTATTCAAGATCATCTCTATAGGGACTGATGTTATCAGACTTGCTACGGCAATCTTAACAATGCAGATTTTGTTCTAACTTAAAATAAAATAATAATGAAACTAATATACTAATTAAAATAAAAATGTAATAAATAAAATGTAACAAAGTAAATTATCACGTCAAACTCAAATATAAAACTAATAGGAATATAGAGTATTTGAGTGAATAAACTCTCTTAATGGTTTTGACTATTTTTCTAATGTTTGGCTTAGTTGTTCCAGCATCTGCTACAGCACTGGGTATAATTCTTATGTATCCTCAGTCATCGCATGTTGGATATCTTATATCTATATGCAACCTAACAATGATTAGTTGTTATGCCAAAATAAGATATAGCATTACACGTTTAGGTTCTATTTGCTCTACAAGATCAAATTCAGGACCCCAGTATCATTGTTAGATCATCTGTCTGAATTCAGAGTCAAGTTGAATAACTCTATTCTTGAGATCTGTAAAATCCAAGTAGAATTATCCATAATTGACTCTGAAAAACAGCAACCTTCGTTGTTTGCTCCTACACAACCTTTGCCCAGACATATATCCCTAAATATGTATCCACCTTTGTACACTTCGTCTTTATATGGGAAACCCCATGATTATTCCAAAACATTTAGCTTTACCTACAAGTTATTTCAGTCCTCTTCAAAAACACAAGCCTCAACCTCTATACCATCTTCCTCTACAACATCTTCTAAACAACCAACAAGAGTAAACACTCCTCTAACTTCAAATCCTCCCTCACAAGCTAAAAATAAACATCCTAGCCAACCCAGTCAACAATATGCTGCCTATGCAGTCCATTTACTACACTTAACTTCTCCTTCTGAATCTTCTCATTCTATATCAAAATCAGTAAGTGAATCTGATTCTGCCTCAAATTCGAAAGCTGAATTTGCTGATATTACCAAATTACTCATTGCCATACCGTCCATTAGTTCTAATGATCCTTCTCTATCAGAATTCCCACCTGATACACTTATAGTAGAGGAATAAGATGAAATGAGCACAATTCCTCATAATCGACCTGATATAGCCAAATGGTCCTTGGTTCACTCTTGATGACATCTCTAAGGCGAAATGGCCTTCACGGTTACAGGAATTTACGGCCTGGATTGATGTCCAAATGCTCAGGCCTGGTTTATCCGTCCAATCAGTCCTAAGAGAACTTAGTTCCAGATTTCTTGGTTCACTAAGAGACTGGTTCAACAATCTTGGTCAATATAGACAATTGCAGTTCATACAAATTCCTGACGTGGCCACAGCATTAGGCCTCCTATATGAACAATTCATCAGAGAAGCAATCCCAGCAAATGAATTGGCATGAAAAAGAATATTTTCAAATGAAATGTTGTTTGCTTCAATAAAAAGATTTGAATTATCATTACAGGTGCATGTCTGCCTTGTTCTATAAGCCAAATTGGTTTAATGACCCAACACTCAAACATGTGTTTGTAGCCTCTTTGCCAAAGGAACTTCAGCCTGAATTACAACGGTAAATGAACCTCCACCAATTAGACATTTCCAACCCGTCTTTTGGAAAAATTTATCAACTAGTAGTGAGCTGCCTTGAACGTGTATGTGAATAAAAAGAATTTTTCAAAGACTTGATGGAAAACCATCAACCATTCAAAAGTGCATGTAAGAAGCCTCATCTAAAGGTTAAGTGTAAAATTGAAAAAAATTGCACCTGCTCCTCAAAAAAGAAATCCCATTTTAAAAAAGTCTTCTCCAACAAGAACTCTTATTCTAGACCAAAGAAACCCTACTGGTTCTTCAAAATGAAAGATCCATTCTCTTCTAGAGATTTGCAAAAAATTGCCCAAATAAGTCGGCAAAGTCCAGTCGTCTTCTCCATCATTTACAAACCTCCACTGTCATATCTGCCCATGATGATATTGAGTTCTTTTTTTTATAACAAGAAAGTGCCAATGAAGAAACAATCTTTGCTCTTGAAGAGACAGATACAGATTCTTACTTTAACTCAAAAAAAGTCCAGATAATTAACATGGTCCACATTCTCCAAGCATTTATTGCTCAATATTCCATATCCATACCCTCCATCTCAGTCCATATTCTCCCTTCAAAATTCCATAAAACCATCTCTGTCGTTGGCTTCATAGACACTAGTGCCCATAAAAGTATGTTACACCCTTCAATCCTCCCTCCAAATTGTTGGGTAAAACATATTGAAAGTTTTAAAGCTGTAGATGGCCAAATCTTTCAAACCAGCCTTATCACTAAAGCTCCCATTGGGGCCAATTTTTCCAAATCATGTCATATGGTCAAAGATTATTGGCTCAAAGCTTCCAGATAAGGATTTACTGATTGGCTTTAATTTATTGGCCTTATCCAAAAACCTACAGATCACAGCTGCAGGGGTCTCCTACAAAAGACAATTTAAGCCATATACAAATATTTTACGTCTATATAAACTTTTAGAGACTACACCATCATACCAGCCTTACATCAAAAAATTTCTTCCCTTTTGTCCAGAATCCCATACCAAATTCAGTCATTCAAACCCTCTCTGGAAAAATACTCAATTCTTCATTAAGCTTCCCTTCAAGCTTAACGAAGATGTTAATCCCACCAAAGCCACACATCTAGGTATGTCTTCTACAAATCTTAAATTGGCTCAACAAGAATGTTCAGACCTCCTCCAACAAGGTCTCATTGAACCCACCAAATCAGACCGGGCGTGCCAAGCATTCTATGTGGAAAAACGATCCAAAATCATTCGAAAAAAAAAGAGACTTATCATTGATTACCAACCCTCAAATTGTTCTCTTCAAGATGACAAGTTCCCTTTACCCAAAATCCAATCTTTGTTCGTCCACCTCCATGATGCAAAGCTATTATCAAAATTTGACCTTAAAGCAGGTTTTTGGCAACTAGGCATTTATCCCAATGATAGATATAAAATTACTTTTTGCATACGCAATGGCCATTATCAGTGGATTTTCATGCCATTTTGGCTTAAAGGTAACCCCTTCTCTTTTTCAAAAAGCTATGACCAAAATCTTTGAGCCAATCCTCCATCACACACTAATCTATATTGACGACATCCTCATATTTTCCATAAACAACGTGACTCACCAAAAATTATTGGACCACTTCCTCACCCTAGTGGAATCCCACGGTATTATGCTTTCTGAAAAGAAAAGCACCCTAGGTCACTCCACAATTGAGTTTCTTGGCATGATCCTCGAAGATAGACACTATCGTCCAGGTCCCACATAGCACAAGAATTGTTGCACTTTCTAGATGAGCACCTGACCAAAAAATAGATCCAACAATTCTTCGGGATAATCAATTATCTTCGCGATTTCCTGCCACATGTATCTGTCTATACAAGCCAGCTGTCTAAAATGTTGAAGAAAAAGTCCCCCCTTTGAGGTCCAGATGAGACATCTGTTTTCCAACACCTAAAGCTGATCGCTTAAAATCCACCAGCTTTAAAGATTCCATCCACTGGTCAAAGAATTCTCCAAACTGATGCTAACAACAAATACTGGGGTGTCATTCTACTCGAATTGATAGATGGCAAAGAACTTTTTTGTGCCCATGCCAGCGGGCAATTCAAGGACCCCGAAAAGCACTACCATGTGATACATAAAGAGATCTTGGCTGTTAAGTATGGAATTAAAAATTCGAGTTCCACTTGATTTGTCATCATTTTCACATCGGTCTTGACAACTCTTCATTCCCCAAGATCCTTGAATTTAAAAACTGAACCCTCCTTGATAAAAAGCTGCTGATAAACTCTCTTAGTAAAACACATGAAGGGAAATCAAAACCTCATCCTTAACCTTTTGTCCAGGCCGCACAAAATCTCACTAATCACCTCTCAGTCATACTTTCCTGTCATAGCCATGACGACCTCTTTACCTAACCTAGCTCTTATCCAGAAATCCTTTCCTTTAAATCTTACATTCACCACTCTTAACCAGATCCAAGACTTCGTCTAGAAATTTATCTATCGCTATATGTTTAAAGTCCACCAAACTAGTCATGATAGTGTCATGCATTTTCATCTTGACGGTTTATTTTTTTTACAGGTCTTTCAGTTAGTCTGTTTAAGGATATCTCTAAAGATAAGTTATGGTGCATATGGTGTAAAATGGTTCTCTATGCTACAACACTAGTATTTCCAGTCCAAGCAATGCTCCAACATCTCGAGACTCCTAAGAATGCTAGTTCTATGTTATGGACTCTTCTTGAGTGGTTTTTTCTCATCCCTTGGTGGAGAAAAGAATTCACCCGCATTCACTACCAGAATCACTTTCACTTAATTCCAACAAGTGAAGCCAATCAGTTTACATCAGTCTTCATCATCCAACGTCCTTATTTTCAACATCCTGTCACCAACCTCTTTTGGACTCAAATCAACTCTATGAATGGAAGACCTTTCCCACTTCTTCTTTCTTAAAACATAATCCCACTATTGTTTCAGCCTTAAAGAATTTCCTCTTTGATATCAACCATTACCAACCACCTTAAACTCCTATCTAGCATACTTTACAAGGTCCTCAACATGAAATTCTCATGTTACCTCCACCTGGTGTAAGCAGTACTCCACTCACCAGTGGAATCATCATAAAAGAAGAAAGACCGGACTACACAGACATTCTATTCCAAAACTTTCAAGATCCTTTGGAAGAATTCATGTCTCTCCTCTCCTTTCCAAAAATTTCGCAAAAGACTCCAAGCACTCACCTTGCATCAAGCTCCTCTGCCCCACAAAACGAGACACATGTCAACTCTCGTGACAACTCTTCTAATAATTCTCCAACACAACAACCTATGTCTCTGTTTGATAAAATAGACAGTAATGTAGACAACATATTGCCATCTTATAGCTTTTGAAAAAGCATCTCCCAAATTTTTCTTTAAGCTCGCACTTTAAAAAATGTTGTAATAATTGTGGTTGTTTTTTGACATTTCCTTTAGCCCATGTGTGTTTGCTGGGCTCTTGTCAAGAAAGTGGTTGCTTTTTTACTTTTGATTTTGTAATAATTGTACCAACTTTTACTTTAGCCCATGTCTATTTATCGAGCTCTTGTTAGAAAAGTTTGTCCTTTTCTTAGCTTCTTCCTATATATAAAAGGGGAAGTCTTTTGTTGAAAGAAATAAGAAAGTTTTAAAGTTTTAAAAAATTAGCTTGTGCAAATTTATGGCTTTCTAATCTCCTTCTCTGCTTTCTTAAAATCCTGATAAAAAAAGGAAACACTATCATCATCATTCATTTCTACCCATACACTAAGTATGCTCTGCACTTGCCTCTTCGAGGATCCTGTGCATTAGAAAACAGTGTTATCACCACCAATAAGATAAAAACCACTACAGTCCACCTTGTGTGTCACCCTTCCACCCTTTGGTATTCGGTGTTTTTGGGTGAAGTAGTGGATAACCGAGTGGTATCACTAATTTTAGACTAAGCATTGCCCTTTTGGACGCAATTTGAACTCAATCTAGGAAACCCAATCTAAAATCAAGTATTGCTCTGATATTTTCTACTAAGATAGGCCATTTTGTGGCTCGTTCTTAGCTACTATCATTACATGGGTGATCAGCCAAAATAATGAATAGAAATAATACTATCAAAATAAATGCTACGTAGAAACACAAATTTTCAGTCAATAAACCATCAAGATTATTTATCACTCAACCATAAATAAATTTAGTTCATGGTTTGCAAAAGAAAAATAAAGAACAAAGTTCCAACTATCAAACATATCCTCATGACTAAAACCTAAAAAAGAAAACAAGGGAAAAATAAGAAAGACTGAGTTCCCAAATGAATTCTGCAAATTCTTCTCTTGTGCAGCCCTAAATGTCTCTCTTGAATCTTATTTTTCTTTTATTTCTTTGTAGTTTTCTCCTTGGGTGACGGCTCTCTTTTTTTCCTTATGATGTGTGCTCTTTTTTATAGTTGAAAATTAGGATAAACGGAAGCCTAAGTCGCGTGTTTTCCAGATTAGAAAATTATAGATCGTAATATTCTATAAAATTTTCTCTGTCGTTGCTCCAGAATTACTACAACAATGGCAATGGTTGCTACAACAACAATTGCTATAGCAACGACTACAACAACTGCACTGTTTCATAGTTGTTTTAATTCTTCTGTAACCATGTTCTTTTCCATCTTTTGCAAGCCTATTGCATTAGCATTCCTTCCTTAAAATTTAAGCTTTCGGTCACCTACAATAATGCATATGATTTAAGCACACAATTTATTATAAATCAAATAAAATTTATAAAGAATAAACTAAGTTGAATGATTATGCAAAATATAACAAAACTGCTATGAAAACACATCATTTATTCTTTAAGTGGTATTAATTTAAATCTAAATAGTGCTATAATAACTCTCATTTCATAGAGTTATCAGGTGTTCTGCCATGGGAGAAGAAGATGGGGATGACCTAGATAATTTTGATGATAAGGCCACTATTAACATGCATGGAAGAGATGATTGAAGGGCAAGACATATAGATCATGACTTGGGGAGTATCAAACTAAAAATTCCTTCTTTTCAAGGTAAAAACGACCTAAAAGCTTATTTGGAATGGGAAAAAAATGTAGAGCTCGTATTTGATTTCCACAACTACTCTAAGGAGAAAAAAATTATTGTTGAATTTAATAATTATACTATTATTTGGTGGGATCAGCTCGTTTTAAGTAAAAGACGAAATTGTAAAAGGCCTATAGACACTTGGGAGGAGACTTGAAAGTGGAACCATAACCAAAAAAGAAAGGTGGTTGACTTGAAAGTGGAACCACAACCAAAAAAGAAAGGTTCAACTAGAGCCAATTTGGGTTCATCTTCCTCGTGGAAGTCAAAATGGAGCAAAGATGAAAAGGCTGTTTTAAAGCCTAAAATTGAGCCATTCAAGGATCATAAAGAGGGAGGCAACCAAACCAAAGGTAAATCTGATTCTTAACACTATAGAAATAGAAATATTAAGTATTTTAAATATTCGGGGACATGTCATATTGCAAAGCAATGCCTAAATAAGAGAGCAATGATCTTGAGGGATGATGGTGATGTTGAAATCGAGAGTGAATCAGATGATAATCCTATGCCACCTTCGGAGGATGATAATGATGGTATTGAGTATCATGTTGATGGTAAATTGATAGTTGCTAGGTGTGCTCTCAACATGCAAGTAAAAGAATATGCAGAGGTACACGTGATAACATCTTTCATACTAGATGCCACATCAAAGATAAAGTATGTAGTATGATAATTGATAGTGAAACTCATACAAATGTAGCTAGCACTAGTTTAGTTGGAAAATTAAATTTAAAAACTTTGAAACATCCTAGGCCATATAAGCTACAATGGTTGAATGATTGAGGGGAAGTTAAAGTAACTAAACAAGTGTTGATTTCATTCTCTATTGGGAGATACAAGGATGATGTTTTATGTGATGTAGTACCCATGCATACTGGACACATTCTTTTAAGGGGACCTTGGCAATATGATAGGCGTGTGACAAATGATGGTTACTTAAATATAAATTCTTTCTATGGTCATTCTCTTTGGTCTCTACACTTTTGGCAAAGATTTAATAATTTTCTTTACTTTTTCACTATTAGTAAATGTCTTTCCTAGTGCTTCAAGAGAATTCATAATATCGGTGAATCTAGTATACATATCATGGACACTCTCGTATGACTCCATTTGAAACATCTCATATTGTCATTGAATATACTAATTTTACACTCCTTGACTTAATTTGTTCCCTTATTGACAACCTCAAGTTTCTTCTAAATTTTATATGCATTTTTACAATCTAAAATTCTATGAAATTCCTTTTTATCTAAGGCTAGGGATGGCAACATAATCCGAACCCAGCTCTTATCTGGAAAAACCCGGATAATCCGGTTTGGGTTGAACCCGTGGAGGTGAATTAAATGCATAACCAGATTTAATTTTTTAAATCTGGACATATCTAGGTCCGGATCCAAATAGGTGAACCTATATATATGGAATCCGGACCCGGATATCTTTATTTTTTAATAATTTTTAATATAGATCTAAAATAAAGAAAGGGAAAGAAGAACCCTAGCACAGCCGGCCCTAGATTGCAATTCACATTTTCCTCTTCTCAAATCTCACATCTGTGGGCTGCTAACCATATCTCCTCTTCTCTTCATCAAATTAAATCATCTTCCTCATTGATTCAACCATTTCCTCTTCTCTACGCTCATTATCAACATCATCAGCCACTGTGTTCATCATCATCAGTCGCTTTGTTCCTCTTCTTTGCATTGCTACAACATCTAACCTTTCTCAATCGTTCAACTACTGCAAAATTGAGTGGACTAGCTTCCACCTCTAACCCACCTCTGTTTCTGTCTTGTCATCTCTTAATAAACTGTCTCTCTGTATGGTTCCAGTGGAGTTGGGTGGGGGCTCACTTGTCAACTCTTTACAAACTCTCTCTCTCCATGGCTCTTGTCGAGCTGGTGTGGGGACTGCCTTTGATGCCATTACATGGTGGATCTGGGTGGGCCACTGTCTTTGAGGCCATTATTAATTTAATCTTTTTTTTTGCAGTAATTGCAGCATCTCTATATCTCTTTTGCAGTAATTGCAGCATCTCTATATCTCTATGTGTACTTGACAGAATATCATTGTCGAGTGTTAGAAAGTGCATATTTATAAAGGAGAAAATCGTTATTTTACATATCAAGTATTACTAACAACCCTTACTTTTATGTATTTAAGTTTCTTGTAATTTAATTATGTGTGTTTTATTTTAATTAAGTATTTTATGTATTTTAGGGGCATTATAGTCATTTCATAATAAACGAGAGATCAGATGGCAAAACGGACATCATTTTTTAACTCAGGACGGTCGAAAACCTAAGGAGGAGTATAAAAGGAAAAATGGTATTGTTCACATATACGATACTATTCACATGTACGGGTACCGTCTACGTTACTGTTCACGATACTGTTCACATAGACGGATCGATGACGTGGCATTGACTGATGATGTGTCATTATCCAATTGGGCTAAAATTCTTATGTACTGTTTATGGTGACGTGGCAGCATATTAGTGAACCAAAAAACTAGCGTACGGTACATGCAACACAGGGGATTAGTTACTGTGCAAATAGTGGCTGAACCACGTCATTGTGCAAATAGTGGCTGTTGACTTTACTGTTGACTGATGACGTGGTGAAATCCTGAGCGTCCAAACTGTTTTTAATCCGATGGTCATGATTTACTCGATATATCTATAAAAAGGGGGCCTCCTCCCCCTAATTGGGGACCTCTGAATCCATTTTTGGGATTCATTTTCTGTAATTCTCTCTCTATCTTGTATTTTCTACGTGTTTTAATAAATTTCCATTTTTCCCCTAGTTCAACTATGAGTGACTAATTTTCTTTCGAGCTTGGGTTGAAGGTGAAGTCTCAACATGTGTCATGGGGGTGATTTGGTAAATTTATTTTCTCTTCCCCTCTAGTTTTTGTGGATGTTTTGACTTCTCATCGACAAATAATACTAATCTTGTCTAGTACTACCCTGGTTTCACCGGCACCCTAGTATAAGATTTTATTATTTGGCACGATAAGCCCTTAACACCATATTTATTAGAGCGTGGTTCATGAGGTGTGGATTCCCCTCTCGTGATTTAATTGTATTAATAAGGAATATTTAGCCCATGATGCATGTTGATACGGATCCAGATACCCAAGTACGTCATTTAATAGATTTACACTTCAATTTATTCTTGCCATTTCAATTCCAATTTCAGAATTTATTCTCGCCATTTTAATTTAAGTCTTAGCATAATCCAAATCATTTTCATCAATCCAACCACCCATTTACAGAATTAATTCTATAAATAATTAAAATCCACCTCCTCGTGGGATCGACACTCGCACCATTAATCTATACTACAACAGATTCGTGCGCTTGCGAGTTCAATAAAATTTGCATAACAAGTTTTTGGCGCCGTTGCCGGGGAGGTAAGTAATTTTAATTCATAGAATTAATTTTTGTGAATATTTCCATTTAATTTTTCCTTGTATTTTTTTTAAAAAAAGTGAATCTACATTTAAAGGTTAGTATTTCTTTTCTTTTTTTTTCTTTTTTAAAATTCTGTAATTTAATTTTCAATTTATTTTCTTTGTAATTTTTTTATTTATCTTATTAATTTATTTTTAGTTAATTTATTTCACGTATTTCTTTTGTGTATTTTTATAGTAAAGTTGTAATAAGCGCCATAAGGTTAGTATCATAATTTTCCCTCTTCTTTATTTCTATTTGTTTTGTTCTCATCTTTTTTTTTATTTTATTTGTTTTGTTCCTATTTATTTTTGTGTTTATTGCATGCATGGTCGTAGGTCATTATTACCCAATCTTGAACCTATAGACCTTGAATTAGAGAAAACACTTCGCACACACAAAAACATTAAAAACAAAATGGATTTACAAGCACCATAGGAGAGGCCATTTAAGGACTACTTTAGTCCCTTAGCTAATTTGAGCACATCATGCATGCGGTACCCAAATGTAGTTGCTAGGAGTTTTGAATTAAAACCTAGTGTGCTAAATTGTCTCCCCACGTTCTATGGCTTAGAAAATGAGGACCCATATAATCATCTGAATGATTTTCATACTATTTGTCAAACATTTAAATATAAAAATTTTTCAGACGATGACGTAAAACTTAGATTATTCCCATTTTCTTTAAAGGATAGAGCTCGTTCATGGCTTAATACATTGCCTGCTAATAGCATTTCATCATGGGAACAAATGGTTACAAAATTTTTGAATAAATATTTCCCAGTGCATCAAACCAATGCTATTCGTAGGGAAATCTTGGAGTTTACCCAGAGAGATGACGAATAGTTTTTCAAAACATGGGAGCGATTCAATGGGCTACTCTTGAAGTGTCCACATCATGGGTACGAGAAATGGCACCAATGCCAATACTTTTTGGAGGGATTATTGCCGAATGTGCAAGAATGGCTATTGGCAACAAGTGGAGGAGAGCTAATGTCAAAAAGTGCATCAGAGATTTGGGAATTCTTCCAGCGACAAGCGGATAATTCCCAACAACGGAGTCGATCACTCATGAATATTCGAAGGGTTAAGGGAGTAAATGAGGTTCAAATTGGCGAATCTAGTTCAGAAATCATAGAAGTCAAAGCAATAGTTAAAGGTCTCTCTCGACAAATAACATCGTTATCAACTACTAAATCAACAGAGCCACATGACCTTGACTCATATCCAGATCAAGCCAATACCATAGGAGTAATGAGAAAACCATCAAATTACAACCCATACTCCAACACATATAACCCTGGATGGAGAGACCACCCCAATTTTTCATGGTCTCAAGGATTCCAATAAAATGGACCAGCAGCTCCAGCTCCACCAATGCAACCAATTGCTCAAAATCCTCAAGCCTCTCATCCCCCATTCAGACCGTTCAATCAGAACCAGAACTACTCTCAACCCAGACCATGGGAGGATGCATTTCAGAATTTCAGGAATGTTACTCACTCCATGATTGAGCAACAGAACCGCACCATTGATGGACTACGCAATGAATTGAGAGCGGGTTTCAACTCACAAGCTCAATCAATTTCAAGCCTTGAGAAGATGGTGGGACAACTTGCTTCTTCAGTTCAGACCTTAGCAATGACCGTTGAGAAAGGTAAATTTCCAAGTCAACCAGTGCCTAACCCTAAAGGAGTGCATGAAGCAAGTACTAGTTCACCACAGCAGTATGGAGAGGTCAAAGCCATCATGACCTTGCGGAAAGGAAAAGAAGTCGACAATAAAGTGGAAATGCCTGTGACAAAAGACAATCAAATTGTACCCATAAATGTTGAGGATTCATCATCGGAAGAGAAAGAAGAAACCAACCCTCGAGAATATGTTCCCAAAACTCCATTTCCTCAGAGGTTAGCTAAAGGAAAGAAGGGAAAATCCACAGGTGAGATTCTCGAAATCTTCAAGCAGGTAAGTGTTAACATCCCTTTGTTTGATGCTATTAAACAAGTTCCATCTTATGCCAAGTTTCTTAAAGACCTGTGTACTAAAAAGAGGAATATGCATGTTCAAAAGAAGGCATTTTTAACAGAAAACGTTAGTTCTATACTCCAACATAAAATTCCTTTAAAATGTAAAGATCCAGGTTCCCCTACTATCTCATGTAGCATAGGGAACCACACAATTGCGAATGCTTTGTTAGATTTAGGAGCTAGTGTAAATTTGTTGCCTTATTCTGTTTTCGTGAAACTTGGACTTGGAGAATTACACCCAACTCCAGTGGTGTTACAGCTTGCAGATCGGTCCACGACAATACCACGTGGTATTGTGGAGGACGTGCTTATCCAGGTAGACAAGTTTTATTTTCCTGTTGACTTCATTATAATTGACACTCAACCAATACAGGATTCAAGGAAGCACATCCCCATTATTCTAGGCCGGCCTTTCTTGGCAACCGCAGATGCTCACATTCAATGCAGAACTGAAAATATGCAGTTGTTCTTCGGCAACATGACTATGGAGCTGAACATCTTCAACATTGCCAAGCAACCTCACAATATAGATGATGGAATTGTTGATGTGGATTTCATTGAAGCATTAGTTGATGATACTTTTGTTTCAAACCTTAGTAATGATCCTTTACAAACATGTTTAACTCACTTTGGTTTGGATTTTGATATTGACAGATGCACGCCTGTTACAATTTTTACTGCCCAATATCGATTGGAATCCTATTTTGATTACACTTCCTTCGATTTTATTTCAATATAGTATAAATCTCTTATACTAACAAAACCCTTTTGCGTTCACCGCCCTACTTGACTCAGCACCATCCATGGACACTAATAAATGGAAGTCAAGAGTTGAACAACTAACACCATCAGAGAAGAAACTCATCCCATCATCAGAATCACCACCAAAACTCGAGCATCGTGCATATTGGGCCATCAAGAAATTCAATTTCGACATGCAGCAAGCCAGCTCAGAAAGAAGATTACAACTGGCAGAACTTGAAGAAATTCGCAATGATGCGTACGAAAATGCCAAAATTTACAAGCAACGAATGAAAGTCTTCCATGACAAGCATATTATAAGAAAATCTTTCACTCCAGGTCAGAAAATGCTTTTATTCAACTCTCACTTGCACCTATTCCCAGGTAAGTTACGCTCTCGATGGTCTGGTCCATTTATTGTTCATACTGTTTTTCCACATAGGGCAATTGAAATTAAGGACCCAAAGACCGGTGTCATGTTTAAAGTTAATGGTCAAAGATTAAAGCCATATCTAGAATACCAACCACATGGAGAAGACACCGAAATAAATTTGAGTGACCCACCAGATTTGAATTGATTGATTTTTTCTTTTCGGTGGTTTGATTTTTCTTTCTTCATTTCTTTTTATTCTTTTGCTACTTGAATTTATTTTTTCATGAGTGTGTTTGTTTTATCATTAAGTTTTCTTTTATCCTTGTTAATCATGAGTGCCATACGTAGATCGTTCCTCCTGAACATGCTTAAACCACTTCAACGTATCAAAACTCATCTCAAAAGGCAGATTCAATCTTGTAAAACTCATCGCATTTGGGCTTTACAACCACTAGAGTTAGTAGCCTATGTTGAGGATTTAGAAAGCCAACTCAGGAATATTAAGTGAGGTGTTTACAATATCCAGTTGGAGCTTGAGGTAAATTCAATAAGAGGACGATTTTAATTTTCCTTGTGTGTTTTGATTTGTTTTTCTGTTTGTGTGCTTTAGTTTGTTACCCCGGTGAAGTGGTGGATAACGGTACTCCGTGACAATCAAGTCGATTACTTCAATTTCCCATAATAACTGATATTCTGAGGCGAAGGTATAGACAGAACAAGATTCTAGCAAAGCTTCATAAGCGATTCCCTTCACTTACTCAGAATGCCCTTCTTACGATCTACAAAGCTCGGTCCGAACGCATACGATTACTCATGAGGAATAACATACCTGTTGACATCCGTTGGTTAATAGAGGCGAAAGTACGATTGGCAGGTGAGTTACCTCCAAAATTTATTACATACATGCCTGGTTGTGGTAAAGGAAATTATGCAAGAAAATGACGAGCTTGAAGAATTTTTGTTGCTTCTCATAAGTGTGCCAGAATGAATTGCAATAAAAACCCATGTTCTTTAGGAATGGTGTCTGATAACAGGGAAGATAAGATTCAATTCATTAGGGATGG
Organism: Citrus glauca; assembly: GCA_029633175.1. Classification (NCBI taxonomy): domain Eukaryota; kingdom Viridiplantae; phylum Streptophyta; class Magnoliopsida; order Sapindales; family Rutaceae; genus Citrus; species Citrus glauca. Next base: position 13,393,608 of record JAQOOD010000004.1, on the reverse strand, counting down.
CTTGAATAAGGAATCATTGGATGATATCCTTCTGTCTCTTGAAACGCATCTCAGTGGATATGTGCAAAGAGCGATTCTCCAGTTATGGCCATTATTCCAGAAAGAGCATGCACGATATAGTCTCGGGAATCTGACTGTAAACGACCCTGTTTACCAGTTTATAAGAAAACTGGATGGGAAGCCTATCCTCGACCCATAGAGGGCGTTCAAGCCGTTTCTGGACGTAAAACCAGACGAAGATATGAGCCACAGTCGCAACTACCTGTAAATATCCTTTTACTTTACTGTTATTTTATTTTATTTCACTGTTGTTTTATCAGTTGCATTATTGTCTTTAATAATTTTTTGTTTTTACTGTTTACTTTTTGACTATCGAGCCATGTGCTTTACGTGTTTTTGACATTGACACGCCACCTCATACACAATTGTGATCCATTGTCACCAAGAATCTTAAATATGACTTTTTGATAAGCACTCACAAATTGTTTTTGAGAAATATTCTCATGACAACTACTCCTAGTAGACAATTCAAGAACATTTGTGTGCTTTCTGGATTTACTTATGGCAAACATAAAGAGTTCGTTGATGCAGCCATAGATCTTGGTCAAAGCATAGCAGAGAGAAAATTACACTTGGTGTATGGAGAAGGTAACCGAGGGTTATCAAAATTGGTCTCAGAAGCTGCTTTTGTCAAAGGAAGCCAAGTGTTAAGCATCATCCCTAGAGTCCTAAAACCTTTGGGCAATGTGCCTGACTCAATGACTGGAGAAGAATTAGTCGTCTCAGGTATGCAAGAACGAATCACTGAAATACTTGATCACGCTGATGCTTTTATTTTCCTTCCAGGAGATCTTGCAACACTAGAGGCACTTATCACACTAGCATTTTGGGCCCATCTGCACATTCACCAGAAACCCATCGGTTTGTTAAATGTCAATAATTTTTATGATGACTTTTTCGCATTTCTTAACCATGCAATAAAAAACTACTTTATTCCTTCCAGTGCGAAAAAACTTTTTATTTGTGCTCACACTGCTAATGAGCTACTTGATATGTTACAAGCTTATAAACCGGAGCCAGACCCCTGGAGCTTTGTGTTGGAGCGTTCAAATGATGACGGTAACAGTAGCCGCAGTAAGAAGTACAAATTAGATTTATCCCTCCGTCTGTAAATATTTTCTTTTGTGTTGCACCACCCAGGTGATGTCTTCTAAACTCTACTTCTTTCCTTTAAAACATTGAGGACAATGTTTCGTTCTGGTTGGGAGGAGGGAATAGTCGACAATTGTGGAATCTTAGTTAAGTTTTACTAATTTTTTGTTGTAGAAACTAACTGTTGCTAACTTTTTATATTGAAGATGGCTGAATATGGAGTGTAGTGACTCTAGAAACGCATCTTCATTGTTAAAAAGCAAAAAAAAATTCAGATATTTTCTTTTTCTTTATTGTGTTTTGATGTTCATTTTTCTTTTTCTTTTAATTTCTCCTTTATAAATATACATTTTCTAAAAGAAATTTGAGTCAAAGATGGCTGAATATAGAGTGTAGTGCCTCTAGAAACGCATCTTCTTAAATTAAAAAAAAAACAATTTTTATTTTCTATCATTTTCTAATTAGTTTTTCTGCATCATTTTTCTGCATGCATATTTTCTTTTCACGTTTAGAATAGGTTGGGGGGTAGACTGTTGTTAAAAAAAAATTTGTGTGATTTGTTTTAACATTGGATGACATGATGATTTCAAATTTTAGTATTTGTATTATCTTTAGTCTGAAGTGATGTTACATTATGTTTGCTATTCTACTTGTTGATGTCGGAAACAAATATGAGTTGCTTGAAGGAATGAACATGTCATAATAAATACCAAGTGAGTTTTTGAGCCTATCATTTTTCTTGGAGAGTAACCTTGTTGCCCATTTTTTATACAGCTTAGCAGTTTATTATTGTATATACGATCTCTAGATTTCTTTGAGTTAACCCTAAAAAAAATAAATAAATAAAAAATAAAAAAAATGTGTATTGCTACATTTGGAAGCCCATTTAATTAGTAGATATGGAAGATTATTTAGAGCCCTAAAAGATGATGGAAAGGCCGTCTTTGATTCATTTGAGCCTTTCTAGCCATCCCTTTTATAAATATCCATAGTTAGCCCTTTTGAGCCTTAAAAAAAAAAACTTTTCTTTGTCAACTTATCATCTTGACCCACTCCGATTTGGAGTATTACCCAATCTCTTACAAGATCCATCACCTATTTATGTATGAGAAAAAATGTAAATAAATATTTTGTATAGTGAAGTTATGCCTAGTTAAAAAAAAAGAAAGAAAGAAACAAAAATTGTTGCTTAAAAAAAACAATTGTTGTTTAAAAAAACAATAATAGGTGAAATCCACCTTGCAACTGTCAAAGAAAAAATTTCTCTGCATTTTTCTCAAACATACATTTTGTCTTCCTTATTTCCCTTCTTTGTTAGCCATGTCCCTAGCCTACGTTACGTCCTAATAAAAGTCCTTCTTGATTTTAGGGAACTATAGTCTGAAGTAGAAGCTAGTTATATGGGCTAGAAAGATGTAGTGATGCATAAAAAAAATATAAAAATAATAATAAATAAATTGGGTTGACTAGCATTTTTATTTGACTGGAGATCGTATTATTTCTAAGCTAAGGGCATATTTCTTTTTTGTGAGAGCATGTGATACCATTTCTTGATTATTTTCTCTCAATTACCATTCATGGGAGTGACTATTTTTTGGGTTTAATTTCTTTGTGAGAGTATCACTACTTCCAGTGAGATTTTGGAGTTTGACATGTCATTCTCGAAGGTAACTACGACAAAGTCTACTGGGCTAATTCATGTGGATGGTTGATGTGGGTGTGGTGTTTCTTTAGACTTGAGATAATACTTATACTTTCATTTGATTGTTATCATTAATCTGATTGAATAAACAAGAGTGTTAAAAAAAAATCATTTTTGAATTTTGTTTTAGCTTTATTTGCTAGGGACTAGCAATAAGCTGGTTAGGGGGTGTGTTGAGTGTTAGAAAGTGCATATTTATAAAGGAGAAAATCGTTATTTTACATATCAAGTATTACTAACAACCCTTACTTTTATGTATTTAAGTTTCTTGTAATTTAATTATGTGTGTTTTATTTTAATTAAGTATTTTATGTATTTTAGGGGCATTATAGTCATTTCATAATAAACGAGAGATCAGATGGCAAAACGGACATCATTTTTTAACTCAGGACAGTCGAAAACCTAAGGAGGAGTATAAAAGGAAAAATGGTATTGTTCACATATACGATACTATTCACATGTACGGGTACCGTCTACGTTACTGTTCACGATACTGTTCACATAGACGGATCGATGACGTGGCATTGACTGATGATGTGTCATTATCCAATTGGGCTAAAATTCTTATGTACTGTTTATGGTGACGTGGCAGCATATTAGTGAACCAAAAAACTAGCGTACGGTACATGCAACACAGGGGATTCTGAACCGCGTTACTGTGCAAATAGTGGCTGAACCGCGTCACTGTGTAAATAGTGGCTGTTGACTTTACTGTTGACTGATGACGTGGCGAAATCCTAAGCGTCCAAACTGTTTTTAATCCGATGGTCATGATTTACTCGATGTATCTATAAAAAGGGGGCCTCCCCCCCCTAATTGGGGACCTCTGAATCCATTTTTGGGATTCATTTTCTGTAATTCTCTCTCTATCTTGTATTTCTACGTGTTTTAATAAATTTTAATTTTGCCCTTAGTTCAACTATGAGTGGCTAATTTGTTTCGAGCTTGGGTTGAAGGTGAAGTCTCAACATGTGTCATGGGCTTGATTTGGTAAATTTATTTTCTCTTCCCCTCTAGTTTTTGTGGATGTTTTGACTTCTCGTCGACAAATAATACTAATCTTGTCTATTACTACCCTGGTTTCACCGGCACCCTAGTATAAGATTATTATTATTTGGCACGATAAGCCCTTAACACCATATTTATTAGAGCGTGGTTCATGAGGTGTGGATTCCCCTCTCGTGATTTAATTGGTATTAATAAGGAATATTTAGCCCATGATGCATGTTGATACGGATCCAGATACCCAAGTACGTCATTTAATAGATTTACACTTCAATTTATTCATGCCATTTCAATTCCAATTTCAGAATTTATTCTCGCCATTTTAATTTAAGTCTTAGCATAATCCAAATCATTTTCATCAATCCAACCACCCATTTACAGAATTAATTCTATAAATAATTAAAATCCACCTCCTCGTGGGATCGACACTCGCACCATTAATCTATACTACAACAGATTCGTGCGCTTGCGAGTTCAATAAAATTTGCACAACAATCATCAACTAAGAAAAAAGAATGTTTCATCAGGTTTAATTTGTAATTGAAGTGTAGTGTCTAACTTTATAAGGAGATGGCAATTTTTTTTTTCAAAACATGATTCATAAAGCAATCCGAGTTTCAAACCTGGAATCCAAAAACCCAAATTTTTTTGGGTTGAACCCATTCCGGAACCATATGCAAGAAAATCAGGTTTATATCCAGATCCGGTACAAGAAAACAGCATTCGGGTCCAGTACCAAAAATGTCGAACCCGAACCCAGATTTTGCCATTCCTATCTAAGGTACAAAATAGAGCATTCATGGCTTTGGAATTTAAAGACATCTTTCTCTTATCTGATGCCTTCCACTCACTTGAAGGTTTTTTAATGTTGTCTCCATTTTTATTGTTCTTCTGAATGAAAGGACTATTACGAACTATTTCCCATATTTCATAGTCTAAGACTTGCAAATAAATGCTCATTTTAGTCTTACAATAAGAGTAGTTATTACCATAAAAAAAAAATAGAGGTCTAGTGGTGGATTGACCTTCCATCAAGGTTGAGCTATTTTTAGTTGCTAAGGATCTTTTATTCTAAATGCTTAAGTTCTAATAAGAGTACCTTGCTCTGATATCAATTAAAATTTTAACTAGGCAACCCAAGAGGGAGGGAGTGAAATGGCTTTCTAAAAAATTCTTTAAAAAACAATCAATAATAAAATAATAATTTCAACAAGAAGTAAATTTAAAGAGTTACAGGGTAGAGAAAACGAGCACGATAATCTTATGTGGCCCAACTACGTCCACGCATCCAAGCAAACTACGCTTTAAGATTTCACTAACCAAACCTTACAATCCAAGGCTTCAAGATGCTTACAATTGACTTCCAAGATGTCAATAAATATTTACAATTTGAGATGATCCCATACCTCTTTTCCTCTGTGTTTCCACACTTACAATCACTTTTTTTTAATGATGAAATAAAGATTACAAAGATTACTCTCCTCACAAGAGTACATAAGCAAATGATAGCTCAATAATGAATCAATATATATGAATAAGAAAATGAAAGCTCAAGATGATTTGTATGAACAACTTTAAGCTTGATAAAGATTGAAGAACTCTCTTGAAAAATGAGTTTTTTTTTGGATGGCTCTTAGAAATGAGTTTGATTTAACTTTTTATAGTTTAAATAAGACACATATTCATTTATGGGCGTTATCAGGTCGCCACTAATTTTGAAATGGATCATTGTTTGGCTGACGTGCCAAGTTATTGTTTTAAAAAATATTTGAAACTTTTTCATAATCGGATCGCCGCTTAAAATAATTAGCTAGCCGTTTGAATTCCAGAAACTCTCCAAAAATTACCATTAGCTACTACAGTGAATCAATTAGCCACTATTTTCCTAAAATTATAGTTTAGCCCTAAACTTTCTAAAATTATTTCATGGGCCAAAACTATATAAATTTTTTGAATAAATTCGATTTAGAATTGCAAACAATAGTTGTTGATTTCAAATTCTTGTAACATTTTCAATTTAGTCTATAAACTTAAAACAAACCAATTTCATGAAATCATTTTTCCTTTTAAGTATATAACCTTCATATTATGAAAATAATGATTTATTTAAAATTTCATGAAAAATAATTTGACCTTTTAAATACTTAATCATGCAAACATTTAATCATACTAATTTACAAGAAATGCAACAAGAGAAATCACCTAAGCTAGTACCCTTGAGACTTGTTCTTGATTTGATAAGGTTTGTGCCTTTGTCTATTTGAGTATCTTGAACTTGTTCTTACATGAATGATTTTTATCCTTCGAGAGCTAGCGAGATAGTGAAATCAAAATTCGTACAACTTTTAGGCCAACAATTAATTTACCCATTTTTCTTTAATTTACTAGTACTATGTATAATTTACAAATATTTTGTTTCATTTTACACTTAATGTCAGTTTATAAGTTTTTATGTCATTTTTCTAGGTTTTTTTTGTTTTGTTTTTTCAATTAAGAAGACCAATTTACCAATCCAACATTAATTTACCATTTTTTTCTTCAATTTACTAGTCTTTTGTGTGGTTTACATATAAACTAGACCAAATATATGATGGATTTGGAAGTGTAAAAAAAATAAAATCATATCATATAAACTCTTATACAATCTTGTTTTCTACAAACTAATGCAAAATAATTTATTTCATTAGATTAAATAGCTATTTCATTAGATTAAATAGCTCTTGCTCACATTATTTATTTTATCATTTTGTAATTTCATTCAACCTATGATGAATTGGATTAGATTGAAAATTTAAAAGTTCGTAATCAGTAGATTAGACATAGAATTACATCTATAAGTCTGCAAAAATCCATAGATTTGTAAAAAAAATTAATTTAAAATTAAACTTATAAATGTGGTATTACTACTTACTAGTAAATAGATAAGTTAAAATGTAGTATCATTATCACCATATTATATCTTATCCGATAATAATATGAATTCTCTAATCTTAGTCCTAGAACCTCAATAGTTTCCTTTTTAATTTATATTTTTCCATTATGCATTCTTTGATCCATGCTAGGGAATTTTTTACTATTTTTGCCTACCGCATGTTCGACATATTCCTCTTCTATGTTTAGTGCAATACTTCGAACTATTTTTAAAGTCCATTTCATGTTAAAGTTTGCCCTATTTTACGATTACTTGTCCATTATATAAGAACTAATGTTCAATTTTGAATGATTAGTATTAAAAATTGTTGAATTATCAAGCGATAATATGTTATTTTATGCTTATGTTATAATTTATATTTGCATTCATGTAATATATTAGGAATTATTAATTATGTTTTAAATATATTTAATTTTGTGTATTTTTATGTGTTTATTAGGAAAAATATTAATTTCACGTACTTTGAGGCTCCAAACAGATAAAAGAAGGTCAAATTTGGATTCCGGAGGTCCAAAAACCTTAAGATCAGTTAAGATCGACTTAAAATTGGGCTTGTATAAAAAAATTGACTTTTCCTATTGACCAAGCACTGATTGGATGATAAAATGAACTTACAATAGATATAAGTGCATGGGATAGCTGGTAATTTTGACTAAATCTCAACTGTCCATGATTCAATGCCCATGATTGTGCCACATGGTAATGGTTGGTGAAGCAAGTTGGAGGATCCGAATCTTTTTATTCGGGTCGACCCGATCCACCCATTAACCCACCGAATCTCAACCGTTTTTTGGGCAAATCGGATGTGTCAAGTGATGCCACGTGTGATGTTGACTTTTGAAGTTTGACCAACCATTGGATCTTGATCTAAAGGTTGTGAGGAGCACATGCATGAAACTTATGATGGACCGCAAAGCACTGGATTATGAATTTATTTTCCTATAAATAGAGCCTCATTTTTATCTTTTTAATCATCTCTCTACAACTATCTTCTTCTCAAATTCTCTCCATCTCCTTGTAATCTTGATTTCCAGGTGTGTTTTTAATATTTTGTATAATTATTTTTATAAATAAAATTAGTTTTATTTTCAATTTTAGTTGTTTTTATTATTTTTAATTATAAGTAATTCAATTTTACTCCTTTTTATTTTAATTATGCTTAAATAAATAATATTAGTTAGGGGAAAGTGAAACTCTTAGGTAATAAATATAATTTAATCAAATTCTATTTTTAATTTTATAAATTAAATTATTTTCTATTTAATTTCATACATGTTTTATATTTTGAAAATTTAATTTATTGTAGATAAACAAATGAATTTGGCACAATAAATTCTTAAGATCTTAATATAAGGCATGGTGAAATGGTATTTTGACTTATTGTAGACAAATTAAATTTTAAAGCAATAAATACTTAATTCATCATAAAATTAAAGCCAAAATAATAATAATTTATATAATTAATCTTTTGGGTAATAAATTTAAAAAAATTGGCAAAAAGAATTTATTAATTTTATTTATTTTTAAGAGTGGATCCATAACCCTAGCTAGTTCAATTCCATAGTTTTATTTAAATTAAGTTGTTTATATTCAAGTTTTAATTTCAATTTTTAAATAAAATAAAATAAAAAAATTAAATATTTTCTCTGTCGGACTCACCGAGTTACAATATACACTTTCCACTACCTTAGATATTATTCCTAATAAATCAAAGAACTAAATGCTGTAAAATTTTAATTACAACCCATTAGTATGTGTGTGTCATAATGTGTGTGTGAAGAATGATTCAATAATACTTGTTAAATGAGTAAACAATTAAATAACTTAATAACCAAGTGGAGAGTTCATAAATTCGAGTAATTCAAAGAAAAGGGAACAAAAAAATTTTCCTATGAATCTCAAAATCAAAATTTAATACAACAAGACTATTATGATGCATTTCAAAAGTCGTGACTCTTTAAACGGCCATCCAGACAAAAACAAAAAATGTTTGTTTGTTTGTTTTTAACCAAGAAAAGAAAAGAGAAAAGAGAAAAACAATACACATATTTAAAAAAAACATACGTCAATTATCCCTACTCCGCAACCTAATCTAAACATTATCTTAAAATTTTATAATTTTAAAAATATGCAAATAATAATAATAATAAAAGAAGAAGAAGAGGAGATCTCACCTGAACTTGATGCAGAAGCTTAAAAGCGGATAATAAAGATGAAGTAAAAGTCAATTGTTTTAACAACACCATTAATACTAAGAAGATGAGTTTCTAGTGGTACTCTCTATATCCTGCCATCTTCGACTCAAATTTGTCCTAAGTCAGTCTTTACAAAAAAACAATTATCAAGTATTCCCTCCCCCCAACCTAAAAAAGACATTATCCTCAATGTTTTAAAAGAAAGAGTTTAAAAGACAACACATGAACACTACAGCAGAAAATATTTACAAATGGAGAGTTAAATTTAAATTGCACTTCTTATTACTGCTACTGTTATCGCTACCATCATCCGTCAACCAATTCAGTGCAAAAGTGTTTGGATCTGGCTCTGGTGTATAAGCTTGTAAAAGATTAAGTAACTCATTAGCAGTAAAAGCAGAGATAAAGAGTTTTCTTACAGAATATGGAACAAAATGATTCTTTATTGCATGGTTAATAAAAGTTAGCAAGCCGTCATAAAAAATTATTAACATTTAACAAACCGATGAGTTTTTTATGAATGTTCAAGTGGGCCCAAGATGCAAATGTAATTAGTGCCTAAAAAGTTATAAGATCTCCTGGCAAGAAAATAAAAACATCAGCATGATTCGTCATTTCCGATATTCTCGCTTGCATACTTGATACCACTAATTCTTCTGCAATTGGTGGGCCAGACATGCACACTAGCGGTTTCATGCCTTTTGGAATAATGCCTAGTAATTGGCTTCCTTTAGCAAAAATAGCTTCTGAGACAAGTCTTCCCAAGACGTAACTGTGCACTTTGTTTTTGGAATAGTATCCACAAATTATAAATCTCACGTTGCACAAATTCGCTTCGATGCGTCTCAAGAGATCGTAAGATATCATCCAATGATTCTTTACTCATGCCGTCTTTAACGAATTTAATTTTATCTTCACAAGTATTAGAAACCATTCCTAAAGATTTACAATTCGGTCATTTGCAACCAAGTCTTACACAGTTATGACATTTTGAGCCAAGTCGTTTAGCTCTCCTTTTCTTAGCAAACGTACTTTAACCAAAACCAGGCATGTAAGAAACAAATGGACCAGAAAACTCACCTGCTAATTGGACCTTTGCTTCAATTAACCAGCGAATGTCAGAAGGAATGCTATTGATCATTAACAAATACAGTCGTTTACAGCGAGCTTTGTAAATTTTCTTGAGGGCATTCTGAGGGAGAGAGGGAAAATGATTATGGAGTTTATGTTGTATTTCTTCCATGTTTGATTTTGGGGTTTCAGTTATTGTGGAAAACTAAAGATACCGACTTAAGAAGTCACGAAGTACCATTATCCGCCATTTATACGGGAAAATAAATCAAAACACACCAAAATCAAATATGCAAAATCAAATCAAACGTGAAAGCGAGCAAAAAGAAACACACAATATAAAAGGAAAATGAACTTACATTCGTCCTCTCATTGAGTTAACCTCAAGCTCCATTTGAAATTTATATATGCCACTCTCTACTTTTCTGAGTTGTCCCTCTAGATCCTCAATATAGGACACGAATTCTGGTGGTTGCAGATCCCAAAGTGGATGTGATTTACAGCTTTGTATCAGGCCTCTTAAGTGAAATTTCACACGAAGAAATTTTTTAGGATGTGCGAACATAAATTTTTTCATTGAGGTGCTCATGATGTAAAATGAAAATTGATGAGAGAATGTACAACTATCAAAAAAAATACGCTTACACAAGAAAACTAATGTTAAAAAAATAGGTACAGTGCATCAATCTAAGAAAAATCAAATAATGAAACGAAAAAATAATAGTAAAAAATCAATCATTAAAGACTTAATCAAGAATTAGTGGGTCACCCAAATTAATTTCGGTATCCTCGTCACGTGGGTGATGTTCGAGATATAGTTTTAATATTTGACCACTCCATTTAAATGTGACATCGTTATTTGGATTCTCAATTTCTATGGCCCCATATGAATATACGTTTTTTACAACAAATGAGCCACTCCATTTTGATTTTAACTTCCCTGGAAATAAATGAAGACGAGAATTATAAAGCAACACTTTTTGACCAATCTTAAATGTTTTTCGAAAAATTCTTTTATAATGAAATGCTTTTGTTCTTGCCTTAATAATTCTTGAATTTTCACATGCATCATTCCTTAATTCTTCAAGTTCATTCAATTGTAATTTTTACACATTATCAGCATCATCCAAATTTGAATTAAAAGATAGGGTGACATTCCTAATGATGTTTTAAATGCAGTACGGTAAGCCCAAATACATCATTAAGTCTAAGTAAAGATGGCCAATGAGCCGGGCGGCACGTGGTACGGCACGGCACGAGCACAATTCGGTGAAGCACGAGGCACGGCACGACACGCACGTGGGCCATGCTGGGCTTAGAATTTTAGGCACGTGGGCCTTAAAGCACGGCACGATTAGAGATGGGCCAAAGCACGGCACGCGAAAAAGCACGTAATAAGCACGGTTCATTAGTGGGCTAGCACGCGGCCCATGAGCCATTAATAGTACGTGGGCCAAAATATATCTAAGTAAATTTTTTTAACAAAAAGTAAATATAAAATGTTATGAAATTAAAGTACAATATCTTGAAATTAAATGTTTTAATATATTTTTTAGCATAGACTTTTAAAAATTAATTTAAATCATTAAATCTTAGTTTAAATAAATATTCTAATCTTTTATGTTTATAATTTATTAAATGAATAAGTAAATAACTAAATATCATGATTTTAATAAATAAGATTATAAATATCATAAATTTATAAATTATAAATAAAAAATATTTTTTTACAAAATTAATAATAAAATATTTTTCATATTAATATTAAATCATAACTTAGTTAATATTTAATAGTGATACTTTTCATTTGTGATTGAAATATTTTTCATTTTATACACATGACAAATTATGATAAATTAAAAATTATATTTTTATTAAATGAAGTTAAAGTACAATTATAATATTAGTAATTCAAATAAAATTAGGAGTAATTTGCATCACTATAATTAACAGTACATCCCAACTAGGTTAGCACCAACTGAACCATCTATCCTTTGCAAATTTACACATTCTCACTAATAAAAATTGTTTCAAAAACTTACAAGAAAAAAAATCTCTAGTCTTTGGAAGTGGCTTCAATGTTCAATACTTTGCATAATCTGGATCCATTTCATCTTGATCAACATTCAAACTCTCAATTTTTTTAATTAAAGCATTTTGCCAATCCTTTTGCACTTGACGTTCAGCATCTTCCCAATATTTCAAACACAACAAAGAGTCTAATGTCTCTGATGACAATCTTGACCGATGTTCATCTAGAATTCTGCCACCTGTACTAAAAGCTGATTCTGATGCTACAGTTGAAGTTGGAGGGATTAGTAGATCACGGGCCATAATGGATAATATAGGGAAAAAAGATGTCTTGCCCATCCAAAAATCTAAAATATCAAAATTTTGCAACTGTGAAGGAGTTGCTAAATCTTCAAGATTGGCAGAACAATATCTTCGCAATTCATTAGATTAGTATCAATACTAGAGGCAACACCCTTACCTTTGAGTAACAAAAAGTGAGCTGGATTTTTATAAGAAGTCGATGCTTGTTGAACATTAGAATATGTATTGCTTGATCCGAATTTATTTCGATAAAAATTAAAAAGTTCATGCATAAAGGACATAATTGTATCAAAATTTGTATCAAGTCCGGTTTGTAAATTTTCACTAATACCCTCAACTAAAATTTTTGCACCAACTTCCTTGATTGTAGGATCCAACACTGCTGCAAAAATAAATAGGTGGGGAATATCTTTCCAATATTTTTGGAATTTTTCGTCCATGGTATGTCAAATATTTTTAAACATAATGTCTCTCTAAAAGTCTTAAAAGTATAACTTATATTGTACAAGTGCATTAACACTCTACATGAAGTAGGCTCATAAACAGTAGAACATGCAAGACTAGCACCACAAAATACCTTTAAAAATCCATAAATTTAAATGCAACATTCCAATCATAATCAGTGATATGATAATCTTCATCATTTATTCTCTCATTGTAAAAACTAGAAATTGTTTCAGAATAGTTTTGACAAGAAAGCAACATTAAATACGTAGAATTCCAACAAACTTTCATGTCAAGGTTGAATTTTCTCCTTTCCAATCCAAAAATTTTCAATGTCTCAAAAAATTGTTGACGTTTTAAAGGTGCTCTAATATATAAAATGGATGCTCTAATTTTTTTCTAAATAATGATTTATATGAGTCATACCAGCTTGAACAATTAAATTAATAATATGACACACACATCTCACATGAAAAAATTTTGAACCACGTGCAGGCATGAGAGTAGAAATATTCCGCAAAAACATATCAATTGCCACTGTATTGGCAGATGCATTATCAAATGATATGCTAAACAATTTATCAGTAATTTCATATTCTCTTAAAACAGACATTATAGCTGCATAAATTACTGAACCAGTGTGAGGACATTCTAATTCACGAAATGCAAGCAATTTTTTTCCAGCCTCCATTTACCATTAATCTCATGTATAGAGTGCGAAATCACACAAAAATAACCAACCATATTAATACCAGTCAACAATCAGAAGAAATTGAAATAACACCATTAAAATTGATAAAAGTATTAATCAAAAGTTTTTTCATATGATGGAAAATTTTAGTTAAATCACGTTTTAATGTATTTCTAGGTACTTCCTTAAGTTGAGGTTGAACATACCTTTGCAAAAAGTTTATTAGACGTTCATCTTCTGAAAATGTTAAAGGTTGTTCTGCTGCAGCAATATACCGAGCCAATCCTTCTCGCATATTCTGTTGTGAATATCTGAATGATGTTATACCGGAAGATCTAGAACCATATTGTGAGAGTTGGGTTTGTGTTGGGTCTTGTGGCGCGTGTTTTGTCTGACAAGTTTCCATATGTCGTCTAAGATGTCCAGTTCCACCATTGCTTTTGGCACTTAAAGTAGATTGACAATATTTGCACATTGCTTGATCCATCATTTCACCTTTTTTGTTCAGACGTTTTTCCAAAGTAAAACATGACCAAACAATCGATGTTCTTTGTCGTTTGGAGGTAGTAGTAGGACCGATAGTTGAAGAAGTAGAACCACTTTGACTTGCTTGAGAAGTAGGAGGCGATCGTTCAGGTGGGACAATAAATATATTACTTGGATCAAATTATGGTGCAGCAATTTCTTCATTTGCAACTTCCTCTCCCTCTTCAACAAAATTAAAATTCTCATATAACTCGAAATGAGAGTGAGACATTTTATATAATTAGTGTTTTGGTAAATAAAGGTGCTGGAATTGTAGCAAAGAAGATTGGGCAAGTAGAGACTAGAGATGACTGATAAGGTAAGAGAGATAACGAAGAGATAAAGAATTAGAAATTGAGAAGTGAGAATGTGAGATGAATTCGAAAATAATTTAATCGTTTAAATAGAATAAAAAAGTAAACATATTAACGGTCAAAAAAGGGCAAATAAAGAAAGTAAATATTTAAACGGCCAAAAACGGGCAAACACACTACAAATCTACAAGTCTACAACTGTAAAGCTTCCTGCAACTCTGCAAATTAAACAGTTACATTTTATCATTCATTTGTTCGTTGGAAACTTGGAATTGTAAGGTGAGTAATTGATTTAATTTAGAATTTTTTTATTATTAAAAAATAATTATTGATGGATCTGCCTATGACTCTATGGTACTAATTCTGCAAGACTGTAACAAACATCTCCTGTCATCTCATTCCCACCATTCGATTGTGTATTGTTTAGTTTCTCACTCCACATCCAACGGCTGATGCTGCAGTTTGTAGCTTACAAATTCTGTAAGCTAGTGAAGTCTAATTGTTGAATCATGAATGCCCATGCTGTGAAAGTGAAATTGACTAGATAAGTCTATCAACTTTATTGTTTCCTTTTTGGAAAGGCATATCAACTTTATTGTTCATTCAATTAATGCAGAATTTTTTAATTCAATTTTTTTTTGTCCATTGAGTGAGTAATGAAAATATGAAATTGATTTAAAATTTTTATGTCATTAAAAATCAGAAAACATTAATTGATAATCAGAGCCCGACTACTTATACTGTAAAATTGAGTAGTCATATCAATTTTACTGTTAATTCAAAAAACAATTTGTCCGTTGGGTGAGTAATTCAATTAATTTAGAATTTTTTTAATTCAATTAATTTAAAAAAATTTTATCCGTTGGTGAGTAATAAAATTAATTTATAATTTTTTATTATTTAATAATTACAAAAAAATTATTTTCTAAGTGCACCGTTGTTATTTATTTTTTAAAATAATTTTTGTAATTAATTTTTTTGAAAAACAACATATTAAATTAAAAAAATTATGGTTCATTGTTCTAAAATATCACACAACTATCACAATGTTAATAAATCCTATCACAAGTGTGTTGATGAGATAATATTATAATAGTAAACTAGTAGTACGGGAGGAGTTTGCATTCATTATGAAGAGTACTTTATTTCTTTGAATTTAAATTCTCAACTCAAATTTTCAACATGGTAGTTGTCAACTTGTCATATAGTGCACATGCAGATGTGCAGATTGTAGATTTTTAAATAATTTAAGATTTTTTTTCCCAAATGCCAAGTTGCCAACCAAGCACTTGTCTCACGGCTATATTTATATTTCACTAAATATTTTTTTACTTACTCTTTTTACTCCCACCAACAAAGTAAATAAAATTAAATTTTGTCTTTTTATTACTATCTAATATTATATATACACGTCATTATGCTATGATGCTTCACAATTCTTATTCTTCTTCTTTTTTTTCAAACTTTCCAATATTCTAAAAGCCAAAATCATTATGAATCCGCAACAACATAATATGAATGCAAAAGAACCTCAACACCCTCAAGAATACGGTGTTGATGTAGTTGGACCTCAACAAAACGCTAGGCTAAATCAGCCCAGAAGTCATTTTTTAAATGAGCTTTTTTCAAAATTTTACTACAATAAGGGAGGAAATAATAGATAATAGTTTGCATCGTCCTTACAAGTGGATGATCTTGAGGTGCAACTATTGTCATCGAGAAGTTATTTATTCAAACAACCATGGCACCATGGGTTTACGTCGGCACGCATCAAATTGTTTAGCTTGCTACCAGCCGAGATAGAATTAACCTTGCTCGTTTCCCATATCCATGGTTGTGATTAATAATTTTTTTTTTGTGCTTGTTATTCATGAATTGATCGTAGTTCGTGTTTTGTAATTGTAACTTGTAAGTTGTGACCTATGATTTATTATATTAATATTTCGTAGTTATGACTTTTTGTAATGATTATTCGAGGATTATATTTTTAATTTTAATTAATTATTATTATGATCTATGGAATTAAATTTAATTAAATTTATGTGTTATGAATTATGATTGATTATTGTGAAATAAAATATATAGTTGTGAAATTGTGATAAACTAATAATAAAATGATAATGATGATGATCATCATCATCATTGATGATGATGATGATGATGGGCTTAAAAAAGCACGTCAGGCACGTGGGCTTAAATAAAGCACGCTAGGCACGTGGGCTTTTCTAAGCATACTAAAAAAAAAGTTGGTGGGTTTTTTTTGGGCATGGCCCACGGCACGGCACGAGCGGGCTCGAGCCGTGGGCCGTGCTGGGCTCAACTAAAAAAAATGGGCACGGCACGGCACGGCCGACTAAATTGGTGGGCCGTGCTGTGCTGGCCCACGAGCCCTTGTGGGCCGACGGTGCCGGCACGGCCCATTGGCCATAGTTAAGTCTAAAAGACCAATCTTTTCGGTTTGAGTTAACTGTTTTTTCCAAAATTTGTTTTATCTCCCTATTTGCTAATTCAACTTGACCATTTGTTTAAGGATGATAAGGGGTGGCAATTTTATGTGTAATCCCATATTTTTTCATTAAAGACTCAAATAACTTATTACAAAAATGCTTACCTCCATCACTGATAATGGCTCGAGGGATTCCAAATAGACTTAAAATGTTTTCTCTTAAAAATTTAACCACAGTTTTACTATAATTATTACGACAAGAAATTGCTTCAATCCATTTTGAGACATAATCAACTGGAACTAATATATACACAAATCTAGAAGATGATGGAAATGGACCCATGAAATCAATTCCCCAACAGTCAAATATTTCAATTTCAAGTATGGGATTTAAGGGCATCATGTTTCTTTTTGTAATTGATCCAATTTTTGACATTTTTCACAACTTTTGCAAAATTCATATGTGTCTTTGAACATGGCAAGACAATAAAATCCACACTGCAAAATTTTAGCAGTAGTTTTTCTTGAAGAAAATTGACCACCACATGCTTCAGAATAACAAAAATTAATGACACTACTTACCTCATTATCAGGAATACATCGTCGAAAAATTTGATCTGGGCAATATTTGAACAAATAAGGGTCATCCTAATAAAATTTCTTTACTTCAACAAAAAATTTCTTCTTCTCTTGAGCATTCTATTGCAAAGGCATTTTACCTGTTACAAGAAAATTAACAATGTTAGCATACCATGGCATTGAAGTAACAGAAAATAAAAATTTATCAGGGAAAGAATCATTTATGGGTGTTGTATTATTGCAGAATTCGGATGTGAGTCTTCATAGATGATCTATAACAACATTTTCAGCACCTTTTTTATCTTTGATGGTAAGGTCAAATTCTTGTAGCAACAAAATCCAACGAATTAGTCTCGGTTTGGCATCCTGTTTACTCATTAAATATCTCACAGCAGTGTGGTCAATAAACACAACAGTTTTAGAGCCAAGCAAATATGAACGGAATTTGTTTAATGCAAATGCCACAACAAGTAATTCTTTTTCAGTTGTAGAATAATTCATTTGAGCACTATCCAAATTCTTACTTGCATAATAAATCACAAAATGCTTACCATCCCTTCTTTGTCCTAAAACAACACCAACAGCAAAATCACTCGCATAACACGTTAATTCAAATGGCAAAGACCAATCAGGAGATTGCATAATAGGTGCAAATGTTGAAAAAAAAATTATTCTTTCAAAAGATTTTTGGCAATCATCATTCCATTCAAACGGTGCATCTTTTAATAAGAGGTTACAAAGTGATTTAGATATGGCACTGAAGTTTTTTATAAACCTCTTATAAAATCCTACATGTCTTAAAAAGGATCACACATCTCTAACTGTTTTTTGTTGTGGCAATTTAGATATGACTTCAATTTTTGCTTTGTCAACTTCAATTCCTTTAATAGAAACAACATGACCCAAAACAATTCCAGAAGTAACCATGTAGTGACATTTTTCCCAATTCAATACGAGTTCTTTTTCAACACATCTTTTTAAAACTTTCTCCAAATTATCAAGGCAATTATCAAAAGAATTTCCAAACACAGTCAAATCATCCATAAAGACCTCTAAACAATGTTCAACCATATCACAAAAAATGCTCAACATACATCTTTGAAATGTTGCAGAGCATTACAAAGCCCAAATGACATTCTTTTAAATGCAAATGTTCCAAAAGGAAATATAAATGTGGTCTTTTCTTGGTCCTAAAGTGCGATAGAAATTTGATAATAACCTAAATATCCATCTAAAAAATAGTAGTAAGGATGTCCTGCTACTCTTTCTAAGATTTGGTCAAGGAATGGTAATGGAAAATGATCTTTTCTAGTGGCTTCATTTAATTTTTTATAATCAATGCACATGCGCCAACTAGATGTAATTCGTGTTGGAATTAATTTACCTTTTTCATTTTTAACAACAGTGATTCCAGATTTTTTGGGCACTAGTTGTGTAGGACTTACACACTTACTATCAGAAATAGGGTGGATAATTCCCACATCAAGCAATTTAAAGACTTATGTTTTGACTACCTCTTTCATATGTGGGTTTAATCTTCTTTGAGGTTGTTGACATGCTTTAGCATTTTCTTCCAAATTAATTCTATGTGTGCATATTAAGGGATTAATGCCTTTAATATCATTTAAAGTCCATCCAATTGCATTTTTATACTTTTTAAGAACAATTAGTAACTTACCTTCTTGGTCACTTGTTAAAGTAGAAGAAATCACAACAGAATAAATTTGTTCTTCTCCAAGAAAAGCATATTTCAATCCTTCAGGCAAAGGTTTCAATTCCATTTTAGGTGCTTCTTATTGTTCTGTATTTTCAATACTTCCAAACTCCTCAAATTTTGGCTCGTCATCATAATTTTGTGAAGTCTGCACAGAATCAAGCAACGAATTTATATTCGAAATATAAAGTTTAAGTTGCTTATTTGACTCAATTGAATTAACTAAACAAACATTAGAAAGTTCAGAAAAATCTCTTTTTTGAATATTTTCCTCGATACAAGATTCAAACAATTCCTTTTGTTCATCAGTATCATCTTCATTCTCATTTTCTTCATTAGGTTGCCTGCACAAGTTAAAACTATTCAATTCCAAAGTAATATTCCCAAAGGATAAATTCATTCAACTATTCCTACAATTAATCAAAGCATTAGCAATTGCTAAAAATGGTCAACCTAAAATTACATGAATTAGTTTGTAATTATTCACAACAGGTTCAGTTTCCAAGACAATAAAAATCCACAGGATAAATGAATTTATCAACTTGTACTAAAACATCTTCCACTTTCCTTTTGATACTTTAACTATTTTATCGGCAAACAAAAGTGTAGTTGAAGTTGATTTTATCTCACCAAGATTAGGTTGAAGATAAACTGAATATGGAAGCAAATTAACACTAGCACCAAGATCTAGTAAAGCATACTCAATTCTGTGGTTACCAATAATACAAGAAATGGTAGGACAACCAGGATCTTTATATTTCAACTTATTATTAGTAGACATAATTGTACTTACCTGTTCGGTCATGAAAGCACTCTTTCTTACCTTCAATTTCCTCTTAACAGTGCACAAGTCCTATAAAAATTTGGCATATGAAGGTACTTGCTTGATTACATCTAATAGAGGAACGTTAACTTTCACTTGCTTAATGATTTCATAAATTTCAGAAGAGGGGTTTGATTTCCTTGGTTTATTCAATGCATGCGGAAATGGTGGTTTAGGTGGAACACTAATTATTTCTTCACTAGGTGTAAGTTCATTTAGTCCTTCCTTACCCTTTGAATTTTCATAATTTTCATAAGGTTCAGGCATAGGTCTATCAACAACCTTACCACTACGAAGAGTTATAACTAACTGGACTTGGTCTGTGGGTAGATTTTGTTAAATTTTAGGATTTCGTTGTGGTTGAGCTGGAAATTTTCCTTTTTCTTGAATGGTGAGTGCAGAAGCAATTTTAGCAAGAGTATCTTTCAAATCAATAAAAATTTGTGCATTTTAATTGTTAATAACATCTTGCTTTCTGATGAATGAATGCATTGTGTCTTCCAAATTTTTCCAGGGTGGTGGAACATATGGTGTGTAAGGCTAAGGATTTTGAAAATTTTGTGGAGGTGGTGCTTGTGAAGATTATGCATTATTATTATTCCTCCAACTAAAATTCGGATGATTTTGCCAACCAGGATTATAAGTCTGTGAATATGGATTTGGTTTATTGAAAGTGTTAATGACATTAGCTTGATCATCTAGACATTCTTTAAGTGCAGACAAAGTGGGACACTCTTGGGTGAAATGGTCATTCAAACTACATATGTTACATGCAATTTCTTGAATAGATTTTACTTTATCACTCTTTTTATGCTCCAAAATCTTCAACTTTCCTAACTAGGGATGCAAATTTTGCTTGTAAATCATGATCTTCCCTATGGTTATGGATTCCTCCACTAGATGGAAATGGTTGTTGCTTATTTGTCAATTCAAAAGTTCCAACAGTATCCCAATGTTGTGCATTTTCAGCTAATTGGTTGAGGTAATCTAGTGCATCTTTAGGAATTTTATCTCTAAATTTACCATTACACATCATTTTAACAACCTGTCTACTTTGGGGTATTAAGCCCTCGTAAAAGTAAGTGACCAATCGCCAAGTTTCAAAACCCTGATGTGGGCATATGTTAAGCAACTCTTTAAACCTATCCTAACATTGGTATAATGTTCTCCATTTTTTTGAGTGAAAGAAGTGATTTGCCTTTTAAAAAAAATTGTTCTATGAGGTGGAAAGAATTTTTTCAAAAATTGTTCTTGCATGTTATTCTAAGTTCTTACTGATCCAGATATAAGGTTTTGTAGCCAAGTTTTAGCTTTATCTTTTAATGAAAAAGGAAAAAGCTTTAATCTAATTATTTTCAAGCTACAATTTTGGTCCGTGTATGTATTACAAACTTCCTCAAAATCTCTTAGATGCAAGTACGGATTCTCAGATTCTAAACCATGAAATGTTGGTAAAAGTTGGATAATACCTGGTTTAAATTTGAATCAAGATGCTTCTGGAGGAAATACTATACACAACGGTGCTCTGGTTCTGGTTGGATTCATATAGTCTCTCAGAGTTCTTGGTTGATTCTAATCATGCCCATGTTGAGATTGGTTGTCTCCCTGATCAATTTGAGAATTAAGTTCACCCAAAACGTTTTCGCCTTGATTCTCATCCATAATTAGTGGTAGAGATCGAGATCTACGAATTAACCTGCCACTTGAAGATCAAGACCGACGTCTCATGCAATAGTTTTGTTATAAAGATAATATTTACACAAATTAATAACAAAATAAAAAAATTAAATATGCAAATAATATAAGTGTACAAAAGAAAATTAAATAACAATTTTGGTGGTTGAACCCACCAATAAAGTAATAAATAAATAAATAAATGCAAAATAATAAAATAACAAAATGCTAGTTAAACCCACCAATAAAAAAATAAAGCAAAAAAATACAAAATTAAATAAACACTGAAAATTAAATAACTGAAAATAAAAATTATGAGTGAGTAGTTAGTTTGGTGGTTGAACCCACCAATAAAGCGAAAATAAATAAATACGAAATTAAATAAATGCAGAAAATTAAATAACTGAAATAAAAAAATTAGGAGTTAGCAGTTAGTAAGTTAAGAGTTAGTAATTAGACTTAGTAGTTAAAATTAGTTTGGTCCAAATCAAGTCTAAAATAAATCCAAATGTGTCCAAAATATGTCCAAGATGTAAGTCCAAGTCTTAATTATTTTGAAGAGCTTCGTCTAGGGATTTTATTGCAAATGATTTTTAAGTTTATGGCCACATTGTAATTTGTAGAAGTTTAGAATTGAGCAATTTAGGATGAAAGTGAAATGACTGAAAGATATTGGGGTCATAACATAATTACCAAAAGATTGGGCTAGAGACGGGAATTGTTGGGGTGAAACAAGAATTATGAAAGATTCATGGTCAAAAGATAATTTAAGAAAAAGAAAAGGGGACAAACAAAATTTACACAAAGAGAAAAATAAAAAAGGGAAAAATAAAGCAAAATAAAATTTTTCCTTAGCAACGGCGCTAAAAATTTGACACAACTTAAAAGTAACATTTAACTCCCAAGTATAAGAGTGTCGTGTTGTATTATAATTCGGTGAATCCGAAGTCGATAATTCGGTGAATCCGAAGTCGATCCACAGAGAAAAGATTTAATTTTTTTATTTTATTTTATCTAAAAATTGAAATTAAAACTTGAATATAAACAACTTAATTTAAATGAAACTATGAAATTGAACTAGCTAGGGTTATGGATCCACTTTTAGAAATAAATAAAACTTAATAAATTCTTTTTGCCAATTTTTTTAAATTTATTACCTAAAAGATTAATTATACAAATTATTATTATTTTCCTTTAATTTTATGATGGATTAAGTATGTATTGAGCCAAAATTTAATTTGTCTGCAATAAGTCAAAATACCATTTCACCATGCCTTGTATTAAAATCTTAAGAATTTATTGTGCCAAATTCATTTGTTTGTCTACAATAAATCAAAATTTCAAAATATAAAACATGTATAAAATTGAATAGAAAATAATTTAATTTATAAAATTAAAAATAGAATTTGACTAAATCATAGTTATTACCTAAGAGTTTCACCTTCCCCTAACTAATATTATTTAGTTAAGCATAATTAAAATAAAAAGGAGTAAAATTGAATTACTTATAATTAAAAGTAATAAAAAACTAAAATTAGAAATAAAAATAATTTTATTTATAAAAATAATTATTCAAAATATTAAAAACGCACCTGGAAATCAAGATTACAAGGAAATTGAGAGAATTTGAGAAGAAGAGAGTTGTAGAGAGATGATTAAAAACATAAAAATGAGGCTCTATTTATAGAGAAATAAATTCATAATCCAGTGCTTTGCGGTCCATCATAAGCTTCATGCATGTGCTCTTCACAACTTTTAGATTAAGATCCAATGGCTGGTCAAACTTCAAAAGTCAACTTCACACGTGGCATCATTTGACTCGTTCGATTTGCCCAAAGAACGGTTGAAATTTGGCGGATTAATGGGTGGATCAGGTCGACCCGAATAAAAAGATTTGGATTGTCCAACTCGCATCACCAACCATTGCCACGTGACACAATAATGGGCATTAAATCATGGACGGTTGAGATTTAGTCAAAATTGCCAGCTATTCCGTGCACTCATATCTATTGTAAGCTCATTTCATCATCCAATCAGTGCTCGGTCAACAACAAAAGTCAACTTTTTTTATACAAGTCTAATTTTAAGCCGATCTTGACTGATTTTAAGATTTTCGGACCTCCGGAATCCAAATTTGACCTTCTACAGGAAAAGTCAATTTTTTTTTATACAAGCCCAATTTTAAGCCGATCTTGACTGATCTTAAGGTTTTTGGACCTCCGGAATCCAAATTTAACCTCCATTTATCTGTTTAGAGTCTCGAAGTACGTGAAATTAATATTTTTCCTATTAAACACATAAAAATACACAAAATTAAATATATTTAAAATAAAATTAATAATTCCTAATATATTACATAAACACAAATATAATTATAACATAAGCAAAAAATAACATATTATCGCTTGATAATTCAACAATTTTTAATACTAATCATTGAACATTGATGCCTTAATTAATAATTGCTTCTTCTTTTCAGGTAGAAGTTATAATCGAATGAATGTTAGGCGTAACCTTTTTTTATGTTGAATATGCTGATTATTACACGTTGCGATGCATAATGGTTAGAGAAGTGCTTCCTAGAAATGCATCATCTTTTACAAAGTAGCATGATTATTGTAGTTCAGACTGTTGTTTAATGGACTTAGGCCTATAGAAACAACTAAAATCATAGAGATGTTCAAGAATATATTTCGCAAAAAATCAGAGAGATGTAGTGTGGTTTAGACAAGTCATTATATGATGCGAACCCCACTATGAAATTTTGAAACTCTCACTTAATTTGAAGATTCAACTTTCCAAGAAAGTTCTAAACATATTTAAGCGAAACAAAAAACTTGACCAAATGTTTAAGAAAACATGAACCAGAGGTATAGAGAATGATATTGATGTCACACTCAAGATTTCGATGAGAACGTGCATGATAAGTTTATTTTGGAACGCCATAAGAATGCAAATTCTTGATAAGTTCACTAATTCTCAAAACAACCAAAGAAAAAAATGATTTTTCAAATTCAAAATAACATTTATCTCTAATTGTCTTACATAGCAAAATTGCTGAGTTTAAATAAACTAATAGAAACCCAAGATCCTAAAAATACGAATGGAAATATTGGAACAACCCTTCAAGTATAAGTTTGTCAAAGGATACTTTAAAAGTTTTCACCAACCCACCATTATTAATGCTAGTCATTGACAAACTTAATGTTAGCCTACCATTATAATGCTAGTAATTGACAAACTTAATACAAACCTACCATAATTAATACTAGTTATTGACTAATTTCATGCTAGCACTTTCATAACACATTGAAAAACTTGAAACAAAACAAATAAATAAAGTTGAATAAATAAAAGAGTGCTTGGAATTCCCAAGCCTGAACAAGCTATAATAAATTGGTCATAACTCCTTCTAAAGAACTCCAAATCCAACTCTGTAAATTGGATTGAAAAGTTAAATTAATTATCTTTCCAATGGTATATAGCTTGCACATTACTACTGGCTCAATTAATACCAGTTTTATTTCGAATTTACCCTTTCTGCATTTGATCCAAATTATGTATTTGGTTGCCCAATAACTTATATAATGCCCACAGTGCCTTGTCTTATCTCCAAGCCTAATGCATTACATCTTGAATTGCATTTTCCATTCATATTTTCTTAATTAATCAATTTAAAACAACTTGCATCTTTTTGGCTCTAACTCCTATAATTGGGCCTCCATGAGCCTCGATGAATGTGTAAAGGATCACTTGAAACTTTAATGGTATTCTTTTAATGGTTCTCATCATTACAGATATTTTAAGCTCAATATTTATAGTTGTAAAGTTTAGAGCAGAGGGAATTCTTCATAGATTATTCTATAAAATGTAAAATAAGCAATCCCCTAGTAACTTTATTCTCTCATGTGAGCATTGTTAAAGGTTTTTTAAGGAGTAAATCAGTATTTTGATTATACTCTATGTAAAACTACGTATATAACACTCTTACTTTTAAATCAAAAATCTTATCCGAAATTATCATGCCCTGGCAGAATTACCGGCACTAGTCTTCCTTGTAAGTTAATCCACAGCCGTACTCAAAATTAGGGTGTTAAATTTCATCTTCGTCAGCATATTCCACGTGGGTGAGTTTAATATGTTCATTCCATTGGGTGGCCTCGAGTTTTGTCCGTTTCAGGTCCATCATTTAAATTAATAAATTTCACCTACCCATTGCTTTTATGTATTCACTCGTTTGCAACATGTATATAAATGTGATACATGATTTATGGCATCTGAAGATTGATTTGTTGTTAATTACTCTTCCAACTTTTTAAAATTCCCATAGTTTACTGCTGCAACTTTACCTTCTGATCCTTCTGTTTGTTATATTAAATCACATGGTTGCTTGCTGAAATGGATTCCATTTCAGGCGCTTTTCTAAACAAGCATCTAACAATCGAAACTTGGCCCCAACAAAATTTGTTTGCTCATATACAGTTGGCAGATTTAAAAAAATAATTTATTAGGACTAAATTAAATGACAATAAAATATAAAAACTGAAATTTTAATATATAAAATTTTTTATAACACAATTACAATTATTCTCTACGCGATTTCATATTTTGAAAATGTTGTGCAATAAATTCATTATCAATACTATTAAATACATATTTCTACATAAGCAATCAAATAATTATTTGTCCATTCATCTCCCATCCGATTCTGAAGTTCATTCTTCACAAATTTCGTTGCTGAAAATATTCTCTCTACTGTGGTTGTAAAAATTGGATGAACTTGGACTATTTAAAAATATGACAGGAGTTATTTAAAAATTTATTAATTTTTCTTTCAAACAAAAATGATTTTTTTTTTCAGTGGGCTCAGTCCTACACTACATCCGCCTCCTCTGCAGTCATATATATATATATATATATATATATATATATATATATATATATATATATTTCTTCTGTAAGACGGCTGTTCGACTTGGCATCAGTGCTTATTCAATGGTTATCTTGATTTCATAAAATGTTAATGGTTCTAGTAAAATGGTGATTGTTCTAGTAAAAACAGACTAATCTAGATGCTCGTTTCTTAAACTTATGAATTTGTTGTCATAATATTGACTTTCTGCTCTGGTGTGCATGGATAAAGCTGCTCTAAAATGCAAATAACTGTTCTGTTAATAGAATTTTAAGCGTTGGCCAGTTCAGAGATTCACGATGCGAAATGACTATTACTAAAAGGTACAGCCACCTAAGATTTTGCTGTGACAGTCGGACTACGTAGTTTCTAATTGGGTACTACGTAGTTTCTAATGGGTAAATTTTAAGCTTGTTTTCAACAACAAAACTTTAATGAGATTTATAGTTTATCCATATGAGCCAAGTGGTCATGCTTTGTGTGTGCCAAGAAATATCTAAAGCTGAGGTGGTGTGTATACCGTGATCATTTTTATCAGGATTCAAAGTCTAATGTAATGTAAATGGAATTGTAAAATATATGTCTGGTAAAAAATTTAAAACCAGGTAACTATCTGATAAATTATAATTTATGAGAAGAATGATATTTAAGAGGGATTTAAAAAAAATAAATGGAACCTCCAAATCGGGTTCAGCCATGCAAAGCATATCAAATTATCAGCCCTTCAATGTTAGAACTGGAACTCCTCTTGGTGACAAAAGGGTAAGCAAGAAGCTCCTCTACAGTCCCTCTTTTTCTCCAATCCTTCTCCAAACAACTTCTCACAAATCTACGAAACTCCGGGGATGCAGTTTCTGGCATCTCCAGCCTCTCTCCAAAGCATATAGCACATATCAACGCCATCAAGTCCGGCTTCTCCCCAAAACCTATCAAAGGATAATGACCAACCAAACACTCCAAAACCACAACTCCAAGCGACCAAACATCCCCAGCGAATCCATAATCCCAACCCCATCTTTCAGAATCAACCCTTTCAGGGCTCATATATGCACACGTTCCCATGCATGCTATTGCTGCTTCACCTATATTATTATTGTTGTTGTTGTTGTGATTGTTATTATTTCGCGTTTCCTCCACAATCCTGCTTACCCCAAAATCTGCAATTTTCACTTCCCCTTTCCCATTTATCAGTAAATTTGAAGGCTTTATATCCCCATGAATAATCTGCATACCATGTAAATACTGTAAACCCTTCAACACGCGATATGCCACTCCAGAAATAACATCTTCTGACAATTTTTTCCGCACTCGTAGGGAATCAAACAAGGATCCTCTCTCCATGTGCTCCATTACGAAGCAGATCTCCCCTTCAATGGTGTAAAATACCGTATGGCATTTGACAATGAACTGCGAATCGAGTCTTTTAAGAATTTCCGCCTCATGAGCCGCCTGATGGCGAATAATGGTGGACGATGTCGTATTAAGGACTTTTAACGCATAGATTGAGTTACTTTTTTGGTGTCTCACTTTGTACACAATCCCACCATTGCCGTGGCCAAGAACGGTAAGCTTCTTCAAGTCTGAAATGTTTTCAACGTCCGGTGAGGTAGGATTACTTGTCGGAAAATGATGACGACGACGACGGAACTGATGATTAGCGGCTGTTGCTGGCAGAGATAGCGTTAGTGCTTGTTGATGTCTTCTTTCTCTCACCAATGTCATTTACACTGCTTACTTTGATTCTTGTTACACTATGTATGCTTCTTCTTCTTCTCCTCTTTAATGACTTTGTTAAATTGGAACTAAATCATCAATGAAAGAGTAACCGTTGTGAACTAACAAATTACGGGGGCAGGTGAGTTTTTTTGTGGGTGATGTCAGCAGTGTTATCAAACGTGTAATGGGAAGATTGAAATTTGGATGAGAGGCCGAAACGGAAGCTAAAGCCATGAAACAGCCGATTTTTTCTTAACTACAATAACAATGTGATTTTCTTTGTGTTTATTAATTTTTATGTGTGTGAACCTATTTTCGATGGTAGCTGTTAAAACTTCAGATTTTTTTATTTTGTTAAAAAATGTTAATTATATTTTATTTTTAAAAAAAGTTTGGAAGGTAGCTGCCAATCACAACAAGATACACCGAAAGAGATGTGAACAATTTTCTTCCCTTTTCTTTATGCTTTCGAGAGTTTTATGTCACCATTTTTTCTTTTTTAAAAAGAAATACTTGATTTTGGACTTAAAATCGAACTCCCTAATTTATTTTTTCCCTTGAACTCAACTGATCGCGGGACGTAAAGGGTATTCACAGCTAATTGAGTGATGTTTAGAGAGTAACGCTTTTTTTTTTTTTAATATGAAAACATAATTATTCGAGGATAAAAGGTTTTCAAAAGTTTGTAATTTTTAATATTTATTTTTTAGAAAGTAGGATGGTTGGTAAAGTTAAATTATTTTTTTAACCCTCTACTTCCCTTAAAATTAGGACTCGGGCGGACAGTTAAAGAAATTTATTAGAAAATCAATCGACTAAGGCCGAGTGGCAAAAATATTTCCAAATTTAGATATAACGAATCATCCTACATAAAAGTTGGCATGGAATCACAAGATCTCATTTGCACATAATTCAACATTAGTGGATTGATTTGTAAATTCAAACTAATATAATTCAATCCAATTTACTATTGTTAAAATAATAATATATTTAAAATATAACTATTATTTTAGAGCTTAGTTTATTTGATAAAATTACAACATTGTACCGTGAATGATTGTTTTAAGGGAAAGCGACCAAAAATTCAAGGTTGCACTTTGGTATTGTTTTAATTTTGTTATTTTTTGTTTTCCAAGAATGAAGTGTAAAATTTTTTTGGATTCCTTTTCTTAAATATATATATATATTTTTTTGGTAAAGGAAAAACGAGCCGAGCAAAGCTAAAGCTTAACAAAACGAGGGAATGCAGCCCCTGAACTATCACTACGCAAGTAAACATCAACACCGGGGGAGTAGGTAAAACATGGACCCCAAGAGGGAGTGAGAGTGCGAAACTAGCAAGGAAATCTGCTGCAAAATTGGCCTCCCGACAAATGTGATGCACTAAAACTTGCCAATTGCGAGAGAGGAGCTCTTGGATGCCATTGACAAGAGAAGATGATGCATTAGTGGACAGAGTTTGACTTTGGATCAGCTGTGTAACACATTAACTATCAACCTCCACGATCAACAGCGGAATGCCCGTGTTCAAGGCCAGAATGAGTCCATGATACATACCTCAAAGCTCAGCTTTTGTGATTGAATACATCCCAATATTGATGCCGAAACCTTTTATCTATCCCCCTTGAGCATCTCCTACTTAATCCTCCAACCGAAGCTAAACTCGATGCCTTACAAGCTCCATCTGTATTCAATTTATACGCAAGCCAAACCGGGGGCAACCAACCAAAATACTTCTCCACTCTCTTACACTTATTTATATCAAAGATGTCAAAAACTCTATGAATTTCCTCAGCTCGAGACTTGACATCTATCACCATAGCATTAACATTAGTTGCACTACCTTCAAAAGCATACTTGTTGTGCTAGTACCAAATCCTCCATAAAGCCACACCAAACATGCAGGCCCATTCACCAGTTTCTATCCCAATGCCCATTATTATTCACGTAGAGGAATAGAAAAGAAATTACCATAATCTCTACTTGGAATGAGTTCCCGCCATATCCTATTCACCACAAAACAATCGCTGAGAGTGTGAAGAGCGTCTTCAATGCCACCATCACACTGAGGGCATGTTGCATCTGTGTAAATATGCCTCTTAACAAGCTCTGCATTACACTTGAGCTTCCCTTGACCAGCGAGCCATAAAAACATTTTAATACGTTGTGGCCCCTTCCATTTCCATAAATTCTTCCAGCAAGGATTTGTATGAGAGAGATCGTTCTTACTGAGTTGTTGATAAGTTGACTTCGCCGTAAAATAACCAAAAGGGGAGTGGGCCCAATAGAAATGATCATTGCCGCTATGAGCATCTGGAGGCTTAACCGTAGCTATCATCAACAAAATATTATGGCGGATAAGATGGCCAAAGAGATTCCAACGCCAAGATCCCTCAGAAGTCACAAAGTCTGCTATGCATCCCTCAACAATATCTTTAGGAACAGGAGCAATAGATAGATTATAAAAGGGCATTTCAGCCACCCAAATATCCCCCCAAAAATGAATTTTCTGACCATTGCCCACTATCCACCTTAAGCCACCAAGCACCTTGCTTCAAATTTGTCCCAGAGCCTTTCATAAGTACGAGCCGCTTCTAGTATGGACAACCAAATTTGGGGAGCCCGGAAAAAATCCATACTTCGAGCAAATTATTTGTAACCAATAACTATTTGAAGAAGAGAGAATTCCCCAGCCAATTTTCATCAACAAAGCATCATTCATAAGTAGTAAGTTTTTTTAATCCCAGGCCACCACATAATTTTGGTTGACAAAGTTTAGCTCACCCAACTAGATGCATCCTCTTATGATCGAAATTGCCACCCCAAATGAAAGTGCGGCAGGCTTGATCAATTTTATTAGTGATACCATGCGGTAGCCTCGTGGTTTGCATGGAATAAATAGAAAGCGCATGAATTACTGATGGAGTAAGAGTAACTTTTCCCGCTAGGGATAAGAGTTTAGCATTCAAGCCATTTAACCTTTGTTCAACCTTCTCCAAAATCCCCTGATAAGTACTTGTGGTAATTCTCTTATGAATTATCGGCATGCCCAAATATTTTCCCAAGTCAATTGTAATCGAAAACCGAAGCTGCTTACTAATTTTCTGCATCTCAGACGGTTTGACATTCTTGGAAAAAAGAACCTGAGATTTTTGGTTATTCCCTTTCTCACCCGAGCTAGCACAGAACGTATTCAGTACCTCTTGGATAATCCTAGCCTGGTCACAAGAAGCTTCAGCAAGAAGGAGGAGATCGTCTGCAAAAAATAGGTGAGTTATAGGGGTACCTTGAGGGAAAGAAGAATAGGGCGCCATCGTCCACTTTGAACCGCACGATTAATTCCCTTGCCCAATCTCTCTATACAGAGCACAAAAATATACGGAGAGAGTGGGTCGCCTTGTCTGATGCCTCTTGAGCACTACTAGAAAAATGAGCTTTACTGACACTAAATTAGTGTTAGTAATCACTTTTACTGACACTTGTTAATTGTGTCAATAATGCTCAAGCCAGAATACACTGACACTAAAGTTTGGTGTCAGTGATTTTTTGTCACTATAGTATCACCAAAATAATGATACTATGATGTTAGTATCAATTGATACTATTTCTATGTCAGTATTTTGTGTCACTAGAGAGTCACAAGGATAGTGACTCAATCGTGTTAGCATTTAATGATACGATTTACATATCACTGATTTATGTGACTACAGTATCAGAAATCCACTGATGTAGTAACATCAAAAATTCTCATCGTCATTTCAATCATTAGTGTCTGCATTAACGGTGCTATATCGGTTGTATTTTATTTTTTTAATCACATTATTCATGTTTATTTTACAATTAAAATAAACCCAAAATATATTAAACATACCAAATCTTATAATGCAATTCACATAATACATATTTCAAATACATCACTTAAATTAAAATAGTTCAAATACATCATTGTTTGGGGGTAAAAAACAAGTTCAAGTACTAAAAATAGTTAACGGTGCTATATAAAATCAATTAGGACACCACAAAAAATAAGTCACAAATTTGTTTTAAGGAAAAATAATCATAAATTACTTGTATGTTACCTCACGATTGTAGGCTGTAATTAACTTGGCAACATATGTAGACCACTGATCACGAAGTCGCGAGAGGTCCTTCACAGTGTATTCCTCAACTCCCTTGAACTTTAATTTTAAAACGACAAGTTATTCACATATACAAAATATCAATTTTACCTTACTTTAAGGAAAAAAAACGAATATGGACCCAACTGTGAACCTATTAAACATGTGGAAATCATAGTTGTTTAACTAAATAAGAGGTGGGCAAGAATCAATCTGGAGAGCCAGCCTACTTTCCCTAAGGTTATCTGTTCTCACCAGAGCAGGAAGATGAGTAATCCTAAAGATGCAATATATTATTCCTATGTTTGAAAGCAATTAAAAATTTCTGAAAAATTCACCTAATTTCTGAGAAAGGGAAAGCAATTAAAATTTTCTTAATTTTCATTAAAGGCCAAAAGTATATTGACGCAGTCAAAACTGTTATCATTCTTGCCGTACCAAGGCGTGACACTCAGTTTATTCTATCCAAATTCCTAGCCAATACAACAAAATACATTTAGATTATACTAATAAGTATATTGCACATTAAAGTGTACCCAAACAACTTATTGAAATTAGTCCCACCGCAACAGTTACTGAGAAAGGTCAAGGCAGGACAAATAGAAATATGCCTTAAACTAAATAAATCCAACCAAGCCCTTTGCATGTAAACATGAAGGATAAAAACAGGCATCTTACAATTTAACTTGAATGTTTATCTGAAGAACTCTTCCAACACAGAGAAAACATAACACGTAAAACAATGAGTCAAACTCAAGTTTCACAATTTCAGCAATTTAAGAAATTAGTAACTTTTATCAAGATGAAAACCAGACCTGACCCATAATGACGCAGATCAAGATACCACCAATAGTTATATCTATTCAACTTTAAAGAAATGTACATCCCAAATCCTAATTCATGTCTATATGGATATTCATATGATGCAGTATTGTAAAAATCATTTTCAATACTTACATTATTTTTCAGAACGTTCACATTTGTGATGATATCTTGCATGTATTTCATCACATAGTAACCACATTCAAAGCTGCTCGGCTGCCTCGGACACTACAAGATCAAAATTACATTAATTTTTTACTGTACGTTAACAATAATTAGTTAGGTTTGTCTGATTTTTACCTTGACAGGTACCCATTGAACATTGACCTTTGTATCAGAATTTAAACTCTAATGTATTTGAATCCCCCTACAATTAAGAGACATAGCTAACATTAGCAAATAATTAGCATAACACATACAAATAAAATAGCATGATTAAAGATACAAATAACAAACTTAACTGATTGACAATCTGCATTAGTTCTTCATCAGGACCACCTTCCAAAGGATCAAGGTAATAGGTTGTACGTCTCACCATATCAATTGCCAGTAACACCCAGTGGGCACTAAACAAAGTAATAATTGCTCTCACACATTAATTTCAAGTAAAATTTTTTAACTTCGTGATTAATCTACAAATTAAAGAATATAACTAGCAAATGAAAAAGGTTATACCCAGTGTTATACCGGAATACGATGACTTGTCCCAATTTTGCCAAGCCTAACAGTTTTGAAATGTATTGAGTCCTGTCTTTGAAGCTGACCCTTGGATATAACTTCTCAAAAAGCCCAAACTGAACTGGTTTAGTACTTCCATTGCTCTCCATCTCCTCATACAAGTGTCTAAGAGGAAATAAATATATATATAACGAAGTAAGTTCGAATATAAGAAACAAAATAATAGGGCCAAGTTTATTAAAACATAAGTTAGGATTTACCGTACTTGATCCATAGGTTAATGACGCAGTTTGAGACCTTTTTAAACTCGATGATTTCAGCACAAATCATTGTGTCCAAGTGTGTTTCCTAAATTTCACCAAAGGTTGTTGTGTCGTGCCGAATCATGATCAACCGAGGTAAAGAATTCTCGATGAACATGGTAAACATGTTCATATATTCACTTCTGCCATTCTTTCTTGATCGTGCCGCTGCCCGTGTATCATTCACACGTAAATTGAGGTCTTTTGCTGCTGGTCTGATGACTCGGGGTTCTTTTTTGGCTACTTTTGCTGGTCTGATGACTGTGGGTTCTTTTTTGGGTACTACCAATGGTTCTTTGTTGGGTAGTTTGTCATGACAGGAGAACTGCCTATCTAGTACTTTAGGAGTTAGTCTGGGAGATCTTCTCAGTGTGGGCTTTAAAGTAATTTCACACTCTACTTTTTCGGGGGTTTGTTGAGGAGTTGCTTGGGAAATTGTGGTGGGACTGTCCTTAAATTTACTCTTCACAGATTTTGGAGTCGACTTACCCGATGGGAAATCAACCTATGCAATAATCAAAATACATACCATTAGTAGTAATACATGCATATACAAATGGAAATTAAATAATGACATGTAACAGGCCATATACCTTTCTTTTTCCAAAAGTTTCAGGGGATTGTTGATCATTGTCCATCTGAACACCAGTGGAACTTTTGGGGTTCGGAAAGTTAGAACTTCCAACTTCAGTATTGTTGTACGCATTTAACCTTGCATTCATGCGTTCTAATTGAGCAGACATGAATTGGAAACTCTCTTGATACATCTTTCTTTCTCTTGCTAACTCAGTGGCATCAGGGACATGAAAGTAGATAGATGGGATGACGAATTGCCCCACTCCTTGCACCCTGCTTCCATTTGGTTGCTTCTGAAGGGCTTCACTTAGAATGCCATGTGACCCTTGTGATTGGAATGTTCCTTGTTCAACCTGACTCTTCAGCTCATTCTACAAAAAAAAAAAAAATTGTACATTCGCAATTACGAGTAGAAGACATCAGCTAAACTAAACTAATATCCTTCTTGAATCTTTAACAAAGAGCAAATCCATATACAGTTAAAATTGAAACAACAGAAAATATTACAAGACAACACCTGACACAAGTTTTACAGAAAATCTACCCCACACACACATATTATAAAGAAAATTCATAACAATTCAGTATACAAGTGACTTACTATTTTCTCAGCAATTGACGTCACTTCAGAAGCATATTTGCCATCTCGGTCTGCTCGTGCCATTAACCAAGCTTCACTGCGATCAATCTCCCGCTCAAAAACTCCACTCTCCTTTTTCTGTTACAAGGTGACAGAAAACATAAATAATTGATTCTATTATATTATACGTACTAGAATACTTATGTTACTGTAATTACCACACTTACTTTTCTATACAACATGCCACCATATCTTGTGCTACCCAAGCGATGGTTGTAGACATTCTTTGCTCTTTTGTCTTTTGCCTTCTTACTTTTTTCCTGTACAAACAGTTTATATGAAGCACAAAAGTTACTACTGATTATTAGTAACTACCAACAATTAAATCAGGTAATATTAACAAACAACACACCTGAAATTGTTTAGATAAAATTTTGTCAACAAAAAGTTTCCAATCTTCTTTTTTAATGCTTGGATACTCAATAGGAGGCAACCTTAGTGACTTTCGATCGTCCTTGTTAGGTAGAACGAATTCAGTTGCCAGTTCACATCGAAAGTTTCTTGATGCAACCCCCATCCACTTTAATACTTGGCTTTTGCATTTCAAGCTCAATTTGAATTTTTTCTGTAAACCAATAACATGGATTACAAAGAACTTTAAACAAATCTGGATGTTATATAAAATCTTTAAACATACTATGAAACAAGAAAACAAAACCTGAAAATGAACCCACAAAGTTTCCTTCATCTCCAGTGGCACACGCCTCCAATCATCAAGTGAAATTGGAACTATTTCACGTACAATGACTCCAATATAAGTCCTCAGATCATTTCTTCCCTTTCCAACTGGAACACCATAACAATTGTACTCAACTGTAGCTTCATGACTAACTTCTTGTTTTTGCAAACCTTTTTTTTTGTTTGTTTTCTTCTCCTTGGTCTTCCGTCCAGCTCCGGAAGAGTGAACTCAACATCGTCATCCATCTCCTACAATCCTCAAAATGATTAAAATAAATAAGTATATCATTTATATTAATAAGTTAATACAAGAGCAATAATGAAATAAATAAATCACTTACTGAAAAACTAAGAAAATTTGTGCTGGAAACTAACTACAACAACGCATTCACTGATTTTCTAAATCAATATCAATTAGAATAGCATCACAATCTTTTCTGTCATAAATTCCTTCATCATCTTTCTCATCCAACTCATAAACTGGAAGTTTGTTAGATAATGGAGAAAATACATCCACGTCTTCACATCTTTCCCCATTTAACTTATAAGCTTTGTCGGTCACTGAACAAACTATTGATTTATTATTATCTAGCTGGTCCTTTACATAAAATACTTGCTTTGCATGACAAGCCAGAATAAAGCAATCAGATTTATAGCCAATCCAATTTGAATCAACTACAGTGAAACCTAAATTGTCAGTGCAAACCCCTCTATCATCTACCCAATCACACTTGAAAAGTGTTTTTTTAACCATTAGATAATCAAGCTGCCAAATCTCATCAATGACTCTATAAAACGTCATGTCTCCAAACTGAGGACTTTTATCTTTTGAGCTTGAAATCTGTAGAGTGTTAGCAACAACCCTAACACCACTATTTTAGGTCACACGATTATAGTCCCGGGCCCTCGTTGTAAAATTGAAGCCATTTATCTTGTAGCCAGAGAAGGTCACCACGCTTGAGCGTGGTTTGTTTGCCAACCAGCACACTATTTCGTCAATCAGCACATTATTTGCTTTATCATGTGCCACCTATAAATTAAATTAACAAGTACAGTAATTAGACACATGTAAAAAAAACTTGTTAAGTTTATATCCTATATTGTATTTAGTTAAGTAATTCTAACCTTTGCTTGTAACCAACCAGAAAATGTACGTATGTGTTCATTTTGCAACCACAAATTTGTTTTTGCCTTATAGGGGTTTCTTGATGCCAAATAATGCATATGCTCCCTACAGTGAGACATATTAAGATTTAAAAACTAGTATATTAATCTAATAATACAATAGTAATATTTTGTTGGAAAAATTAACAATTTACTCGATATATATTTGGATTTCAGGGGTGTTCATTAGAACACACCGGTGTGCTTGTGCCAACAAAGGATCATCAACCACCTTTATGGTTGCACCTCCCAAAGGCTCTTCGATAGGTAAATCAGTTGGACAACTAGTAGGCAGCCTAATAACATCACAATTTGAGAGGTACTCAACACAAAATGCAAGTGCTTCTTCTGCAATATAATTTTCTACAATACAACCCTCAGGGCGGTAGCGATTATGAACATAATCCTTGAGATTTTTCATTTGTCTCTCAAAAGGATACATCCATTGAAGATAAACAGGCCCACATAACTTAACTTGTTCAACTAAGTGGATTGTCAAATGGATCATTATGTCAAAAAAGCTAGGTGGGAAGTACTGCTGCAGTAAGCATAAAGTGATTACCAATTCCTTTTGCAATTGGTCAAGAGTATTGGGATCTACCACTTTACAACACAATGTATTAAAAAAGAAGCACATCCTGATTATGGCCCTTCTCACATTTATAGGCAAACAGCTTCGAATGGCTAGAGGTAGGAATTGTTGCATCAAAGTATGACAGTCATGGGACTTCAGGCCTTGAAGCCGACAATTATCTATTGAAACAAGGTTTTGGACATTGGAAGAATACCTATCAGGGACTTTCGCACTCAACAAGGTTTCACAAAACTGTTTTTTTTCTTTTTTACTCAAAGTATAAGGAGCTGGAGGTAGGACTTTATTTTTTTTTGTTTGTTTAATCAGGAACTAGTTTTCCCCTGATCTTCAAAGACTCAAGATCTTTTCTAGCGTTAATCCCATCTTTCGTTTTTCTTGGTTGATGAAGTAATGTGCCATATATGTTCTCGCACACATTTGTTTCAATGTGCATCACATCTAATTGATGGCGAACTAATAAATGCTTCCAGTAATCTAACTAAAAAAAGATTGACTTTTTTTTGTACAATTTTTCAATTATGTTCTCATCACCATCACCGCCATCATGTTTCCGCTTTTTGGCCTTCTTTTTCCCGAGCTTAATATCTATATCTTCCACCATATTAAAGATTTCCTCACCAGACAAAATTTTAGGAGGCTCATTCCACTCTTGCTTCCCATTAAAAACCTTTTTCAGTTTCCGAAATAGGTGACCGAGTGGTAGAAAGCGGCGATGGCCCATATATGACATTTTCCTACTATGTGGTAGCCAACATGCACAAGCGTCTATCCCACAAATTGGGCAAGCATAATAGCCCTTAACAGTACAACTAGAGAGGTTTCCGTATGCTGGAAAGTCACTGATTGTCCACATCAAGACAGCCCGTAAATTAAAGGTTTCCTTTCTATAAGAATCATAAACATCAATACCTACATTCCATAGGGTTTTTAAGTCCTCAATCAAAGGTGCTAGGTATACATCTAGATCATTTCCAGGTTGTTTAGGGCCAGATATCAAAAGTGACAACATCAAAAACTTTCTCTTCATATACAACCATGGAGGAAGATTATGTGTTGTTAACATAACAGGCCAACAACTATAAGTAGTGCTAAGTGTACTATGTGGGTTAACCCCATCAGTTGAGAGAGCTAAACGGAGATTTCTAGGTTCTTGTGCAAATTTTGGCCACTTTTTGTCAATTAGTTGCCAGGCTGGTGAGTCTGTTGGGTGGCGAAGTTTGCCATCTCTAATTCTTTTATTAGTATGCCATGTTAAATTTTGAGCTGTTTGTGGTGATTGAAATAATCTTTTCAACCTAGGAATAGGTGGAAAATACCATAATTGTTAGCTTATTTAAGCTATACATATTGATTTTGATGATAACAAACCACATATATATTTTAATTAAACAAAGATTTATAAATTGTGTTTTATAATAAGAAAATAAGGTTTTAAAAACAAAGTGTTGAACTAAAATGAATATGTTTTAAAACCTTTAATATTCTTTCCTTTTAATTTTCGGATTTGAACCTATTTGAAATAATTTAAATATTTTGGGTCATTGTACAATTCTACAAAGTTGGGAGAAACATCATAATTTTAGAAAGTTTTGGGATTAACAAAGTAATATTTATAACTTCTGAAATTGGACCTATTTGCAAAGTTTCATAACGTTTTGGGCCATAATATAGTTTTATAAAGTTTTGGGGTCAAACTATAAAATTTGAAACTATTTCACTGTAGCCGTCACTATAGCAACCGGCTAATCGGTTGTGTAAATCCGGCGAACCGGTTTCGGGCAGAATGTATGCAAAATTCAAGCGGCTAACCGGATGTGGAAATCTGGCAAACCGGTTTTCTGGGTTTTCAAGACATAATGCAACCAAAACGCAAGCGGCTGACCGGATTCGACAAACGGCAAACCGATTGTTCAAGATTTTAAATTTTTGTTTATAACGGTAACATCAAACGGCTAACCGGATTCCATATCCAGCAAACCGGTTCCGGCCAAAAATGAACATAACGGCTAGTTTTTGAGTTCTAACTATAAAAACTCAAATCCAACTCATTTTGAAGCTCTCCAACAAGCAAAAACAAAAGCACACGTGATATCTTGAGTCTTCAAAGCTTCCAAACTACAAACATTAAATCTTTTTCTTGTTCTTCATTTTTGTATATCTACTCATTGCTTGAGTTTCATTGTACTCTGCATTTATTTATCTCATTTGTGAGAGTTTGACTGTGTGAGACACTTGAGTGAAAAGATTGGGAGATAGCTCTCTATTGTAAAGGTTTATTGACACCTTGAAGTCAATTGTAATTGGTTGAAGCCTTGGAAGGGCTTGGATAGTGAAATCCTCAAGCTTGGATCGCTTGGAGGCGTGGACGTAGGCGGGGATTGCCGAACCACGTAAAATTCGTGTGTTTGTTTTTCTTCTCCCTTGCTTTTTAATTATTGTGCTTTTATTGAATTTATCATTTCCGAATTTTATAAAGACATTAGATTGCTTGTTGTGTGGATTTGCTAGAATAGTTTTTAAATTTCCAATTCACCCCCCCTCTTGGGTTGCACATTTATATTTCAATTGGTATCAGAGCAAGGTACTCTTATTTAGACTTAACCGTCTTGAGCTAAAGATCAATGGCAACTCAAAACGATTCTCAATTTAGGGAAGGACAATCCACCACTAGACCACCCTACTTTGATGGGAATGATTACCCATATTGGAAAACTAGGATGAGAATTTACTTGCAAGCCTTAGATTATGAGATATAGGAAATTGTTAATGATGGTCCTTTCATACCTTTGATTAAAAATGAAGTAGGAGAAGATATTCCAAAACCGTCACGGGATTGGAATGAGTTTGAAGAGAGAAAAGCCTCTCTAAACTCCAAGGCCATGAATGCCCTGTTTTGTGCTTTAGATAAGAAAGAGTTTCATAGAGTGTCTAGTTACGAAAGTGCTAATGAGATTTGGCACAAACTTGAGGTTGTCTATGAAGGGACAAACCAAGTGAAGGAATCTAAAATAAGTAGGTACACTCGACAATATGAATTGTTCCAAATGGAACAAAATGAAAATGTGTACTCTATGTATACTAGATTTACGGACATAGTGAATACTCTAGGAGCTCTAGGGAAGACTTTTTCAAATAGCGAAAAAGTCAAGAAAATCATTAGATCACTTCCTAAGGAATGGAGACCAATAAGGACTGCCATTGAGGAAGCAAAGGATTTAAATGTATTACCTATTGATGATTTAATTGGTTCTTTAATTTCCTATGAAGAGGATTTGGCAGCTGAAAAAGGGCATGAGGAAAATAAGAAAAACATTGCTCTCAAGGCCTCAAAACGTGAGAGTGATGAGGAAAGCGAAATGGATGATGAGGAGTTGGCAATGTTGGCTAGAAGATTCAGAAAATTTTACAAGAAGAATAATGAGCAGAGAAAGTTCAGAGGCAACAAGAATAAGAAGGAGCCAATCACTTGTTATGAATGCAAGAAGCTAGGACACATACGATCAGAATGTCCTCTTCTCAACAAACTTAAGAAGAAAGCTATGGTGGCTACATGGGATGATAGCGAAGAGGAAACAAGTGATGAGGATGAGCAACAAGAAATGATAAACTTAGCTCTCATGGCCGTTGGGGAAGAATCATGTGATGAACTTGATGAGGTAAGTGTTCTTCCTACATATGATGAATTGCATGATGCCTTTAAGGATTTGCATGATGAGTTGATGAAGATTGGTAAAAAGAATATATGTCTTAAAAAGAAGATGATAGAGCTTAAAAATGAAAATGAATCACTTAGTGCAAAGATCACATGCCTAGAATTAGAAAATAAGACATTGCACGATAGCTTGGCTTTATTTGAGAATTCTAGCACTTCACATGAGCACTTAGAGTCACACATGAATGAATTGAAAAATGAAAACGAAATGCTTAGGAATAAGAGCAATGAATTAAATGAAATTGTGCTAAAATTCACAAACGGGCAAAAGATGTTGGATAATTTGCTAAACTCACAAAAAATGTGTCTTCGACAAAAGTGGCATTGGTTATAAACCAAATTTGAAACAAAAATCTTACAAGAGCTATTTTGTTAAGAATACATCTATTAACAATCAAATTGTATGTCATTATTGTAATCAAGATGGTCATATGAAAAATAGATGTGTGGTGAAGAGAAATGCACATTATGGTATGAAATGTGTTTGGGTTCCGAAAGGAACCATTTCTAACTCTCAAAGACCCAAAAAGATTTGGGTACCTAAAATTTAAAATTTTCTCTACAGGGCTTGAAGAAGAAGAAGAAGAATAAGTGGTACTTGGACAGCGGTTGTTCAAGACACATGACAGGGAATTATTCTTGGTTTTCAAGCTTCACTAAGATCGAAAATGGTGGAGATGTATCATTTGGAGATAATTCAAAAGGAAAAATCATTGGAATTGGAAATGTCGGTAATGTATCCTCTACTCTCATTGAAAATGTGTGTTTAGTTGAAAACTTGAAACACAATTTGCTTAGCATTAGTCAATTATGTGATAAAGGATATAGAGTTATCTTTGATGAATCAAAATGTGTTATTGAGAATTCATGTGATGGAAAAGTCTTGTTTGTGGGAAATAGATGTGTTAATGACTATACCATCAATATAGATTGTGCATCATTACATGATAAATGTCTCTCCGCATTGCATGATGATGGTTGGTTGTGCATAGGAGATTAGGTCATGCAAGCATGGATTTGATTTCAAAAATCATGAAAAATGATTTAGTTAAAGGTCTTCCAAAAATCAATTTTCAAAAGGATAGTATTTGTGAAGCATGCCAATTTGGAAAACAAATCAAGACTTCTTTCAAAAGCAAGAATCATATCTCTACTTCAAAACCACTTCAAATGCTCCATATAGATTTGTTTGGACCTTCTAGATATGCTAGTTTGAGTGGCAAATATTATACGTTTGTGATTGTGGATGATTACTCTAGATTTACATGGGTATTGTTCTTAGCTAATAAGGATGATGCCATTGATGCATTTCGAACCTCCCATAAAAAGGTTCAAAATGAAAAAGGTTATTTCATTACTTGTATTAGAAGTGATCATGGTAGAGAGTTTGAAAATCATGCATTTGAAAATTTTTTTAATGACTTTGGCATTGAACATCAATTTTCATCACTTAGGACTCCACAACAAAATGGAGTAGTAAAAAGGAAAAATAGGTCTATTCAAGAAATGACTAGGACCATGTTGAATGAAAACTCTTTTCCTAAGTATTTTTGGGCCGAAGCCGTCAACACCGCTTGTTATGTTTTAAATCGGGTGTTGATTAGACCTAATGTTAATAAAACTCCTTACGAGCTTTGGAAAAATAGAAAACCCAACATTGGCTATTTTAAAGTTTTTGGATGCAAATGTTTTGTTTTAAACACGAAAGACAATCTTGGTAAATTTGATCCAAAATCTGATGTTGGTATTTTTCTTGGATATTCAAATTCAAGCAAAGCTTATAGAGTTTATAACAAAAGGACTTTGGTTGTGGAGGAATCTATGCATGTTACTGTTAACATAAATATGTTAATAATATTGATTTTGATAATAACAAACTTTAAATGCTTTTTGGTAAATTTATTGGAGTTATTTCCTAAATAAATGAAAATCATAAAAACTATTCCTTTCATGCTTATAAAAGATGATTCTTAATTTGGAAAATGATTCGTTGCAAAAACTGGTTTAAAATATGTTTCTGGCAGAAAATGATGAACCGTTTATTTATAAACGGTTAACCGATTACGACCAGAGAGCAAAGGTTTGTCTAGACTCTAACCGATTAGTGAAAACGGAAATAAAGAGCTTACTGAAAACTAATGGTAAACTGTTTATTTATAAACGGTTAACCGATAACGTCCAGAGAGTAATGTCACCCACAGCCTTAGCCGTTTACTTAAACGGATAACCGTTATTCTTTTTGCAGGTTACTGTACATTAACGGTGAACCGTTTATTTGTAAACGGTGAACCGATAACGTCCAGAGAGTCATCTCATGCAAAGCCTTAGCCGATTACTTGAAACGGATAACCGATATTCATTTTCAGGTCACTGGACGTTAACGGCGAAAGGGTAACCTAAAAACGGCAAACCGTTTATTTGAATTCTGTCTTAACGGTAACTTTGACCAGAACAAACGGTTAACCGTTAATAACTAACGGTGAACCGTTTTCGGGCAGACAACAAATAACGGCTAGTTTTTCAGCTTTACTTATAAATAAGCTCATTCAAATTCAAAGGAGACTG
Organism: Citrus glauca; assembly: GCA_029633175.1. Taxonomy (NCBI): domain Eukaryota; kingdom Viridiplantae; phylum Streptophyta; class Magnoliopsida; order Sapindales; family Rutaceae; genus Citrus; species Citrus glauca. Next base: position 13,349,529 of record JAQOOD010000004.1, on the reverse strand, counting down.
ATCACAACACAACCATTGAGCTTATACTCGAATTTGCAATCTTCACAAGGGATAGAAACATAGTTTCACTTCATCTATTCACACTTTGAGCATCTTCTTGTAATTTTTGATTTAGTGTGAGAGAAAAACAAATAGTAATCTTTCATTTTGAGGGATTGTGAGTGTTGGGATACACTTGGGTTAAGAGATTGGGGATAATCTCTAGTTGTAAAGGTTATTGACACCTTGGAAGTCAAGTGTAAGCAATTGAAGCCTTGGAGGCTTGCTTAGTGAAAACCTCAAGCTCGGAAAGCTTGAAGGCGTGGACGTAGGCGAGGTTGGCCGAACCACGTAAACATTGTTGTGTTTGATTCTCTCTTTCCCTATCCTTTTAATTTGTGATCAATTTACTTATTATTTTATTTATTTCCCTATCTCTTTGCCTATCGTTTTTATATTTGCATGATAAATTTGTTTTTAGTTTTTTATTTTATAGAAACCCAATTCACCCCCCTCTTGGGTTGCCTAGTTAGTATTTCATTTGGTATCAGAGCTTGGTGCTCTTGTGTAGACTTAATCGTCTAGAGCTAAAGATCAATGGCAACTCAATATGATTCCACATTTAGGGAAGGACAATCCACCACTAGACCACCCTTCTTTGATGGAAATGATTATCCTTATTGGAAAACTAGGATGAGAATTTATTTGCAAGCCTTAGATTATGAGATTAAGGAAATTGTTAGTGATGGTCCTTTTATACCCTTGACTAAAAATGAAGTCGAAGAAGATATTCCAAAACCATCACGGGATTGGAATGAACTCGAAAAGAGGAAAGCTTCTCTAAACTCCAAAGCCATGAATGCCTTATTTTGTGCACTAGATAAGAAGGAGTTTCATAGAGTGTCTAGTTGTGAAAGTGCTAATGAGATTTGGCACAAACTTGAAGTTGTCTATGAAGGCACGAATCAAGTGAAAGAATCTAAAATAAGTAGGTACACTCGGCAATATGAATTGTTTCAAATGGAACAAAATGAAAATGTGTACTCTATGTATACTAGATTCACGGACATAGTGAACACTCTAGGAGCCCTAGGAAAAACTTTTTCAAATAGTGAAAAAGTCAAGAAAATTATTAAGTCTCTACCTAAAGAATGGAGACCTAAAATGACTGCCATTGAGGAAGCAAAAGATTTAAATACTTTACCTCTTGATGATTTAATTGGTTCTCTTATTTCATATGAGGAAGATTTGGCAGCAGAAAAAGGGCATGAGGAGAAGAAGAAAAACATTGCTCTTAAAGCCTCAAAACATGAGAGTGATGGGGAGAGTGAACCGGATGATGAAGAACTGGCCATGCTAGCAAGGAGATTCAGAAAATTCTTCAAGAAAACTGGAGAACGAAGAAATTTCAGAAACTTCAAGAACTATAGGGAAAAGAAGGAGGCAATCACATGCTATGAATGCAAGAAGCCTGGCCATATTAGATCGGAGTGTCCACTTATCAACAAACACAAGAAGAAAGCCATGGTTGCAACTTGGGATGACAGTGAGGAAGATTCAAGTGATGAGGAAGGATCACAAGAAGTCTCAAATCTAGCACTTATGGTAATAGGAGATGAAGATGATCTCAATGAGGTAAGTGATCCTACCTATGATGAATTGTATGATGCTTTTAAGGATTTGCATAATGAGTTGATGAAAATTAGTAAAAAGAATGCATGCCTTAAGAAAGAAATTGCAAAGCTTAAAAATGAAAATGAATCTTTGAATGCAACAATTGTATGCCTAGAAGTAGGAAACAAGACTTTGCATGATGAAATTGCATTATCAAATGAGAAGCCTAACATCATACATGAGCATTTAGAATCACATACAGATGAGCTGAAAAATGAAAGTGAAATGCTCAAGAAAAAGAGTAATGAGTTAAATGAGATTGTCTTGAAGTTTACAAATGGGCAAAAGATGTTGGATAATTTGCTAAACTCACAAAAATGTGTATTTGACAAAAGTGGCATTGGTTATAAACCAAATTTAAAACAAAAACTCTACAAGAGTTATTTTGTGAAGAATACATCTATTAGCAATAAAATTACATGTCATTTTTGTAATCAAGATGGTCATATGAAAAATAGATGTGCAGTGAAGAGAAACGCATATTATGGTATGAAATGTGTTTGGGTTCCAAAATGAATCATTGCTAACTCTCAAGGACCCAAAAAGGTTTGGGTACCTAAAACTTAAGATTTTCTCTACAGGACTTGAAGAAGAAGAAGAATAAGTGGTACTTGGACAGTGGTTGTTCAAGACACATGACAGGGAGCTATTCTTGGTTCTCAAGCTTCACCAAAATTGAAAATGGTGGAGACGTATCTTTTGGAGACAACTCAAAAGGAAAAATCCTTGGAATTGGAAATGTTGGTAAAGTATCTTCAACCTTAATTGAGAATGTATGCTTGGTTGAAAACTTGAAACACAATTTAATAAGTATTAGTCAATTATGTGACAAAGGTTATAAAGTTGTATTTGATAAATCAAGTTGTGTTATTGAGAATGCATGTGATGGAAAAACCTTGTTTATGGGAAATAGATATGGTAATGTTTATACCATTGACATAGAATGTGCATCTTCTCTTGATAAATGTTTTTCAGCATTGCATGATGATAGTTGGCTATGGCATAGAAGATTAGGACATGCAAGCATGAATTTAATTTCTAAAATTATGAAAAATGATTTAGTCAAAGGACTTCCAAAAATTAGTTTTCAAAAAGATGGAATTTGTGAAGCATGTCAATTTGGAAAACAAATCAAAACTTCTTTGAAAAACAAGAATTATATCTCTACTTCAAAACCTCTTCAATTACTCCATATAGACTTGTTTAGACCTGCTAGATATGCTATTTTAAGTGGCAAATATTATGCTTTTGTGATTGTGGATGATTATTCTAGATACACATGGGTATTATTCTTAGCTAATAAGGATGATGCCATTGATGCATTTCGAATTTTCCACAAAAAGGTTCAAAATGAAAAAGGCTATTCTGTTTCTTGTATTAGAAGTGATCATGGTGGTGAATTTGAAAACCATGCATTTGAAAATTTTTGTAATGATTTTGGCATTGAACATCAATTTTCATCTCCTAGGACTCCACAACAAAATGGTGTAGTAGAAAGGAAGAATAGGTCTATTCAAGAAATGGCTAGGACCATGTTAAATGAAAACTCTTTGACTAAGTATTTTTGGGCCGAAGCCGTCAACACTGCTTGTTATGTTTAAATCGGGTGTTGATTAGACCTAATCTTAATAAAACTCCATATGAGCTTTGGAAAAGTAGAAAACCCAACATTGGTTATTTCAAAGTATTTGGATGCAAATGTTTTGTTTTGAACAAAAAAGATAATTTTGGTAAATTTAATCCAAAATCTGATGTTGGTATGTTTCTTAGATATTCAAATACAAGCAAATCTTATAGAGTTTATAACAAAAGAACTTTGGTAGTGGAGGAATCTATGCATGTTACTTTTGATGAATCTAACCCCTCCTTTGCGGAGAAAGGAGTTGTTGATGATAATGCAGAAGAAGAACAGCAAGGAGAAACATCTAATGACAACCAAGAAGACACAACAAATAGAGCTCAAGATGAGCATCATGTAGAACAAAATGTGGAGCAAAGTGAAGGTACTTTTCAAACACTCCCCAATGAGTGGAGGTATGTTTCCTCTCACCCTAAAGATGTAATCTTAGGAGATCCCTCACGAGGCGTTACCACTAGATCATCTCTTAGGAATACATGTGAGCATGTTGCATTCATTTCTCAAATTGAACCAAAATCTTTTGCGGATGCCAAACATGATGAATTTTGGATTATGGCTATGCAAGAGGAATTGAATCAATTTGAGAGAAATAATGTGTGGGAATTAGTTCCTTGTCCGGAACATCAATCCATTATAGGGACTAAATGGGTATTTAGAAATAAAATGGATGAATCCGGTGTGGTTGTAAGAAATAAAGCTAGACTAGTGGCTCAAGGCTACAACCAAGAAGAAGGAATTGATTTTGATGAAAATTTTGCACCTGTATCTAGATTAGAATCCATTAGGATGTTGTTAGCATATGCATGCCATAAAGATTTTACTCTATATCAAATGGATGTTAAAAGTGCTTTCTTAAATGGATACATTATGGAGGAAGTTTATGTGAAACAACCTCCTGGTTTTGAAAATGAGAAATTTCCAAATCATGTGTATAAGCTTTCCAAAGCTTTATATGGTTTAAAACAAGCCCCTAGGGCATAGTATGATAGGCTTAAAAATTTCTTGTTGGATAACAATTTTTCAATGGGAAAAGCGGACACAACTCTTTTTGTTAAAAATAAGAACCAAGACATACTTATTGTTCAAGTGTATGTTGATGATATCATTTTTGGTTCTACTAATGAGCTTTTGTGCAAAGAATTTTCATCAGGCATGAGCAAAGAATTTGAGATGAGTATGATGGGAGAGTTGAAGTATTTCCTCGAACTTCAAATCCAACAAAACGAGGAAGGCATTTTTATAAACCAAGCCAAGTACGTGAGAGATCTACTCAAAAGATTTGGCTATGAAAATGGAACGGCAAAAAGCACTCCTGTGAGCACTACCATCAAACTTGACAAAGATGAAAAATGTAAAGAAGTGGACATCAAAATATATCGAGGTATGATCGGATCCTTACTCTATTTAACTGCAAGTAGACCCGATATCATGTTTAGTGTATGTTTGTGTGTAAGATTTCAATCATGTCCCAAGGAATCCCATTTGCTTGCTGTTAAAAGAATTTTCCGATATTTGATTGGAACTATAGATGTTGGCCTTTGGTATCCTAGGGGAACTCATATAGATTTAATATATTTTTCGGATGCGGATTTTGCTGGTCATAAAGTGGATAGGAAGAGCACTAGTGGAACTTGTTTTGTTCTAGGACATTCACTAGTTTCTTGGGCTAGTAAGAAACAAAATTCTGTTGCTCTTTCAACTACAGAGGCTGAATATATAGCCGCCGGAAGTTGTTGTGCACAGGCACTTTGGATGAAACAAACACTTAGAGATTATGGCATTCATCTTAAACATATTCCTATTAAGTGTGATAACACTAGTGCTATAAATCTTTTAAAGAATCCCATTCAACACTCTAGAACCAAGCATATAGAAATTAGACATCATTTCTTAAGAGACCATGTTCAAAAGGGAGATATTGCATTAGAGTTTATTTCTACCGAAAAACAACTTGCCGATATTTTCACTAAACCCCTTTGCGAAGAACAATTTTTTAAAATTCGGCATGAACTTGGGATGATGAAATTTTCTCATTAATGTCTCTATCTATGCTATTGAGTGTACTAAATTGATTGATTTATAATTGTGAAACAATGGTCATGAATTGCTTGAGAATGATTGTTAAATGATGAATTTGGTTTCTTATTTCTTGATTGTATGAATACATTGGTTGAAAACATGTTAATGAATCATGCATTAAAATAGCTCATAATATATTTTTAGATCAATTAAATGATCTGGGAATTTATTAATTTCTAGCCACATACTAAAATAAATGTGTGAAAATTTAGTTAAAATAAACGGATAACCGTTTCCCATAAACGGTGAACCGTTTTGGTCCAGAGACTAATATTCTGTGTGTGACCTTTTACCCTCTCACCGTTTTCTCGAAACGGTGAACCGTTTGCTGGCAGTAAGTCTTTAAATCGTTACCCTCTAACCGTTAAGTGCTTAGGCTCTCACCGTTTTCTAATCTTAAGCCTCTGTTCGTTACCCTCTAACCGTTTATTGTAAACGGTTAACCGTTTTCGCATTTTTAAACTGTTCAAAGGCTTTCTCTTCTTCCTCTCCAGTTCCCCTCTCACCGTTTTCACCATACCTGCGCAACCAAAGCTTTTCTCTTCCTCAAATCGTCTTTTTTCTTGCTTCTCATGCCAAAGTAAACTGATTAAATCATTTCTCACACCTTTTAACACTCTTCTACCGATTCAAAACCAAAAATCAAAGCCCAAATTGCAAAATCCCAATTTTTGAACCTTAATCGCCGCGGGTTGAATTTCTCCATTTTTGATCCATTTTACTCCATTTTTCAACCATATTGAGCATCACACTCGCTTTCCTTACTCATTTCTCATCCAATCACCGTTTAACTTCTTTCTCTCTCGCCTGTGTTCATTCCACCTTACTCCTCCATGGCTGCAACCTCTCGGAGAAATGTCCGGCGCAAATCTACACCCTCAGCTCACCCCTTTCAGCCTAGGGAAGTTTCTGAATTCACCGGGACTCACTTTCCCACTCCTCCCTTAGCGAAACGGTTCAAGAACCGCTTCGATGGGCGAAAGGTAATCGACACCTACTCTGTTAATCTTAATGATTTCAGGAACTTGATTGTGTGTAATAGAAATGTTCGTGATATGCTTTTGCCTTGGGAGTCTGGTATTAATTTTGCTGAGCGTGTCTACCCTAACTTGGTGCGAGTTTTCTACTCAAACATGGATATTTCCCATACCACTCAGCATAGGGTAATTGTTGTGCAAATTTTATTGAACTCGCAAGCGCACGAATCTGTTGTAGTATAGCTTAATGGTGCGAGTGTCGATCCCACGAGGAGGTGGATTTTAATTATTTATAGAATTAATTCTGTAAATGGATGGTTGGATTTATGGTGAAAATGATTTGAAATATGCTAAAACTTAAATTAAAATGGCAAGATTAAATTCTGAAATTGGAAATAAAATGGCAGAAATAAATTGAAGTGTAAATCTATTAAATGACGTACTTGGATATCTGGATCCGTATCAACATGCATCATGGGCTAAATATTCCATATTAATACCAATTAAATCATGAGAGGGAAATCCACAACTCATGAACCACGCTCTAATAAATATGGTGCTAAGGGCTTATCGTGCCAAATAATAATAATCTTATACTAGGGTGCCGGTGAAACCAGGGCAGTACTAGATAAGATTAGTATTATTTGTCGACGAGAAGTCAAAACATCCACAAAAACTAGAGGGGAAGAGAAAATAAATTTACCAAATCAAGCCCATGACACATGTTGAGACTTCACCTTCAACCCAAGCTTGAAAGAAAATTAGCCACTCATAGTTGAACTAGGGGCAAAATGGGAATTTATTAAAATACGAAGAAAATACAAGATAGAGAGAGAATTACAGAAAATGAACCCTAAAAATGGATTCAGAGGTGCTAAATTAGGGGGGGAGGCCCCCTTTTTATAGTTACATCGAGTAAATCATGGCCATCGGATTAAAAACAGTTTGGACGCTCAGGATTTCGCCACGTCATCAGCCACTATTTGCACAGTACAGTCAACCGCCACTATTTGCACAGTACAGTCAACCGCCACTATTTGTACAGTAACGCCAACAGTACCCGTATATGGGAATAGTACCATACGTGTGAACAGTATCGTACGTGTGAACAGTGTCATTTTTCCTTTTATACTCCTCCTAAGGTTTTCGATCGTCCTGAGTTCAAAAATGATGTCCGTTTTGCCATTTGATCTCTCGTTTATTGTGAAATGACTATGATGCCCCTAAAATACATCAAATACTTAATTAAAATAAAACACACATAATTAAAGTACAAGAAATTTAAACACATAAAAGTAACGGTTGTTAGCAATACTTGATATATAAAATAACGATTTCTCCTTTATAAATATGCACTTTCTAACACTCAACACACCCCCCAACCAGCTTATTGCTAGTCCCTAGCAAATAAAGCGAAAACAAAAATTCAAAAAATGATTTTTTTTTAAACCTCTTTTTATTCAATCAGATTAATGATAACAATCAAATAAAAGTATAAGCATTATCTCAAGTTTAAAGAAACATCACACCCACATCAACTATCCACATGAATCAGCCCAGTAGACTTTGTTGTAGCTACCTTTAAGAATGACATGTTAAACCCCAAAATCTCACTGGAAGTAGTGACACTCTCACAAAGAAATTACACCCAAATAAAAATAATCACTTCAATGAATGGTAATTGAGAGAAAATAATAAAAAGTGGTCTCACATGCTCTCACCAAAAAGAAATATGCCCTTAACTTAGAAATAATACGATCTCCAGTCAAATAAAAATGCTAGTCAACCCATTTTATTTATTATTATTATTTTATTTTTTTATGCATCACTACATCTTTTTAGCCCATATAACTAGCTTCTACTTCAGATTATAGTTCCCTAAAATCAAGAAGGACTTTTATTAAGACGTAACGTAGGCTAGGGACATAACTAACAAAGAAGGGAAATAAGGAAGACAAAATGTATGTTTGAGAAAAATGCATAGAAGTTTTTTTTTTTTTTGAAAGTTGCAAGGTGGATTTCACCTATTATTGTTTTTTTTTTGAAGCAACAATTTTTGTTTCTCTCTTTTTTTTTTTGAACTAGGCATAACTTTAATATACAAAATATTTATTTACAGTTTTCTCAAACATAAAAAGGTGATGGATCTTGTAAGATATTGGGTAATACTCCAAATCGGAGTGGGTCAAGATAATAAATTGAGAAAGAAAAGTTTTTTTTTTTAAGGCTCAAAAGGGCTAACTATGGATATTCATAAAAGGGATGGCTACAAAGGCTCAAACGGATCAAAGATGGCCTTTCCATCATCTTTTAGGACTCTAAATAATCTTCTATATCTACTAATTAAATGGGCTTCCAAATGTAACAACACACTCTTTTTTTTTTAATTTTTTTTTTAGGGTTAACTCAAAAGAAATCTAGAGATCGTGTATACAATAATAAACTGCTAAGCTGTATAAAGAATGGGCAAAAGGGTTACTCTCCAAGAAAAATGATAGGCTCAAAAACTCACTTGGTATTTATTATGACATGTTCATTCCTTCAAGCAACTCATTTTTGTCTCCGACATCAACATGTAGATTAGCAAACATAGTGTAACATCACTTCAGACTAAAGATAATACAAATACTAAAATTTGAAATCATTATGTTATCCAATGTGAAAACAAATTAATTTTTTTAATTTTTTTTTTAAACAACACCCTACCCCCCAACCTATTCTAAACGTAAAAAGAAAATATGCATGCAGAAATGTGAAAATGATGCAGAAAAATTAATTAGAAAATGATAGAAAACGAATTTTTTTTTAAGAAGAAGCGTTTCTAGAGGCACTACACTCTATATTCAGCCATCTTTGACTCAAAAAATTTTTGTTGGAAAATGTATATTTATAAAGGAGAAATTAAAAAGAAAAAGAAAAATGAACATCAAAACATAACAAAGAAAAAGAAAATATATGAAATTTTTTTTTAATTTTTTTTTATTTTTTATTTTTTTATTTTCAAACAATGAAGATGCGTTTCTAGAGTCACTACACTCCATATTCAGCCATCTTCAACACAAAAAGTTAGCAACAGTTAGTTTCTACAACAAAAAATTAGTAAAAACTTAACCAAGATTCCACAATTGTCCATTATTCCCTCCCCCCAACCAGAACGAAACATTGTCCTCAATGTTTTAAAGAAAAGAAGTAGAGTTTAGAAGACATCACCTGGTTGGTGCAACACAGAAGAAAATATTTACAGGCGAAGAGTTAAATCTAATTTGTACTTCTTACTACGGCTATTGTTACCATCATCATTTGAACGCTCCAACACAAAGCTCCAGGGGTCTGGCTCTGGTTTATAAGCTTGTAACATGTCAAGCAGCTCATTAGCAGTGTGAGCACAAATAAAAAGTTTTTTCGCACTGGAAGGAATAAAGTAGTTTTTTATTGCATGGTTAAGAAATGCGATAAAGCCATCATAAAAATTATTGACATTTAACAAACCGATGGGTTTCTGGTGAATGTGCAGTTGGGCCCAAGATGCTAGTGTGATAAGTGCCTCTAGTGTTGCAAGATCTCCTGGCAGGAAAATAAAAGCATCAGCATGATCGAGCATTTCAGTTATCCGTTCTTGCACACTTGAGACGACTAATTCTTCTCCAGTCGTGGAGTCAGACACACTGCCCAAATGTTTTAGGACTCTAGGGATAATGCCTAACACTTGGCTTCCTCTGACAAGAGCAGCTTCTGAGACCAATTTTGATAACCCTCGGTTACCTCCTCCATAAACTAAGTGTAATTTTCTCTCTGCTATGTTTCCACCAAGATCTATGGCTACATCAACGAACTCTTTATGTTTGCCATAGGTAAATCCAGAAAGCACACAAATGTTCTTGAATTGTCTATTGGGAGTAGCTGCCATTGGGATATTTCTCAAAAACAATTTGTGAGTGCTTAACAAAAAGTCATATTTAAGATTCTTGGTGACAATGGATCACAACTGTGTATGAGGTGGCGGGTCAATGTCAAAAACGCGTAAAGCACATGGCTCGATAGTCAAAAAGCAAACAGTAAAAACAAACAGTAAGAAAATTATTAAAGACAATAATGCACTGATAAAGCAACAGTGAAATAAAATAAATAACAGTAAAGTAAAAGGATATTTACAGGTAGTTGTGACTGTGGCTCACATCTTCCTCTGGTTTTACGTCCAGAAACGGCTTGAACGCCCCCTATGGGTCGAGGATAGGCTTCCCATCCAATTTTCTTATAAACTGGCAAACAGGGTCTTTTATAGTCAGATTCCCGAGACTATATCGTGCATGTTCTTTCTGGAATAATGGCCATAACTGGAGAATCGCTCCTTGCACATATCCACTGGGATGCGTTTCAAGAGACAAAAGGATATCATCCAATGACTCCTTATTCAAGCCATCCCTAATGAATTGAATTTTATCTTCCCTGTTATCAGATACCATTCCTAAAGAACATCGGTTTTTATTGCAATTCATTCTGGCACACTTATGACAAGCAACAGAAATTCTTCGAGCTCGTCGTTTTCTTGCATAGTTTCCTTTCCCACAACCAGGCATGTATGCAATAAATTTTGGAGGTAACTCACCTGCCAATCATACTTTTGCTTCAATTAACCAACGGATGTCACCTGGTATGTTATTCCTCATGAGCAGTCGCATGCGTTCGGACCGAGTTTTGTAGATCGTAAGGAGGGCATTCTGAGGGAGTGAAGGGAATCGCTTGTGAAGCTTCGCTAGAATCTCGGTTCTGTCCATTCTTTCACCTCAGAATATCAGTTATTATGGGAAACTGAAGTAACCGACTTGATTGTCACGGAGTACCGTTATCCGCCATTTCACCGGGGTAACAAACTAAAGCACACAAACAGAAAAACAAATTGAAACACACAAAGAAAATTAGAATCGTCCTCTTATTGAATTTACCTCAAGCTCCAACTGGATGTCGAAAACACCTCTCTCAATATTTCTGAGTTGGCCTTCTAAATCCTCAACGTAGGCTACTAACTCTGGTGGTTGTAGAGCCCAAATGCGATGTGTTTTACAAGAATGAATCTGCCTTTTGAGATGAGTTTTGATACGTTGAAGTGGTTTAAGCATGTTCAGGAGGAACGATCTTCGTGTGGCACTCATTATTAACAATGATAAAAGAAAAGTTAATGACAAAAGAAACACACTTATGCAAAAATAAATTCAATTAGCAAAAGAATAAAAATAAAGAAAGAAAGAAAAATCAAACCACCGAAAAGAAAAAATCAATTCAAATCTAGTGGGTCACTCAAATTTATTTCGGTGTCTTCTCCATGTGGTTGGTACTCTAGATATGGCTTTAATCTTTGACCATTAACTTTAAATGTGACACCGTTCTTAGGGTCTTTAATTTCAATTGCCCCATGTGGAAAAACAGTATAAACAATAAATGGACCAGACCATCGAGAGCGTAACTTACCTGGGAATAGGTGCAAGCGAGAGTTGAAGAAAAGTACTTTCTGACCTGGAGTGAAAGATTTTCTCATAATATGCTTATCATGGAAGACTTTCATTCGTTGCTTGTAAATTTTGGCATTTTCATACGCGTCATTACGAATTTCTTCAAGTTCTGCCAATTGTAATCTTCTTTCTGAGCTGGCTTGATGCATGTCAAAATTGAATTTCTTGATAGCCCAATATGCACGATGCTCGAGTTCCACAGGTAGGTGGCAAGCTTTTCCATACACTAGCCTATAGGGTGACATCCCAATCGGGGTCTTGAAAGCCGTTCTATATGCCCATAATGCGTCATCAAGTCTTAATGACCAATCTTTTCTGTCCGGCCTCACCGTCTTTTCTAATATGTGCTTTAGTTCTCGATTGGAGATCTCCACTTGGCCACTGGTTTGCAGATGATACGGGGTCGCCACTTTATGAGTGATTGAATACTTTGTCAAAAGAGCTTTGAATGCTTTATTGCAAAAGTGGGCACCACCATCACTGATTATTGCTCGAGGGAATTCAAAGCGTGAAACAATGTTACTTTTCAAAAACCCTATCACCACTTTGTGATCATTAGTTCTGCATGGAATCGCTTCTACCCATTTTGATACGTAATCAACAGCTACCAAGATGTATTGATGGCCAAAAGAAGGGGGAAAGGGTCCCATGAAGTCGATACCCTATACGTCAAAAATCTCAACCACTAAAATTGGATTTAGTGGCATCATGTTCCTTCGTGTAATGCTCCCCATTCGTTGACATCTATCACATGAAGAACAAAAAGTATAAGCGTCTCGAAATATAGTTGGCCAATAGAAACCACATTGTAAAACTTTAGTCGCTGTTTTTTTAGCACTGAAATGGCCTCCACAAGCTTGTTCATGGCAGAATGAAAGGATATTCTGAATTTCATTTTCTGGGACACATCGTCTGACAATTTGGTCTGCACAATATTTGAACAAATATGGGTCATCCCAAAAGAAATTCTTTATTTCTGCAAAGAATTTGGCCTTGTCTTGTTTAGTCCAATGCTCTGGAAGTTTGCCTGTAACAAGATAATTAACTATATCAGCATACCAAGGTAAAACTTCCACACTCATTAATTGTTCATCTGGAAAAGACTCATTCAATGTTAGTGGCTCTGTAATTGTGTCAAAATGAAGACGAGAGAGATGGTCCGCCACAACATTTTCTGTGCCTTTCTTATCTTTGAATTCCAAGTCAAATTCCTGCAAAAGTAACACCCAACGAATTAGTCTAGCTTTTGCATCTTTCTTCGTGAGAAGATGTTTCAGAGCAGCATGATCTGTGAACACAATTATTTTACAACCAATGAGATAAGATCGAAATTTTTCCAATGCAAACACTACTGCTAGCATTTCTTTTTCAGTAGTTGAATAGTTCAACTGTGCATCATTCAATGTCATACTAGCATAATAAATAACATGGGGAATTCGATCAACTCTTTGTCCTAATACTGCTCCTACTGCATAATCAGATGCATCACACATGAGATCAAATGGTAAGCTCCAGTTTGGGGGCTGAATGATGGGTGATGTTGTCAACAATTGCTTTAATTTTTCAAAAGCCACAAGACATGAATCATTAAAGATAAAAGGTGCATCCTTAGCAAGTAAATTGCATAAGGGTCTAGAAATTTTGCTAAAATCTTTAATGAAACGTCTGTAAAAACCAGCATGCCCAAGGAAAGATCTTACTTCTCTGACTGTTTTGGGTGGAGGAAGATTAGAAATGAGACCCACCTTGGCTTTGTCAACCTCAATACCTTTGCTTGAAATGATGTGACCAAGAACAATACCTTGTGTTACCATAAAATGACACTTTTCCCAATTTAAGACCAAGTTCTTTTCGATACATCTCTGCAGAACTAGTGTTAGATGACGTAAACATTGATTAAATTAATCACCAAAGACAGAAAAGTCATCCATAAAGACCTCAAGGAATCGTTCAACCATATCAGAAAAAATGCTTAACATGCATCGTTGAAATGTAGCAGGTGCATTACATAATCCAAATGGCATTCTCCTATATGCAAAAGTGCCAAAAGGGCAAGTGAAAGTGGTCTTCTCTTGATCTTTTGGTGCTATGGGAATCTGATTATATCCTGAGTAGCCATCTAGAAAGCAATAAAATTCGTGACCTGCTAACCTATCAAGCATTTGATCGATGAATGGTAAAGGAAAATGGTCTTTACGTGTGACAGAATTCAACTTTCTATAATCAATGCATACGCGCCATCCTGTAGTTACTCTAGTTGGTATCAATTCATTATCGGCATTCGTAACTACAGTGACTCCTGACTTTTTGGGGACAACTTGAACAGGACTGACCCATGAACTATCAGAAATTGGGTAAATGATACCTGCGTCTAATAGCTTAAGGACTTCTGTTCTAACAACTTCTTTCATATTAGGATTCAACCGACGTTGCATTTCCCTAGTAGATTTAGCATTTTCATCAAGGTGAATGTAATGCATGCAGTCTACTGGATTTATACCTTTTATATCCGCTATGGTCCATCCTAATGCTCCTTTGTGTTCTTTTAAAACATCCAACAACTTACCTTTTTGTTCGTCATTGAGGGATGATGAGATGATTACCGGTAAAGTACTTTCGTCCCCCAAAAATGCATATTCCAAAGTGTTGGGCAATGGTTTGAGCTCGAGTTTCGGTGGTGATTCTGATGATGGAATGAGTTTCTTCTCTGATGGCGCTAGTTGTTCAACTCTGGGCTTCCATTTATTAGTGTCCATAGATGGTGCTGAGTCAAGTAGGGCGTTGACCTCATCGACCGATCTGTCAATATCAAAATCCAAACCAAAGTGTGTTAAACATGTTTGTAAAGGATCATCACTAAGGTTTGAAACAAAAGAGTTATCAACTAATGCTTCAATTAAGTCCACATCAACAATTCCATCATCTGTGTTGTGAGGTTGTTTGGCAATATTGAAGATGTTCAGCTCCATAGTCATGTTGCCGAAGGACAACTGCATATTTCCAGTTCTGCATTGAATATGAGCATCCGCAGTTGCCAAGAAAGGTCGGCCTAGGATAATGGGGATGTGCTTTCTTGAATCCTGTATTGGTTGAGTGTCAATTACAATGAAGTCAACAGGAAAATAAAACTTGTCTACCTGGATAAGCACGTCCTCCACAATACCACGAGGTATTTTCGTGGACCGATCTGCAAGTTGTAACACCACTGGAGTTGGGTGTAATTCTCCCAGTCTAAGTTTCATGAAAACAGAATAAGGCAACAAATGGAGCTTTTGGAACATATTCTCGTGGGTTGGTGTCTTCTTTTTCCTCCGGTGATGAGTCCTCAACGTTCACAGGTACAATTTGGTTGTCTTTTGTCACTGGCATTTCCACTTTATTGTCGACTTCTTTTCCTTTCCGCAAGGTCATGACAGCTTTTACCTCTCCATGCTGCTGTGGTGAACTGCTACTTGCTTCATGCACTCCTTTAGGGTTAGGCACTGGTTGACTTGGAAATTTACCTTTCTCAACAGTCATTGCCAAGGTCTGAACTGAAGAAGCAAGTTGTCCCACCATCTTCTCCAAGCTTGAAACTGATTGAGCTTGTGAGTTGAAGCCCGCTCTCAATTCGTTGCATAGTCCATCAATGGTGCGGTTCTGTTGCTCAATTGTGGAGTGAGTAACATTCCTAAGATTCTGGAATGCATCCTCCCATGGTCTAGGTTGAGAGTAGTTATGGTTCTGATTCTGATTGTATGGTCTGAATGGTGGCTGAGAGGTTTGAGGATTTTGAGCAATTGGTTGCATTGGTGGAGCTGGAGCTGCTGGTCCATTTTGTTGGAATCCTTGAGACCATGAAAAATTGGGGTGGTCTCTCCATCCAGGGTTATAAGTGTTGGAGTATGGGTTATAATTCAATGGTTTTCTCATTACTCCTATGGCATTGGCTTGTTCTGAATATGAGTCATGGTCATGTGGCTCTGTTGATTTAGCAGTCGATAATGATGCTATTTGTCGAGCAAGACCTTCAACCATCTCCTTGACTTCTTTGATTCCTGACGTTGACTCGCCAATTTGAACCTCATTTACTCCCTTAATCCTTCGAGTATTCCTGAGTGATCGACTCCGTTGTTGGGAATTATCTGCTTGTCGCTGGAAGAATTCCCAATCTCTGATGCACTTTTTGACATTAGCTCTCCTTCACTTGTCGCCATTAGCCATTCTTGCACATTTGGTAATAAGCCCTCTAAAAAGTATTGGCATTGGTGCCATTTCTCATACCCATGATGTGGACACTTCAAGAGTAGCCCATTGAATCGCTCCCATGTTTCGAAAAACTGCTCGTCATCTCTCTGGGTAAACTCCGAGATTTCCCTGCGAATAGCATTTGTTTTATGAACTGGGAAATATTTATTTAAAAATTTTGTAACCATTTGTTCCTATGATGCAATACTATTAGCAGGTAATGTATTAAGCCATGAACGAGCTCTATCCTTTAAAGAAAATGGGAATAATCTAAGTTTTACATCATCATCTGAAAAATTCTCATATTTAAATGTTTGACAAATTGCATGAAAATCATTCAAATGGTTGTATGGGTCCTTATTTTCTAGGCCATAGAACGTGGGGAGACAATTTAGCACACTAGGTTTTAATTCAAAACTCCTAGCAGCTACATTTGGGTACCGTATGCATGATGTGCTCAAATTAGCTAAGGGACTAAAGTAGTCCTTAAATGGCCTCTCCTGTGGTGCTTGTAAATCCATTTTGTTTTTAATGTTTTTGTGTGTGCGAAGTGTTTTCTCTAATTCAAGGTCTATAGGTTCAAGATTGGGTAATAATGACCTACGACCATGCATACAAGAAATACAAGAATAAATGGAAAACAAAACAAATAAAATAAAAATAAGAGCAAAACAAATAAAGAAGAAGGAGAAATTACGATACTAACCTTGTTGCGCTATTACAAACTTACTATAAAAACACAAGAACAAATACGTGAAATAAACTAACTAAAAATAAATTAATAAGATAAATAAAAATGACAAAGAAGAAATAAAAATTAACTTGAAAATTAAATTACATAATTTAAAGTAGAGAAAAAGAAAAGAAATATTAACCTCTAAGTGTAGATTCACTTTTTTTTTCTTTTTTTTTTTTAAAATACAAAAGAAAATTAAATGGAAATATTCACAAAAATTAATTCTAAGAATTAAAATTACTTACCTCCCCGGCAACGGCGCCAAAAACTTGTTGTGCAAATTTTATTGAACTCGCAAGCGCACGAATCTGTTGTAGTATAGCTTAATGGTGCGAGTGTCGATCCCACGAGGAGGTGGATTTTAATTATTTATAGAATTAATTCTGTAAATGGATGGTTGGATTTATGGTGAAAATGATTTGAAATATGCTAAAACTTAAATTAAAATGGCAAGATTAAATTCTGAAATTGGAAATAAAATGGCAGAAATAAATTGAAGTGTAAATCTATTAAATGACGTACTTGGATATCTGGATCCGTATCAACATGCATCATGGGCTAAATATTCCATATTAATACCAATTAAATCATGAGAGGGAAATCCACAACTCATGAACCACGCTCTAATAAATATGGTGCTAAGGGCTTATCGTGCCAAATAATAATAATCTTATACTAGGGTGCCGGTGAAACCAGGGCAGTACTAGATAAGATTAGTATTATTTGTCGACGAGAAGTCAAAACATCCACAAAAACTAGAGGGGAAGAGAAAATAAATTTACCAAATCAAGCCCATGACACATGTTGAGACTTCACCTTCAACTCAAGCTTGAAAGAAAATTAGCCACTCATAGTTGAACTAGGGGCAAAATGGGAATTTATTAAAATACAAAGAAAATACAAGATAGAGAGAGAATTACAGAAAATGAACCCTAAAAATGGATTCAGAGGTGCTAAATTAGGGGGGGAGGCCCCCTTTTTATAGTTACATCGAGTAAATCATGGCCATCGGATTAAAAACAGTTTGGACGCTCAGGATTTCGCCACGTCATCAGCCACTATTTGCATAGTACAGTCAACCGCCACTATTTGTACAGTACAGTCAACCGCCACTATTTGCACAGTAACGCCAACAGTACCTGTATATGTGAATAGTATCATACGTGTGAACAGTACCGTACGTGTGAACAGTGTCATTTTTCCTTTTATACTTCTCCTAAGGTTTTCGATCGTCCTGAGTTCAAAAATGATGTCCGTTTTGCCATTTGATCTCTCGTTTATTGTGAAATGACTATGATGCCCCTAAAATACATCAAATACTTAATTCAAATAAAACACACATAATTAAAGTACAAGAAATTTAAACACATAAAAGTAACGGTTGTTAGCAATACTTGATATATAAAATAACGATTTCTCCTTTATAAATATACACTTTCTAACACTCAACAGTAATTACTCAAGTCCATGGTATTCCTATTGAATTCGATCATATTGATTTAGGAGAAATTCTTGGTATTTCCCATGAGGGCCATAAGATTTACACCTCTAGGAAAATTTTGTGGTTCAACGATTTTCGGCACACGGATGCAGTCCGTCATATCTGTCGCCGTAGAGACCTCACTGATGATATCTGCCTGCTTCCTTTTCGGTCTCAACTCTTACCTCTCCAAGTCCGTATTCTTCATTCTATTTTACAGCACATAGTGACACCTAGGCGAGGTCACACGGATGAGGTCACGAGGTTAGACGTGGGCATCCTTGATAGCCTACTTTTAGATCGTCCTATAAACCTCTCCTATATTTTTTTGCGGCACATGCTGAGTACTACTACGGTTAATCACCGCTTGCTTCCATATGGTAGTATTATTACCAAGATACTTCGCTATTTTCATGTGCCTCTCATAGATACTGGACATATGGAGAATAAACGGATGGGTCCCGAGGCAATGACAAGTATTGGTTTTTCTTGGAAAAATGGGAAGTGGATCAAAACTAGTAGCTCTAAAAACCGGGACACCTCGATAGCTCCGGAGGACGATAGGATGCTTAATGATGTCTATCGGCTTGATGAGCATCCTGACTTTAGACTAGGGGCTCAGCCACCTCCTCCTCGTCGCCGATTTGTTCCTCGGCCTCCCACTGACATAGACCCTGAGGAGCATGCCCCGGCTGCTGACATTCCATCTGCCTCTGAGCCACCACCAGCCTCTGAGCCCTCAGTTGTTCCAGCGACATCTGCTGCCCCTGCGCAGCCTTCTGATCTTCCCGAGGCGCCTGATGTCTCCGTGCCACCTTCCGTTCCCGCTCAGCCACCTGCTTTCGACAGTATGCAGCAAATTCTTGAGCGATTGGATACTCTTTCTCGAGATCATCAGCAGCTCCGATCCGATTTTGAGACATTCCAGCGGCAGAGCATTGATCATCAGCTTGAGATTATTCATGCTCAGCGCATCATTCTCGGCTACTTTGGCTATGATCCGGGGAGCTCATCCTCTCCTCCTCCACCGCCTCATTAGTTTCTGAGCTATATTTTCGCACATACAGTTCTTATTTTTTCTTATTTGCATTTTGACTTGTCTTTCTTTTTACTGCTATATGCTATTTATGACTTTGTATGCCATGATTTTATGTTTATTTCTCATATTGGATGTCTTGTTTAAGCTTATGCAGTGTTTGGTTTCTTTATGTTTATTTATGACTTTGTATGCCATAATTATGGATTTTGTTTTGAAGTGTTTGGTTTGCTTCTGGAAGTTGTTGAGTGTGTGATGGCGTTGCTTGGATTGCAAATTTTTGGAAGTGTTTTTTTTCTCTCATGTCTCCTATTGGTTTCGCTCATTTTTCAGGGAAAACTCTGCCCAATTTTTTTCTTGCTCACCAAATGACTTCAAATTTTTTTTTCTCTCTTCTTTCTTTTTGATGATGAAGGGGGAGATAATTTTGGAAACCTAAGCGTCTTTTGAAAATGATTTGAAAAACTTAAGAATGAACTTGAAATGGTGCATTTTATAAATGGGAAAATTTTAAAACAATGATGATGTTTTCAAATACTTACTTGAGCAAAAATCATTTTAATTGCCATTTCTTAATTTGGCCATATACTAAGGGGGGGCCATATATTGAGGGGGAGCCAAATTTTAAACAAAGTTTGTCATCATCAAAAAGGGGAAGATTGTTAACATAAATATGTTAATAATATTGATTTTGATAATAACAAACTTTAAATGCTTTTTGGTAAATTTGTTGGAGTTATTTCCTAAACAAATGAAAGTCATAAAAACTATTCCTTTCATGCTTATAAAAGATGGTTCTTAATTTGGAAAATGATTCGTTGCAAAAACTGGTTTAAAATATGTTTCTGGCAGAAAACGGTGAACCGTTTATTTATAAACGGTTAACCGATTATGACCAGAGAGCAAAGGTTTGTGTAGACTCTAACCGATTAGTGAAAACGGAAATAAAGAGCTTATTGGAAAATAACGGTGAACCGTTTATTTATAAACAGTTAACCGATAACGTCCAGAGAGTAATGTCACCCACAGCCTTAGCCGTTTACTTAAACGGATAACCGTTATTCTTTTTGCAGGTTACTGTACATTAACAGTGAACCGTTTATTTGCAAACGGTGAACCGATAACGTCCAGAGAGTCATCTCATGCAAAGCCTTAGCCGATTACTTGAAACGGATAACCAATATTCATTTTCAGGTCACTGGACGTTAACGGCGAAAGGGTAACCTAAAAATGGCAAACCGTTTATTTGAATTCTGTCTTAATGGTAACTTTGACCAGAACAAACGGTTAACCGTTAACAACTAACGGTGAACCATTTTTGGGCAGACAACAAATAACGGCTAGTTTTTCAGCTCTACTTATAAATAAGCTCATTCAAATTCAAAGGAGACTGATCACAACACAACCATTGAGCTTATACTCGAATTTGCAATCTTCACAAGGGATAGAAACATAGCTTCACTTCATCTATTCAGACTTTGAGCATCTTTTTGTAATCTTTGATTTAGTGTGAGAGAAAAACAAATAGTAATCTTTCATTTTGAGGGATTGTGAGTGTTGGGATACACTTGGGTTAAAAGATTGGGGATAATCTCTAGTTGTAAAGGTTATTGACACCTTGGAAGTCAAGTGTAAGCAATTGAAGCCTTGGAGGCTTGCTTAGTGAAAACCTCAAGCCCGAAAAGCTTGGAGGCGTGGACGTAGGCGCGGTTGGCCGAACCACGTAAACATTGTTGTGTTTGATTCTCTCTTTCCCTATCCTTTTAATTTGTGATCAATTTATTTATTATTGTATTTATTTCCCTATCTCTTTCCCTATCGTTTTTTTATTTGCATGATAAATTTGTTTTTAGTGTTTTATTTTATAGAAACCCAATTCACCCCCCTCTTGGGTTGCCTAGTTAGTATTTCAGTTACTTTTGTTGAGTCTAACCTCTCCTCTACGGAGAAAGCCATTGTTGATGATAATGCAGAAGAAGAACCACAAGAAGAAGCATCAAATGACAACCAAGAAGACACAACAAATGGAATTCAAGAGGAGCATCATGAAGAACTAAATGAGGAACAAAATCAAGGTACTTCTCAAACACTCCCCAAGGAGTGGAGGTATGTTTCCTCTCACCCTAAAGATGTCATTCTAGGAGATCCCTCACGAGGTGTTACCACTAGATCATCACTTAGGAACACATGTGAGCATGCTGCATTCATTTCTCAAATTGAACCAAAATCCTTTGCGGATGCGGAAAATGATGAATCTTGGATTATGGCAATGCAAGAGGAGTTGAATCAATTGAGAGAAACAATGTGTGGAAGTTAGTACTTAATCCAGAACATCAATCCATTATAGGCACTAAATGGGTATTTAGAAATAAAATGGATGAATCCGGTATGGTTGTAAGAAATAAAGCTAGATTAGTAGCTCAAGGTTACAACCAAGAAGAGGGAATTGATTTTGATGAAACTTTTGCACCTGTAGCAAGATTAGAATCCATTAGGATGTTGTTAGCATATGCATGTCATAAGGATTTTATTTTATATCAAATGGATGTTAAGAGCGCTTTCTTGAATGGATATATTATGGAGGAAGTTTATGTGAAACAACCTCCTGGTTTTGAAAATGAAAAATTTCCCAATCATGTGTATAAGCTATCCGAAGCTTTATATGGTTTAATACAAGCACCTAGAGCTTGGTATGATAGCCTTAAAAACTTCTTGTTGGATAACGATTTTTTAATGGGAAAAGCGAATACAATTCTTTTTGTCAAGCATAAGAATCAAGACATACTTATTGTTCAAATTTATGTTGATGATATTATTTTTGGTTCTACTAATGAGTTGTTGTGTAAAGATTTTTCATCATGTATGAGCCAAGAGTTTGAGATGAGTATGATGGGAGAGTTGAAGTACTTCCTTAGACTTCAAATCAAACAAAACGAGGAAGGCATTTTCATAAATCAAGCCAAGTACGTAAAAGATTTACTCAAGAGATTTGGCTATGACAATAGAACGGCTAAAAGCACTCCCATGAGTACTACTATAAAGTTGGACAAAGACGAGAAAGGTAAGGAAGTTGATATCAAGACATATCGAGGTATGATTGGATCCTTACTCTATTTGACTGCTAGTAGGCCTGATATTATGTTTAGTGTATACTTGTGTGTTAGATTTCAATCTTGTCCTAAAGAGTCTCACATGCTTGCTGTCAAATGCATTTTTCGATATTTAATTGGCACTATTTATCTTGGTCTTTGGTACCCTAGAGGTACTCATATTGATTTAACTTGTTATTCGGATGCCGATTTTGCTGGATATAAGGTTGATAGAAAGAGTACTAGTGGAACATGTCACTTCCTAGGTCATTCTCTAGTCTCCTGGTTTAGTAAGAAACAAAACTCAGTTGCGCTTTCAACCACCGAGGCAGAATATATTACTGCAGGTAGTTGTTGTGCGCAAATTCTTTGGATGAAACAAACCCTTAGAGACTATGGTATTAAGCTTGATCAAATTCCTATCTTATGTGACAATACTAGTGCTATAAATCTTTCCAAGAATCCCATTCAACATTCTAGGACTAAGCATATAGAAATTAGACATCATTTTCTTAGAGATCATGTTCAAAAAGGGGATGTTGTAATCAAATTTGTTTCTACTGAAAATCAGCTTGCGGATATCTTTACAAAACCTCTTAGCGAAGAGCATTTTATAAAAATAAGACATGAACTTAGTATGATGAATGTTGCATCTTAATTTATGCTCTACTACATGACTGGATATATTTGTTATTGTATTGATTTATGCTTCACGAGTTAGATTGCGTGATATGCTTATAATTTTATGATTCTATGATTTCATGTCTCATGCATTACAAGGCTAATTGAAAAGTTTTAAATCTCAAAATGATTTAGAATTAATCAATCTTAAAGCCAAAAATAAAATAGTGTGTGTAGTACAAGTATAAAAACTAGCTATTTTTTTCTTTTCACCCATCAGAAAAACCATTTATTTTCTTTCCTTTATTGAATTCTCTCAGGACAAATTCCGGATAACCGGATTTTCAATCCGGAAAACCGGATTATTTTTAATTGCTCTCGGGACAACTTTCGGATGACCGAATTTTGCATCCAGAAAGTCGAATTTGCTATGCACCCTTTCTGCCTCAAACCGGTCTACCGGTTAGTCATTTCCGGAAAACCGAATTATCTTGCTTGGTTACTGAATTAAACCGGTCTACCGGTTAGCTGTTTCGGCAAGCCGGTTTCGTAAGTCACTTAATATGTTCATCTTCTCCATTCTTTCGGCTATCCCGTTCTTCCTCTCTCTCTAAAAACCGTTTCCTATTTCTCTCTTTTCACTCCAAAATTCACCATTTTCACTTCGTTTCAATGCATATTAATCCTTCAATCCGACTCCCCATATGTTATTTTGTCTAAAATCACTCTTAAAACTCATTTGCAACACTCAAATCCTTAAATCCTAATCTAAACCTAGGGTTTTGCCTCACGTTTTCTCTCTCTAAATTTCTTCTTTTCAAGACGCTTCTTGATCAACTTGCTTCACAAAACATGTTTCAATCCTTCTCATCATCTTTCTCCTCATAGAATTTAACCTCAAATTGGCCATATCATCATGTCTAGCTCTCGGCCGGTTTGAAGAAAGGGCAAGGAGCCGGTTCAACAAACCGACCGGCCTCATGTAGCAAGGAATACCACCAATCTATCTCTTTTCGAGTCCACACACTTTCAGAATGAAAAACATCTTGGCAAACGTTTTCGTCAACAATTCATGACTCGTGAGGTACTCCAAAGCTTTTTTCTTATACCAGATAGTTTATATCATGTCTTTATTAGTAATAAATCCTTGGTGCAATTGTTGGAAGTTGTTGGTTGGTTTGATGCTGTTGTTGTTGAGGAGAGTGTTTATCCCGACTTGGTGAAAGTATTTTACTCGAATATGGATTGTTCCGCGGAGAAAGAAAATCGAGTAATCACCACAGTTGGAGGAGTTTCGATTGAATTTGATGTATCAGACTTGAACCCTATTCTAGGATTGTCCCATGATGGCCTACGCTTTTTCTCTCCTAGGAAAGCCCCTGATATTCATGACTTTGTTTATATTAATGCCGTTAAGAACATTTGTCGTCGTATCGATCTTTCCGATGAAGACTGTACTGTTCATTTTCGTGCTCAATGTCTTTGTCTTCAAACCAGGATTTTACTCCGATTTATTCAGGGTATTATCCTTCCTAGATTCGGCCATTTGGAGGAGGTCTCTAATATGGATGTTGTCCTGCTTGATTGTATTTTTCGACAACGTCCAGTCAACTTAGGATATCTCATTATCCGAAACATGCTCAGCATTCCTAAACTGATTACCCGTTCACTTCCTTATGGTTCTTTCATTATCCGAATTCTAAAATTTTTCAAAGTACCTATTAAAGAACCTTCGTGTCGACCTTCTAAGAGTATTGGGGAAGACACTATTCTCAACTTAGGCTTTGCTTGGCAAAATGGGACTTGGGTCAAATACTCGGAGAACAAGTTTACTTTTCTGGCTCCAAGTGACGATCGGCCACTTAATGATGTGGTTCCAGCCGATCAGCTACCCATTTTCTCGCTTTCTTTTCGAGGGCAGCACAGACGTCGAGATCCTACTGAGATTGCTCCAGCTCCTAGTGTCTCTGCATCCGCTTCCTCATCTCCACAGCCTCCTCCCTCTACAGAGGTTACTCTTCAGCAGCTTATGGATGAGGTGCAGACACTCTCAGTGCGGCAGACTGAGTTTCAGCAGCAGCAGCAGCAGCACATTCATAGACAGCAGCAGCTCCTTCATGGACAGCGACTTCTCTTTGAGCATTTCGGCCTTACATATCCCTATCCAGCTCTATCACCACCATCTTCACCACCTCACTAGTTTTCTTATGCTTGTACTTGGACACACCTACATTTTATTTACTGCATCATGTACTAGCTTTTGGATGATTATTATGCTTTTTGGATAATATGTATTCATTTTGGATGATATGGATTTGGTTTGATTGTTTGTCATGGATTTTATGGATTTCTTTGTACTTATGGTTATTTTGTTAGACTAATGTGCTTATATTGTGATGATTGATAATTGATAGGGGGAGCTCTCACTTCTATTCTTCTTTTTGATGATGAAGGGGGAGAATTATTTAATTTGTGTGTTATAAAAAGTGTTTTAAAAATATGCATGTATGTAGGGGGAGTTTGTTTCAAATAAATTTTTCTTGAACCTTGCATTGATTTAGGGGGAGCTTTTTATAACTAGATTAAATTTTTATAATGTGTTTTGTCATCATCAAAAAGGGGGAGATTGTTAGCTTATTTAAGCTATACATATTGATTTTGATGATAACAAACCACATATATATTTTAATTAAACAAAGATTTATAAATTGTGTTTTATAATAAGAAAATAAGGTTTTAAAAACAAAGTGTTGAACTAAAATGAATATGTTTTAAAACCTTTAATATTGTTTCCTTTTAATTTTCGGATTTGAACCTATTTGAAATAATTTAAATATTTTGGGTCACTGTACAATTCTACAAAGTTGGGAGAAACATCATAATTTTAGAAAGTTTTGGGATTAACAAAGTAATATTTATAACTTCTGAAATTGGACCTATTTGCAAAGTTTCATAACGTTTTAGGCCATAATACAGTTTTATAAAGTTTTGGGGTCAAACTGTAAAATTTTAAACTATTTCACTGTAGCCATCACTGTAGCAACCCGCTAACCGGTTGTGTAAATCTGGCGAACCGGTTTCGGGCAGAATGTATGGAAAATTCAAGCGGCTAACCGGATGTGGAAATCTGGCAAACCGATTTTCTGGGTTTTCGAGACAGAATGCAACCAAAACGCAAGCGGCTGACCGGATTCAACAAACGAAAAACCGGTTGTTCAAGATTTCAAATTTGTGTTTATAAGGGTAACATCAAGCGGCTAACCGGATTCCATATCCGGCAAACCGGTTCCGGCCAGAAATGAACATAACGGCTAGTTTTTGAGTTCTAAGTATAAAAACTCAAATCCAACTCATTTTGAAGCTCTCCAACAAGCAAAAACAAAAAGCACACGTGATATCTTGAGTCTTCAAAGCTTCCAAACTTCAATAAAAGCACAATAAAATCAATTGCTTTTTTTATTTGATACCTAGATGCTCGACAATTTGGTCATTCAGCAAGATCAGCAAATTCATTCCTATACAAAATGCAGTCATTTGGACATGCATGTATTTTTTCATACTCTAAGCCTAGCACTTTCATTGTTTTCTTAACCTCGTAATTGACATAGGTAGAGTATTATTATTTAGCAAAATATCAGCAAAGACTTTTAACAAAGCAGAAAACCCTTTATCGGACCACCCATAGTTTCCTTTAACATTGTAAAGTCTCATTAAACTAGATAACTTCGAATGTTTTGCACCCGGGTACAAAGGCTTTTCAGCATCTTCAAGCATATCCTTAAAAGAACTAAGATCTCTATCACAATGCTCGTAAGCATCTTCGACCATGTCAATTATATTACTATAATCATGACATCTAAATCTTTGACTATGTGAATGGTCTTCACAGTTTGTAAATCTAGATTTTGAGTCAGTCTCACCATGCCAAGTCCAAACAACATATCTTGGGAGAAAACTGTTTTCAAATAAATGATCCTTCACCTGTTGAGGAGTATGAAACTCCATATTACAACAAAAGGTGCAAGGACATCTAATTGACATTCGATTTTCAGCATTCAAAATGGCAAAATCTAAAAAAGCAGCAACTCCAGAACGATACTCTACAGACAATCTATCACAAGTTATCCAACTTCTCTCCATTTCAAATATTTTACCCTTTCGCATATGTAATGTCAGTTTAAGTTTAATTAAATTGCATGATTAATTTAAAGTTCAATGTTATTATTATTATAGTTGTAATAATAAACTTATAATTCATATCATAGTCATTGTCTCTATTACAAATTGTCCAACCAAAACAGAATAAACAAGTAGAATTATATAACAAAATTTGACTCTCTTTACATGAAACAAAGATGTAAATAGTTTGTAACCACTAAATACACAATCATTCGGCCAATATAACACCCAAACAATCATCTCTTAATCACAAAGGCAAAACCTAAAATGAAATTTCATATTTTAGCACATTCAAAATCAACTAACTTATTGCTCATAACTTAAGAAACGGAGCTAACAGTTTATTTCAGAAACTAAAAAAATGCACATTCTTAGTTTTCATTAACAATGATAGTAAATCACATGCACAAAAGTTTGAAACTGACCTCAAATGTGGTAGAAATAACAGAGTCGCAGCAGCAACTGTTTTGAGTTTAAGTAATGCACCACTTAAAATGCTTGTATATTTGGACTGCAAGTGAGTGAAGATATAGAAAAATAAGAACAAAAATTTCGAGTTACGAATAAATCAGAGAAAAAAAAGATTTGGTAAACAAAACCCACCAGAGTTGCAGGGAGAATGAGATAACCTCAATACCGAACCGATAGTGCCACTTCACCCCTTGTCGATGGCTATTACTTGCTTGCCTAGTATAGGCACTGGATGGTTTAGTTGGAGATCGTTCTGGAGTTTTAGGGTTTTGGTTTGTGCAAAACAGAAACAGAGTTTGTGTTTCAATTTGGGGTTTTGGTTTGTGTTTTAATTTGGGGAAAATGGAAAAATGAAACAGAGTTTTAGCTTTTCATTATCTATCTAAATCAATTGAATTTAATTTGTAAATGGATAGTGCAAAACAGAAGAGATTGAGAAGAGAAAAACGAAAGTGATGAAAGTGAAAGTGAACGATGACAGCAAGATAGAGATTAGAGAGACAACGATATAACCTAGATGGGAAAATATGTTGTTGTTATTTTTATTTTTATTTTTTTAATAATTTAAATATTATTATAACTTTGACTCATCGAGATTTGATGGTTTGTGCTCCAAACATTAAAGTTTTAAGTCTTAGAGCTCTCAGGTTCGAGTTGGAGTTAAAACATAATTTTTATGAATTTTTTTTATCATTGATACTTTAGTGTTAGTGATTTGTGATATTTAGTTTACGGACACCCTAGTATCATTAATCTCTTATTCCTATTTGTCAAAAGCGGAAAATGGTGCATATGTACATAAGTACTAACACTTTTTGCAAAGTGTCAATAACGAAGTTTCAGTAAAGCTCATTTTTCTAATAGTGGAGGGAGAAAAAGAATCCATACACTCATCATTCCATAGAAGCTACATGGTAGTTTAAGTTATACAATCCATAATGAGGTGAATAATCTCATTGGGAAAACGAATTTCTCGCAAGGTTTCATTTATAAACTCCCAGCTTGGGCGATCATAAGCCTTCTCCAAGTCAATCTTAGTAAGCATTTGGCCAATTTTCCCTTTTTTACACCGCATAGTGTGTACAATCTCCTGAGCAATAACAATATTCTCCGTAATATGTCTTCCCGATACAAAGCTCGTTTGAGTCGACCTAATCAATTCATGAAGAATGGTCTTAAGCCTGTTAGCCACAATCCTTGTGATGGTCTTGTAGATAACAGGATATAAGCTAATCGGACGATACATCTTGAGGCTACTCGGATTGTCTGTTTATGGAATTTGGACAATCAAAGCCTTATTGATCTCCTTAGGAAGAGTCCTACTTGTAAAACTCTTTTCACCAAAGTACAAACCGAATCTCTAAGCACATCCCACTGAGATTGATAGAACACAGCGTGTAACCCATCAAATCCACGTGGCAGGCGCTTTGAAAGGATGCATGCTGAAAATGGCCTGCCGAATCTCATCATTAGATAAAACCTAGTTGAGCTTCTCCATCAAATATTGAGAAGTCCCCCTTACAGGGATAATTGTGATGACAGCCCGTCTCTTTCGTATAAAGTCTTGTAAAAAAATCCACAACATATCTTTTAATTTGTTCTGTATCACTAATCCAATTGCCATTATCATCCTTGAGCATATCAATTCTGTTAGTTCTCCGTCGTTGGATTGTTTGGCGACGGAAATAGGACGTATTTCGATCTCCCCAAGCAATCCAATCTCGTCTTGATTTTTTATACCATAATTTTCCTTTTGAGATAAAATCACCTCAAGCTCCCTTTTAAGCTGCCTTCTAGCTCAATAAGATTTCTCGACCGGTGTAGTTCTAGAGCATGCTTAATACCCCCCAGCCTAGCTTAATTCAATTTTTTCCGTCTCCAAATAGTGCCAAAAATCTCTTTATTCCACTTTCTAACCACTTTCACAAAATTTTTGGCAAACCAGCAAATAATTCTCGTAATTTGCCCAGTTATTAGAGACAAACTCTTGAAATATACTATCTGTAAGTTAAGAAGCAAGAAACCGAAAAGGTTTAGTATTATGGTGTCGTGTTCTATTCTTAATAAAATGGAAAAAAAATTGGGTGGTGATCCGAACTGATTCTTGGGAGATGTCAGACTTGAGATTTAGGAAAATTCGCCATCCACTCCTCATTACAGATAATCTTATCCAGTCATTTAAGTAGGGTCCCTCTCCCCCAAGTGAAACTAAGGCCACTAAATTTTATATCGAAAATTGATTTCTGTAAAACCAATCCTTGAAAAAGTGACAGGTTCTATTATTACACGGTACGAATGGGACTGGCATAGATAACAGTTATCCAAGAGACAAGACCATAAGAATCAGAACGACCAAGATGGATAAATTGTTTATGGTTCACCACAATCTCCACGTGCAACCCTTCCTTCCAAAGAAGCCAAACCCCACTCGGAAAACCCACCGCCTCAATAGGATAAGACCTATCAAATCTACTTCTAAGAATAAATTTATCAGCCTTCTTCCCACTAATTTTAGGTTCCAACAGAGCCACCATCATAGGCTTATAGTTATGAACAAGAACCTTGAAAGTCCTCTGAAAATCATGGGACAAAGCGCCTTGGCAGTTCCAAAACATAATAGAGAATATCATTAAAATATTTTTGACAAAAGGAAAACAAACCTCTACTGTGTAGGGCTTTCAGCTTGCTGCTCAACACACATTTCCTCCTCTTCAACTAGAGAGCCCGTGGAATCTAAAGAAACATCCTCTTCCTCTACACTGTCAGCCATATAATCACTATCATCATACTCATCCGAAATATTCCCCAAATCATGCTCTCCTGTATCAGGTGGATCACTAAGAGGGTTGGTTCCAGAAACTCTCCCATTATCAGCTGGAGGGATAAAAAGAGGATTAGACCAAGTTGTAAGAGAGATATTCGCTCTCTCATCTGTTGAGGTAGCAAAGGAAATGATCGAATGTTTTAAGGGGTCAAGGTTGGTCAACACATTTTTTTGGATTTTGTTTTGGGATGGTTTTGCATGAGAGTACTTGGTTTAACAAGAGGGCATAGGATTTTGCTTGGGCACAGACGTGGTATTGTCTTTCAGTGAGTGCATGGGAAGCATTAGTCTTTTGACACATGGGTTTTGGAAGCATGTAGCTTGGAAAGGCTAGTATTTCGGCTATGCTTGTTCCCTCCACTCTATTTTTTAGCCTTAAAGGTATCTTATGGATTCTTGTTTGGTTTATATAAGGTAAGTTGGGCACACGGTCTTCCACCGAATTAATAGAGATACCGTTACTTGAACTCATATCATCCTCTAAAATACCCTCGTTATTCAGGATAGAAAATCTTGATCCATCCCTATTATTACCTTCTTGGAAACGATTTGAATCTCTACCCATATCACCTTTCTTAAGACACCTACACCTTCCTTTTTAGAAACTATCATCTAAGGGTCGTACATATTGTTGGAAGACTTTCGTACTCAATTTTCTGAATTTTGCCATCCAGTAAGAATTGTGACACAAGAGGTTTATTTAGTGCAATTTTCACTGCAAGTAATCTCATCAATGATTTTATCTCCTAATAATGATTACTTGGAATCCATAATGACTAATGTTACGAATCACGCCAAGAATTGACGTGATTCTAACCGATTTAGTCTTCAAGATCAAATTCTTGAACTGGAATTATATGGAACCGTGACCTACTTCTCAATGAAAGCATGAACCTTAGTATGTGAGGACACACAATTAGCCATGGATGAGCTCTGATTGATAAGTTAAGGGTTTGAACACCTTGGAAATCTAATAAGTTCAAAGAGTTAGCTTAAGAACCAAAGATAATTAACTCTCAAGTCAATTACATCAAAATTGATCTATCTTTCTTATTAGATGCACGTACATTACATATGGCTGGTTACAAGAATTTCCATCACATAATTGCCCTTGAAATTTTGGAAGCAAATCCCAAACAAAAATCAAATCAAAATTAATTACCTAAAGAAAATGCCTAATCCAAAGCAAATAAGGAAGTCTCTTAAATGGATTTATTGCCTTAAACTATAAGAGAAATAGTTTATTTGTCTCATCAGTTGCCACCTCAAAAAATGAGAAAGGATCCCAAAAGAAAAGTAGCATATTTTCCAGCCATAATACGCAAGCTAACTTGCTGATCTCATGGTACTAATTATTTGGAAACTTCAGGAACTTAGATTACGCAATTGGTGGTCTGAATATCATGTACAATTCCTTCAATAGGCCTTCACGAATTTAATTGAACCCAAGTGGTTTGAATTAGCCCATTGAACGCTTCTTTGAATTTATTTGCACGAGCTTTCGCGATGAGTCTGATGGAAACTTTAATAGGATATGAATATGCCTCATTGCAGCGCTTGTGATAGTTTTGTCCTTAATCTCATCAAATAATAGCTGCAAGTTGTTTTCTACTTGGCCTTGATTTGATAAATAAAGGGAGGGCAAAGACGAACTATGAAATCTCTAGTTAATTTTCTTAACTTTGAGATTTGAAAATTATATGTAATTAATGTAAATCAAGTTTATATACTTTGAATGAGTTTTTGATTTCATTTGATTTTCTTTCTCAGTGGCTTTTTAAAAAGGAAATAAATTGGGGATTCTTTTGACATTTTTAAAAGTGTGCTGAGCTATAGTTTATTTTTAACATTTATTAAAGGGTTATTTTTTAGCAATAAAGTATTTAAAGCACTTTTTAAAAGTCAATAACCTCATCTTAAAACATTCGATCATTATAAATACATTTTTATCTATATTTAAGGTAAAATATCTTACTCACCCTTAAATGCTGAACAAGCCCACCTAAATACTTAAGGTAATTACTAAATTAAATTATTAAGATGATAGTGTTATTAAACCAGCCAAATTTATATATGATTATGAACCCATTAATAAATATTTCTCTATAATAAATTGGATATTAAAAATTTGTTCCCATGTATAAACCAAACATATAGAGTACTCGTCAATTATTTATTATAGACTAATGCTTATGTCCGATTATTTTTATCTACACATATAAAGGTTGCTTACAAATGTTTTGCCGAACAATTTCTTAACATCATAAAAAAGCTAATGTTTAAAATGTTTTGATGGGTTTAAAGAGTACAAGCTCATTTAACTAAAGTTATATTTTAAAGTCCATATTTATAATAATAATTTTATTTTATAAATTAAATTTAATAAGTAGTTTTGTAACTTTAATTAGCCCTCACCCTTAAACTTCTGACATGAATAATTTGCTGTTGGTCAAAGACCAAGTCAAAAAGTGAGGCTAATCGTCAATATTTTAATGAAAGGGGATTTTTAATAGGTTTTAAGTAGAAAAGAAACGACTGATTTCATAAGACGTCATGAGAATTTTGAGCATTTTCTCGTCGTTGCATTGAACATAAATTTAAGTTGATCATTTTCTTCTTGTTGCAGTGAACATAAACTTTATTTTTCTCGTTGCTGCAATGAATATAAACTTAAGTGATCTTGTTTGAGGGCATACTTCGATGAGACCAGCCATAACGAGCAGGCGCCTGGCACCAGGATATGCTTCGGCAAAGATCAGCAGAAAAGAACAGATTATGGCAGGTGGGGAGCAAGCGCAAGAACATTCTGCTCCTGCTCGCGCACATCGTCCACAGGACAAATTCGCTGGCAAAAGCATGAAGCTACTCCTCGCTGAGCTTTGTGTCGAGGAGACTCGGTCAACGACAGTTAGTGAGACGTGTCCACCAACCCGAGAGTCACGGCACGAAGGCCACGCAACCGCCCACGAATACAGAAGTGCAGCATCCATTTCCGAGAGATGGGGGAATAATGGGCGCAAATGGAGGGGTGGTCTGAATCCAACGGAGGCCTATAAAAAGGTAGCCAATGAAGGTAAAAAGGTTAGATTTTTTGCCATTTCAACAGATAAAAAGAAAAGCTCTAAAGAAAAACTAAGATAACAGAAAAGGCCATTAGATTTACGGCCAACCTTCCCCAAAACCTTAATATCTGACTTGAGCGTCGGAGGGTTTACGTAGAGAAAACAACCGGCGCACTCTGACCTGTTTCTGTGAACGCAGGGAAATTGAGAAAAGGATTGTACGAGGAGAAATCCTGGTTGCGGTAGGTTGATTGAGTAGATATCCTGGTAGTAGAACGAGCAACTAGAATCTTGCATCAACATTTTGGCGCCGTCTGTGGGGAGTTGATCGAAAGGCTTCCGTTGACAGTAAGAAGAGGAGTAGAGCAAGTGTAGAAACAATGGAAACTGGAGGGAGTAGTGCACAAGGGGGTGATGCGAGGCTTAATGATTCCATGACGCTGAGGGAGATTGCCAGTGAAGCACGGGAAAAAGCAATGTTTGACCGGATGGAGCGAATGGAAAGGTAGATGGAGACCTTGACAACCATCCTTCATGAGCTGCGTAGTGAATGGAGGGAGATTCAGGAAGAAAGGGTGAGAGGTAGTGGAGTTGCACCAGGTTCTGATGATACGAGGAGGAATGAACTACCAGGAGATGTGGTAGTGAGAGGGGCAACTTCTCTCTACGGGGAGATATTCATAAAGGGGAAAAGCAATCCCCAACGAGACCGAATACTGATGAGGATGCCGGGGTAGCGAATGCAAAGGAAACAGACCTTCGACAATATTTACATGATGTCGAGCAAGAACGGGACCAAGTTGCAGCACGAGACCCTGGTCGTGCCGTGCAATTGGAGGAAGAAGTGCACAGACTAGCGCAGGTGATTGACGACATGCAAGGAAGGAGCAGGGCTCTTGGTTGGAGGATAATACTGGATGGAGAGTCACCGCTCGCGGCAGAGATTATGAGGGCTATCATTCCAAGAGACTTTCGTCTCCTAGACCTTAGATACTTGTGACAAACTAATCCGTCGGTGCACATAGAGCGCGTCAACGACATAACCGGGGTGCAAGGGTTATCTCAGGCCCAAAGGTGTAGGGTGTTCCCATTATCCCTAGAGGGACGTGCACGCGAGTGGTACATGAAGCTTCCTCGAGGGAGCATTAGAACTTTCGAGCAGATGTGCCAGGAGTTCGCAGAGCAGTTTCGAGGGGCAATGGCACCAGAAGATGACATGATGGAGTTAAAGAGCATGAAGCAGGAGGAGCAGGAAACCCTGCGGGAATTCATCAAGAGGTACCATCGGGCTGTCCTCGATTTGGGAGCCTTCAACCACCCTCAGGCGTTAAGAGGGATAAAAGAAGGGGTAAAAATAGGAAGGCTGTGGTATAACTTGAGAAGCCCTGTCATTCAGACGTATGCGGCTTTATACGAATAGGCCAAGAGGGATATAGAGATCGAGGAAGAAAAGGCCGCACGAATGAAGACAGATTAGCTAGAAGGGCTGGGAAAGAAAGAAAAGAGGGCATTACCAGGAAGTGGACCGATCAGGAGGAAAGACCACCAGGCCTCAGGTAGTGGTGCAGCAGGTCGAGTAGCTACTTACCAGCCTCATCAGAGGCCATTGCAGTACCAGCGCAGCAGGGCACAACCCTCTCGGTCATCAGTTAGGGAGCCTTGGAGAAGGCATCACTCAGCATATGGAGGTCATCATCTACATTCCCACGGTAGTAGAGGGAGCAGACCAGAAGCACTGCCACCACTACCAACTCAAAGTTGTGCAAATAGAGAAAGGGCAGTGCACGTGATCAACCAGAACTGGGATTATGGGTGGTACACTTTTTTAAAGTAACCCTTGGATGAGGTGTACGAGGCCATAAGGGACCGTGAATTATTGTACCCCCTGCCCCAATAACAAAGCTATCCAGTGGGAGAGATAGGGGACGCTATTGTAAGTTCCACAAGACTCATAGCCATACCACTGCAGAATGCAGAGATCTCAAGACCCAGGTCGAGGATTTGGTGAGAAATCGCTATCTAGATGAATTTATAGATGGAGCTTTCTCAATGGCGGCCTTGACATGTGAGGGGGAGCAGAGTGATAGAAGTTTGAGGCGCGAGCAGCCTCATGTAAGGGTGATGGCTGGGGGCCCAACATTGGCCAGAGATTCCAATAGATTGAGGAAGAACTATGCTAGATATGCCATGACTAGCAATGAGGTATTCTTCAACACCCTAGCAGCTAAACGGGTAAGAGTGAGACAAGTCCCGATCATGTGGACTGATGAGGATGAAGAAGAGATTTTATACCCCCACGAGGATGCCTTAGTCATCAAGGCCACTGTTGCGAGCAAGAAGTTTGATCGGATATTGGTTGACATAGGGAGCTCAGTGGATGTGCTATTTAAGTCAACTCTGGAGGAGATGGGACTAGCAGATTAGAAGCTGGAATACACTAATACGTCTTTAAAGGGGTTTGGAGTAGGAAAGTTGGTCCCTCTGGGCGTGGTCGAGTTGCCTGTCACAATTGGGAGCTCCCCAACAGAAAAGATGATGTTGTTGGACTTCGTGGTGGTGGATGAGGAAGGTCCGTACTAGATGATCTTAGGCCGACCATTTCTGAGGACGAGCAAAGCAGTGCTGTCCAACCATTATCTAGCCTTCAAGTACCGGGTGAATGGGGTCGTGGGAGTGATACGAGGAGATCAGAGAATCGTACGAAGCTGTTACTCCTCAGAAGCAAGGGAAACCATGCAGATAACATCCCTGTATAGCCGAGTGGAGAGCAAGAAGGGCAAACAAGAACCTGTCGAGGAATTGGAGACAGTAAGTCTGGGAGCAGAGAGTCCTAGGAAAACGATCAGAATTGGATCAAGGCTTAGGGAAGAGCAGAAGCAGGAGTTGGTGCAGTGCTTATGGACTCATGCAGATGTGTTTGCTTGGACACATGAAGACATGCCAGAGATTGATCCTGAGGTTGCATGCATAAGTTGGCAATAAAGAAAGGGGCTTGGGCGATAAGGCAGAAAATGAGATACTTCAACCAGGAGAGGTATGAAGCTATAAATGGCGAGGTGGAGAAGCTCTTGAAAGCGGGTTTCATCCGGGAAGTCAACTATCCCAAGTGGGTATCAAATGTGGTATTAGTAAAGAAGGCTAAAGGCAAATGGAGGATATGTGTGGATTTCACGGACCTGAACAAGGCATGCCTGAAAGACAGCTTTCC
Organism: Citrus glauca; assembly: GCA_029633175.1. Classification (NCBI taxonomy): domain Eukaryota; kingdom Viridiplantae; phylum Streptophyta; class Magnoliopsida; order Sapindales; family Rutaceae; genus Citrus; species Citrus glauca. The sequence continues at coordinate 13,312,741 of JAQOOD010000004.1, read as the reverse complement.
TTTGCCGAAAATTGACCAGCTTGTTGACTCAACAGCTAGACATGGCTTGCTCAACTTTATGGACGCATTCTCGGGATACAACCAAATCCCTATGTTCGAGCAGGACGAGGAGAGCACGGCATTTATCACTAACCAGGGTCTATTCTGCTACAGGGTAATGTCGTTTGGTCTGAAAAATGCGAGGGCCACATACCAGAGGCTGATGAACAAGATCTTCAAGCCGCTGATCGGGAGAACAATGGAGGTATACGTGGACGACATGATTACTAAGTCCAAGATCCCTAAAGAGCATGTGGAGCACCTCGAAGAAACATTCTCACTTTTGAGGAAGTACAAGATGAAGCTCAACTTGGAGAAATGTGCTTTTGGGGTCGAGTCAGGGAAATTCCTTGGGTTTATGGTCAGTCACAGGGGGATCGAGGCGAATCCCGAGAAAATCCAAGTGATCGTCAAGATGAAGCCTTTTCGTAACTTCAAGGAGATGCAGAGCCTTACGGGCAGGCTAGCGGCCTTGAGCCGATTCATATCCAAGGCTACAGATAAGTGTCAGCCATTTTTTCAAGTGATAAGGAAGGGAAAGAAAACAGAATAGATCCCAGAGTGCGAAGAGGCCTTCCAGAACTTGAAAATATACTTGCAACAAGCACCCTTACTGTCCATACCAAGAGATGGGGACAAATTGTCGTTGTACTTGGCGGTATCGGATCGTGCCACAAGTTTCGTTCTTGTAAGAGTGGAAGATGGGGTTCAGTATCCAATATACTACACCAACAGGGTCCTACTTGACGCAGAGACCCGATACCCACCTTTGGAGAAGTGGGTACTTGATCTTGTGGTCGCTGCTCGTAAGCTAAGACCGTACTTTCAAGCCTTCCCTGTCTCAGTGATAACAAACCAGCCGTTGCGTCAAACTCTACATAGGCCAGATTCCTTTGGTCGGCTCGTGAAGTGGGCTATAGAGCTAAGCGAGTTTGGCATTGATTACAAACCCCAAGCAGCAATTAAGGCCCAAGGGATGGCTGATTTCGTAGCAGAATTTGCAGAGCCTGAAATACATCCGGATTAGCTGGATAATGATACAGATAGCAGCGAAGCCCAAGTATGGCAGATGTCAGTAGATGGTTCATCGGGGGAGCAGGGATCAGGAGCCGGAATCGTCTTGGAAGGACCAAAGGGGGAGGAGATTTCGTATGCTGTAAAGTTAGAATTTGTAGCCACAAACAATCAGGCAGAGTATGAAGCCTTGATAGCAGGGTTGGAACTGGCTAAGGCCGTAAAAGTAGACAGAGTGAAGATCAGAACTTATTCTCAGCTGGTTGCGAACCAGATCAGTGAAAGATTCCAACCGAGAGAGGAGAAGATGGAGCAGTACCTGAAGATAGTCAGGCAGATAATGGGAAAATTTGAAGCTGTGGAGGTGGTACAAATCCCCAGGGAGAAAAACAGTCGAGCAGATATTTTGGCTTGGATGGCAGCGGTAGCAGACCCAAAAGTGCCAAAGTCAATCCCCCTGGAGGTCAAGTCCAGACCGAGCATCGAGCAGAATCTGGAGGTGTTGAGGCTAGAGCAGAAAGGCTCATGGACGGATCCGTTAATTTCATACCTTAGAGATGGGGTATTACCATCGGATAAGCTGCGAGCTCAGAAGATTAGAGCCCAGGCCTCAAGGTACATAATGATTGATGGAGCACTGTATCGACGAGGATATATACTCTCGTTCCTCCGGTGCTTGGACGAGGACGACGCGAATTATGTATTGAGAGAAGTATATATCCTCTGATAGGAGATTTTTGGGAACCACTCTGATAGGAGATCTCTGGCCCATAAGGTTCTAAGGCAGGGGTATTTTTGGCCAACAATGCATCAGGATGCGTAAAAGAAGACCAGGAGCTGTGTAAGTTGCAAAAGTTTTGCAAGCTTCTCCAACCAACCACCAGAGAAGCTCACTTTTATGGCATCCCCTTGGTCGTTCGCTCAGTGGGGAATAGATCTGATCGGCCCGTTGCCAAAGGGACGAGGAGCAGCAATGCATGCAATAGTCACGATTGACTACTTTACGAAGTGGATAGAAGTAGAAGCCCTTAGCAGCATCACAGAGAAAAAGACAACCTACTTCGTGTGGAAAAATTTGGTTTGTCGATACGGGATCCCTTAGGCCTTGGTAATAGATAACGGCAGGCAGTTCAATAATCACAGTTTCAGGGATTCTTGCCAGAACCTCGGGATAGAGTTAAAGTATTATTCGTCTGCTCACCTACAGTCCAATGGACAGGTAGAAGCAGCTAACAAGACGATCAAAAGACTTATTAAAACTAGGCTTGGGGCAAAGAAGGGAGCTTGGGTTGATGAGCTACCAGGGGTGCTATAGGCGTATAGAACAACCCATAAGACAGTAACTGAGGAAACTCCATTCGCTTTGGCCTTTGGACATGAAGCGGTTGTACCAGCCGAGATAAGAACAACAACGCATCGAACAGAGCACTTTGACGAGCAAGAGAACAACAACCAGATATGCTTGAATCTGGACCTGCTAACTGAGAGGAGGGAACAAGCATCGAGGTGGTCAGCTATTTACCAGGAGAGGGTTGCTCGGCATTACAACCAGAAGGTGAATGTGCGGCAGTTTAAGGTTGGAGATTGGGTACTGAAGAAAGTGAACCAGAACATGAAAGACTCGGCTCAAGGAGTACTCGGACCAAACTGGGAGGTGCCGTATAGGGTCAAGCAGCTAGTTGGACCTGGAGCTTACAAGCTGGTTCGCGCGGACGGCAACGAGGTGAAGCGCCCATGGAACGCGATGCACCTTAGGAAGTATTTTCAGTAAGACTTATGAGCATTTCAAAGGATATTTCTGTTCGTAATTATTGTTTTATTTTTATTTTCTTTTATTTATTTCAAGTAATTTCATGTAAGCCGAGTTTCATGATAAATGAATGGATGAGGAATTTCAGTCTACTATGTTATCGAAGAATTTTCTAAGGCATGCAAAAGCTCACTAAGTCTCAAAGCCTGTCTTATGGCGAGACCAGAAGCCAAGCATGCTCGGATCTGCATGACCAAGCAAAGGCGAGCAGACTCCTAAGCATCAAAGAAAGCTCTAAGGCATGCAAAGGCTCACTAAGTCTCAAAGTCTGTCTTATAGCGAGACCAGAAGCCAAGTATACCAGGATCTTCTCGACCAAGCGATGGCAAGCGGACTCCTAAGCATCGAAGAATGCCCTAAGGCATGCAAAAGCTCAAGCAGTCTCAAAGCCTGTCTTACGATGAGACTAGAAGCCAAGCATACCAGGATCTGCTCGACCAAGCGAAGGTGAGCAGACTCCCAAGCATCGGAGAATGCCCTAAGGCATGCAAAGGCTCAACAAGTCTCAAAGCCTGTTCGTGGCGAGACCCAAAGCCAAGCATGCCAGGATCTGCTCGATCATGCAAAGGCGAGCAGACTCTCAAGCAATGAAAAATTTACTAAGCCATGAAAAAGCAAATCACAATATTCAAAGAGCAGTCACAATGTTAAAAAATTTTCTAAGGCATAAAATTTCATAGCCCATAACTCCAATACGGAAAGGCAAGCAATAACATATTTTATTAACGATAAGCTGCAAAGTTACTACACACAGTATTTAAAAAAGCAAGTACAACATAAGTCAAAACTTAAGCAGAGGGCGGGTCAGTAGGCCGAGCAGTCTCCTCAGTGAGTTGTGCCACGTCAGGTGCAGGAGAAGTATCACCAGTTGCATCTGGAGGGGTACTCGCCTCACCAACATCAGTAGGGATAGCACGAGGAGGAGAGCTTTCCTCCTCAACCACAATCGGTTCCACCTCTTTGACATTCTCTTTTGCGGCCTCTTTATCCATGTACTGAGCAACACTAGTTGCGAGGTCATCCATTTTCAGATCTGGGTGCTGCTTTTCAAGAACAGCAATGATGCAGCGATAGGAGTGTCGAAGTCCTTGGTCGTACTGGTTTTCAACTTCTTTCTCTAAGTTCTTGACCTGAATCCGATGAGAATCACGAAGAGATTCGAGCTGAGCTTCATACATAGCCTTCTGCCTTTCCAGATCTTCCTACACCTTGGTTAGCTCCTCCTCGAGAGTAATGGCTTTAGCCAGAGCAAGAGATTCTCGCTCTTGCAGCTTTAGATTCTTAAGATTTAAATCTTCTGCTTTCTTCTCCGCTTTTTCAGCTCTGGTAACCGCCGACTTATTGTCCTCCTTTATCTTTCGATGGTAATGGGCAACCTTAGCCTTGTAGTAGGTAACCATGCAGCCGAGATGGATGGCGCTGAACTGTATGGAGCTCACCAGATCAGCCAAGGTGCAGCCGTTAAAGTCCTCCAAGTCCTTCTTGCTCATATGTTTGGAGAGCTCATTCATATAAGGGACTAGATGGTCTGCAATGCGAGGTTCAGGCCTAACGGGAGGAGAGGAGGAAGCAGGATTAGTGGCCGCTCCGCTAAGGCCTTCGGCTGTGGCAGAAGGAGGCGGTAAGGTCTTCAGGGGAGGAGCCTGCTGCACAATGTTTGTTCGCTTCTCAGCAGGAGCATCCTTATCTTTACTCTTCTTGGAAGGTGGAGGACGATCGCATTTCCTGGTCAGAGCTCCAATTACAGTATCCTCCATCTTATGGCCGCCGGATACCAAACCAGATTCAACTAGATTGTGAGTAGTTAGCAGCTCTCGGTATGAGTAGGAATTGGCTAACACGGCCTCGACTCTCCTGAGCGGGTCAGATTGGAGCGGGAAGTAAACACCCCAAGAACCTGCAATACGAGCAGACATCTGGTTAGAGTCAAACTAATAAGATAAGAGCAACTATGGGACAAGACATCTAAAGCAAGCAGGCAACCTGGGACCGCGAAGTGGGGTGGGATGCGATAATCCTCCCCATCAACTTATGCAACTTGACCCTAGGGACCCCCAGCAAAAACAGAACTTTCCCTTCCAAGCGCCACCACCCCCAGTTGGAAGGTCAGTTATGGGTTTCTTGCTCTTGGTACTAGATTGGAAGTAGTACCAGCCAGCATCTTTAGGGCTGCTCTTTAGCTGGTACAGGTGCTTCACCTCAACAACTGTGGGCTCACTCTAGCAAAATTTATCCCACAGTATGAACAGACCAGAGAGCACTCTCCATCTATTGGGGCTTAGCTGACCAGGAGCTAAATTCAACCCATTTAGTATTCGGGCAAAATATGGTTGCAGGGGACACCTCAACCCATACCTAAAACTCTTCAGAAATAAGGTGACATATCCTCTAGGAGGCCGACTAGAAGTATCTTTCTTCCTTGGGAACCTAAGGTGTATCTCATCAGGAATCCCATACCTAACCCGGAGGTCAATAAGCTCGTTTATCGTGGTCGTGCACGTGATGAAATCGATGGCGTAATTCTGTGATAAAACCCTACCTCCTACTGTACCCCTCACTCCTGGTCGTGAGGTTTCTGGTAAGGGCATCTCACCAGAATTACCTCCCTGGTCCTCACTCAGGGTGTCTGACGAGCCAGATGGTCTCACATCACCGCTATTTTGACTCGAGGAGGTTGTTTCCGGGGACATTCTCCTAGCTCTAGTTTTAATATCAGATCTACTGGGTTCTAAGGGGATCCTAGGGTCAAAGGCTGCGTCGGAGAGCAGACTAAGTAAAAAGTCCAACTCGTCGTCGTCTATCTCGATGATTTTTTCTTTACCCTTCGACATTTTCTAATCTACAACCTTAGCACCCCCACCGACTAATACCCAGACAAAATAGAAAAGAAAAGAGAGATATCTACATCTATCCAAGACCGAGGAAAAAGAGGTAATACCTGAAGAAACTACTGTCGGAAAGGAAGGCTTTGTTGGAGAGTGTGGCTAAGTCGGAGGGAGACAAGGATAGGAGTGTATTTGCCAAAACTCGTCTGCCAGGAAAACAGAGACAATGGTGAATATTTTGATTGAGAAATTTCTGAGTTATCCTAATGAGGAACAACTCTTAGGCTGTCAGTATTTAACGGTCCCATATCCTGAGGGTTTTGTGACTCTTGGTTTGAATTTCGAATGGAGGGATAGATTTTCGCCACGTCACCTCATCCGCAATTAAATGCGACATGACTCTTGGCAGCTTTTTTCGCCTTACTCAAGCTAGAACTTTTAAGTTTCTACTATCGGTTCACTACGTTACCCAATACCAAAAACTGGGGGACCGGTGTTTGGGGGTATACTTCGACGAGACCAACCATGACGAGTAAGCGCCTGGCACCAGGATATGCTTCAGCAATGACCTGTAGAGAAGAACATAATTTGGCAGGTGGGGAGCAAGAGCAAGAACATTCTGCTCCTGGTCGCACACACCATCCGCGGGACAAATTTGCCAGCAAAAGCATTAAGCTACTCCTTGCTGAGCTTTGTGTCGAGGAGACTCGGTCAACGACAGTTAGTGAGACGTGTTCACCAACCCGAGAGTCAGGGCACGAAGTCCATGCAACTGCCCACGAATACAGAAGTGCAGCATCCATTTCCGAGAGATGGGGGAATAACGGGCACGAATGGAGGGGTGGTCTGAATCCAAGGAGGCCTATAAAAAGGTAGCCAATGAAGGTAAAAAGGTTAGATTTTTTTCCATTTCAACAGATAAAAAGAAAATCTCTAAAGAAAAACTGAGATAACAAAAAAGGCCATTAGATTACGGCCAACCTTCCCCAAAACCTTAATATCTAACTTGAGTGTTAAGGGTTTACGCCGAGAAAACAACTGCGCACTCTAACCTGTTTCTATAAACGCAGGGAAATTGAGAAAAGGATTGTACGAGGAGAAATCCTTGTTGCGGTAGGTTGATCGAGCAGATATCCTGGTCGTAGAACGAGCAACAAGAATCTTGCATCAACAGATCTTTTTAATTTTCCCGTAATATGACACATAAAAAGAAAATTGTCTAACATCTACATGTTATTGCAATGAGAGATTGTTGACAAATATATATCATTTACTTCTTTATTATTCATAATAATCAATAATATTTTTAGTACGAAAATTTTACAAAATTATTCTTATTTTAAATACACTTTTATCTATATTTATTATTAATTAAATAAATTATACAAATAAAAATTAAAATAAAATTGAAATACAAAAAGTAAGAAATATAAGCTTTGGTCTAAATAAAAATTAATAGTAAGATATTTTTCTTATACTATTTTTTATTTTCAAACAATTTTCCTTATAATAAACATACATTTAGTATTCTCACGAAAAAATATCAAGCAAAAGAATCATGTACACTTCCATTTCTTTAAATTTTTTATATGAGAGGTTATTGACTATTACAAAAAATAATAGGGGGATTAGTGATATATATTTATTTTAGTAGAAGAAACTGGCTATCTCCCTATTATAGTTAACTAGGAAATAGAACCGCGCTTCGTGCAGCTTTAAAAAAAAATTTAGTGTTATCTTTTTTTTACTTTACACTTGATAAACTAATAAAAAATATAAGTTGATTTTTTTAAAAGATGACGCAACCTTATAAAACTAATATTATTTATGAAAGTTAATTATTTTTTGTTAACTTTAAAAATATATATTAATGAGTATAGTTAAGTTTACACAACCTTTTCATCAATAAAAATTATTTTCACACTAATCAATTCTCCATTCTTCTTGATATTAACAGACTCCCACATCCTACAAACTTTAACTCTTATCATCCAACTATCTTTATTATTGTTCAATTCATGAATAAAGAGTACTCAATGAAGCACACAATACTAAAAATTCAAATAAGTCAAAAATAAAAGTACAAGAACATTTCAAAAGAGGATGTTGGTTAAATAATAAAAAAAGCTCAAACATAACAAATCTTAAATACCTAATGTTTATAGAGTTTGAAGAAGCCAAAAGACACTAAAGAAAAGGTTACATAATTAAATATGAGATTATGGCATTAAAATTAGACCCCAGTGACATTGGTGATGGAAGATGAAGGAACCTTCCTTCCTATATTAATTAGTTGATGTATTTTAAACAACTAAAGTTTAGTTGTTGGCTTAATAAAATAAATGAATGTTTCAAAACTTATAATTAATTATTATTAATGGTTATATATTATTGAATTTAAATAGAAAGAGGAAGAGACATGTAATCTTTTGTAATCTAATAATTATTTTCTATTTTTAATAGTTGTAGTGTAATTATTTTTTAATCTCAACCAATATATTAGGTAATAGAGAATATAGAATGATGAGAAATAATGATGCCACAAATCTTAACTACTTAATATTTATAGAATTTAAGGAAGCCAAAAGACACTAAACAAAAGGTTGCATAATTAAATATGAGATTATGACATTAAAATTAAGCCCTAATGGCATCATTGAGGGAATATGAATAAACATTCCTTCCTATATTAATTAATCGATATATTTAAGCCAATAAAGTTTAATTGTTGGCATAATAAAATAAATGAATGCTTCAAACTTATAATTAATTATTATTAATAGTTACATATTATTGAATTTAAATAGAAAAAGGAAGAGACATGTAATCTAATAACTATTTTTTATTTTAAATATTTTGTAATGTAATTATTTTTTTAATTTCAACCAATTTATTAGATAATAGATAATACAAGAAGATGAGAAATGGTGATACCACATCACCTCCTTTAGTCCCAACTTTATATAGATATTAGAAAATAGAACCGAGTTTCTATTATTGAATTTAAATAGAAAGAGGAAGAGACATGTAATCTAATAATTATTTTTATTTTTAATATTTTGTAATGTAATTATTTTTTTAATTTCAACCAATTTATTTGATAATAGAAAATACAAAAAGATGAGAAATGGTGATACCACATCACCTCCTCTAGTCTTAACTTTATATCTATAATAGAAAATAGAACCGAGTTTCACGCGGCTTTAAAAAAAGAATTTAGTATTATCCTTTTTTGTTACTTTATACTTGATGAAACTGATAACAAATATGAATTGATTTTTTTTTAAGATGAGGCAACCTTGTAAAAAAAAGCTATTAGCCAGTAATAAAATAAAGAAGTAACGCAAGATAAAGAATAAAATGAGAGAATAAATTATTAGAGTGATTTTATTCATTCCAATTGTGTATGTACAAAATAAAAAGATAAGCTCTCCTTTTATAGTTACATAATCACTCCATGAAATTAATAAAAAATTATGGATCATAATTCCTTGTGAGATAGTGGGAGTTATATGGAAGCTAAAGATTGTTAATGGGAGATAGTGGGGAGACTAAGACATATGTGTTATGAACATGCACATTTATTTTAATAAATTTATAACACTCCCCCTTAGATGTTCATTACAAAGAATGTGCCTCATTAAAACCTTTAGATAATTGTTATTGTGTAATAACAATCAAATTAATTATAAGAAAATGAAAAGCCAAATCTAAAAGAAAATTTATCTATTTATTAGATAATAGAAAATACATAAAGATGAGAAATTGTGATATCATATCACCTCCTCAAGTCCCAGCTTTATATATATATATATATATTTCATGTTGTCTTTTTCTAAGTATTTTAAGGCTAAATATTTTTTTTTCTGTGAGCTGGTGATTTGCTTAATCAATTTGTTTATTGATTATATGTCTGCTAGCTAAATTAGTTGGTAAAATTTAATATGTCAAAGTAAGAGATCAAAGATTTAAACTCTATTAACATAGGCGGTGATGTAGGGCAAGAAATTGAAGAAATCCTAATTAGATTAAAATTTTTAATATTAAGGAATATTTTAATTAATTTGTATTCTAGTTTAATTTGGTTTCCTATTTAGAGTCTTATTGTTTAGGCATTAATTATTTAGTTAATATTTCTAATTTAGCTATAAGTTTTATTAAAAATAGGTTTTCTAGTCAAATTAGGATAAATAAGTGTCTTTTGTAACTTTTACAAGCAGAGATTCGATTTCAATAATATTTTCAATTTTCAAATATCTTTGTAAATATTTGAACAATTGATTCTCGGTATTCTTCGGAATCAATGAGTCTTAACCCCTAAATTCGTGGTATTCTTTTTTAATCAACATGAATTTAGCTATTCTTTTATTCCAATGTTCTCTAGAATCAATGGAATATTTTAAACATTAAACTTCCGCTGTATCAGGCAAGGAAAGACTTTAGCAATCAATATGATATGCTTAAAGAGTATGAAAGTTAGCACAAAAATTATAAGAAATAAAATAAATTTGTCTTCTAGTGAATTTTTTTCCTCTTATTGTAAAACTTTTTTCTCTCGTAATATTGGTGTTATTTTTTTATGCTCAGTTTTGTGCATCTATTACTACTAATTAATAAATATCAAGTATAAGAGCCAATGTCATTTAGTTAAAATGGTAAAATCTCTTTTATTAAAATTAAAAGGCTTGAGGCTCAAACCTTACTCAGAAAGGAGATTAATATTCCATTAGGCTAAAGAAAAAAAATATCATACATGAGAACTAAGTTTCACATCATATCTTTTAATAAACAGATGTCACATTATATTGTCTCAATAGTTGAAAACAAATTTTAATTCTCAATGCGAGGTACAATTTTCTTAAATATATTAGAATTTATTTTTAAGCTAATAAATCGCTTGAGTTTATAATATTTAATTTTAAGAAATGATGACGTAAACAATGACATAAGCGATGATGTAAGAAGAAGTGTAGAGAAAGTTAAAGAATTCTATAATTTAGTAAGTTATTTATGAAGGTTAATCTTAACCATTGATCAAGAGTTATGGTGGCAAAATCCTAGCCATCCATTAGCATTAAGAAATCCTATAAATATCCCCCACCACCTCTCATTTTCAATGCAACCTAGAAATTTCATTCCCTTCTATTCTAAGTCATAATAACAAGATTAGAGGAATCCTTAACTTAGAAATGTTTAGAGAAGTTAAGATCAAAAGGTAAGTAACACTTTAATTGCAATGTAAGGAAAAAATTATTTTTATACTTAAACTCAGTTTTAACAATGCTTTTATATTATGATGACTATTATAGTGTGATTAGTTCTATTCTAAATCTTTATATGGTTGGTCCTGCCGCCTAATATGTGATGTTATGGTCAGCTCTACTGCCTAATATGTGATGTTATGGTCGACTCTGCCACCTAATATGTGATACTTATACTTACTTATGTTATGGTCGGCTATGCTGCTTATACTGAAGACTCTTGTTTTTAAACAATGTTGTGTGTTGATTTTGTTATGCATCGAGGAATTTCAAATGTTATAAGTTGCATTGGATGCATGCATATCATGGACTACATTATTAAGAAGATGTTTAGAAAATTAATTTATGAAAAATAGGTGCTTGTACTACCAGGTGGCAAAGTTCTAAGGAAGGTAAGCCCTCAAAGCTAAGCTGAAAGAAATCTTTTGGGGACGGCAATATAGAACGCCCAAAAGATCAACTAATGAGCCCCAAGGGCATATTGTTTAAACAGTAAAAATGCCAGCCTTGTAGTACAACATACTTAGCGCCCAAATAAAGTTGTTTTGTATTTTCTAAGTTTATTTTAAGAGCTTAATATGGTCATCCATATTAATAATAATTTATACATACATTAAAGTGTTATCTTACTGGGCATTAGCTCACCAAGTCCTTACATTGCAAGTAACAATGAGTAGGGATAGAGAGGCGGGATGAACAAATTGACTATGACTTTCTAGACAGTGAAGAAGAAAACGGGATTTGAGAGGATCATATAAAGGAGGAGAGCTTGAGATAGAGAACAATCTCAGGGTATCTGTATAAGGTTGAAACATCTGTTTATAACGGATTCCAGAAGTTGTGATATGAAGGTTTTTAACTAGGTGAAGAATATCAAACCCGATTAAAAGATCTTTGTCAGGAAGATTGGATCCAACAAGTTTTATCCAAAGAACATATCCCGAAATGAATTGAATAGCAATGGGTTTTTTGGTAATTAGAATTGTATAAAACAGTTCTCCATTAACTGCTTTGAAATATTATGTATGCTTTTCCTCGAAATGGGATAGGAGAATTGAAGGATTAAGCATACTTTTATGATCTCTAGTATCAACAAATCCTATTATGGGAACTGCTTTGCAAACTTTATCGGGGAGAAGGTGGATCTTGATAGAAAGGATATGAATGACTGGTTGGACTTTCTGGCTTTACTGTACTATTTGAATTCTAGAAAGATTCTCAGAATCACAATGACCTTCTATTTCAACAAGGACAAAGGTTGTTTGCTCATCATACTCTTCTTGTTCTGAAAAGAAAGATTTAGCATCATCACTTTCTAAAAGTAACATGGAATCTTGGAGATGCTCAATAAGCCTAACTGATTTTGCAAGTCTATTTGGATAATTTCTCATAAACTGCCCTTTCTTTTTATAGATGAAACAACGACTGCTTTTGGATCTAGAAGATTGGTTAGGGTTCTTTTTTCTGAAGAATTGATAAGGTTTTTTGGATCTGGATCTGGAAGAGGTTTGGCTTCCCTTTTCTGAATTTTGGAGTTTTTGAAAATGGGATCTCTTTTTTATTGAACAAGTGCAAGCTTTTTCATTCTTTCACTTAATGGAAATATGGGGTTTTTTATAAGCACTTTTGAAAGGCTGCTTGTTTTCCATTAGGTCTTTGAAGAATTCCTTCTGTTCATAAAGTCTTTCCAGACAATTGACTACTAACTGATAGGTTTTCCCCAAAGAGAGATTGGTTATGTCCAACTGATAGATTGTGAACTGTCTTTGAAGTTTTGGCTGTATTATTTAAGAATAGATGCTACAAAGACATGTTTTAATGAAGGATAATTAAAACCGATGAGTTTGTAATACATTATAGACATTCTCTTGTAGTGAAAATCTAGATCTTTTATCTAGAGATAACAGCACTTCATTAAATGAAATTCTCTTCTTGTTTGTTCATTAGCCGTTGTAGCTTCTCCAAGGAACTGATTATAAATGAGCCTAAGGACTTGAGGGATTTCAGCTTGGATTAACTGGAGTTGTCTATATTGAACTAGACTTTCAAACCAATCTCTTAAAGATCCTATAAAATAAGAACTAAATTCTTGAATTTCTTGAAACCTGGTAGGGCATTTCATTCTTGGAATATCATCAAAAGTAAACCATGGGCCATTATAAGGTTTAGGAGAAGAATTTTCTTGATGGGATGTAGGATTGGAATTAGAATATATTTCCTCAATTGTAGGTGTTTGAAGAGGTGAGGAGAGAGAAGAATCATTGGAACCAGTTGATGGTTGGACTATCAGGAGCTTAGAGATATCAGCTAAGCTATTTTGAGAGTTAGGGGAAGAAGAATAGGATTATTAGGAAAAAGATTCCTCGTCAGTGGAGGTTTCTTCTGATTCTGAAGGGTGAGGTAGGATCTGGGATGAATATTGGTGCATAGGTTCTTTATTCTTGTGGGTTGGTTGGGATTCTTAAGGTAATTATAGGAAGAGTTCTGGATCTGAAACTGTTGGAGTTGGATGGTAGGCTGGAGGTGGTTCAGTCTCAGTAGGTCTAGATCGTGGTTTAGGGGGAGCAGGAGTTGGAGCATGTTTGAGATGAGACTGGCCAAAGAATTTGGCATAGTCTACAGGTTGCCTAAAGGTGGATGGTGTGTTAGGTTCGCATGTACTAAAGGTTGGTTTGTGCAGAGGTAATGGGGAGATTTTGCTAACAAAGAAAGTTGTTGTTTGTCTGCATCAATCCTGGCAAGTTCATCTTTTAACTGCCTAATCTCTGCTTCCTTTTGATTGAATTCTGGACTCCAATATCTGTTTTGGATCATGAGTTAAAAATGTTAATTAAGTTGGGTAACTCAATTTTGCATGTTAAGATACATCTGTTCAAGCTGAGATGTGATCTTGTCTACCTTTGAGTCTGTCTGGTTGACTTGAAATGCCACTTTTTCAATTTTCTCGTCAAGAGATCTGAAATTTGAGTTCTAGGCCTTGGCATTTTGAGTTTGCTAGTTTAGAACAACTTTGAAAGGCTTTGGTACTTCAAGCTAGCCATTTGGTGTAACAAGATAGTGGACAAAAGGCTTAGTGGTGACCTTTGTCTATGGATCAATTTTTTTTTCTAGAAAAGGGAATCGTACTTGGAAAGAGCTTGATGAGATCATCATGCAAGGTTGGACAGTTATAGCATAAGATGAGAGCAATGTTGTCTCTTATCTGCATGATATTTGTTTATACTCTTTTTGTATAAGCCTTAAGCCTTTCCTATAAATGGGTAAAGGCATTAGACTATGTGGATTGTCTGGAGGCAGATGAGGTTTTTTATGACATGGATCTAGTTTGTGACTTTTCCTTTAACGCCACCTGAGACGCCTATTGAAATCATCATCGTCATCATCGTCATCTTCGTCTTTGAGGTAAGGACAACCTAGATCACACATAGAGGAGCCTGGAACATCCCATAAAAAATGACCATTGATTTTGTCCGAGTAGATCGGATAGCCATTTGAGGCAAATCCATGGATGGAAAGATTTTTTTGTGCCGTAGATACGATTATGATCATAAAAAAGAATGAAAAGGAGTTTCTGCGTGTTGATTGTTCAGAGGGTGGAATAAAAACAATAGGAGTTTAGGAAGTGGATGGTGATTGAAAAGTCAATTTTACAATCCCATCTGCTCTTTTTTCAAAATGAGCCTCGGTTGTTTGGACCGACTGTGAGTTTTGATGGGATTTTTCTTAATTAGAAAGCTATTTTAGAGGCATGACCTTATGTAGCTCTTGCTTTTGTATTTGTCTTGGGATTTGAACTATGGAAGGGATGCTTTCTGAGGGATCTGCAAGGATCATTAGTGCATCCGATGTGGTTTGAGGCGTGGGGAGATCAAGGGCATGGTTTTGTAGTCGGTTTGTTGAGTGTTATAAAATGTATATTTATAAGAGAGAAAATCGTCATTTTACATTTCAAGTGTTACTAACACCTTACTTTTATGTATTTAATCTTCTTGTAATTTAATTACGTGTGTTTTATTTTAATTAAGTATTTTATATATTTTAGGAGCATTATGGTCATTTTATAATGAACGTGAGATCAGATGGCAAAACAGACATAACTTTTCAACTCAGAACGGTCGAAAACCTTAGGAGCATAAAAGGAAAAATGGCGTTGTTCACATGTACGGTACTATTTACGTTATTGTTCACGACACTGTTCACATAGACGAATCGATGACGTGACATTAACCGATGATATGGCATTGACTGATGAGGTGTCACGATTCTGTTGGACTAAAATTCTTATGCACTGCTGATTGGTGACGTGGCAGCATGTTAGTGGACCAAAAATTACGCGTACGGTATATGCATATACACATAATTATTTTTAACCAAACCTCGTTACTGTTCAAGTCGGGTCAAACCGTGTCACTGTTCAAACCGCATGGTCAAATCGCGCACTGTTGATTGATGACGTGGCGTAATCCTGAGCATCCAAATAATTTTTAATCCGATGGCCAGGATTTACTTAATGTATCTATAAAAAGGGGACCTCCCCCCTAATTTGGCATCTCTGAATCTATTTTTGGGTTTCATTTTCTGGAATTCCTTCTCCATCTTGTATTTTGCTACGTATTTTAATAAATTTCTATTTTGCCCCTACTTCAATTATGAGTAGTTAATTTTCTTTCAGGCTGAGTTAATGGTGAAGTCTCAACATGTGTCATGGGTGTTATTTGGTAAATTTATTTTCTCTTCCCCTCTAATTTTTGTGGATGTTTTGACTTCTCATCGACAAATAATAATAATCTTGTCTAGATACCGCCCTGGTTTCACCAGCTCTCTAGTACAAGGTTATTATTATTTGACACAATAAGCCCTCAGTACCATATTGATTAGAGTGTGGTTCATGAGATTTGGATTCCCCCCTCATGATTTAATTGGCATTAGTAAGGAATATTTAGCCCATGGTGCATGTTGATACAGATCCAAATACCCAAGTACGTCATTTCAATAGATTTCTCTTCAATTTATTCTCACCGTTTCAATTCCAATTTTAGGATAATCTAAATCACTTTCACCACAAATCCAACCACCCTTATACAAAATTAATGCTACATACAATTTAAAATCCACCTCCTCGTGGGATCGACACTCGTCACCATCAATCTATTCTACAATAGATTCGTGCACTTGCGAGTTTAATAAAATTTGTCTAACATAGTATACTGACTAATGATGCAAGCTTGCCATCTTTGAAGAGATTCTTTATTCAGCTCCTTGAATCTAGATCTGAACCTTCAGAGTAATTGATAGGTTTGGGTCATCAGGTGAGAGGTTGAAATTTGAGTAGAAGGTCAAAAGAACACTTCCTATATGTAGAGTGGTCATGACTATTCCTATGGCTGCATGCTGGTGTTCCTTGAATTAGGTATCTAGTAAAGCTAGTCTGGCTGTGACAGGCAAGCCTTTCCTCCCGTGAAGAGTAAGAATCAAATGAACTCCTCCAAGATGGAGGTGTGTGTATCATTTTCTTTTCCATTGGGTAACCAGTTCTGGTAGAATTTTAAGGGTGACAAATTGCTCTACTTGTGATGCTTGATGAGCACACTGATCCAGTCGTGATGACTGGATATATTTTTTTGGAGCAGGACTTTTGGTTGAAATTAGGGTTCTAATACTTATGGTTAAGGAATTTGATCGTTGATGCAGCTTATATGGGCTGATGAGAGGCATGAAAGATTCACTAATTTAGCCTGACTTTGAGACATACGAATATTCAACAAGGTTTCTTATTTTTGAAGCCAGTGTTTATAACAAGATTTTGGAAGTGAGAGAGTTGAAGAAAGAGTAATAAGAGCAAGATTATCTGAACTGTTTGATGAAGATGTCATATTGTTTGAGATTTCCCTCTATTTACCTATTCAAGACGAACATATTCCATATTTACCACTTCATTTTGATGAAAAGCATTATGCTCAAAGATAGGAAATAATTGTACGTGCCTTGTTATACCAGTAATGCAAACTGATCTAGTCCTCATTTGGGATGACCATCAGAATATATGCCACTGGTTTCCCGTTGATATACAATAATATTCTAGCTTGTGGGCAAAAAGTTTTGTTTGGCTCTCACTGACACACAATTGAGTCAAAATTGTTTCCGTTATTACTAGTTTTTCCTAACTTTGACATGTCTCTATTAAAATTGTTCTAGTTACCAAAATCATTCTTAGACGAACTTGGATTTTTCTAAGCAAAATTGACAACTAGATTATGCACAACATTAGAATTAAACTTACATTTTTTTTTGTTCAATCCTCATCTTATGACTCAATAATAAAGCATACAAGTCGTCTAAATCCATGCTTTCACCTCTAGCCAACGAACTTATAATAAGTGACTCATATTCTTGAGATTCTAATCCTATCAATATATTTGTATCAAGATCAACACGCTCAATAGGTTTTCTAGTAATAACAAGTGTATCTACCACTTTTTCACCTTAGCAAAGTAGGCATTCATAGTCACTGAAACTTTTTTAGCAATCTATATTTACATTTTGATAAGCATAATACGAGCTGGAGTTTGAGAAACAAACATACTTGTTAATGAATTCCACATAAACACAATGAATGACTGAAAAAAGAAGACAAGACTGATATGAGGACATCATCCAGCTAGGTAGTAGGTGATATATTCTGATCCATATTGAGAATGAAAGATTATCAATTCTTGATCCAAATCCATTATTTGAAGAGCCAACAACATCTGCATTCTGATAGAGATATTGACCTAGACACTTGTTTTCTCCGTTAATAAAGCCTTCCAATCTATTGGTTTTGATCAATGTGAGAACTTTAGTTCTCTAGAAAATGAAGTTATTTTGAGCAAGTTTTATTGGTGTTACGAAGTTGTAGAAGTTGGTATTTTAATTTTGATTGGTAGTTAGCTACGACACCATATTGAAAATGTACTGAAGGTCTTTTTGTTGAATAAGAAAATGAAGGAAAATGAGGAAGAATGAGAGAAAGCTAAATCTGAATCTTATTTGTTAACTAAAAAACTTTACAAAATAGTTCTTTCTAATGATATTTTTATATAAACAATTGCATGCTCGAATCTACTATATAATCTTTCTTAAAACTTCACATATTCACACAGCTAACAATAATGAGATTGGGGACAAAACTATCACAAGCATGTGGGATGAGGTATATTTAGATCCTATTCAAATTCCTATTGGACCCATCAAAAGAGCTCGAGTAAAGAAATTCAAAGAAGCATTTAATAGGTTGATTCAAGCAACTTAGGCTCAATCAAATTCGTAGAGGCTTATTGAAGGAATCGCACGTGATAAATGCATGATTCAAGCTCTTAAAGTTTCCAAATAATCACTTCTATGAAATATAAAGTTAGCGTGCATATTATGGTGGGAAAATATATGATTTTCCTTTTTCAAATATTTTCTTATTTGGAAAATATACTACTTTCCTCTTTTTGGATACTTTCCAATTTCTTAAGGAAGCAAGGGGAGAAACAAATCATTTATTTCTTTTTTAATTACCGAGTTTCAATTTTAATTGATGTCATTTAAGCCAATTAAGATTCCGATTTAATTTATATTTTTTCTTATTCACTGATCTTGGGATTCTGATTTGATTAAGATTGCCTTATTTGTTTTAGATTAAGATTCCAATTTGATTTTGGTTTATGATTTATTTTTGAAAATTCTTGTGACCAACCCTATATAATGTACTTACATCCAATAACAGAGACATATTATTTTGTATGCAATTGGTGAATGACTTAATCCTCTTTGGTTCTTAAGCAAACTTTTTGAACTTATTAGATGTTCCTAGCGTTCAAACTCTTGACTTATCAATCATATTATCCATAACTGATTGTGGCGTCCTCACATACTAAGGTCTATGCTTTCAATTTGCATTGGGTCACAGTTTCATTAAATTCTAGGTTCAGATTCGATCTTGAAGACTAAATTAATTAGGTTCATGTCAGTTCTTGGCAAGATTCGTATCATTTGTTATCAGAGTTTAGGCACCAAAGTCATATTCATTTGTTATTATTATTTTTCATTCTTATCTGAGATTTTTCATTCTTCTTCTAGTATTAAAAAGAAGACAAAAAAGAAATTGTGAACAGTGTTGCAGAAACAGTATAGTATGAACTGTGTGGTTTAATTCTCCTTAAATTCGCAAATTTTACATATCTTTTCCCTTTAAAAAAAAGTCATTGGCCTTCCCTTAAAAATCTTTTGTTAATTTTCCATTATTAGTATCTTGAGGAGTCCAAATTTGGTTTTACCCCATAGGTGAAAATTTTAACTCGAAATTTTGGTAATTTGTGCTTTTGAAACTCGATCGTACATATGCATTGTATTCTTGCTTTTGAAATTCGAGTCTCCGTAGTGTAATCTTGTAAATTCCTACTGAAATCTTGATATTGGTTTGATTAATTTGATAAGTATCGGGTGAGAATTACTATGAGTGGAAAAAAGCAAGAGAGATGGGCATATTCTAGGATAAAAGCTAATAAATTTGAGTGAAACACGAGTAGAATTGAGTGAATTATTTTCTTGAGTGAAACACGTAAGGGAGTGAGGTGAGCTCCTTTCGACACTATTTCTAACTTTCTTTTACAGATATTAGCCATGTCTCAACCCAGAACGAAACACAGATAGAGGATCAATACGCAACTACATAGAATTTGCAAATTCAAGCATTGATGAGGGAGATGAAAAGGATGATGAGGGATGAATTAGAGCACATACACGAGCATTTGGATCAAGTAGACAACACACATGCAGGGCTGCCACAACCCATTCCCCAAGCATAAATGAGGGAGAGAGCTTCGACCGAAAGAGAGATTGATGACTATTATAGAGATGAGTATGATGAACGGGAGGATTCAGTGGGTAGCTATAGGAGAGATGGCCGAGGTAGGAGAGCTAAGAAAAGGGATGATGGTTTGAGTGGCATAAAGATGAATATCCCGTCTTTTTAAGGTAAATCCAACCCGGAAGTATACCTTCAAGAGGAGAAGAAAATGGAGTTTGTGTTCGATTGCCATAATTATTCAAAACGAAAAAACTTAAAATTAGTTGTGATTAAGTTTTCTGATGATACTATTACTTGGTGAAATCAGCTTGTTATAAGCAAGAGACTTACTAGGGAACATCCAATTGAAATTAGGATGAAATGAAATCATTGATGAGAAGGCATTTTTTTACCTAACCACTATTATCGAGACCTGTATCAAAAATTACAAAGTCTTACACAGGGTAACTGAAGCATGGAGGATTATTACAAAGAAATGGAGATTGCCATGATTAGAGCAAATGTAGAGTAAGATAGAGAAGCTACCATGGCACAATTCTTGAATAGCCTTAAACAGGAGATCGCAAATATGGCTGAGTTGCAAAATTATATGGAGATTTCAGAGATGGTCTACAAAGCCATCAAGATTGAGCAGCAACTCAAGAGGAAGGGTAATACCCATGTAGCCGTAAGCTCGAGTTCCACTCCTTAGAAGCCGAGCTATGTGAAGCGAGACGAGAGGCCACAAACATCTATTACACCTAAGTCGAGATTCAAGCCCTCCAAGCACAATTCACAAGGTAACAATTTGACTCCCATTATTAAGAATTGTGACATTAAGTGTTTTAAATGTCAAGACAGGGGACACATAGCTAGTTAATGTGTGAATAAAAGAGTTATAGAGAGTTATGGTGTTGCGGGACAATGGTGAGATTGTGACTGAAGATGAAACGGAAGAAAATGAGATGCTACTGTTGGAGGACATTAAAGATAAAGAGTACTATTGTATATTTTTAGCTTAAGTGCTATTGGTGTCAATGTACAAGTGTACACAACAAGTAATAAAGTGATGAGTATTCAAGATCGTCTCTACAAGGAATGATGCTACTAGAGCTGCTACAGCAATCTAAACAATGTAATCTCTTTTCTAACTAAAACATATATCAATTGACTAGAAATATTAATAATTCAGCAACAAAAAATTTAGAGATACTAAAACTAAAATTCATGTTAAACACACGGTTGAACTAATGAACAAGCAGTAGTTGAGTGAGAAAATTCTCTTTATGGGGTTTTGACTGTTTAGTGTCTGTTACGTTTAGTTGCTACAGCATATTCTACAGAACTGGGCAGGATTTTCATACATCCTTAGTCATCGTATGTTGGATATCTCATACCTTTATGCAACTTAATAGTGACTAGTTGTTATGTCAACATAAAATATTACATTAGAAACTTAGATTCTCTTTACCATATAAGGAATCCCTATATCTAGTTCATCATAAATCTTAAATCAAGCACAACCCTTTTTAGGATTCAAATTCAGACTCAATCCAGGAAACTTAATTTAAGGCTAAATATTACTCTAATATGTTCCATTAAGACAAGCTATATTGTAGCTCTCTCTTAACTTGTGTCATTAAATGGAAGGTCAACCGAAATAATGAGTGTACTATAATTTATTAGAGTAAAGTACTGCAGCAGATGTGCAGCAACTCATATGAACAATCAAAAACCCATCTAGATAATTTGTTACTGAACTATAATTAAATACAATTCATAACTTGTAAAAGAAAAACAAAGGACAAAGTTCCAGCCATCAAGTATATATTTTCAACTAAAGAATAAAGAAAAAGAACAAGAATTGAATAAGAAAGTTTGAATCCCAAATATTCTACAGATTTTGTTATTGGTGCATACTTGCATCATTCTCTCCAATCTTCTTCCTTGTTTGTTTCTTATTTTTCTTTTTATCGCGATTGATGGCTCCTTTTTTCTTATGATGTGTACTCCTTTTATAGTTGAAAATTAGGGTAAATGAAAGCCTAAGTCGTATATCTTTCAAATTAAAAAATTACAGTCGCAGTATTCTATAAAATTTTCTCTGTCGTTGTTCCAGGATTGCTACAATATTGCAATGGTTGCTACAGCAAATGTTACAGCAATTGCACTATTCCAAATTTGTTTCAATTCTTCTATAGCGAAATTCTTTTCCATCTTTTGCAAGCCTATTATAGTAGCATTCCTTCCTTGAAATTTAAGCTTTTAATCACCTACAATTATACACACAATCTAAGCACAAAAAATTATTCTAAAACAACGCAATTTATTAAACATAAACTAAAACAGTTGTTCATGCAAAATAAAACTAAAATGTAATAAAAAGATGTCATTTCCTCTCTAAGTAATAAGGATTTAAGTATAAAATAACCATGATAACTCTCATTTCATAGAGTTATCACACCCGCAAACTTAAACCATTACTTGTTCTCAAGTAATGACAACAATACTAACACTTCAATCACACAATCATACAACAAAATAATTTATCTCTATAATCAAATTTGCAAGGATTCTTCCACCCTCAGATCACACTCTTAATCACGCAAAATAGCCATAGCAGTTCAGTTCTAGACTTAGGCTTTATTCTGTCCAAAGTGTGTATGTGTCACTTTAATCAAGTTCCGGAGGTGCCATAGCATTACACAAACAATGCATATAATTCAAAGGTAGAACACAAATACATTCATATATAGGGGAGCAGAAATCACAAATAAACTCAAATTGTGCTACAACAATAATAAATTTTATTTTTTTATTTTTTAAATAAACTTTCTTTAATGTATCATTGATTTTTTATGTGAATGTCGATTACTTGTAATGATGACACCTAATTACTCAATCAATGTACAGATTATAGTTGCTACAATAATGCTCATAACATAGTCTTATCTAAAGATACCTTTAACTTAAGGCTGAATATGGGGCTCATGAGCTGAACTGGCTACTCAATATCCTATACAAAGGACCTCTTTTTCTTTCTCTTTTTTTAATATATGTATATAGTTGCTGATGCAAATCCCACAATGAAACTTCAAAATCCACACTTAATGTGACGTTTCAACTTTCCAAGAAAGTTCTAAACATATTTATGACAAACAAAACCTTGACCTAATGCTTAAGAAAACATGAACCAAAAGCATAGCGAATGATGTTGACGCCACACTCAAGAAATAAATGAGAAGGTGAGTGATAAGTCTAAATTTAGAATACCACAAGAATGCAAATTCTTAATAAGTTCACTAGTTTTCAAAAGAACCAAAGAAAGAATAATCTTTCAAATTCAAAATAACGTTAATCTCTAATTTTCTTACATAACAAGGTTACTGGGTTTAAATAGATAAATAGAAACCCAATATCCTAAAAATACAAATGAAAACATTGGAACAACCCTCCAAGTATAGGTTCATCAAAGGATGCTTCAACGGTCTTCACCAACCCACCATAATTAATGCTATCATTGACAAACTTAATGCTAGCCTATCATAATTAATGCTATCATTAACAAATGTCAGCCCACCATCAGTCAAGGTAGGGTTACCTTACACATTGACAAACTTGAAAAACAAAGGGGTGACTGAAAATTCCAAGTATGAACAAGCTGTAATCAATTGGTCATAACTCCTTCTAGAGAACTCCAAATCTAGCTCTGTAAAATATATTAGAAATCTAACTTAATTATCTTTCCAACAGTATATAGTTTATACATTACTTTTGGCTCAATCAATACCAGTGTTATTCTGAATTTGACATTTTTGTATTTGATCCAAATTATGTATTTGGCTACCCAATAGCTTGAATAATGCCCACAATGCCTTGCCTTCTCTTCAAGCTCAATTCATGATGTCTTGCATCTTGAATTGTATTTTCAATTCATATTTCCTCAATTAATCCATTGAAATCAGCTTGTATCTTTTTGGCTCTAGCACTTGTAATTAGGGATGGCAAATATCCAATTATGGATGGATCATATTCATCCAAACACAAATCCACAATTATCCATAATTGATATATCCATGTCCATATCCAGTATTTAATATTGGATATGGATATGGATTTTATCCATAAAACTATGGAGATCCATGGATATTTTATTTTTATTATATAAAAATAATAAAAATAAAATATAAAATAGTTAAAACTTTAATATTAAATTTAGTTATTAAATTATTTATATTACTATATATATATATATAATATAATAAAATGGCGTTCTAGCGGTGGTCCAGCGAACTTCCGGCGAGGTCCGGCGGTAGTCCGGCGAACTTCCGACAGTGGTCTGGCAACTTTCCGGTGGAAGTGTGTTTATAATATTAAATTGATAAATAAAATAATTATTATTAATAATATTAAATAAGTTAAAAAATTAAAGGATAATTTTGAAAATTTTAGTTTTTAATATAATAGGAATTTAAATTTCTCGCTAGTTAATATAATATTTTTATAATTGTTTGTTTATTATATTTTTTATTTTTAATTTTATAAAATTAAAATTTTTTAAACTTGTGTTGGGTTAAACAGATATCCATTGGATAAAAATAATTATCCATATCCATCTGGATATAATTTTAAAATATCTATTTTAAGATCCAAAAATTTTTAGATGGATATTATCCGATCCAATTGGATGGATATTATGGATATCTATTATAGAGCGATCCAGTCGCCATCCTTACTTGTAATTAGGCCTCCATGAATGTGCTAAGGATCAATTGAAGCTTTAATTGTATTCTCTTGATAGTTCTCATTAGTTGCTACAACAATACTCATAACTCTTGTTGCCTTTTTGACACAAGTCTACATATGGGGTGCATATTGAGCCCTGGTTACTCAACAACTTAAGCCATTGGAGCAAAATTTATTTTATAACAAGCATAATTCAACAAAGATTTCTCCCCCCAAAACTTGAGATATTTTCTACCTTTTTTTGGTTTTCCTGGCTCTTCTATAGCGTACTCATGAAACTTAATCACAGTTTAAATGTTGAGACAAAATTTCAACCTCATCTATAAACTATCCATACTTGGCAGTCACAAGTATTGAATAACATTCAATTTATCTTCATTAATTTTTCTAATCCATACACATATACTAGATAACAGAGCTTCACATAACACATAGCACAAGCACATGCACTCACAAATACATTACATAATAGCACAACCCCCCAGACTTGAGAGGTGCTATGTCCTCACATGCACACAAAACAATAAAACGGGAAATGCAGAGAAAGATAAAAACATATAAGAATAAAATAAAAACTTTGGAAAAGAAAAGGAGTAAATGGATTTGAAAAGAGTCTCCCCTGATATGCTGCAGCAAATATTCACTTCTTTTTCGCAGCACTTCGCAAACGGTCCTGAGGTGAACTTTGAGGTATGGTGATGTATTTTTGTTTCTTCTAACGAGGGGGTGGACTGATGGAATGGGTGGCCTGAGTGGATCTTGTGCATTTGGGCACTGGTTCTGTAGTGCCTCCAGATGTTGCTCCACCCCGCTTGTTGGTGGTAGAAGCCAATTTTACTGGAAGCTGTAGAGGAGCAGCACGAGTAGATTTTGCTGTAGCAGCATCCTCAGTAGTTATCTCAACGATGATGTCGAATAAGTTCTTCCTTACTGTGGGTGTACGAGTGATTTGTTCAGCAGCTGCTTTGAGCTGTGCGTCAATATCCTCAAATCGCTCCTAAGAATCCTCATCATGAAGGGTTTTCTCTTCGCCTTTAACAGATGGGACTAGTATTGGTGGATCCTCCTCAGTCTCATCTTCATCATCATCGCCAACGGTATGCTTGCATCGTCCCGTGGTTGGTGGGATCTGAGATTGCTCGATTGGGCCATCTCTTGAATCTCCTTTATCCTCCCATTTAGTGGAGCTATGGGCCGTTAGTACAGGACTTTTGGCTACTTTTTGTGTTGGCTGATCCTCTTTTTTTGGTTCAGCTACACCATCTAATTCTACTGCAATTTCCTCACTCTCAGCTGCAGGGGTTCTGAAATTGAATTGCTGCTGTAGAGATTATGGGAAATCCCTGTGGTGATATTTCATGTACACAATAAGCTGGTGGAGGTGATTGTCTAAATGCATTAAATACGCCCAGAATTTGTTGTTTTCTCTGTGTTGGGCAATAGCACACTGATTAATACTAGCACTAAGTTCTTGCAGCTTTCTGTCCATCCATACAACTTTATGAGTACTTGTGATATCCACTAGCTCGATTGATGCTGCAGCAGTCTCGCCTGCAAATCTCTCTATTGCTTGAGCATTCAAAACCCTTGTATTCCTAATTAACTCATCTTTACCAGTAACCCGAACCCTATATACAATACATATACCTGTAATCAAAGATAGGAACAGGAGGACTGTGTTTTTATGTTGTTTTATTGCACAATCCATAATTTCCCTTTTAAAAATAGTCCCCATATCAATTGGGAGTCCTTGAACAAAGACATATAAAAGCACCAATCACTCTTGGGACACAGTTGTAGTGTGGGTGGTAGGCATTAAGCGAGACTTTAAAAACTTCACCCATACTTAGCAATAGGTTTAAGGTCAACTCGATTAACAACCTTACCTTTTTCATTAGCCCATGTCCTTCCTTCCACAGTAAAGGTTTTGAATATTTGGTTCATAGTTTACCAAACAAGTTGGCAACCAATTTGGAATACTCACACTCTAAGTTAGCAGGAAAATTATAATAAGAATTAATGACACGGGTATCTAAAGGGACAAGAAAGTTTCTTACCCAAATGTTGCGTTGCCTGTCTCAGCATGTTAGCTTGGCTATAGGCAGCACAAGGTCCCTTGGGTGTTGGCAGAAATCTACCTATCCTCGCCTTGCTACAGCAGAGTGGATGGTTTGAACAATGCCCAATAGATTGGGCAGAAATTGAAAGCCTTTTTCTTCCAAAAGTTTCTGCGACTCTATAAATTCTTTAAATTTCTCTTTTGCTTTATAGCTTTGGAAATGAGATGGATCCTTAAGACGTTGTGCTATGATCTTGTACTTAGGCATTGCTAGAGCAATATGAGAGTGTTGGCAGGGGTATGAAAAGGTATTCGCTACAGAGAGTTGGAAAAGGGTTTGTTAAGATGCTGTAAGAGAAAGAGAATACGATTAGATGCCCTCTTATTGCATAGTAAAACCTTTATTTGTTTATAAAATAGGAGTTAAATTAGGAAATAAGATAAAATTGGAAAAGAAATTTCAAATTTTAAAACACTGTTTAAATAGGGCAAGTAAATGATTGTTATGCAGTAATGTAGGGATTAGAATCCCTTCAAATCCTTATCCATATTCTCCATTCCAGTTGTCATTAATTGGTGACTGCAACTGTAAAAAAAATTAATTCCTTATGTGTCCCTATAACAATAATCGTTTTGCTGCAGTACTCAATTTGCTTGCTGCAGCAAACTGATGAAAGGTTCCATGTTAGTCTGACAAGTGCTGTCTGGCTGGATTGCTAAGCATAATGCTGCAGTAGTCAATATTGGAGTCCCAATAGCTGTGCTTCCCTTTTTTTGGAAACCATTAATTATTTTTTTTAAACATAAGTACATTGAAGGAAAGAAAAAGAATGCTAAGTGATTTCCCTAATTACTGGGTTGCCTCCCAACAGCGCTTGATTTTTGGTCCTTCAGTTTGACCGTATTGTAATGGCTCACAATGTTGGGTCTTTGAAGAGTAAAACCTCTTTTGCATCGTCCATAATAGAATCATGTAATATCTTACTCGTTGCCCATTGACTTTGAATTCTTGGCATGTTCCGTTATCTAAAAGGTCGACAGCCCGTGTCGATAAATTATGATTAACTTGAAAGGGTCAGACCATCTAGATTTCAATTCTCTTGGAAATAGTTTTAATTTTGAAATGTAGAGTAAAACTAGTTGGCCTGGAATTAAATGTCTTTGCAGGATATGGTTGACATGCCATATCTTTTTTTCTCTTTGAAGATCATGGCATTTTCATAAGAAAACAATCAGAGTTCATCAAGCTCACATAGCTGAAGTTTCCTCTATTCGGCTACAGCATGCATATCCCAGTTTATTTGCTTCAATGCCCAGTATGCTTTGTTTTCCAATTCAAGGGGCAAGTGACACGCTTTTCTACATACAATTCTATATGGAGACCTGCCAAGTGGTGTCTTGTATGTTGTCCTATAGGCCCATAAAGAGTCATATAATCGCAATGACCAATCTTTCTTAGTGGGATTCACTACTTTCTCCAGAATTCATTTTATCTCACGGTTGGACACTTTTGCTTGACCATTAGATTGTGGGTGATATGCTGTAACAATCATATGGTTAATTCCATATTTAGCTAATGTTGTAGCAAATATCTTATCATAGAAATGAGTGCCTTCATCACTAATGATTGTTCTTGGAGTTCCAAACCTTGACAGCAGCATTTATTGGTAATATTGTAGCCTCTACTCATTTAAACACATAATCTACAGCAACTAGTATGTATAAGTTCCCAAAAGATGGTGGAAATGGACCCACGAAGTCTATCCCCCATACATCAAAGATCTTCACTTCCAAAAATTTGTCAATGACATCTCATGTCTTTGAGATATGTTTCCTATTCTTTGGCACCTATCATAGCATTTAGCAAACTCATAACTATCTTAAAAATAGTAGGCCAGTAGTAACCTAATTGCAGAACTTTAG
Organism: Citrus glauca; assembly: GCA_029633175.1. Taxonomy (NCBI): domain Eukaryota; kingdom Viridiplantae; phylum Streptophyta; class Magnoliopsida; order Sapindales; family Rutaceae; genus Citrus; species Citrus glauca. The sequence continues at coordinate 13,284,249 of JAQOOD010000004.1, read as the reverse complement.
CAGCTGTTCTATAGCCACCAAAATGTCCTCCATATGCTACAACATGGTAGGAATGCAGTATGTGTGAAATTTCTTCATCTGAGGCACATTTTCGAATCACATGGTCTGAGCATAACTTGTATAGATAAGGTTCATCCCATTGGTAGCTTCTAATATCATAAAGAAACCTTTTTCTTTGCTAATAATTCAACTCAGGTGGCAGCAATCCACTTACTAACATAAGTCTGCATAACATGGAAGTCCAGATTGGTGCAACATTTGTGCATGTTGTTGTTAGTAATATGCCCTAAAGGCCAATCGAATGGTGATTTGATTGTTTAGGGAATGATTGTATTTGAATAGCATTTTGATATTTATAAAATGGCAAAGTTATCAAGATTCATATATTAATTTAATGAATATAGATCAAGAGAAAGCATTAGAACATGTCACAAAAGAAGCCCACATTTAACCATTTGATTTGATCAAAATGAGGTTAATTAATTAATTCCGAAAATTAATTAATTTAGCTATTTATTTATTTGATTAAATAATTTATTCAAGTGATGAGATCACTTTCAATAAATAATGGCTAAGTGGGTGGGTCTAGCACATGATAATGTTTGGTGCCATTATTAGAGATAATGGTGGCTTTATTTGGTGGAATGAATCATCATGAACTAGCATTCATCTTTCTTCATTATCTCTCTCATTTCTGAATGAAATTTCGAGATTCAAATTCCTATGAACTCCTAGAACATTTCTAAGTGTAGACTAATTAGAGGCATCACAATTGGGGTGCTTAAAGGATCTCAGATGATGGCAAAACAGAAGCTGTTCGTGCAGAGCTGTATTTTCTGGACAATATTCGTAGCTTGTTGTTTTCAGTCATTTTCTCCTACTTCACGAAGTAGTTTTTGAAACTGCAAGTGAGGTAATTAAACTTCAATCTTTCCTCTTGATTTTCGTTTTTGAATAAAGTCGATCCGAGGTTTCTAGAGCTTCTGCCATCTGTTTTAATTTTACTGCGCAAAGTTACATTATTAGGAACCTCATGGACAAATGTTGTCTTTCAGCTGTAACATAATTAGTTGTTCATCAGGGAAAGTTTCAGTAATGTCGGGCTTTGGTTAATGTGTTGGCATCTACTTCTAGCCGTGATAAATGATCTACTACCTGATTTCAGTCCCTCTGCTATCTAAATTCTTGTAACAATAAGGTCTATCTTATTAATCATTGTTTGGCATCTTTTTTTAAAAGTACTTTGTTGCTGCGTGATCTTTGTAGACTGATACTTTGGTGCCTACTAGGCAAGCTCTGAATTTATCAAAAGCAAACACCACTGCTAGCAGTTCTTTCTTTATAGTGGTGTAATTAATATGAGCATTAGCAAGAGTTTCGCTAGCATAATAGATGGAGTGAAAAACTTTATTCTTTCTCTACCCCAGCACTGCTCCAATAGAATCGTCATTAGCATCACACATCAGTTCAAAGGGTATAATCTAATCTGGTGCTATAACAACTGGTATTGTTACCAAAGCTTTCTTTAATTCACTAAAAGCTTAGAGGCAATCTTCATCAAAGTTAAAAGGCTTGTCATGCTCTAGCACTTAGCATAATGTTAGCCTAAAAGGCTACACATAATCTAATTTTGGTGATAACAAACATGTGTCTTAAGTAAAAATAATAAATATTGTATTTCACATCTTCACTAGTTTTTTTAAGGATAATATTTATGCAAGTGAATCAAGTGAAATCAAGATAGAAGGCACTCAACGGACAACGGCGAAATCAAAAATAAAATTTAGAGCTCAACAGACAAATTATTACGATGAATTCTTGTAAAATCGGTATAATTTAATTAATACTTGATTTAGCATCTGAGAAGCTCAATATATTAATTTAATTAAATACTTTTCATAAACTAAAAAATTTTATTTTTATAAAGAAAAGTATTTTGTGGATTTAAGTAATTTGGACTTAAATGCTAATATTTGAAATCTTTGATTTTAATAAGTATTAAAATTTCAGTGTTGGACGATTTTACAAACATTTGAAATATTTTGGGTCATACTATAATTTATAAATTTTTGGACTAAAGTGAAATATTTTGAGAACTTTGAAAAATATAGGTATTATGTTGAAAAAGACCTTTGTGCGAAACAATAAAATTTTTAGGGCTATATCATAATTTCAAAAAGTTTCGAAAAGACAACCATTCTTAAGAGGTTCTGAAATTGAACTTATTTGTAAAGTTTTCTGACGTTTTGGGTCATAGTATAATTATATAAAGTTTTAGGCCAAAGTGTAATTTTCAGAGAACAATGTTACTGTAGCAAAATTCAAAAATAATGGTAATATCATTGTACCTAAGCGGCTAACCGCTTGAGCGCTGGAATTTGCCTATAACGGCTAGTTTTTGGGCTTTTACTATAAAAACTCAACTCCAACTTCATTTTAAGAATGAATGCATGCAAATATAAGATCGTACAACATATATTGAGCTTCCAAAGTGCAAATCATTATTGATTGAATCATTTTTGAGCTATTAGTTGCATATCCACTCTTAAAGAGAGTTTTTGTTATAATTTTCATTTCTTATCAAATTATGAGTGTGTAAGTGTGGGAAACACTTGGGGTGAAGAGATTGGGGAGATAATCTCTTGGTTGTAAAGGTTCATTGATACCTTGGAAATCAATTGTAAAAACTTAAAGCCTTGGGAGGCTTGGATAGTGAAATCCTCGAGCTTGGTTAGCTTGGAGGTGTGGACGTAGGCAGGGATTGCCGAACCACGTAAAAATCTGCGTGTTTATTTTTCTCTTCCCTTGCTCTTTTATTTTTACGCTTGTTTGAATTTATTGTTCTATATTTCATTAAGGCGTTAGATTGATTCTTTGTGCGAATCGTATTGCATAAATTTTAAAAACCTAATTCACCCCCTCTTGGGTTGCATAACTTGCATTTCATTTGGTATCAGAGCTTGGTTCTCTTGTTAGGATTTAATCGTCTAGAGTAAAAGATCCATGGCAACCTATAATGACTCAACCTTTAAGGAAGGACAATCCATATTGGAAAACTAGGATGATAATTTATTTACAAGCTTTAGATTATGAAATTTGGGAAATTATTTGTGATGGTCCATTTATGCCTTTGACTAAAAATGAAGTTGGGGAAGATATTACAAAACCATCAAGAGAATGGAATGAATTGGAAAAGAGAAAAGCTTCTCTAAACTCCAAAACTATGAATGCCTTGTTTTGTGCACTAGATAAGAAAGAGTTTTATAGAGTATCAAGTTGTGAAAGTGCAAATGAAATTTGGCACAAACTTGAAGTTGTTTATGAAGGCATGAATCAAGTGAAAGAGTCTAAAATTAGCAGGTACACTCGACAATATGAATTGTTCCAAATGGAACAAAATGAGAGTGTGTATTCTATGTATACTAGATTTACGGATATAGTGAACAATCTAGAAGCCCTAGGCAAGACCTTTTCAAATAGCGAGAAAGTTAAGAAAATCATTAGGTCGCTACCTAAGGAATGGAGACCAAAAAGGACTGCTATTGAGGAAGCCAAAAATATTTTACCTATTGATGATTTAATTGGTTCTCTTATTTCTTATAAGAAAGACTTGGTAGCCGAAAAAGGCAATGAGGAGAATAAGAAAAGCATTGCTCTCAAAGCCTCAAAACATGAGAGTGATGAAGAAAGCGAGCTGGATGAGGAGAAGATGGATATGCTGGCAAGGAGATTTAGAAAATTATTTAAGAAATCTAGTGAGCGAAGAAAATTTGGAGATCTCAAAAACTGAAAGGAGAAGAAGGAAGTAATCAAATGTTATGAGTGCAAGAAGCTTGGCCATATAAGAACGAATTGCCCTCTTCTCAAAAAGTTCAAGAAGAGAGCAATGGTAGCCACATGGGATGATAGCGATGAGGAAACAAGTGATGATGAAGAGCATTAAGAAATGACAAATCTAGCTCTCATGGCAATTGGAGATGAATCGGATGATGAACTTGATGAGGTAAATGATCTTTTTATTTATGACGAATTATATGATGCTTTTAAAGAATTGCATGATAATTGGATAAAATTTGGTAAAAATAATGCATTTCTTAAAAAGAAAATGGTAAAGCTCACAAATGAAAATTAATCTCTAAGTGCAAAGATTACATGTCTAGAATTAGATAATAAAACATTGCATCATAGAGTTGCATTATCAAATGAGGAACCTAGCACTTCACATGAGCATCTAGAATCATATGTAGATGACTTGAAAAATGAAAAGGATGCTTTACAAAAATGCAGTGATTCATTAAATGAAAAGATTAAAGGACTAGAGTTAGATAATAAAATGTTGCATGATAGAATTGCATCATTTAAAGGTAAACAAAGTATTTCATATGAGCATGAAAAATCTCATGTTGACGAGTTGATGAAAGAAAATGAAGTGCTTAAGAAAAAGAGTAATGAGCTTAATGAAATTGTGTTAAAATTCACAAGTGGTCAAAAGAACTTAGAAAAATTACTAAGCACTCAAAAATGTGTGTTTGAGAAAGGAGGACTTGGATATAAGCCTAACTTGAAACAAAAATATTATAAAAGTTATTTTGTTAAGGCTACCTCCACAAGTGATCATAAGATTGTTTGTCATTATTATAATGGAAATGGTCATATGAGTTTTAAATGTCCAATTAAGAGAAATGTATATTATGGAGTCAAGTGTATTTGGGTTCCAAAAGGAACTAAATCTAACACTCAAGGACCCAAGAATATTTGGGTACCAAAATGCACAACTTGAATGTTTTCTTTGTAGGTACCACAATCAAGGAATGACGGAGAGTTCCTTGATAAAAACTTATGAGGATAATCACTTGATCATGGTATAAACAAAAATGATGAGACAATATGATTTAATTGTTTTGGTAACAATTATTGCCTTATTGATTATAAGTGATGGTCTTTTAAGTTTAGTAAGTATTTAATAATTCATCTGGTATCATGTTGAGTCAATCATGAAGAATGGATAGTAGTTTGAATTTGTGATGATATGCTTATATGTTTACATGATTGAATTATCATTGTGTTTAACACTGAGTGTTTTATCATGATGCATGGCTATATATATATATATATATATAATGATAGCTTATCAACTCATCATGATGAATTTATTTGATGTTAATGTTTATGAAGTGTTTAAGCATGATAGATAAGTGGTGTGTTTGATTTATTAACTTTTGAATGCTTATATGTTTAATTATTATGAAAAATATATGTATAATGAATGAATTGTATTTTTGAATTAATGATGTCTTAAATGTTTATAATTTGAACTATAAAGTGTTATCATATCTCATAATTTTGATGTATATGCATGATGAATATGTTATAAATTTGAGTTTTATTATTTTTTTATGTTATTGAATCTATTAAAATTATTTGGAAAACAAAAGAGTCTTTGAAAATCCCAAGTCTGCACAAGCTATAATGAATTGGTCATAACTCCTTCTAGAGAACTCCAAATCCAGCTCTGTAAAATTTATTGAAAAGTTAACTTAATTATATTTCAAACGGTATATAGCTTGAACGTTAATTCTAGCTCAATCCATACAATTTGTATTTCGAATTTGACCTTTCTGGATTTTATTAAGTTTTGAATGCTTATATGTTTCATGATTGTATGCTTGTTGGATGGATTATTTGTTTGAATTAATTATATTTTGGATGTTTAAAATCATGAATCATGCATTAAATTGGCTCTTGAGATATTTCGGGATCACAAAATGGTCACAGAATTGATCGAAATTAGCCAAAAATTAACTTGAGTGCAGGTGGACAGCAACCGGGCGGCTAACTGCTTGGAAACTGTCCCAAACCCGTGAGCAAGCGGCTAGCCGCTTGGTCATGGGTTGAGCATGTTGCTTTTTGCTCCTTCTCTTTCCTTCGTTATTTTTCTGCACTTGTTCTTCCTCTCTCTCAAAACCGTCAGCCACCCTCTTCCATTTCTAATCAATTCCTCTTCATTTCTCAACCATTTTTATGCCAAGGTCAATCTCTTAAACCATTACCCATGCATTTCATCTTCATTAAACTCTTCCATATCATCATTTCTTCACTTGTTCTTCATCATTTCTTCACCATCTCATTCACGCGTGAACAGTACCTCTTCATTCCTCTCTCAAATTTCTTCATCTTTCACTCATTTTCTTGTTAAAACCAATCATCCAAATCATTATTCATCCATTACTCCTTCAATTTTCGTTCTCAAAACTTCATTTCATCAACTCTTCATATAAAACCCAAAATCAAAAACTTAACTACCCGTTTCTCTCTGTACATTTTCAAGCTTCCTTTAGCCCATTTTTGATCCAATCCACATCATATATTAGCTTCATTCACCTCTAGGATTGATTTTCTTGGCTCAAACAAATCTATTTCCCTCAATTTTTGTAAACCCGAAATTGCATATTTAAGCTCTTTTTAGTTCATTTTTGAGCCAATCGACACCATCCATTTTCTCAAATCATCTCTTGGATCAATATAACCGGTTTAAAATCATCAATTTCACTCATTATTTTACAAAACCGAATTTGTCCATTTTGGGTATATGCACCTACATTTTCATATGCATAATTGTTTTAATTATGGATTACAGATAAGGATTGTTTAATATTAAGATATGTTATATTTGCATGATGTTTTATGCTTAATTCTTATGTGTTGCTTGATGACTTGGTGGAGTTGTTGATTTGTTATACTTAAGCTTATATGGAAGTGTTTTTAATCACATTGTGTATTGAGGATTTGTGTATTTTAAGGGGAGACTCTGCTGAAATTTATTCTCGCACAAAATTGATAATATCTTTATTGAATTATTTTTTATGATCTTGTTTCGATTGTTTTTTTTTATTATTTTAAATGGGAGATAAATATGGTATATTTTTTTGATAATATCATTTTGGTTAAATTTTTTAATTGGCCATATATTTAAGGGAGCATACAATATGATTTTATAGTTAATTGGATATTTGGTTATTAAACGTTTCTCGATTAACCATTGATATATTATTTGGCTTAGCATGAATTTATAGTAATTTTGATGATGAAGGGGGAGAGATCATGTATTTTGAATATGAAGATATATAATGTGTATTTTGATCTTGAAATATTTATGCATGATTTTAAAATATTAAGGGGGAGCTTACAAATTGTTATAGATCATATATTTAGGGGGAGTTTGTTCTTAAATTTGATTTATAAGTTGAAATCATATATGCCATGTATTAAGGGGGAGTTTAATGTCAAATTACATGAGAAGTTTGTCATCATCAAAAAGGGGGAGATTGTTAGCCTAAAAGGCTACACAATGTAATTTTGATGATAACAAACATGTGTCTTAAGTACAAATAATAAATATTGTATTTCACATCTTCGCTAGTTTTTTGAAGGATAATATTTATGCAAGTGAATCAAGTGAAATTAAGATTGAAGATACTCAACAGACAATGGCGAAATCAAAAATAAAGTTTAGAGCTCAACGGACAAATTATTGCGAAAAATTCTTAAAAAGCCAGTATGATTTAATTAATACTTGATTTAGCATTTGAGAAGCTCAATAGATTAATTTAATTAAATATTTTTCATAAACTAAAAAAATTTTATTTTTATAAAGAAAAGTACTTTGTGGATTTAAGTAATTTGGAGTTAAATGCTAAGATTTGAAATCTTTGATTTTAATAAGTATTAAAATTTCAGAGTTGGACGTTTTTACAAACATTTGAAATATTTTGGGCCATACTATAATTTATAAATATTTGGACTAAAGTGAAAGATTTTGAGAACTTTGAAAAATATAGGTATTATGTTGAAAATGACCTTTGTGTGAAACAATAAAATTTTTGGGGCCATATCATAATTTCAAAAAGTTTAGAAAAGACAACCATTCTTAAGAGTTTCTGAAATTGAACCTATTTGTAAAGTTTTCTGACGTTTTGGGTCATAATATAATTATATAAAGTTTTGGGCCAAAGTGTAATTTTCAGAGAATAATGTTACTGTAGCAAAATTCAAAAATAACGGTAATATCACTGTTCCTGAGCGGGACGTAGCTAGAATTTGCCTATAAAAGACTAATTTTTGGGTTTTTACTATAAAAACTCAACTCCAACTTCATTTTAAGAATGAATGCACGCAAATATAATATCGTACAACATATATTGAGCTTCCAAAATGCAAATCATTATTTATTGAATCATTCTTGAGCTATTAGTTGTATATCCACTCATAAAGAGAGTTTTTGTTGTAATTTTCATTTCTTATCAGATTGTGAGTGTGTAAGTGTAAAAAACACTTGGGGTGAAGAGATTGGGGAGATAATCTCTTGGTTGTAAAGGTTCATTGACACCTTGGAAATCAATTGTGAAAACTTAAAGTCTTGGGAGGCTTGAATAGTGAAATCCTCAAGCTTGGTTGGCTTGGAGGCGTGGACGTAGTCGAGGATTGCCGAACCACGTAAAAATCCGCATATTTGTTTTTCTCTTCCATTGCTCTTTTATTTTACGCTTGTTTGAATTTATTGTTCTATATTTCATTAAGGCATTAGATTGATTCTTTGTGCGAATCGTATTGCATAAATTTTAAAACCAAATTCACTCCCTTCTCGGGTTGCATAACTTGCATTTCACATAATAATTTAGCTATTTTAGAAAAGTCTTTGATGAATATTTTATAGAATCCAGCATGCCCCAAAAAGCTTCTAATACCCTTGACTGAAGTTGGAGGTAGCAGCTTATCTATCACTTTTATTTCTGCCTTATCCTCTATCCCATTTTTAGATACTCTATACCCCAACACTATGCCTTCTTGTACTATAAAGTGACATTTTTCCTAGTTTAGTGCCAAGTTAGTTATCTCACACCTTTTAAGCACATCTTCCAGGTTGTGTAAACAATCCTCATATGTTTCTTCGAAAAATGAGAAATCATTCATGAAAACTTCCAATGTTTGTTCAACCATATATGAAAGCATTGACATCATACACCTCTAAAAAGTTGCTAGAGCATTGCACAAACTAAAGGGCATTCGTCTAAAGGAAAAAGTTTCATAGGGACAGGTGAATGTAGTATTCTCCTAGTCCTTTAGTGCTATAGCAATCTGGTTGTAGCCTGAATACCCATCTAGGAAACAATAGTAATATTTTCCGGCAAATCTGTCCAACATTTAATCTATAAATGGCAATAGAAAGTGATCATTCCTTGTGACTTTGTTAAGCTTCCTATAGTCCATGTAAACTCTCCATCCAGTTACTATTCTTGTAGGAATAAGTTCACTCTTTTCATTTGCTACAATAATTACTCATCTTTTCTTTGGAACGCACTGTACTGGACTCACCCAAGAGCTGTCTGATATCAAGTATATAATTCTAGTATCCAGCCATTTGAAGATCTCTTTCTTTGCCACTTCCTTCATGATAGGGTTCAGTCTCCTTTATTGCTCTACTGAATTGTTATGATAGTCATCCAATAGAATTTTTTGCATGCATATGTATGGCCTGATTCCTTTAATGTTTGCCATAGTCCAACCAATTGCTTTTGTATTTTCCCAGCACATCTACCATGCTCCTTTCTTGATTTTCATTTAGAAAAGATAAAATGATTATAGGGAGTGTATTATTCTTGCCAAGATGAACATATTTCAAATGTGAAGGTAAAAGTTTTAATTCAAGAGTATGAGGTGATTCAATAGATGTCATTGTTGGTTTTACTTCCCTATTTGATAGATTTTAGAGATTCAAAATGTCTGTTATGTCTTTCAACTTGCTTCACTTCTAACTATGCTATATGAGTTGATGACCTTTTTACTGTAGCACTTGTCTATTCTTTCTATTATGGCAAGATCTACAACACTCATGAAAACTTCCATCTTATCAGGACTTTTCATAGTTGTTAACACATTAAAGATGACTTGCTGGTCATTTACCCTCATAGTTAATTCTCCTTTCTGCACATCAATTAGGGTTTTTCCTATCGCTAGAAAGGGTATTCTAAGTATAATTGACACTTCCTTGTCTGCCTCAAAGTCTAACACAATGAAGTCCACTGGGAAAATGAATTTGTCTACCTTCACCAGTACATCTTCAATGTTTCCTTCAGGATATGCATGCGTTCTATCAATAAGTTGTAAGGTAACTGTTGTTGGTCTGCATTCTCTAACTCCCAACTACTTTGAATACAGATAAGGGCATTAGATTAATGCTTGCTCCCAAGTCACAAAGTGCTCTGCCATTGTACATATTGCCAATAGAACATGGTATCATAAAAATTCCTAGATCTTGCAGTTTCTGAGGAATGACACTTTGAAGCATATGGTTACATTATTATGTTAGGGCTATAGTTTCAAATTCTCCCAACCTTTTCTTCCTTGCTAAGATATCCTTCAGAAATTTCACATAGTTAGACATTTGTTCTAAGGCTTCCACAAAAGGTATGGTGATATGGAGTTGCTTTAGCACTTCCAAAAATCTACCAAACTATTTATCGAGCCTTTGTTTCTGAAATCTTTGTGGGAAATGAAGTTGGTGCCTAAGTTTATGCACTAGCATAGGGGGTGCAGGCTGCTCTATTGGTTGACTTTAAGTTGTCACTACTTCAGCAGGTATTAAAGGATTTCTTTCTAGAGTTACATCAGTCTGGCTACTCTTAACATTGTCTTGATCACTTGCATGCTATAACTTTTTCTCAACTTAAGGCTCTTCTTGTGATGAAATAAGGTCTAATTTTTTTCTTGACATACCAACAGGATTATCAACATTCTTTCCAGATGTTAAGATGATCACCTTACAATGTTCCTTACCCTCTCTTCTTGGATCTTATGTATTGTTGGGTAAACTTCCTTGAGTTCTGCTACTCAATATTATGGCAAGCTATCTAATTTGGTTTTCGAGGTTTCTCAACGATGCAGCTTGACTTTGCACAATTGCTTAATTCTTCACAATGTATTCCTTGATCCGTGTTTCCAAGGAGTTGAGCTTATCATTGCTACTGTTTCTTTGCCCTTTAGTTTGCTGATGAAATCCAGGTGGTTAAACAAGTCTATTATGGCCAATGGATGCTGTAGCATGTTGATTCTGGTTGCTTCATGAAAAGTTTGGGTATTATTTTCATCTAGGGTTGTAAGTGTAAGAATATGGATTGTTATGGTTCTGTCGGTTGAAACTGGCCACATAATTTATGGATGCTTTGATACCAGTCGAACAACCACTACCACCCAATGGTGAAGCCACTCCTTGGCTATAATTCAGGATGAATTGTGGTTGGTATGATCGATTTCAAATTCAAAAAATTTCTGATGCACAAGATCCTATAAGAGGCGAGTTCAGAGCATACTAGTTAAAAAAGATTAAGTGAATTATTATGAACACATGTTGTCCTTCCTAGGAAAATAAAGGAAAAGATAGAATTTTTTAGAAAGTCATGATATTGGAAAACTCGGATTCTTATTTCCCAAAATCTGAAGTGCTTGCAACTGAGAATTAATTCTTCTTATAAAGGAAAATTCCAAGGAAGAGGACGAAACAAGCCTTATCCGCTTTTACAAAAGAAAAAGTAAAAGCAAAAGATTTGCTATAGGCTAGCACCCCTGTCTTTTGGAATTTAGGCTAAAGACAAAGCAAAAGGAAGATATTTTAAAGTAAAGATAAAGTAAAGCAAATGCTTTTTTTTTTTACGAAAGCTAAAGCAATTATTATAGAGTGTTTTTAAAAGTTGTGCGAGGGAGATAAGTTGTCAACATTACTGTCAACTTCAGTAAATGGCTCTTGCCACTAAGGCAGGTTCTCATAATATTATCGAGTAGGTGAGTTTGTCGATGGAGTTGTACTTGAGGAGGGAGCATGTGATGCTTCAGCAGGATGTGAGGATGGAGCATGTGATACTTTAGTAGGATGTAAGATTGAGGTGAATTCTTCTCACAGACCTTATGAATCCTAGAAGAGAATATCAGTAAAATCAAGCTTTTCTTCTTTAATCAAAATTCCAGAGGGAGGAGGATTACTGGATAATGGTGACCTAGTGGTTGGGATAATTATGAGTTCATGTTATGGTCCAATAGAGGTGTGCTAGATGTCAATAGGAGAGGGTTGTACATTGTTCAGTTCAAAGAGGTATTGTTTCAAGGCAGAGACAAGGTTTGGGTCATGACCTAGAGGAAAACTATGAGGAATAGTCTTTCATTCACAAGCTTGGTCCTAAGTCCAAAAGTGTTTGGTAACAGGGTGCTAGAAATAGGGACGATGGATAATGAAGACTGACGTGAACTGTTCTCTTTCTTGATTAGGGAGGAGATTAATGTGGTGATGGTTGATGATGAGATCAAGTTGTTTTCTCCAATAGGAGAGAGGGGAGAACCACTCAAAAAGTGTCCCTGTGAGAGAGTGAGCCTGGTTAAGATCTGAGAAACACTAAAATATTATTTGCATAGGAAAGATTAGTTTGGCGGCACATAAGACTGTGAGACACCATATATACCACAGTTAGACTTCTGTGATGTCCCTAGAGGGATTAATGTCCCTAGAGGGATTAATCTTTAGGCCTGTAAGGAAAAGGTGATCTGGATGAAAGCTTGGAAATCCAGATGTCTGGGTGTGATATATAGTCATGAAATATCAAAAAATAAATTTCTTACAAAATCTTGGATCTGATAAGGACTGGAGAAAGTGAGATTGGAAGGAAAAGACTTTTTTGTCAAGTTTGTTCTGGGAAGAGTAGGAGCCTTGAAGATGACTGGAACTGAGGCAAAAGAGACTCTTAGGGATAAAGATGAAGGTCAAGACAAGAGATCATGGATGAGGTTCTAGTCTCCTTTTATATGCAGGACTGTGAAGTCATATTTTCATAACAAAGTTTTGAGTCGATAGAGGTGCTTGCTTGGGAGAACCTTATTTTTAAATTCAAGGATTTTTGGAAATGAGGAATTGTCTAATCTGACAAGGAAATTATGGCCAACAAAATGAAATTCAAATTTTTGAATTCCACATTTAACAGCTATGATTTCTTTGTAGATCACATGGTAGTGTTTTTCTGACTCCTTTAATTGTCTATTAGCATGGGCACAGTAAGATTCTTTATCATCATGTTTTTCTAAAAGAACGACTCCCCAGTATTCATCACTTGCATCAGTCTGAAGAATACCTTGACTGTCAGTGGGGATTTTCAAAGGAAGAGGATGTTGGGCGATCTTTTTGAGATGTTAGATAATAGTAGTTTGAGAGGGGCCCCATGGTGGGGCTGATTTCCTAAGCATCTTTGAAAATTAGCTGGTGTAAGCTGCCACATATAGAAAGAATTCCCGAAGGTAATTGATAATACCTAGGAATTGTTTAATCTACTTTTTTGACGAATGTTCATATGGGATGTGAATGAGTTCCTGGGCTATGTGTGGTCCAAAACTAAAGTATCAGTCTTTGAGAGTTGTTGTGAAAATTTTATTGAACTCGCAAGTGCACGAATCTATTATAGTATAGATTAATGGTGACGAGTGTCAATCCCACGAGGAGGTGGATTTTAATTATATTTAGAATTAATTTTGTATGAAGGTGGGTTGGATTTGTGGTGAAAGTGACTTCGAATATCCTAAAATTGGAATTGAAATGGTGAGAATAAATTGAAGAGAAATCTATTGAAATGACGTACTTGAGTATCTGGATCCGTATCAACATGTACCATGGGTTAAATATTCCTTATTAATACCAATTAAATCATGACGGGGGAATCCACACATCATGAACCACACTTTAATCAATATGGTACTAAGGGCTTATCGTGTCAAATAATAATAACCTTGTACTACGAAGCTGGTGAAATCAGGGTGGTATCTAGACAAGATTATTATTATTTGTCAATGAAAAGTTAAATCATCCACAAAAAATTAGAGGGGAAGATAAAGTAAATTTACCAAATAAAGCCCATAACATATGTTGAGACTCACTTTCAACCCAAGCTTGAAAGAAAATTAACTACTCATAATTGAACTAGGGATAAAAAGAAAATTTATTAAAATATGTAAAAAAAAAACAAGATGGAGAAGGAATTATAGAAAATACAGCCCAAAAATAGATTCAGAGATGTCAAATTAGGGGGGACCCCATTTTTATAGATACATTGAGTAATGCCCCTAAAATATATCACACCCAGACATCTGGATTTCAACCGTCCTGAGTTCAAAAGTGATGTCTGTTTTGCCGTTTGATCTCTCGTTCATTGAAATGACCATAATGCCCCTAAAATATATAAAAAAACTTAATTAAAATAAAACACACGTAATTAAATCGCAAGAAGCTGAAATACATAAAAGTAAGCATGTTAGTAAGACTTAAAATGTAAAATGATGATTTTCTCCTTTATAAATATACATTTTCTAACACTCAACACACCCCCAAACAGCTTATTACTAGTCCCTAGCAAATAAAGGGAAAATAAAATTCAAATCCAAAATAATTTTTTTTAACAATCATGTTTATTCAATCAGATAATGATAATAAATAAAATAAAAGTATAAGAATTATCTCTAGCCTAAAGAAACATCACACCCACATCAACCATCCACATGAATTAGCTCAGTAGACTTTGTCACAGCTACTTTCAAGAATGGCATGTTAAATCCCAAAATCTCACTAGAAATAGTGACACTCTCACAAAGAAATGGCATGTTAAATCCCAAAATCTCACTGGAAATAGTGACAGTCTCACAAAGAAATTAAACCCAATAAAAATAGTCACTCCAATGAATGGTAATTGAGAGAAAACAATAAAGAAGTAATATCACATGCTTTCACCAAGATGAAAGAAATATGCCCTCAGCTTAGAAATAATATGATCTCAAGTCAAATAAAAATGCTAGTCAACCTAATTTATTTATTTTTTTCTTCTTTTATGCACTACATCTTTTTAGCCCATACAACTAGCTTCTACTTCAGACTATAGTTTTCTAAAATCAAGAAGGACTTTTATTAGGACGTAACGTAGGCGAGGGACATGGCTAACAAAGGAGCGAAAAGAAGGAAAATAAATTGTATATTTGAGAAAAATATAGAGAATTTTTTTTTTGAAAGTTGCAAGGTGGATTTTACCTATTATTATTATTTTTATTTTTGAAACAACAATTCTTTTTTTTGCTTTTGCTTAGTATAACTTCACTGAACAAAATAATTATTTACATTTTTCTCAAACATAAATAGGTGATGAAACTTGTAAGATATCGGGTAATACTCAAAATCGGAGTGGGTAAAGATAACAAGTTTCACAAAGAAAAAAATATATATATATTAAAGGCTCAAAAGGGTTAACTATAAATATTTCATTAAAGAGGAGGCTAGAAAGACTCAAATGAATCAAAGATGGTCTTTTTATCGTCTTTTAGGACTCTAAATAATCTTCCATATCTACTAGTTAGATGGGCCTCCAAATGTAGCAACACACATTTTTTATTTTATAATTTTTTTAAGGGTTAACTCAAAGAAATCTAGAAATCGTGTATAAAATAATAAACTTCTAAGCTGTATAAAGAATGGGTAAAAGAGTTACTCTGCAAGAAAAATGATAGTGTCAAAAACTCACTTTGTACTTATTAGGACATGTTTATTCCTTCAAACAACTCATATTTATCTCCGACATCAACATGTAGAGTAGCAAACATAACGTAACATCACTTAAGACCAAACATAATAAAAATACTAAAATTTGAAATTAATCATGTCATCCAATATTAAAATAAATCACATAATCTCAACTTAGCCACTGATTTGCGGATGATATAGGGTCGCCACTTTGTGAGTGATGGAATACTTTGTCAAAAGAACTTTGATTGCTTTGTTACAAAAGTGGGCACCACCATCACTGATCATTGCTCGAGGGAATCCAAAGCGTGAAATAATGTTGCTTTTCAAAATTCTTATCACCACTTTGTGATCATTGGTTTTACATGGAATTGCTTCTACCCATTTTGATACGTAGTCAACAGCAACCAATATGTATTGATGGCCAAAAGAAGGGGGAAAGGGTCTCATGAAGTCGATACTCCATACATCAAAAATCTCAACCACTAAAATTGGATTTAGTGGCATCACATTCCTTGCGTAATGCTCCCCATTCGTTGACACCTATCACATTAAGAACAGAAAATGTAAGCATTCGAAGGTCATTCCAAAAGAAATTCTTTATTTCTGCAAAAAAATTAGTCTTGTCTTACTTGGTCAAATGCTCTGGAAGTTGACCTGTAACAAGATAATTCACAATGTCAGCATACCATGGTAATACTTCCACACTCATCCATTGTTCATCTGGGAATGACTCATTTAATATTAATGGTTCTGTAATTGTGTCAAAATAGAGACGAGAGAGATGGTCTGCCACAACATTTTTTGTGCCTTTCTTATCATTAAATTCCAAGTCGAATTCTTGTAAAAGTAACACCCTCTAGCTTTTTTATCTTTCTTTATAAGACGATATTTAAGAGCAGCATGATTTGTGAACATAATTATTTTATAGCCAATGAGATAAGATCGAAAGTTTTCCAATGCAAACACTCCTACTAACATTTCTTTTTCGGTAGTTGAATAATTCAATTGTGCATCATTCAATGTCATACTAGCATAGTAAATAACATAGGGAATTCGATCAACTCTTTGTCCTAATACTGCTCCTACTGTATAATTAGATGCATTACACATGAGTTCAAATGGTAAGCTCCAATTTGGAGGCTAAATGATGGGTGATGATGTCAACAATTGCTTTAATTTTTTAAATGCCACAAGACATGAATCATCAAAGATAAAAAGTACATCCTTGGCAAGTAGATTACATAAGGGTTTAGAAATTTTTTTTAAAATCTTCAATGAAACGTCTATAAAAATCAAAATGCCCAAGGAAAGATCTTACTTCTCTAACTGTTTTGGGTGGAGGAAGATTAGAAATGAGATTCATCTTGGCTTTTTCAACCTCAATACCTTTACTCGAAATGATGTGACTGAGAACAATACCTTGTTTTACCATAAAATGACACTTCTCTCAATTCAAGACTAAGTTCTTCTCGGTACATCTCTGCAGAACTAGTGTTAGATGATGTAAACATTGATCAAACGAGTCACCAAAGACAAAAAAGTCATTCATAAAGATTTCAAGGAATCGTTCAACCATATCAGAAAAAATGCTTAATATGCATCGTTGAAATGTAGCTGGTGCATTACATAATCCAAATGGCATTCTCCTATATGAAAAAGTGCCAAAAGGGCAAGTGAAAGTGGTTTTTTCTTAATCTTTTGGTGCTATGGGAATCTGATTATATCCTGAGTAGCCATCTAGAAAGCAATAAAATTAATGGCCTGCTAATCTATCAAGCATTTGATCGATAAATGGTAAAGAAAAATTGTCTTTACGTGTGACAGAATTCAACTTTCTATAATCAATGTATACGCGCCATCCTGTAATTACTCTAGTTGGTATCAATTCATTATTAGCATTAGTAACGACTGTGACTCCTAATGTTTTAGGGACAACATGTACAGGACTGATCCATGAACTATCAGAAATTAGGTAAATGATACATGTGTCTAATAGCTTAAGGACTTCAGTTCTAACAACTTCTTTCATGTTAGGATTTAACTGAGGTTTCATTTCCCTAGTTGGTTTAGTATTTTCATCAAGATAAATGTAATGCATGCAATCTACTGGGTTTATACCTTTAATGTCAACTATGATCCATCCTAATGATCCTTTATGCTCTTTTAAAACATCCAACAACTTACCTTTTTATTTGTCGTTGAGGGATAATGAGATGATTATCGGCAAAGTACTTTCTTCTCTCAAAAATGCATATTCCAATGTGTTGGGTAATGGTTTGAGCTCGAGTTTCGGTGGTGATTCTGATGATGAGATGAGTTTCTTCTCTGATGGTGCTAGTTATTCAACTCTTAACTTCCATTTATGGGTATCCATGGATGGTGCTGAGTCAAGTAGGGCGTTGACCTCATCGACTGATCTGTCATTATCAAAATCCAAACCAAAGTGAGTTAAACATATTTGTAAAGGGTTATCACTAAGGTTTGAAAGAAAAGTGTCATTAACTAATGCTTCAATTAAATCGACATCAACAATTCCATCATCTCCATTATGAGGTTCTTTGGCAATGTTGAAGATGTTTAGCTCTATAGTCATGTTGCCGAAGGACAACTACATATTTCCAGTCCTACATTAAATTTGAGCATCCCAGTTACCAAGAATGGTCGGCCTAGGATAATGGGAATGTACTTCCTTTAATCCTATATTAGTTGAGTGTCAATTACAACAAAATCAACATTAAAATAAAACTTGTCTACCTGGATAAGCACGTTCTCCACAATACCACGAGTTATTTTCATGGACCGATCTGCAAGTTATAACACCACTGGAGTTGGGTGTAATTCTCCCAGTCCAAGTTTCACAAATACAGAGTAGGGTAACAGATTTACACTAGCTCTTAAATCCAACAAAGCATTCTCAATTGTGTGGTTCCCTATATTACATGAGATAATGGGGGAGTCTTTGCATTTTAGAGAAATTTTGTTTTGGTGTATAGAACTAACGTTTTCTTTTTAAAAATACTTTTTTTTAATGTGAATGTTTCTCTTTTTAATGCAAAGGTCTTTAAGAAACTTAGCATAAGATGGAACTTGTTTTATAGCATTAAGTAAAGGGATGTTAATACTTACATGTTTGAAGATTTTAAGAATTTCACCTATGAATTTTTCCTTTTTTCCTTTAGCTAACCTTTGAGGAAATGGAGCTTGAAAACATATTCTCATGGGTTGGTTTCTTCTTTCTCTTCCGATGGTGAGTCCTCAACATTCACATATACAATTTGATTTTCTTTTGTCACCGACATCTCCACTTTGTTGTTGACTTGTTTTTCTTTTCACAAGGTCATGATTGTTTTGGCCTCTTTATGCTGTTGTGGTGAACGGGTACTTGCTTCATGTACTCCTTTAGGATTAGGCACTGGTTGACTTGGAAATTTACCTTTCTCAACAGTCATTGTCAAGGTCTGAATTGAATAAGCAAGTTGTCCTACCATCTTTTCGAGGATTGAAACTGATTAGGCTTGTGAGTTGAAGCCAACTATCATCTCATTTCGTATTTCATCAATGGTGCAATTTTGTTGCTCGAACGTTGAGTGAGTAATATTCTTGAAATTCTGGAGTGCATCCTCTCATAGTCTGGATTAAGAGTATTTCTAGTTCTAATTGAATAGTCTAAATGGGGCTGACTGGCTGTTGGAATTTGTTGCATTAATAGAGCTAGAGCTGCTGGTCCATTCTGTTGGAATCCTAGAGACCATGAAAAATTGGGGTGGTCTTTCCATCCAGGGTTATATGTGTTTGAGTATGAGTTGTAATTAGATGGTTTTCTCATTACATCTATGGCATTAGCTTGATGTGAGTATGAGTCATGGTCATGTGGCTCTGTTGATTTAGCAGTCGATAATGATGCTATTTGTCGAGAGAGACCTTCAATTATCACTTTGACTTCTTTAATTTCTGAACTTGACTCGCCAATGTGAACGTCATTTACTCCCTTAATTTTTTTAGTGTTCCTGAGCGATCAATGTTGAGTGTTAGAAAATGTATATTTATAAAGTAGAAAATCATCATTTTACATTTTAAGTCTTACTAATACCTTTACTTTTATGCATTTAAGCTTCTTGTAGTTTAAATACGTGTGTTTTATTTTAATGAAGTATTTTATGTATTTTAGGGGCATTGTCATTCACAATGAACGAGAAATCTTACAGTAAAATAGACATCACTTTTGAACTCAGGACAGTCGAAAACCTTAAGAGGAGCATAAGAGAAAAAAATGTCACTGTTCACATGTACAGTACTATTCACATAGACGGAACGATAATGTGGCATTGACAGATGATGTAGCATTGACTGATGAGGTGTCACAATCCTATTAGACTAAAATTCTTATGTACTGTTGACCGATGACATGACAGCATATCAATAAACCAAATCTTGAGTACGGTACATGCATTACACAGGATTATTTTTAATCAAACCGCGTCATTATTGAAGCCAGGTCAATTTATTTTACTGTTCAAACTGCGTGGTCAAACCGCATATTGTTGACTGATGATGTGGCGCTTGTTAGTAATATGCCCTAAAGGCCAATCGAATGGTGATTTGATTGTTTAGGGAATGATTGTATTTGAATAGCATTTTGATATTTATTAAATGGTAAAATTATCAATATTCATATATTAATATAATGAATATAGTCCAAGAAGTAAAATAGTTAAGGAACACATTCTCTAGTATGTCGAGAATATGAAATGTGTATCCTTTGTACTATACTTCTAAAATAGTTCCTAGTGGTGAATTTATGATTGGACATTATAAATTCCTATAAACACTAGTATGTGTTATGACTCCTTATAGTATGAGATACTAAAATGAATGGTGAGTTTCATATCATTGACATGAGATGTCAAGTCAAATACATAGGTACTTGTTAAAAGAACAAGTTTACTGAACTTGACCAAATATAGTAAGCCATATGGTTTTGAGTGTTAATGGCTTATTATACATTGTATCAGATACTATGTTTAGTAATGGTCTTTAGACCTGAGGCATAATAGATGTCTTATACATAGACATCTCTGATATGTGAATGCATAAAGATTGATCCCTAATCACGGAAGAAATCTAGCAATAGCTGTCACGGTTGGCTATGTATAAAGACAAGTGTATGGCCAACATGGAATTCATTACTTTGCAATATACGAAAAGGATGTCCTTATGAGATAATATGAATTGGCATGAGAAATCCTTGGCCAAGGTGAAATATATTTGAAGGAGTTCAAATTATATTTTCATGCCAAGTTCATTTACATTTATTTTGAGATAAAGCACAACTGCTTAACATAATAAACCATAAGCTGTGCTTTTCTCTGGACATGGATGATGAAGAGACCAAGACATAGAGATACAATGGAATAGGTTCTATAGATCCAACAATTCTTGTTATTTGGATAGTCGTGATATACTACTAGGTGTCACTCATGACTTGTAGAAACCTTATGATCAATATTGGTAAAGCGTATTACCAATGCATCTTAAGGTCATTAGAAAGGTTCTAATTGATGACTAAAGAGTTTAGCATCATTTAATGAATAAAGAGTTATCATTAAAATAGTTCTACTACCTTATAACTAAGAACCTAAAAGGTCACACACAATATAAAAATGAAAAAGGAGTTACTAGAAAATGAGAAGTTAGATTTCCTAATTTTAGGAAAATTAATATTTATATTATAATTCATTGAGAATGAATATAAATATAAATATATCTTAAATATGATTTAAGATAGAAATTTAGATGTTCCATAAATAGTTTAAGGAACAAAATAAATTTTCATGTTCCTTCATTATCTCTCTCATTTCTTAATGAAATTTCAAGATTCCAAATCCTCTGAACTCCTAGAACATTTCTAAGTGTGGACTGATTAGAGGCATCACAATTGGGGTGCTTAAAGGATCTCAGATCGTGGCAAAACAGAAGCTGTTCGTGCAGAGCTGTTTTTCTAGACAGTGTTCGGAGCTTGCTGTTTTCAGTCGTTTTCTCCTACTTCACGAGGTCATTTCTGAAACTACAAGTGAGGTAATTAAACTTCAATCTTTCCTCTTGATTTTCGTTTTTGAATGAAGTCGATCCGAGGTTTCTAAAGCTTCCGCCATCTGTTTTAATTTTAATGTGCAATAGTTGCATTATTAAGAACTTCATGGACAAATGTTGTCCTTCAGCGCTATCCTAAGTGTCCAAAATATTTTTGATTCGATGGTCATGATTTACTCAATGTATTTATAAAAGAAGGGCTCTCCCCCCGTAATTTGATATCTCTGAATCCATTTTTGGGCTCCATTTTCTATAATTCCTTCTCCATCTTGTATTTCATACGTATTTTAATAAATTTCCATTTTGCCCCTAGTTCAATTATGAGTAGTTAATTTTCTTTCAAGCTTAGGTTGAAAGTGAATTCTCAACATATGTCATGGACTTTATTTGGTAAATTTACTTTCTCTTTCTCTCTAATTTTTTGTGGATGATTTGACCTTTTGTTGACAAATAATAATAACGTTGTCTAGATACCGCCCTGGTTATATCGACTCCTGAGTACAAGGTTATTATTATTTGGCATGATAAGCCCTTAGCACCGTATTGATTAGGGCGTGATTCATGTGGTGTGGCTTCCCCCCTCGTGATTTAATTGGCATTAATAAATAATATTTACCCCATGGTGCATGTTGATACGGATTTAGATACCCAAGTACGTCATTTCACTAGATTTTAACTTTAATTTAATTCTGCCATTTTAATTTAAATATTAAGATATTCCAAATCATCTTTACCATAAATCCAACTACCCTCATACAAAATTAATTCTCTATATAATTAAAATCAAATCCTCGTGGGATTGACACTCGTCACCATTAATCTATTCTATAATAGATTCGTGCACTCGCGAGTTCAATAAAATTTATACAACAAGTTTTTGGCACCGTTGCCGGGGAGGTAAGTTATTTTAATTCATAAAATTAATTTTTATGAATAATTTAATTTATTTGTTTTCTTGTATTTTTATTAAAAAAGTGAATATGCATTTAGAGATTATTATTTCTTTTCTTTTTCTCTTCTTTAAAATTCTACAATTTAATTTTCAAGTTATTTTTTCTCCTTTGTAATTTTTGTTTATCTTTCTAACTTTTTTGTTAGTTTATTTCACGTATTTATTTTGTGTATTTTTATAGCAAGGTTGTAATAGCGTGATAAGGTTAGTACTGTAAGTTTTTTTCTTTATTTTTATTTGTTTTGTTCCCATTTATTTATGTTCTTTGCATGCATGATCGAATATCACTATTACCTAATCTTGAGCCTATAGACCTTAAATTAGAAAAAATACTGCGCACACACAAACACATTAAAAATAAAATGGATTTGCAACAACAACAAGCACCACCAGAAAGGCCATTTAAGAACTATTTCAGTCCCTTAGCTAATTTGAGCACCTCATGCATAAAATACTCAAATGTAGCTGCTAGGAGTTTTGAACTAAAACCTATTGTACTAAATTGTCTCCCAACATTCCATGGCTTAGAAAAGGAGGACCCATATAATCATCTGAATGATTTCGATGTTGTTTGTCAAACTTTAGATATGAGAAATTTTCAGACGATGATATTAAACTTAGAGCTCGTTCATGGTTAAATTCTTTGCCTGCTAATAGCATTACATCATGAAAACAAATGGTAACAAAATTTTTGAATAAATATTTCCTAGTGCATAAAACCAATGCTATTCGAAGGGAAATTTCAGCGTTTACCCAGAGCGAAGACGAGCAGTTTTTCGAGACATGAGAGCAATTCAATGGGCTACTCTTGAAGTGTCCACATCATGGGTACGAGAAATGACACTAATGTCAATACTTTTTGGAGGGATTATTGCCGAATGTGCAAGAATCACTAATGGCAATAAGTGATGAGAGTTAATGTCCAAAAATGCATCAGAAATTTGGGAATTCTTCAAGTGACAAGCAGATAATGCCAACAACAGAGTCTATCACTCAGGAATACTAGAAGAATTAAGGGAGTAAATGAGGTTCACATTGTCGAGTTAAGTTCAGAAATCAAAGAAGTCAAGGAGATAGTTGAAGGTTTTTCTTGACAAATCGCATCGTTAACGACTGCTAAATCAACAGAATCACGTGACCATGGCTTATACTCAGATCAAGCCAATCTTATTGGTGTAATGAGGAAACCATCAAAGTACAACCATACTCCAACACATATAATCACAGATGGAAAGACCACCCTAATTTTTCATGGTCTCAAAGATTCCAACAGAATGGACCAATAACTATTTCCTCAAGCCCCTCAGCTACTATTTAGACCATACAATTAGAACCAGAACTACTCTCAACCCAGACATGGGAGGATGCATTCCAGAATTTCAAGAATGTTAATCACTCTACGATTAAGCAACAAAACCGCACCATTGATGGACTATGAAATGAGATGAGAGTAGGCTTCAACTCATAAGCCCAATCAATTTCAAGCCTCGAAAAGATGGTGGGATAACTTACTTCTTCAGTTCAGACCTTGGCAATAACTGTTGAAAACTACAAGTTTCCAAGTCAACCAGTGCCTAATCCTAAAGGAGTGCATGAAGCAAGTAACAGTTCACCACAGCATCATGGAGATGTCAAAACAGTCATGACCTTGCGAAAAGGAAAAGAAGTTGACAACAAAGTGAAGATGCCGGTGACAAAAGAAAATCAAATTGTACTTGTGAATGTTGAGGACTCACCATCGGAAGAGAAAGAAGAAACCAATCCATGAGAATATGTTCCCAAAGCTCCATTACCTTAGAGTTAAAGGAAAGTGTTAATATTCCTTTATTTGACGCTATAAAAAAAGTTCCATCTTATGTCAAGTTTCTTAAATACCTTTGTACTAAAAAGAGAAACATTCACATTCAAAAGAAGATATTTTTACCAAAAAACATTAGTTCTATACTCCAACACAGCATTCCTTTAAAATACAAATACCCAGGCTCCTTCACTATCTCATGTAGTATAGGGAACCACATAATTGAGAATGTTTTGTTGGATTTATGAGCTAGTGTAAATCTGTTACTTTATTTAGTTTTCGTGAAACTTGGACTGGGAGAATTACACCCAACTCCAGTGGTGTTACAATTTACATATCGATGCATGAAAATACCTTGTGGTATTTGTAGAGGACGTGCTCATTCAGGTAGACAAGTTTTATTTTCCTGTCGATTTCATTGTAATTGACACTCAACTAATATAGGATTTAAGGAACCACATCCTCATTATTCTAGACTGACCTTTTTGGCAACTGCGGATGCTCACATTCAATGTAGGACTGGAAATATGCAGTTGTCCTTTGGCAATATGACTATAGAGCTTAACATCTTCAACATTGCCAAACAAACTCATAATGCAGGTGATGGAATTGTTGATGTGGATTTAATAGAAGCATTAGTTGATAATACTTTTGTTTTAAACCTTAATGATGATCCTTTACAAACATGTTTAACTCACTTTGGTTTGGACTTTGATATTGACAAATCGGTCGATGAGGTCAATGCCCTACTTGACTCAGCATCATCCATGGATACTAATAAATGGAAGTTAAGAGTTGAACAACTAGTACTATCAGAAAAAAAAAACTCATCCCATCATTAGAATCACCACCGAAACTCGAGCTCAAACCATTGCCCAACACTATGGAATATGCATTTTTGGGAGAATAAAGTACTCTGCCAGTAATCATCTCATCATCTCTAAATGCCGAACAAAAAGGTAAGTTGTTGGATATTTTAAAAATGAACAAAGGAGCATTATGATGGATCATAGTAGACAAAAAAGTATAAACTCAGTAGACTGCATGCATTACATTCACCTTGATGAAAATACTAAACCTACTAGGGAAATGCAACGTCGGTTGAATCGTAACATGAAAGAAGTTGGTAGAACTGAAGTTCTTAAGCTATTAGACGCAAGTATCATTTACCCAATTTCTGATAGTTCATGGGTCAATCTTGTACAAGTTGTCCCCAAAAAGTCAAGATCAAGAGTCACAGTAGTTACAAATGAAGGACAACATTTGTCCATGAAGTTCCTAATAACGCAACTTTTGTGCAGTAAAATTAAAACGGATGGCGGAAGCTCTAGAAACCTCGGATCGACTTCATTCTAAAACGAAAATCAAGAGGAAAGATTGAAGTTTAATTACTTCACTTGCAGTTTCAAAATCGACTTTGTCAAGTAGGAGAAAACGGCTGAAGAAAGCAAGCTACGAACACTATCCAAAAAATAGAGCTCTGCAAGAATAGCTTCTATTTTACCACGATCTGAGATCCTTTAAGCACCCCAATTGTGATGCCTCTAGTCAATCCACACTTAGAAATGTTCTAAGAGTTCATAGGATTTGGAATCTTGAAATTTCGTTTAGAAATGAGAGAGATAATAAAGAAACATGAATGCTAGTTCATGATGATTCATTCCACCAAATAAAGCCACCATTATCTCTAATAATAGCAGCAAACATTATCATGGGCTAGACCCATCCACTTAGCCATTATTTATTGAAAGTGATCTTATGACTTCAGAATTAATTAATTAACCCCATTTTGATCAAATCAAATGGTTAAATGTGGGCTTCTTTTGTGACATGTTCTAATGCTTTCTCTTAATCCATATTGGATCCAATAAAAGCCCATAATTCTAAACCCAAAATTGGTCTAGAAGTCCATAATCATATATGAACCGGAACATGTCCAAAATGGTCATTTTACGTGCTCGATATTAATAATGTTTAATCGGGGATTTATGAAATTTATTTTGTTCCTTAAACTATTTATGGAACATCTAAATTTCTATCTTAAATCATATTTAAGATATATTTATATATATATATATATTCATTCTCAATGAATTATAATACAAATATTGATTTTCCTAAAATTACGAAATTTAATTTCTCATTTTCTAGTAACTCCCTTTTTCCATTTCTGTTTGGTGTGTGACCTTTTAGGTTCTTAGTTATAAGGTAGTAGAACTATTTTAATAATAACTCTTTATTCATTAAATGATGCTAAACTCTTTAGTCATCAATTAGAACTTTTCTAATGACCTTAAGATGCATTGCTAATATGCGTTACCAATATTGATCTTAAGATTTCTACAAGTCATGAATGATACCTAGCAGTATATCACAACCATCCAAATAATAAGAATTGTTGGATCTATAGAACCTATTCCATTGTATCTCTATGTCTTGGTCTCTTCATCATCCATGTCCAGAGAAAGGCACGACTTATGGTTTATTATGTTAAGCAGTTATGCTTTATTTCAAAATAAATCTAAATTAACTTGGCATGAACTTGGCCAAGGATTTCTCATGCCAATTCATATTACCTCATAGGGACATCCTTTTCGTATATTACAAAGTGATTAATTTTATATTGGCCATACACTTGTCTTCATACATAGCCAACCATGACAGTTATTGTTAGATCTCTTCCGTGATTAGGAATCAATCATTATGCATTCACATATCAGAGATGTCTATATATAAGACATCTGTTATGCTTCAGGTCTAAAGACCATTACTAAACATAGCGTCTGTTACATTGTATAATAAACCATTAACACTCAAAACCATATAGCTTACTATATTTGGTCAAGCTTAGTAAACTCGTTCTCTTAATAAGTACCTATGTGTTTGACTTGACATCTCATGTCAATGATATAAAACTCACCGTCCATTTTAGTATCACATACCATAAGGAGTCATAACATATACTAGTGTTTATAGGAATTTATAATGTCCAATCATAAATCCACCACTAGAAATTATTTTAGAAGTATAGTACAAATGATGCACGTTTCATATTCTCAACAAACTCGAGAATGTGTTCCTTAACTATTTTACTTTTTGGACTATATTCATTAAATTAATTTATGAATATTGATAACTTTGTCATTTTATAAATATTAAAATGCTATTCAAATACAATCATTCCCTAAACAATCAAACATCATTTGATTGGCCTTTAGAGCATATTACTAACAACAAATGCCAATCGATACCCACTATAGTGACTAAAGGATGGCGTGTATGCATTGATTATAAAAGGTTAAATTCTGTCACACGTAAAGACCATTTTCATTTCCCATTTATCAATCAAATGCTTAATAGATTAGCAGGCTATGAATTTTACTGCTTTCTAGATGGCTACTCAGGATATAATCAGATTCCCATAACACCAAAAGATCAAGAGAAAATCACTTTCACTTGCCCTTTTGGCACATTTGTATGTAAGAGGATGCCATTTGGATTATGTAATACACCTTCTACATTTTAATGATGCATGTTGAACATTTTTCTGATATGGTTGAATGATTCCTTGAAGTCTTTATAGATGATTTTTCTATTTTTGGTGACTCATTTAATCAATGTTTACATCATCTAAAACTAGTTTTGTAGAGACGTATCGAGAAGAACTTAGTCTTAAATTGGGAGAAATGTCATTTTATGGTAAAACAATGTATTATTCTCGGTCATATCATTTTGAGTAAAGGTATTGAGGTTGACAAAGTCAAGGTGGATCTCATTTCTAATTTTCCTCCACCCAAAACAATAAGAGAAGTAAGATCTTTCCTTGGGCATACTAATTTTTATAGACGTTTCATTAAAGATTTTAACAAAGTTTTTAGACCCTTATGGAATCTACTTGCTAAGGATGTACCTTTTATCTTTAATAATTCATGTCTTGTGACATTTGAAAAATTAAAGCAATTATTGACATCATCACCCATCATTCAACCCCCAAATTGGAGCTTACCATTTGAGCTCATGTGTAATGCATCTGATTATGCAATAGTCTTAGGATAAAGAGTTGATCGAATTCCTATGTTATTTACTATGCTAGTATGACATTGAATGATGCACCGTTGAATTATTCAACTACTGAAAAAGAAATGTTAGCAGTAGTATTTGCATTGGAAAATTTTTTATCTTATCTCATTAGTTGTAAAATATTTATATTCACAGATCATGCTGCTCTTAAATATCTTCTCACAAAGAAAGATGCAAAATCTAGACTAATTCGTTGAGTGTTACTTATGCAAGAATTCAACTTGGAATTTAAAGATCAAAAAGGCATAGAAAATCTTATAGCAGACCATCTCTCTCGTCTCTATTTTGACACAATTATAAAGTTATTAAAATTGAATGAGCCATTTCTAGATGAACAATTAATGACTGTGGAAGTATTACCTTGGTATGCTGATATTGTTAATTATCTTGTTACAGGTCGAATTTCAGAGCATTTGACCAAGCAAGATAAGGCTAATTTTTTTTTAAAAAATAAAGAATACCTTTGGGATGACCCTTATTTTTTCAAGTATTGTGCATATTAAATTGTTAGAAGATGTGTCCCAGAAAGTAAATTTTAGAATATTCTTTCATTCTGCCACGAACACGCTTGTAGAGGCCATTTCAGTGCTAAGAAAACAGCAACTAAAGTTTTACAATGTGGTTTTTATTGGCAAACTATATTTCAAGATGCTTACACTTTTTATTCTTCATGTCATAAGTGTCAATGAACGGGGAGCATTACGCGGAGGAATATGATGCCACTAAATCCAATTTTAGTGGTTGAGATTTTTTATGTATAGGGTATCGACTTCATGGGACATTGTCCCCTTTCTTTTGGCCATCAATACATATTTGTTGCAGTTGACAACATATCGAAATAGGTAGAAGTAATTCCATGCAGAACCAATGATCACAAGGTGGTGATAGGATTTTTTAAAAGCAACATTGTTTCGCGCTTTGGATTCCCTCGAGCAATAATCAGTGATGGTGGTGCCCACTTTTGTAACAAAGCATTCAAATCTCTTTTGACAAAATATTCCACCAATCACAAAGTGGCGGCCCCACATTATCTGCAAACCAGTGGCCAAGTTGAGATCACCAATCGAGAAATAAAGCACATATTAGAAAAGACGGTGAAGCCAGATAGAAAAGATTGGTCATTAAGACTGATGATGCATTATGGGTATATAGAATGACTTTCAAGACCCCAATTGGGATGTCACCCTACAGGCTAGTGTATGGAAAAGCTTGCCACCTACTTGTGGAACTCAAGCATCGTGCATATTGGGCCATCAAGAAATTCAACTTTGATATGCAAGAAGCTAGCTCAGAAAAAATATTACAACTAGCAGAACTTAAAGAAATTCGCAATGATACATACGAAAATGTCAAGATTTACAAGTAATAAATGAAAGTCTTTCTTGACAAGCAAATTATAAGAAAATCTACCACTCCAAGTCAGAAAATGCTATTATTCAATTCTCGCTTGCACCTATTCTCAGGTAAGTTACGCTCTCGTTGGTCTGGCCTCTTTATTGTTCATACTGTTTTTTCCACATGGGGCAATTGAAATTAAGGACCCAAAGAATGGTGTTACATTTAAAGTTAATGGTCAAAGATTAAAGCCATATCTAGAGTACCAACCGCATGGAGAGGACACTGAAATAAATTTGAGTGACTCACCAGATTTGAATTGAGTTTTTTCTTTCTTTTGGTGATTTGATTTTTTCCTTTTTTATTATTCTTTTGCTAATTGAAATTATTTTTGCATAAGTGTGTTTGTTTAACCATTAAGTTTTCTCTTATCATTGTTAATCATGAGTGTCATAGCTAAACAGTTCATCCTGGACATTCTTAAACCACTTTAACGTGTAAAATCTCATCTCAAAAAAATAGATTCGATTTTGTAAAACACATTGCATTTGGGCTCTGCAACTACCAGAATTAGTATCCTATGTTGAGGATTTAGAGAGCCAACTCAGAGACATTGAGAGAAGTGTCTACAACATCCAGTTGGAGCTTGAGGTAAATTCAATAAGAGGATGATTTTAATTTTCTTTATGTGTTTTAATTTGTTTTTCTGTTTGTGTACTTTAGTTTGTTACCCCACTGAAGTGGCGGATAACAGTACTCTATGGCAATCAAGTCGATTACTTTAGTTTTCCATAATAACTTATATTCTGAGGTGAAGGTATAGAAAGAAATGAGATTCTAAGAAAGCTTCATAATCAATTCCATTCACTTCCTCAGAATGCCCTTCTTACGATCTATAAAGCTCGGTCCGAACGCATGCGATTGCTCACGAGGAATAACATACCTACCGACATCCGTTGGTTAATTGAGGTTAACGTACGATTGGCAGGTGAGTTACCTCCAAAATTTATTGCATACATGCCTCGTTGTGATAAAGCAAATTATGCAAGAAAAGGAAAAGCTCAAAGAATTTCTGTTGCTTATCATAAGTGTGATAGAATGAGTTGCGATAAAAAACCATGTTCTTCAGGAATGGTGTCTGATAATAGGGAAGATAAGATTCAATTCATTAAGGATGGCTTGAATAAGAAGTCATTGGATGATATCCTTTTGTCTCTTGAAACGCATCCCAGTAGATATGTGCAAGGAGTGATTCTCCATTATGGCCATTATTCTAGAAAGAGCATGCACGATATAGTCTCGGGAATCTGACTATAAACGACCTTATTTTCCAGTTTATAAGAAAACTGGATGGGAAGCCTATCCTCGACCCATAGAGGGCGTTCAAACTGTTTCTAGACGTAAAACCAGAGGAAGATGTGAGCCACAGTCGCAACTACTTGTAAATATCTTTTTACTTTACTGTTATTTTATCTCACTGTTATTTTATCTCACTGTTATAGTCTTCAATAATTTTATTTTCTCAGTGTTTCTTCTTCTTTTTACTGTTTTCGTTTTTACTCGCGAGCCATGTGCTTTACATGTTAATTGACACTAACATGCTACCTCATACACAATTGTGACCCACTGTTACGAAGATTATTAAATATGATTTTTTATCAATCACTCGCAAATTATTTTTGAGAAGTATCCCAATGACAACTACTCCCAATAGATAATTCAAGAACATTTGTGTGCTTTCTGGATTTAACCATGGCAAACAGAAAGAGTTTGTTGGGACAACCATAGATCTTGGTTGAAGCACAGTAGAGAGAAAATTATACTTGGTGTATGGAGGAGGTAACCGAAGGTTATCAAAATTACTCTCAGAAGCTGCTTTTTGTTAGAGGAAGCCAAGTATTAGGCATCATCCCAAGAGCCTTAAAACCTTTGGACAATTTTTCGGACTCACCGATTAGAGAAGAGTTAGTTGTCTCATGTATGCAAGAAAGAATAACTGTAATGCTAAATCATACTGATTCTTTTATTTTCCTTCCAGAAGATCTTGCAACACAAGAGGCACTTATCACACTAACATCTTGGGCCCATCTACACATTCACCAGAAACCTATCAATTTGTTAAATATCAATAACTTTTATGATGGCTTCATCGCACTTTTAACCATGCAATAAAAAACTATTTCATTCCTTCCGCAGCGAAAAAACTTTTTATTTGTACTCACACTGCTAATGAGCTACTTGATCTCTTACATATTTATAGATCGGAGCTAGACCCCTAGACCTTTATGTTGGAGCGTCCAAATAATGATGGTAACAGTAGCCGCAGTAAGAAGTACAAATTAGATTTAACTCTCCGTCTGTAAATATTTTCTTTTGTGTTGCACCACTCAGGTAATGTCTTCTAAACTCTACTTCTTTCTTTTAAAATATTGAGGATAATGTTTCGTTCTGGTCGGGGAGAGGGAATAGTCGACAATTATGAAATCTTGGTTAAGTTTTTACTGATTTTTTGTTATAGAAACTAACTATTGCTAACTTTTTGTGTTGAAGATGGCTAAATATAGAGTGTAGTGACTCTAGAAACGCATCTTCATTGTTTGAAAAAAATCCAAAAAAAATTAAAAAATTCCAGACATTTTATTTTTCTTTATTAAGCTTTAACAATTATTTTTCTAACTTCTTCTTTCTAATTTCTCCTTTATAAATATACACTTTCAAGTTTTTGAGTTGAAAATGGCTGAATATAGGGTGTAGTGTCTCTAGAAACACATCTTTTTAAGTTAAAAAAAAAACATTTTTGTTTTCTGTCATTTTAAGTGTAACTTTTCTAATTAGTTTTTCAGCATTATTTTCACATTTCTGCATGCATATTTTCCTTTCATGTTTAGAATAGGTTGGGGGTAGAATGTTGTTTAAAAAAAAATT
The DNA here is from genome assembly GCA_029633175.1 of Citrus glauca. NCBI lineage: Eukaryota > Viridiplantae > Streptophyta > Magnoliopsida > Sapindales > Rutaceae > Citrus > Citrus glauca. Next base: position 13,251,474 of record JAQOOD010000004.1, on the reverse strand, counting down.
CAGTGATTTATTTTAACATTGGATGATATGATGAATTTTAAATTTTAGTATTTGTATTATTTTTGGTCTTAAGTGATGTTACGCTATGTTTGCTACTCTACATGTTGATGTTGGAGATAAATATGAGTTGCTTGAAGGAATGCTTAAAGGAATGAACATGTCATAATAAGTACCAAGTGGGTTTTTGAGCCTATCATTTTTCTTGAAGAGTAATCCTTTTACCCATTCTTTATACAGTTTAGCAGTTTATTATTTTATACACGATCTCTAGATTTCTTTTGAGTTAACTTTTGAAAAAATTGTAAAATAAAAAAAATGTGTGTTGCTACGTTTGAAGGCCCATCTAACTAGTAGATATGGAAGATTATTTAGAATCCTAAAAGATGATGGAAAGACCATCTTTGATCCGTTTGACCTTTTCTACCCTTCCCTTTTATGAAATATCTATAGTTAACCCCTTTGATCCTTTTTAAAAAAAATAATAAAGAAAATCTTTTTTCTTTGTCAAACTTATCATCTTGACTCACTCTGATTTGGAGTATTACCCAATATCTTACAAATTTCATCACCTATTTATGTTTCAGAAAAATGTAAATAATTATTTTGTTCAGTGAAGTTATGCTAAAGAAAAGCAAAAAAAATAATAATAGGTGAAATCCACCTTACAACTTTCAAAAAAAAAATCTCTACATTTTTCTCAAACATACACTTTGTTTTCCTTATTTCTCCTCCTTTGTTAGTTATGTCCCTAACCTACATTATGTCATAAAGAAAGTCCTTTTTTATTTTAGGAAACTATAGTATGAAGTAAAAGCTAGTTATATGGGCTAAAACTGTGTAGTGATGCATTAAAATAAATAAATTGGGTTGACTAACATTTTTATTTGACTTGAGATCGTATTATTTCTAAGCCGAGGGCATATTTCTTTCATCTTGGTGAGAGCATGTGATATTACTTCATTATTATTTTCTCTTAATTACCATTCATTGGAGTGACTATTTTTATTGGGTTTAATTTTTTTTGTGAGAGTGTCACTACCTTCAGTGAAATTTTGGGGTTTGACATGTCATTCTTGAAAGTAGCTATGACAAAGTCTACTAAGCTGATTCATGTAGATGGTTGATGTGGGTGTGATGTTTCTTTAGACTAAAGATAATACTTATACTTTTATTTAATTATTATCATTAGTCTGATTGATTAAAAACGAGTGTTTAAAAAAATCATTTTGGATTTAAATTTTATTTTCGCTTTATTTGCTGGGACTAGTAATAAGTGAAATGCAAGTTATGCAACCCAAAAGGGGGGTGAATTGAGTTTTTAAAATTTATGCAATACAATTCGCACAATAATTTAATCTATTACCTTAATCAAATAAAAAACAATAAATTCAATCAAGCACAATATTAAAATAGTAAGGGAAGAGAAAACAAACACAATGATTTTTACGTGGTTCTGCTATTCCCGCCTACGTCCACGCCTCCAAGCTCGCCCCGCTTGAGGATTTCACTATCCGAACCTCCCAAGGCTTCAAATGTTTACAATTGACTTCCAAGGTGTCAATGGACCTTTACAACAAGAGATTATATCCCTAATCTCTTCACCCTAAGTGTTTCTCATACTTGTACACTCACAATTTGATGAAAAATGAAAATCATGACAATGAAACTCTCTTTAAGAGTGGATAAACAAAATTTACCTCAATGATAATTCAACAAATAATGATTTGTAAAAATGGAAGCTCAATATATGTTATATGATCTTGTTTATGCTTATATTGGTTTTAACAATGAAGTTTGAGTTGAGTTTTTATAGTTAAAGCCCGAAAATTGGCCGTTATAGGCAAATTCCTAGGCCTAAGCAGTTAGCCGCTTGATTTATCAGGCTAACTAGCCGCTCATGAGCAGTGATATTACCTTTTTTAATTTTGCTACAGTAATAGTGTTCACTAAAATTACACTTTAGCCCAAAACTTTCGATAATTATACTACGGCCTAAAACATCATAAAACTTTATAAATAGGTCCAATTTCAGAACTTCTCAAAGATAGTTATCTTTCCAAAACTTTCTAAAATTATTATATGGCTCCAATGATATTATTATTTCGCAAAAAGGTCCTTTTCAACATAATACCCATATTTTTCAAAGTTCTCAAAACCTTTCACTTTAGTTCAAATATTCATAAATTATAGTGTGGCCCAAAAAATTTCAAATGTTTGTAAAAACATCCAACTCCGAAATTTAATATTAATACTCATTAAAATCAAAGATTTCAAAACTTTACATTTAAGTCCAAATTACTCAAAATCACAAGGTACTTTATCTTATAAAAATAAAAACTTTTAGTTTATAAAAAGTAATTAATTAAATTAATTTCTTGAGCTTCTCAAATGCTAAATCATGCATCAATTAAATCATACCGGCTTTACAAGAATTTATCGCACTAATTTGTCCATTGAGCTTTAAACTTTATTCTTGATTTCGCCGTTGTCCATTGAGTGTCTTGAGCTTGATTTCACTTGATTTACTTGTATAAATATTACCCTTAAAAAGTAGTGAAAATGTGAAATACAATATCTATTAAATAACTTAATACATATGTGTTATCATCAAAATTACATTATGTGTTGCCCTTTAGGCTAACAATAAGTTGGTTGGGGGTGTGTTGAGTATTAGAAAATGTATATTTATAAAGAAGAAAATCATCATTTTATATTTCAAGTCTTACTAACACCCTTACTTTTATGTATTTAAACTTCTTTTGATTTAATTACGTGTGTTTTATTTTAATTAAGTATTTTATGTATTTTAGGAGCATCATAGTCATTTCACAATGAACAAGAAATCATACGGCAAAACTCATGACCGTCGAAAACCTTAGAAGGATCATAAAAGAAAAAATTTCACTGTTCACATGTATGGTATTATTCACATGTACGGTATTGTCTATGTTACTGTTCATGACGAAACGATGATGTGGCATTGACCGATGATGTAGCTGAAGGACAACATTTGTCCATGAGGTTCCTAATAACGCAACTATTGCGTAGTAAAATTAAAACAGATGGCGGAAGCTCTAGAAACCTCGGATCGACTTCATTCAAAAACGAAAATCAAGAGGAAAGATTGAAGTTTAATTACCTCACTTGTAGTTTCAGAAATGACTTCGTGAAGTAGGAGAAAACGACTGAAAACAGCAAGCTCCGAATACTGTCCAGAAAAACAGCTCTGCACGAACAGCTTTTGTTTTGCCACGATCTGAGATCCTTTAAGCACCCCAATTGTGATGCCTCTAATCAGTCCACACTTAGAAATGTTCTAGGAGATCAGAGGATTTAGAATCTCGAAATTTCATTAAGAAATGAGAGAGATAATGAAGGAACATGAATGCTAGCTCATGTTGATTCCTTCCACCAAATAAAGCCACCATTATCTCTAATAATGGCACCAAACATTATCATGTGCTAGACCCACCCACTTAGCCATTATTTATTGAAATTGATCTCATCACTTCAATAAACTATTTAATTAAATAAATAAATAGCTAATATTAATTAATTTCGAAATTAATCATTTAACCCCATTTTGATCACATCAAATGCTTAAATGTGGGCTTCTCTTGTGACATGTTCTAATGCTTTCTCTTAATCCATATTGGATCCAATAAAAGCCCATAATTCTAAACCCAAAATTGGTCTAGAAGTCCATAATCATATATGAACCCGAACATGTCCAAAATGGTCATTTTACGTGCTCGACATTCCATAATGTTTAATTGAGGATTTATGAAATTTATTTTGTTCCTTAAACTATTTATGGAACATCTAAATTTCTATCTTAAATCATATTTAAGATATATTTATATTTATATTCATTCTCAATGAATTATAATATAAATATTAATTTTCCTAAAATTAGGAAATCTAACTTCTCATTTTCTAGTAACTCCTTTTTCATTTCTATATTGTGTGTGACCTTTTAGGTTCTTAGTTATAAGGTAGTAGAACTATTTTAATGATAACTCTTTATTCATTAAATGATGCTAAACTCTTTAGTCATCAATTAGAACCTTTCTAATGACCTTAAGATACATTGGTAATACGCTTTACCAATATTGATCATAAGGTTTCTAAAAGTTATGAGTGACACCTAGCAGTATATCACGACTATCCAAATAACAAGAATTGTTGGATCTATAGAACCTATTCCATTGTATCTCTACGTCTTGGTCTCTTCATTATCCATGTCCAGAGAAAAGTACGGCGTATGGTTTATTATGTTAAGCAATTGTGCTTTATCTCAAAATAAATCTAAATGAACTCCTTCAAATATATTTCACCTTGGCCAAGGATTTCTCATGCCAATTCATATTATCTCATAGAGACATCCTTTTTGTATATTACAAAGTGATGAATTCCATATTGGCCATCAACTTGTCTTCATACATAGCCAACCATGACAACTATTGCTAGATCTCTTCCGTGATTAGGAATCAATCGTTATGCATTCACATATCAGAGATGTCTATGTATAAGACATCTGTTATGCCTCAGGTCTAAAGACCATTACTAAACATAGTGTCTGTTACAATGTATAATAAGCCATTAACACTCACGACCATATGGCTTACTATATTCGGTCAAGTTCAGTAAACTCGTTCTCTTAACAAGTACCTATGTGTTTGACTTGACATCTCATGTCAATGATATGAAACTCACCATCCATCTTAGTATCACATACCATAAGGAGTCATAACACATACTAGTGTTTATAGGAATTTATAATGTCCAATTATAAATCCACCACTAGGAACTATTTTAGAAGTATAGTACAAATGATACACGTTTCATATTCTCGACATACTCGAGAATGTGTTCCTTAACTATTTTACTTCTTGGACTATATTCATTATATTAATATATGAATATTGATAACTTTGCCATTTTACAAATATCAAAATGCTATTCAAATACAATCATTCCCTAAACAATCAAATCACCATTCGATTGCCCTTTAGGGCATATTACTAACAATTGATTAATGAGGTGTCACAATCCTGTTGGACTAAAATTCTTATGTATTGTTGATCAATGACGTGGCAGCATATCAATAGACCAAAAATCTCGCGTATGGTACATGCATTACATAAGATTATTTTCAACCAACCGCATCACTGTTCAAGCCGAGTCAAACCGTGTTACTGTTCAAACAGCGTGGTCAAACCGGGTATTGTTGACTGATGATGTGGTGCAATCCTAAGCGTCTGAAATGTTTTTGATCCGATGGCCATGATTTACTCAATGTATCTATAAAAAGGAGGCTCTCCCCCCTAATTTGATATCTCTAAATCCATTTTTGGGCTCCATTTTCTATAATTCCTTCTCCATCTTGTATTTTCTATATATTTTAATAAATTTCCATTTTGCCCCTAGTTCAAGTATGAGTAGCTAATTTTCTTTCAAGCTTGGGTTAAAGGTGAAGTCTCAACATGTGTCATGGGCTTTATTTGGTAAATTTACTTTCTCTTCCCTTTAATGTTTTGTAGATAATTTGACTTTTCGTCGACAAATAATAATAATCTTGTCTAGGTATCGCCCTGGTTGCACCGGCTCCCTAGTACAAAGTTATTATTATTTGGTACGATAAGTCCTTAGCACCATATTGATTAGAGTGTGGTTAATGAGGTGTGGATTCCCCTCTTATGATTTAATTGGTATTAATAAGGAATATTTAGCCCATGCTGCATGTAGATACGGATCCAGATACCCAAGTACGTCGTTTCAATATATTTTCACTTTAATTTAATTCTACCATTTCAATTCAAATATTAAGATATTCCAAATCATCTTTACCATAAATCCAACCACTTTCATACAAAATTAATTCTAAATATAATTAAAATCAACCTCCTCGTGGGATCGACACTCGTCACCATTAATTTATTCTATAATAAATTCGTGCACTTGCGAGTTCAATAAAATTTGCACAACAATCGACTCCATCGTTAGAAATTATCCGCTTGTCACTGGAAGAATTCCCAAATCTCTTATGTACTTTTTGACATTAGCTCTCCTCACTTGTTTCCATTAACCATTCTTGCACATTTGGCAATAATCCCTCCAAAAGGTATTGGCATTGGTGCCATTTCTCGTACCCATGATGTGGATACTTCAAGAGTAGCCCATTGAATCTCTCTCATGTTTTGAAAAACTGTTCGTCTTCTCTCTGTGTAAACTCTTAAATGAAACGACCCGCCCCGCACCCCCAGGACGAGTCTGTCTAAACTCGTAAAAATCGGATCGATAAATATAATAATATCTAAGGATTCTACCGAAAATTCGACAGAACCTCCCCTATAAAAACAACATTCTCAAAATTACAATTTACAAAACAACACTCCCAAAAATATCTTAATAACCATCCAAACTTTAAATCCAACTTCTCCAGTCAACATAACACAATCATTCCAAATCACTCCAATATAAAAACAAATATAATGGTTATCCTTAATAACAAAATATACTAATACGTACAACTCACAAAATCTCAAATATTAATAACATTAAATCTACGACTCCTAGCACCATCACGTGGCCACAATTACAAATCTATCTACCGATGCTGGGTCGACTGATGTACCTGCAAATCTCCTGTGGGGGGAAATAATATGATAAAAGAAAAACGTGGTGAGTATAAAACTCAGTGAGTGGATACTAGTTTCTGAAAAATAAATTTATTTAAAAGAATTACTCTCTCTCAAATCAATTCCATCAAAATATCATTTTATCTTTCTCAAACTTTCACATTCTCTTTCAAACCACTTACTTGAGCTACCTTCATTCGATTACCGCTTAGTAGGACACTCTTGACTTTCATAACTTTCTCTTTCATACTCTTTGGGCTTCTCGCAATGCGTCCTTCGCCCACTTATCTCATAATTATATAAACATCTCGAGAGTCCTCCACTAAGCCAGTAACGAATTCAAGCATCCAAGCTAAAACTATAAAACAATCTTTCTTTCTTTTCAAATCTCATTTGCTGAAATCAACTTTCTCCTTTTCAAGGAAATATGGAAAACATAATGCATTGTCGTGCTCATGCTAATGAAATATTCATACGTATGCCCATGTCAAGAAACACATATATCAACATCTCATATCAACACATCACATAAACACATGGGCATAACAGATAAATCAATAATCGTACATATCTCGAAATAGACTTTTCAAACATGTCAAACATATGTATTGTTTATTGTGATTCATTTGAAAATCCCGTTTACTTACATAAACATATTTAATTTAAATCAGACATTGAAATACTATATTACATAAATCTGCGTAAAATCGATGGAATCATAATACTTGTCATATCAAATACTGTATATCAAAAGTTATCATCAAACAAGTACCTAGGGGAATGGTCTCATCATATCCGGACCTCAACGGACAGGCAATGACGTACTATCTGGGTACCGCCACGCCCCGAAGCCACACGGATAGATAGGGAAAATCTCATATCTCATCATATCAATCTAGTCCAAGCACACGGCCCAAAGCCTCTGTGTGTATTCAGACGGCCCCAAAGGCCTGTATATCATCTGTATCATCTGTCTCATTGTATCTCAACAGCTGTCTGTATCTCATATCAGTATATCTGTACTCATCATACTGCATGCATATGCCCCCAAAAGGCAAAAGCGCCCAACACACGGCCCAAAGCCTCTATGTGTGTCAGACGGGCCCCAAAGGCCTCTATCTCATCTCATCTGTATCTCTGTATTCATCTCATATTAATTGTTTCTCTGTATCTGGAGGGGAGGGTACTGTTTAATAATTTCTCAAATAACATTTAATACACATGTACGAAAACATATAATCACATCTGAAATCTCATTTTCTCTTTCTTCAACATATTTCAAATCCACTCAAGTCTAATATCATGCATTTACTCAAAAACGATAAAAATCATTAATTAAACTCATTCTTAATAACACAATAGATTTCAACACAAATAAATCTCAATTTTCTAGAAAATCATTAAATTAAAGTATCAAATACTTATTTTTCAAATATACTGCTCGGTATAATAAAATCGGCATATACTTATAAAAATAAGTGTTGTATATTCCACTCACCGTGACAATGACCAGACACGGTATCAACAACGTCCGCGGGTTGATTCTCGTTCGCGGATCCTCCTAATCAAGAAAACGACATAATCATTCTCCGTAAACTTGATATACAACTAATTTTACATAATACTTCTCAAAACGAATATCTATCAACAATAATTATTCCCGCATGTATAAAATTACCAAAATACCCCTACATGCCAAAATTACCATAATGCCCTCAACATCATTATTTAACCAAAAATATCCATAGAATCTTTAATTACCAAATTATTCTCAATTTGAATCACGGGAAATAATCACAATGTCTGAAATTACGAAATTACCCTCGGAGCGTAAAATTACTGAAATGTCCTTAACAACTTAAACTACCGAATTATCCTCGAAATCACAAATTACCTTACTGCCCTAACCTCAAATTACCAAATTACCCACTGATTTTACAAATTACAAAATCACCCCCAAAGTTTTGTGAAATTACCGAATTGCCCCTGCCGGTCAACGGTGACCGGACTTTAGTCAACGACGACGGGGAGCTTAGGTCTGATAGTTCCAGCCACGCTGAGTCCAACGGTGGCGGCGGTGACGTCTCACGCGCACTACCGGCGGCGGATCGAGCTCCCCAAAACTGCGAGCTTCCAAGAGCAAATCGGTGGCAATCCGGCCGATTCAGGTGACGGGGTCAGTCGGAAAATGATGCTGGTGAGCTAAGGAACAAGATCCAAGCGGTGGCGTGCCAAAAATCCGGCGAAATCAACGGCGACAAAAACGGGTTCCGGCCGCGGGTTTCGAGCTTCAACCGGCGGCGTTCCAGGCGTTTTTCGGCAACAAGGACGGCAGGGATACGTTGCTCGTCTCTCAAGCTTCAAAACGATACCAAGCACGGCCGGTAAGGTGGCCGGAGTTGGGAGATCCGATCGGGTTAATTCGCGGGTCCGGGTCGGGTCAACGGGTCAAAATCGGGTCAAACCCCTCTCTCTCTCTTGTCTCCCTCTCTCTTCATTTCCAAAAATGCAAACAGTTCCTCCCGTCCAATTTATAGAATCCAACTCTTTTTTTTTAAACTTAATACAAATTAAGCTTATACCGAATCCGTAACAGAGCTAAACTCCGATCACTCGAGCTCTTAATCGCGCTCAATTAATCTCGATTCGAAGCAGAAAAATTAAATCGTACACTTGATTAAGAAAATCAAAGTGCATATGTTACATTAAATTTACTTGTGAATAGTATTAGTTTTATGCACTGGGAAATATTTATTCAAAAATTTAGTTAGCATTTGTTCCCAGGATGTAGTGCTATTAGCAGGCAAAGTATTTAACTATGAATGAGCTCTATCCTTTAAAGAAAATGTGAATAATCTAAGTTTAATAACATCATTTGCAAAATTCTCATATTTAAAAGTTTGACAAACAGTATGAAAATCATTCAGATGATTGTATGGGTCGTCATTTTCTCGGCTATAGAATGTTGGGAGACAATTTAGCACACTAGTTTTAACTCAAAACTCCTATTAGCTACATTTGGGTATCTTATGCAAGATGTACTCAAATTAGATAAGGGACTAAAATAGTCTTTAAATGGCCACTCCTACGGTGCTTGTTGTTGTTACAAATGCATTTCACTTTTATTCTTAATGTGTTTGTGTGTGCGCAGTAATTTTTTCTAGTTCAAGGTCTATAGGTTCAAGATTAGGTAATAATGACCTTCGACCATGCACGCAAAGAACACAAAAATAAATGGGAACAAAACGAATAAAAATAAAGAAGAAGGAGAAATTACAATACTAACCTTATCGAGCTATTACAACCATACTATAAAAATACACAAAAAAAAAGTAAAATAAATTAGTAAGATAAATAAAAATTACAAAGAATAAAAAAATAACTTGACAATTAAATTAAAGAAGAGAAAAAGAAAAGAAATATTAACCTCTAAATGCATATTCACTTTTTTTTAAATAAGAAAAAAATTAAAAGAAATTATTTACAAAAATTAATTTAGGAATTAAAATAACTTACCTCCCCAGCAATGGCGCTAAAAATTTGTTGTGCAAATTTTATTGAACTCATAAGTACACGAATCTATTGTACTATAGATCAATGGTGACAAGTGTTGATCCCACGAGGAAGTGAATTTTAATTATATGTAGAATTAATTTTGTATGAAGGTGGTTAGATTTGTGGTGAAAATGACTTAGATTATCCTAAAATTGGAATTGAAATGGCGAGAATAAATTGAAGAGAAATCTATTGAAATAACATACTTGGGTATCTGGATCCGTGTCAACATGCACCATGGGTTAAATATTCCTTATTAATGTCAATTAAGTCAACACCTTATGAACCACACTCTAATCAATATGGTACTAAGGGCTTATCGTGCCAAATAATAATAACCTTGTACTAGGGAGCCGGAGAAACTAAGGCGGTATCTACACAAGATTACTATAATTTGTCGACAAAAAGTCAAAACATCCACAATAATTACAGGGGAAGAGAAAGTAAATTTACCAAATAAAGCCTATAGCACATGTTGAGACTTCACCTTCAACCCAAGCTTGAAAGAAAATTAGTTACTCATAATTGAATTAGGGGTAAAATGAAAATTTATTAAAATACATAGAAATATGATATGGAAAAGGAATTACAGAAAATAGAGCCCAAAAATGGATCCATAGATGCCAAATTAGGGGGGGAGACCCCTTTTATAGTTACATTGAGTAAATCATGACCATCATATTAAAAACAGCTTGAACGCTCAAGATTGCACTACATCATCAATCAACAGTACACGGTTTGACCACGCAGTTTCAATAGTGACGTTGTTTTACCTGGCTTGAATAGTAACGCGGTTTGGCTGAAAATAATTCTGTGTATATGCATGTACCATACACGTAATTTTTGGTCCACTAACATGCTGCCACGTCACCAATCAATAATACATAAGAATTTTAGTCCATTAGGATCATGACACCTTATCATTCAATGCCACATCATCTATCTATCTATGTGAACAGTATCATGAACAGTAACGTAGATAGTACCATACATGTGAATAATACCGTACATGTGAACAATGTCATTTTTCCTTTTATGCTCCTCCTAAGGTTTTTGACCAACCTGAGTTCAAAAATGATGTCTGTTTTACTATTTGATCTCTCGTTCATTGTGAAATGACCATAATGCCCCAAAAATATATAAAATACTTAATTAAAATAAAACACAGATAGTTAAATCACAAGAAGCTTAAATACATAAAAGTACGGGTGTTAGTAAGACTGAAATGTAAAATGACGATTTTCTTCTTTATAAATATACATTTTCTAACACTCAACAAGAGTTATGCCAAGAAATGTAACAGTGTCTTGGCCTAGGATACTATTTTTGTTAGACAACATTATGCCATATGTTTCCACTTTCAAGAAAGTTGGAAAGTAATTGTTGATGGGAATCATGATCTTCGGAGAATAATAGCACGTAATCTATATAGATAAGTGCATGATGAAGGATTGGTTCAAAGACCTTTTTCATGACCTTTTGGAAAAGCGAGGGGGCTAATTTAAGGCCAAATGAAATTACTTTCAATTAGTAGTGGGCATTTGGTATGCAAAAAGTTGTTTTAAGTCTCATCAGGGTGAATTCCTATTTGTCATAAACCTACCTTAACGTCAAATTTTAAGAAGACCTTGGAATTTTGAATATGAACAAATAAGGATTAGATTTTTGGTAAGAGGAACTTATCGTCTTTAAGAAATCAATTGAGAGGTTGATAAACAATAACAAGACATTTTTAGCCTTTAAATATTTTAGATGCTTTTTCCACATAAAAAGCTTGACAATCCCATTTTGAATCAGTGGGCTCAATAAAGCCTTGTTTTAGCAACTAAGAGCATTCTTCTTGGGTTAGTTTCAGGTCGGACGGAGTCATTCCTAGATGGGTAGCTTTGGTTGGGTTAATGTCTTTGTTAAACTTGAAAGAGAGCTTAATGAAGAAGTTTTCATTTTTCCATAAAGGGGCAGGATGAAAAAATTGACTATAACTTTCTGGACAATGAAGAAGAAAATGGGATTTGAGAGGATCATATGAATGAGGAGAGCTTGAGATAGAGAACAATCTCAAGAAATTTGTACAAGGCTGAAACATTTGTTTATAACTGATTCCAAAAGTTGTTAGATGGAGTTTTTTAACCAGGTGGATGACATCAAACCCGATTAAAAGATCTGTGTCAGGAAGATTGGATCCAACAAGCTTGGTCCAAAGAACACATCCTGGAAAGAATTGAATACCAATGGGTTTTTTGGTAATCAAATTTATATGAAACAGTTCTCCATTAGCAGCTTTGAAATATTTTGTATGCTTTTCCCAAAAATGAGATGGATGAAAGGATTGAATGATTAATCATACTCTTCTGAGCTCCAGTATTAACAAAACCGATGATGGGGATTGGTTTGTCAAATCTTCAAGAGAGAATTTGGATTTTGATTGAAAGGATATGAATGGCTAGTTGGACTTTCTGAATCTGTTATACAGTTTGAATTACATAAACATTCTCTGACTCAAAATGAACTTCTATTTCAACAAGAGCAAAAGCTGTTTGTTCATCATAGTCCTCTTGTTCAGAAAAGAATGATTCAACATCATCACTTTATGAAAATAACATGGAATCCTGGAGGTGCTCAATAAGCCTAACTGATTTCGTAGGTCTGTTTAGACAATTCCTCGTGAAATGGCCTTTCTTTTTACAAATAAAATAACAACTGCTTTTAGATTTAGAAGACTGGTCAGAGTTCTTTTTTAAAAAAAAAATTGGTAAGGTTTTTTGGATCTGGAAGGTGTTTGGCTTTTCTTTTCTGAATTTTAGAATTTTCAGAAGTGGGATTTCTTTTTGGTTGAGCAAGTGCAATCCTTCTCACTTTTGCACTTAATGGAAAGATGGGGTTTTTTACAAGCACTTTTGAAAGGTTGTTTGTTTTCTATGAGGACTTTGAAGAATTCTTTCTGTTTACAAAGTCTTTCTAGACAATTGATTGCTAACTGATAGATTTTCCCTAAGGAGAGGTTGACTATGAACTGTCTTTGAAGTTCTGGTTGGATCTCCTTCGGAAGAGATGCTACAAAGACATGTTTTAATGAAGGATCATTAAAACTGTTGAGCTTGTAATACATTGTAGACATTCTCTTGTAGTGAAAATCTAGATCTTTTATCGGGAGAGAACAACACTTCATTAAATGGAACTCTCTTCTTGTTTGTTCATTAGCAAATGTAGCTTCTCCAAGGAATTGCTCATAAATTATTCCTAGAACCTCCAAAATCTAAGCTTGAACTACCTGTAGTTATTTGTATAGACTTAGACTTTCAAACTAATCTCTTAAAGATCCAGTAAAACAATAACTAAACTCCTTAAAGACGGTTTGAGGTGTTGCTCCAATTCTGAGCATTTGAACATCAATCCAGGCAAAAAATTCTTGAAATATGGCTGGCCATTTTACTCTTAGAATGTCATAAAAAATAAACCATGGCCCATTCGAAGATTTAAAAGAAGAATCATTTGGCGCAGTTGATGGCTGGACCATTAAAAGCTTAGAGATATCAGTGAAGCTTTTTTTAAAGTTGGAGGAGGAAGAATAGGATTCTAAAGAAAAATATTCTTCATCAGTTGAGGTTTCTTCTAATTCTGAAAGGTGAGGTAGGGCCTGAGATGAGTATTGGTGTATAGGTTCTTTGTTCTTCTGAGTCGATTGAGGTTCTGGAGAAAATTGTGGATCAAAGGGTCAGTGGTAAGTTGGAGGTGGTTCAGGTTTAGGAGGTTTGGACCGTGGTTATGGAGGAGCAAGAGTTGAAGCATGTTTGAGATAAGACAAGCCAAAGAATTTGGCATAGTCTACAAGTCGTCGTGAGGTAGACGGTGTGTAGAAAGGCTGGTAAGTTCTGAAATTTGGTGTGTGTAAGGGTAGAGCAGGGGATTTTGCAAACAATGAGTTTTTTGTCAGCATCAATTCTGGCAAGTTCAACTTTTAATTGCCTAATCTCTACTTCTTTTTAGTTAAATATTAGACCCCAATATCTGTTTTGAATCATAAAACGCATATCTAAATCAAGTTGGGTAACTCGATTTTACATGTCAAGATACATATGTTCAAGCTGAGATGTTGTCTTTTCTACCTTTGTGTCTGTCTGCTTGAATTGAAATGCCACTTTTTCAAATTTTTCATCAAGAGATCTAAAAACTGAGTTCTGTGCCCTGGCATTTTGAGTTCACCAATTTAGTACAGCTTTAAAAAGTTTTGGTTCCTCCAGTTGGCCATTTAATGTAATAAAAGAGTGGACAAAAGGTTTGGTGGTGGCCTTTGTCTGTGGATCAATTTTTTTTTTTAGAGGAGGTAACCGCTCTTGGTAAGAGCTTGATGAGAACATCATGCAAGGTTGGACAGGCATAGTAGGAGATGATAATATAGTGGTCTATTGTCTGCATGATCTTTGTTTATACTCTTTTTGGATAATCCTTAAACCTTTCTTATAAATAGGTAAAGATGTTAGACAATTTGGATCATCTGGAGGTAAAGGGGTTTTTTGTGGCATAGATCCAGCTTGTGGCTCTTCTTTTTTCGACGTCTGGGGCGCCTATTGAAATCATCATCCTCTTCTTCTTCTTCGAGACATGGGCAATCTGGATCACACATATGGGACCCTGGAACATCCTATAAAAAATGACTATTGATTTTGTCTGGGTTAATCAGATACCCATCTAAGGCAAATCCGTGGTTGAGGAGATTTTCTTGGGCCGTAGATACGATTGTGATCATGGAGGAGCATGAGATGGAGTTTCTAGGTGTTGATTGTTCAGAGGGTGGATGAGAAACAATAGGCATCTGGGAAGTGGATGGTGATTGAAAAATCAGTTTTACTGTGCCATCTGCTCTTTTTTAAAAATAAGCATCAAATGTTTGGACTGGCTATGAGTTTTGATGGAATTTTTCATAACTGGAAAGCCATTCCAGGGACATGAGCTTAAGAAGTTCTTGCTTTTAAATCTGTCTCGGGATTTGTACTATAGAAATGATGCTTTCTGAGGAATCTGCAAGGATCATCAGTGCATCTGATGTGGTTTGAGGTGTGGGAAGATCAAGGGCTCTTCTCCACAATACACACAAGAAATGTCAGCAACTTGCTTGACTGTTGCTAAAGCAGTAGTCATAACTTTCACTATATTGGTTAATAATGTTACTTGGGCTGATAGTACTGTAAAGGCATCTACATTGTGTACTCTTGCAGCTCCTCTTATAGTAGTTTGTCTAGTTAATGGCCACTGGTAATTATTGTTAACAATTCTCTCCAGAATTTTATAGGCTTCATTGTAAAATTTAGATAGAGCTCCATTTACTGACGCATCGATCATCAATCTAGTACTTGGATTTAACCTGTTATTGAAAAGGTTTCTAAGTGTATACAACAGGGAATGCCATGGTGAGGACATCTTCTGAGCAACTTCTTAAATCTCTCCCAAGCCTCAATTTCATCTTCAAGTTGATGAAAAGAATTGATTTCAATCTGCAATTTTGCATTCTTGGTTGGTGGAAAGTATTTCATTGAAAACTTGTCAGCCAAGTCATTCCATGTAGTGATGGAGTGTAATGATAAAGAATTCAACCATGCTCTAGCTCAATCTCTTAAGGAGTAAGAAAAGAGTCTAAGTCTCAATGCATCTTCTGATGCTCTAGTAATTTTAAAAGCATTACTCACCTCTAAGAACAACTTAAGGTGGAGATGAGGATCTTCTGATGGCAATCCATTAAATTTTCCCACTATTTACAGCATCTGAACCATCACTGGTTTGAGTTCAAAATTCATAGTTTCTACCTCAGGTCTCACTATACTTGGATGTATAACTTGAGGAGCTAACAAAGCATAATCTCTAATGGATCTATCTTTATCATCTGTCGTATAGATAATGTTGTTATTTCTTGGTAATCTCTGGTTAGCTTGCCAATTTTGACCTTCTTGCACGTTGATAGGCTGTATTGGTCCATGAGGCTCTAAGTTTCCTAAGTTTTGCACGTCATCCAGGGTTACAACAGCTTTTGAGTTTCTTTGCTCCCTTCTCAATCTTCTTGTATGAAATTGAAATTCAACAAGTTTGAATTTGCGCATGCAAGAGTGGTTTGTTAACAAAGTAAACAATTCAAAATAAGTTCAAGGATTAGCACCGTAAAAATTAATTTTACAACTCAAAAATAAACAATCAATCCCCGACAACGGCGCTAAAAACTTGTTGTATATTTTTAGCTCAAGTACTATTGGTGTTAATGTGCAAGTGTACACAAGAAGTAATAAAGTGATGAGTAATCAAGACCGTCTCCATAGGGATTGATGCTACTAGAGCTGCTATAGTAATCTCAACAATGTAATCTCTTTTCTAACTAAAAACAATATCAATTGACTGAAATAGTAATAATTCAACAACACAAAATGTAGAGATACTAAAACTAAAATTCATGTTAAACACAAAGTTGAAACAATGAACAAGTGGTAGTTGAGTGAGCAAATTCTTTTCATGGGATTGACTGTGTAGTGCTTGTTATGTTCAGTTGCTACAACATATTCTACAGCACTGGGCAGGAATCTCATACATCCTCAGTCGTTGCATGTTAGACATCTCAAACCTTTATGCAACCTAACAATAACCAGTTGTTATGTCAACATAAAATATGGCATTACAAACTTAGATTCTCTTTACCCTACAAGGTGAATCCCTATATCTAGTTTACACAAATCTTAAATCAAGCACAACCCTTTTAGGATTCAAGTTGAGACTCAATCCAGGAAACTTAATTTAAGACCAAATATTACTCTAATATGTTCCATTAAGACAGGCCATATTGTGACTCTCCCTTAACTTGTGTCATTAAATGGGAGGTCAACCAAAATAATGAGTGTAATATAATTTATTAGAGTAAAGTGCTACAGCAGATGTGCAACAACTCATATGAACAGTCAAAAACTCATCTAGATAATTTGTCACTCAACTGTAATTAAATTCAGTTCTTAACTTGTAAAAGAAAAACAAACGACAAAGTTCCAGCCATCAAGTACATATTTTCAACCAAAGAATAAAGAAGAAGAACAATAATCGAATAAGAAAAGTTGAATCCCAAATATTTTGTAGATTTTGTTATTGGTGCAGACTTACGTCCTCCTCTTCAATCTTCTTCCTTGGTTGTTTATTCTTTTTCTTTTTATCGTGATTGACGGCTCCCCTTTTCTTATGATGTGTGCTCCATTTAAAGTTGAAAATTAGGGTAAACGAAAGCCTAGGTCGAGTATCTTCTAGTTTAGGAAACTGTAGATCGAAATATTCGACAAAAGTTTCTCTGTCGTTGTTCTAGGATTGCTACAACAATGTAATGGTTGCTACAGCAATGATTGCTACAGAAACTGCATTGTTCCATATTTGCTTCAAGTTCTTCTGTAGCCAAGTTCTTTTCCATATTTTGCAAGCCTATTGTAGCACATTCTTTCCTTGAAATTTAAGCTTCCAATCATCTACAATTATGCACACAATCTAAGCACACAAAATTTTTCTAAAACAATGCAATTTAGTAAACATAAACTAACACAGTTGTTCATGCAAAATAAAACTAAAATGCAATAAAAACATGTCATTTACTCTCTAAGTAATAATGATTTAAATCTAAAATTACCATAATAACTCTCATTCATAGAGTTATCAATACAACCCCTGGGGAATTGACTATTAGTAGTTAGGAGAGCTTTGACTTTGCAAGTAAAGGAAGACGAAGCAGTGCAACAGGAAAACATTTTCCATACCAGGTGCTACGTTTAAGACAAAGTATGTTGTATAATTATTGATGGATGAAGTTGTATTAATGTTGGTAGTACTATCATGGTGGAAAAGTTAGGGCTTCCAACACTTAAACTCCCACGGCTACACAAACTTTAGTGGTTAAATGACAGTGGTGAGGTGAGAGTTAACAAGCAGGCTAGTGACTTTTTGGATTAGCAAGTATAAAGATAAGATGTTATGTGATGTAGTACCAATGCAAGTTGGACACTTGTTACTTATGAAGCCTTAGCAATTCAACAAACGTGTGAAGAATGATGGCCTCACCAACAAATATTCTTTTGTATTTAATCAACGCAACATGACTCTTATTCAATTGACACCAACGCAAGTTTATGGAGACCAAGTGACTGTACAAAGAGAGAGTGAGCAAAAGAAAAATGAGAGAGAAAAAGTCAAGAAAAGTACGACCATTGAGAGAAAATCAGAGAGGAAACAAAAGAATTTATATGCAAGAGCGAGTGAGATAAAAAAAAGTATTGTTCTCACATTAGCCAATGATTGTACTTTTATACAAAGAGGCATTTTTAAATACTGACAAACTTGACCTTCCTTTGCCTAGTTCTATTACTTATCTCTTGTAGGAATATGAGGATGTCTTTCCCGAGGAAACACCATATAGTTTACCTCCAATCTAAGGGATTGAGCATCAAATTGATTTCGTACCCGATGCAACCATTCTAAATCGACCAGCCTATAGGAGCAACCTATATGAGACAAAGGAACTTTAATGAATTGATGGAAAAAAGGGACGTGGGAGAAAGCATGAGTCCATGTGCAGTTTCAGATTTATTAGTTCCTAAAAAGGATAGAACATAGAGGATGTGTGTTATTTGTCGAGCCATCAACAACATAATGGTAAAGTATTGACATTCTATTCCTAGGCTAGATGATATGCTTGATTAATTGCATGGGTCTTGTGTATTTTCTAAAATTGACCTGAAAAGTGGATATCATTATATTAGAATAAAAGAATGAGATGAATGGAAAACTACTTTTAAAACAAAATACGGTTTGTATGAATGGCTAGTCATGCCTTTTGGTTTCACTAATGCCTCGAGTACTTTTATGAGACCTATGAATTATGTTTTGCAAGCTTTTATTGCCAAGTTTGTAGCTATTTATTTTGATGATATCCTCATATATATCAAAAACTTGGACGAGCATGCAATTCATTTGAGATTTGTTTTAGATGTGCTTAGGAAGGAAAAATTGTTTGTTAATATGAAGAAGTGTACCTTTGTACCAATACACTTGTGTTTCTAGGATTTTTTGTGAGTGCACAGGGTATATTGGTTGATAAGGAGAAGGTACATGAAATCCAAGAGTAGCCAAGTCCTACAAGCGTAAGTAATGTTAGAATTTAGCACATTGGCCACACCACTTATTGAAGTAATAAAAAAAGAAGTTGGATTCAAATGGGACGAAGAACAAGAGAAAGCATTTCAAATAATTAAGCAAAAGCTAACCAATGCTCTCTTATTGTCCTTGCCTAACTTTAATAAAATGTTTGAAATTGAATGCTATGCCTCGTGTATTGGTATTGGCGTAGTCTTAATGTAGGAGGGGCGACCAATTATTTATTTTAACAAGAAACTAAGTGGGGCAGCCATAAACTACCCTATCTACGATAAGGAGTTGTATGTGTTGATTCAAGCGTTAGAAATATGGCAGAACTACCTATGGCCTAAGAAGTTCATGATTGACACTGATCATGAATTCTTGATCACCTTAAAGGCTAACACAAGCTGAATAAAAGGCATGCCTGTGGGTAGAATTCATAGAGACGTTTTCATATGTCATTCATTACAAGCAAGGTAAGGAAAAAATTATTGCAAATGTGCTTTCCCACATGTATGTATTAATCTTGACACTTAATGTTAAACTGCTTGGTTTTGAACATATTAAAGAATTATATACTGATAACCATGATTTTAGTATTGAATACCAATAAGTACTTATGGTTACTTATTTTGGGGGACTAAATTGTGTGTGCCTAATTGTTCTTTAAGAGATTTGTTAGTGAGAGAATCCCATAGAGGAGGGTTGATGGGGCATTTTGATATTGTAAAGACTTTAGCAGTTTTGCAGGAACACTTTTATTTGGCCACATAAGAGACAAGATGTTGAGAAACTTTATGGTAGATGTGTCACTTGTAGGCAAGCCAAATCGAAAGTGCAACCCTATGGCTTATACACCACGTTGCCAATATCTAATGCTCTTTGGACTGATGTTTTGATGGACTTTGTACTAGAGTTTCAATGGATTTTGTACTAGAGTTACCTAAGTCTAATCGAGGGAGAGACTCAATTTTTATGGTTGTGGATAGATTTTCAAAGATGTCTCATTTTATTGCATGCTACCAAATAGATTATGCTTCTAATGTCACTAACCTGTTCCTTAGGGAGATTGTGATAGGGATGCTAAGTTTTTAAGATACTTCTAGAAAATATTATGGACTAAGTTAAGAACTAAGTTGTTGTTTTTAACTAATTGTCACCCTTAAACTGATGGTCAAATAGAAGTTGTGAACAGAACTTTATCTACTCTGTTGCGGGCTATCATTAAAATGAACATCAAAACTTGGGAAGGTTGTTTGCCATATGTTGAGTTTGCTTATAATCGTTCTGTTTGTTCTACTACTAAGCATTCACCGTTTAAATTTTGTTTATGATTTTAATCTTTTAACCCCATTGGATTTAACTCCACTACCTATTTCTGAGCATGTTAACTTAGATGGCAAGAAAAATGCTGAAACTATTAAACAAATACATGAGATGATGAAGTTCAACATTGAGTGGAGAATTGAGCAATATGTTAAACAAGCCAACAAATGACGACATAAGCTAGTTTTTGAACTCGACGATTGGGTGTGCTTACACATGGGCAATGAACGATTTCTGAAACAGAGTAAATCTAAGTTATTACCTTGAAGGGAAGGTCCTTTCCAAGTTTTAGAATGGATCAATGACAATGCATACAAGTTGGATTTGCCTAATGAGTATAACATAAGTGCTACTTTTAATGTTTCTAATTTGAGTCATTTTCATGCAAATGACGATTCGATGACAAATAGTTTTCAAGAGGAGGGGAATGATGAGATTTAGGACAAAATTGTCACAAACACATGAGATAAGGTATATTCAGATTCTATTTAAGTTCATGTCAAATCAGTCGCAAAAGTTCGAGCAAAGAAATTCAAAGAAGCGCTTAATGGGTTGATTTAAGCAACTTAGGCTCAATCAAATTCGTGGAGCCCCGTTGAAGGAATCGAACATGATAAATGCATGATTTAGGCTCTTAAAGTTTCCAAATAATCACTTCCATGAAATGGAAAGTTGGCTTGCACATTATGGTGGGAAAATATATTATTTTTCTTTTTTAGATATTTTCCCATTTGGAAAATATACTAATTTTCTTTTTGGACACTTTTTCATTTCTCTAGAAACAAATAAGTTATTTCGCTTTTAATTTTCGAGTTCTATTTTAATTGATGTAAGGCTTTTAAGCCGATTAAGATTCCAGTTTGATTTAGATTCTTTCCTATTCGCTTAGATTAAGATTATGATTTGATTTAGATTCTTTCCTTATTTGCTTTAAATTAAGATTCCGATTTCATTTCGATGTACGATTTATTTCTAAAAATTCTTGTAACCAACCTATTTAATGTATTCGTATCCAATAAATAGAGATAGATCGGTTTTGATGCAATTAGTGAGAGAATTAATTCTTTTTAGTTCTTAAACAAACTCTTTGAACTTATAAGATTTTCGTAATGTTCAAACTCTTAACTTATCAATTAGATCATCCATAACCGATTGTGACAACCTCACACATCAAAGTTCATGCTTTCATTGAGCATTGGGTCGCAGTTTCATTAAATTATAGGTTTAGATTTAATCTTAGAAACTAAATTGATTAGGGTCGCATAAGTTCTTAGCAGGATTCATGTCAAACAATCATCAAATCTTGTCATAACTAACCTTCCACGTCAACATAACTAAGTTTACTAAGCTGCTGACTAAACTACATGGCTTATAATGCTTTGCAATTAATCAAACCTCTATATCACCTTCCTTTTCATGATCGCAATGCACCAAGCCTCTATGTCACAATCATTACAGTACTCTCTAAGGCAGAGGAGTTAGTGATGTGAAGGAAGAGAAATATTAAAAAAACAAAATAAAAAAATCTTTTTAAAACTTTTTTTAGTCCTTATGCTTTTTACGTCGTTAAGTTACAATCACTTAACTAGGTCATATGCCACGTCAGCTATCAATTCAATTCTACAAAAAAGCTTGTGCAAATAGTTTTTGTGCGCCATTATTATTTGGCACAAGGGGTGAGACATCCTCATTGTAATAAAGTTGAAGACATTATTATTAAAGAGAAAATAATAATAATAATAATAATTAATAAATAATAAAATATAGTAATTCTCCTATGCATGGGAGGAGGTTGTGTTTCTTGTCCTTTACTGACATTCACATGTTTAAAGTTGAAATAATTTATTGTAAGGTTGCTGGTATCCAATTAACATAAAAGAGCTTTCAAAAGTAATGAAAGAGTTCTACAGTTACCTTGCTCAACACCATCTGGTTCGATTCGGTTTTGGCTCAAAGCTGAACTAGAAAGAAACCAACAGGTTTACAATTTTGTGAACCAAATATGAAGTAAACATTAAAACTGAACCAAAGTTGCTAACTAGAGTTCTTAGTTGCTACCTGTCCACCTTTTGAGCTGAGATATAACATTTTAGTACTCTCTACATCTTAGTATTCTCTAGTGCTTCAAATAGCTTTGCTATTTAGTATCTATTATTAGTGTCCATTGAGTTACCTTATACCTCTAAATGCCTCTTTGTTCCTAGCGAAAATGGAAGATCAATCTTTAAAGAGTATATTATTTTGTTACTGCTGGTGGAAAATTCCGCATTTCAATGAAATGTTCTCCTTCTGGGGTTTCTAATGAAACATTCTGTTGTTTATGTTTGTTTATACCATTTGGTCAACTGATAATTCTCTGATATGTTTCATATTAAATGGATTCCACGGCGATGGAGATAGTTGAGTTGGCTAAGTGCAAGCAGTTGTCATTGTTAAGGACGGCAAATTGATTTGTAACTATGATATATCATGGTAAGCCTTGAATCTACACTAGATTTTATAACTACAATTCGTCATTAGATCCGATTATGTTGAAACTACTCTACGGTAGAACACTTGATGATGACTGTGTGATTATAAAGATAAATATTAAATCTATACTTATTATTATAATCTTATGGTCATCATTATGGTATCATTAGTTCTCTACAGTGGAGTAGCTCTACTGGAGCCACTGGCTTTGTCAATTGACAGTTTGAGAATCTTATACTATTGATGGTAAGATATGTTTTGGATTTTTACAATAGAATCGTAGAATCTAAAATTGTGTGAGAAATAATATGATGAATTGCAAAAGCCAAGTTGTAAAGTATTTGAGAGCTTAGCGTTGGCAGCCAAAACACACATTGCATCGGGATTGTGGTAACTTTTAGGTATGTTCCGGATTGAGATGTCAATAACTGTTAACATTTAGCAACTATTTTAAGTTAAAGAGAATAACAATAGTCTTAAACTTAACTATTTGTTACTTTCAAAAAGACACCTTACCCTCCATCCACAATTGTTTTGAAATTAGGTATAGCGAAAGAGCAATTTTTTAAATTTCTTTTGGAAATTTTAATAATTGAAATAAGGAAAAAAAAGCTCCTAAATCAAATGTCTAAAGAAAAATATAAAATTCAAAAAAGAACTAGAAAATTTATGAAAATAACTTCAACTTGAAATTTTTTAAATACCTGACCACTTCAATAATTTTTTAGTAGTGTTAAGCTTTTGGTGGTAAAATATATCTATCAGAAAATTTTGATGGTGAACTAATATGTTAGAAAAATTTTAGCGGAAATTTTTTTTTTATGTGAATAAAGATTTATTGACGTCTCTCATTCTTTGCACTTTTTAAAATGCACATTTAATCTAATTGCTTCCGATTTTTCAATAAAGTGTTTTTAAAACATTCTTGGCCAGCCGTTAGTAACTAATATAACCTGGTTGCTGCTAGAAATATACTTGCTGGCTGATAAACATTTGCTGAAAAAGAAAAAGTGCATTCGTTTAGCACCTTAGATTTGAGCTTTTTTCAGCGGTGACGGAATTGCACCCAATGAACATTTAGTAGCAACGTCATCTCTAAACTTAGCAACTTCGACTTAGATATCTACTCATCCATGGTGTTTGAACATAATGGAGCGCTCGAAGTAGGGTTTGTGATCCCCACTGCAAAAATAGACGTTGCCTTGGAGTTTTTATGGTAATATAATCGAAACTTATGAAAGCATTCATTATAAGCAATATCAATCCTTGGTAGAACGAAGGCTGTCTCGCCGAAGGAGGACATCAGCCTATACAAACTATAGAATCCAGCTGCCACAGACGAGAGAGGAGGGAGGGGGGGGGGTGCTAAATTGGGTGCTTCAATGTGATTGCGACAGACCCAGGCTGAAGAGATACTACAGAAGGAATTAGCTGTTTTCATCAACCAAATAAGTAGATCATGAACTGTCATAATTTTTTTCCCCTTTTCCCTCTATTTTCTTACCCTCAGATGATAATAGAACCAGTGGTACATTTAGCATTTTAAATCAAACCTCTTTTGTCTCCGAGTTAAGAAGACCCATTTGTTCCGTGAGCCGATCCATACTCTGTACTTTGTTACATCCGTTCTCTATTGCCTGCATTTCATTTCCCACAGTTTTAACATCCACCGAGGTTGATTCAATGTCCT
This sequence comes from Citrus glauca, assembly GCA_029633175.1. Taxonomy (NCBI): domain Eukaryota; kingdom Viridiplantae; phylum Streptophyta; class Magnoliopsida; order Sapindales; family Rutaceae; genus Citrus; species Citrus glauca. The sequence goes on along the minus strand of JAQOOD010000004.1, from coordinate 13,226,646 downwards.
CGGGAACTGGACTGTGTACAATATCCCATAAGCCAGAACTCTCTAGCAAAGCATCAATATCAGCATCAGTTGAAATGTCATCAATTTCTATAGGCACTGAACCATTCACTATCAATGAAGTGGGATCAACATATCCTCCATTCTCCATCCTGGATCCAATGAAACTTTCTGCAGGAATACCATCCATACTTTCGGGCATTATTTCTGGAATCTGAGTGAGATCAGGCATGATTACGTCAGACTCTGAAATAGGAAGAGAGGTTGCTTCTTGTGCCCCTACCAGCAAATTAATATCTGGAAACTGATCTGTTGTAGTCTTTTCAGAAGCTGTGGCACATGAAGAGGATTGCCTTTCGGTTGCAGCAGCTGATGGACCATCCGCTAATATCCCAGAAGCTGCAGGCGCATAAGGTCCAGAAGTTTGGGGAACTTCTTGAAGAGTTACTCCTGACATACGGCTTGAAGTGCCTCCAGTATTAGATGACAATGCACCATCTCCAATCAGGTAGTTATCATGATTGTTGTTCAAAGATTCTAGCTGAGAACTCTCCATTTTTATAATCTTCCTAAGCATTGATTTTGCTGCCTTGTTCATAGAAGGTTGGTACTTAACAATCTGTCCATCAGCAGTAGTAGCATGATCATCTTCAGCAACACCTTCCTGCTTGATCCTACGCTTTTTGTTGGCTTCAGCTATCCGTTTATTGCTATCATTTTGTTGCTGTACAAACTGGGCTAGGAAACCAGGGCTCTGCACAGCTTTTGCCAGGAATGCCATCATTTGCTGGTGCCGCTGCTCCATCCCCTGAAGACGTTGAACCATGGTTTGCAGCTGGCTATCAGTAGCCTGCTGCTGCTGCCTCAACCTAACAAGTTCCTGCATAAGCACGTTCTTGTCCCTCTTAAGCCTCTCTACTTCTTCCTCAAGCCCAAATTTCCCAACCTCAACACAAGCACCCACGGAAGAACTTTGTGCATTTTGTTGATGTAACTGCTGATGACCATGTCCGTGCGCAGGTTTTCTCCTACTAATACTCCGAAGCAGGTGCTTTTGACCACGTAAAAAGCCCTCATTTGCGAATTCCCAGCGGTCTGGATCAACTTTTCTAAAACCCTGTTTGACAAGTGAAATTTAATGGAAGGAAAAAACGTTCGCTCCACAGAATTGACAAAATATCAAAAAGTCAACACATAGTCAGTAAAGCTTATGGTAAACAAAGACCATCCAAATTTTAATCTTTTAGAACTCCTAAAAACTTGAGCACATTTTCTCAACCAAAAGAGGACGGTGTAGAGAATGCTAGGTACATGGAAATGATCAAACTAATTCATCAGGTATTTGTTCCTTCTAGAAGAAGCTCAATTTTAATAATGTGAAGGGGGCAAAAAAATTGCTTTCCTGTCCTTTATATTCTACATCATTTCAAGAGGTTCATTACTAAATTGTGAGAATTTGAAACAAGAAATTTTAGGTACAAATTATCTTACATGGTAGAGACTGACCTTACCTGATGTTCAGTCAACAAGAATAAGGGTGGGAATGGAAACAGGATTCTTTTCCCCCCATTCTGTTTGTTAAGACATCAAGGAATAAGGTATTAGGATTCCAGCTTTCTGTAGAATCGCTTGAGTATAGTCCAAATTCCATTACTTGACATTGTAAACTAATTAATTTTGTATATATAATAAACTTGTTACCTAATTTTATAATTTAAATAGCCAAAAATATTAAAAAAAAGTGTACAACTGGTCAAATCCTAGCACCAACAACAGTAAAATAATGAGGTACGTAGGTGCATATTACCCTAATGCAGCCAAACAAAATTACCATAAAGAGGGAAAACTTGAGCCATACAACAATAATATGAATATCTATGAGACATTCTCTATACAATAAAGAAAATAAACCCTGCCCGTGCAATAAAACTGCCCTCTACACATACAAACCAACTTAAAATCCTTCCCAATATAAAACAATAAAAAGAAAGAATTATCTTAATATTCTTTAGAAACAAAAGCCAAAGAGATATTAAAAAAAGCAAATTTTATGCAAGCAAAAGACTTGGTTCTCACTCTTATCTTCGAAGAGGCAACTACTTTTCCCAATTGACCCAAAAAAAAAAAAAAAGAGAGAGAGATAGTACACCATACTTCCACTGCTATTTTGCCTTCTTTCTCCTTCCGAAGGCAAAAACATACTCCAAAAGCAAAGAACTACAAGACCTTTGAACTGCTCCAAACATTCTAGTTTCTTAGCATAAAAAGAAGTATCCACGCTACTTTTAACTAACTAGCAACACTGAGTATCAGCAAACGGAAGATAAAACTTATGGTAAATACAAGATCGATCAAGAAACCAAAGATTAGAATGAAGATGCTAACACAAAAGATGATAAAACTATCAAATTACCATGTTGTGCTCATTTTCTAAGTGCACCATAAGCTATCTTAAGTCATCAGCATCTTATGATAGTCAAATTACTATCTTGTGCTGTGTTGGCAAAATCAAGCAAAGTTTATGCTAACTAAATTTGTTTTCACAGAATGAAAAAATAATTATGCAATGGAAGCACAAACTTCCAGATAATGTTAGCAATTTGGCCAACAACAGCATAAACAATTTCATACGTCTTGACATTAACAACATTATCAAGTACTACAGCCATACATAATTCTTAAGATTATTGTATTTTTAATTTAATGCAGAAACATAATTTAGACCATATAATCTGTATAAAATGTGTATAGATCTACAGTTTCAAATAAGGATTTACAAAGACCATAGTTTAGAATTTACAAGACAAAGCTAATGCGTCATCTAGGCAAACCATCACCAGCTAGATACATCATTTTCAGCAAACCGTTGTGTAATCTATGTATTGTAACACATACAGAAGCTAATGAAAAATGAAAATTCCATAGGACAGGTGTTTTAATCCTGCTTCAAGCTAGGATGATCAATCAACCAGAAAAAGGAGTAATAATCATAAGTAACCTTTGAAATCAGGTTATGATAAACCTGAGATTTGAATTCTTTCCCCATTTCCCCCTTCTGCTTCATTTGGTTGCTGAAAAAACGCACGAAGAGACATCATTACAGGTTTCAATAATTAACATTCCAACATTCAGAAGGCATTGATACAGAAGCATTAAACCCCCATCATCACCCATCCAGCAAATGTAATCAACCCTGCTTTTTCAAAAGCCAAAGCAACGAACAAAATTTTATTTTAAAAGGTAACATCCTACCATTTTTCCTTCTAAGTTTCTTAGCAACCAAATGGAGCATTTCCATGGTAGTTCTAACGGTTCGGGAACACTTGAATTTAATCCAGACGCTCCAGCACTCCATTAGAATGCTAACCGAAGATTTTCTGGTTTCTCATACTGTATTTGGAGTTTATTAGGGTCATTTTTTCCTCTCTCAAAACGCACTGAAAATTCAAGCAATAAAAATCAAATATCCACCCCTTTTTAACCTCATCCCCAATTTCAATATCCTAATGTAACGTATCAAGGCACATCAGACAATCCAGCAACTAATCACATACAGTACTCAAATCAGCCAATTGATCCAAAAACAAGATCCAACCCATTATTTCCATTACTTTCACCAATTACCTTAGCAACCAGAAAAGATCAGTCTATTGAGACAATATAATTTTAACTAAATGATAAATCCGAAATATTAACTTAACACTATCCATAACAAATAGCAAATAAAATACATCTGAAAAATATATCTTCAATTATATAAGCAGACCAACCATATTCATTAATCATCAAGAACCCAAGCCAAAACCCAAATATGTTAAAAAAAACACAGACACTGTTCCAGCAACTAAAACACAAATAATAGCAGCACTTGGAAGTAAAGAAATAAAATCTAACAAACTAAAGGCAACTTTGATGAAATAAGCCAATAAAGTAAACACATACGTAAGTGTTTAACTGGCGAACAAAGCTAGAAAAGTTGTTGTGCTTGAAGTACTTAGGAAGGAGGTCACGCGCGAACTCCGGAGGGTTCCAAACGACGAAGCTGTTGCTGGTAGGGCTCCAAGACACTATCGAGTCCGTCGCCGGATCATCCACCATGTCATAAGTTTTGCTCAGAAACGGCGGTGGTGCATTCGTAGCATTCTGCACAGGGGTCGGCTGCGATGGGGGCGTACCACCACCACCAGTCGCCGATGGATCACCAGCGCCTCCGCCCCTGTTGGCGGCTCCATCCATGCTAACAAATTCGTGAATTAATCACACTAAAAATTTTAACTTTCTTTTCCCTATAAAACAATTAGGGTTTTCTTCCCCCCCGATAAAAAAAAAAAAAAAAAGCCGTTACATTAAAGAAGCTCTTTGTAAAAGCCTGGTTAGATTTTGAAGTAATTTGACAAGTCAGTTCCGTACGGGCACGAGAGATTGGGGATTTAAATAGGCTAGAAAGAAGGCGACGAAGACGACGACAATTTTACACTCCCCGAATTATCGAAAGGGTAGGTTATTTAAATTCATTAATTTATTTAATAAATATATTTTAAAAATAATTTTTTATTATTAAAATATTCTTAAATAAAATTACAGTTATGAATACTATAATATAATTAAAAAAATAAAATTTTTATTCTTTAAACTCATCTTTATATTCAACATAATTTTATAGAATCTTAATCAAATTTTCATTAAATTCTAATCAATCAAAAGGTGTGATTCTTCTCTCAAGCCATATATATTGTTAAATAGGCACATGTGAGTTGATTCAAAATAACAAAATTAATTATTATTGATTTGATAAAGGATTAATTATTTAATTGTCATGATTTGTTTGGGAATGACCCCTCACTCAAAATTGTTTAATTAATATTAATGATTAAATTTTTAATTAATGTTAATGATTAAACTTTTAATTAATAATCAATTATTGTTTTTTCCTAAATTCTAAAAAAAATATTTTTTTCTCAAATTCCTCATATTAGATTTTCATACCATTATACAAGATTTTTCTCACCAATATAATATAACTCAAAAAAATAATTTCATGATGACAACTATTTTCTCCATTTAGAATGTTTTGATTCATTTGTCCTTACACGAGGGTCATTCACTCAAAATTGATTATTAAATTTCCAATTAATAATCAATTTCCAATCTAATGGGTTTATAAATGAATAGTATGAGTTTAATGAGTAAAATCACTATTATTATAAAAATTGGGTTTAGAAATGGCATATTAGGTATTTTAGTGGGTTTACTGAGTAAAATTTAAAATTTTAAAATTTAAAGATGGGTTTATTCAGTAAATAGGTTTATTGAGTAAATTGATGAGTTCAAATAGCCCTACCCTTACCGAAATTGTACGCTTTTTAATAAAATGACCATTATGGCCTTTCATTGGTGGGATACTGGGATTTGGACAAATTTGCCCATACTTTTTTATTTTATGAACAAATAATGTCAATAATTGGGGGTGGCTATAGATTTTAGGGAAATTTATAAAAATGGCCATAAAATTTATGTATTTTTCAACTTTAACTCTCTTATATTTTTTCTATCAACATTAGACAAATCATCAAATTGTGGACGAAATTACCCTCATCATTCTCACGTTTGTCTCAAGCCAAATTCTTCCCCCTCTCACCAAAATCTCATCACCGGAATCCCGTATACATCGTTGGCAGCGGAGGAAGTTGTTGGCGGCTGAAACAAGCTAAATCACGTTGAAAATCTTCAGAGATCTGCAAATCAAAGACAAAAATTGGAAACTCTAGGTGAGTTACTGAAAACCCGTTGTTATTGTTGTTGCTGCGTTGGTGATGGATTGTGTATTTGGGCTATTATTGGTGTTTAATGGTGGTAGTGGGTGAGATGCATGTGGGAAAGGGAAGGGAAGAGAAAGGGAAGGGAAAGGGAAAGGAAAGGGAAGTGAAAGGTAAAGCCAGGGTGCATCTCGCGTGTAATAGGCGTGGCCTCGCACGCGCGAGATGCGCATGCCATGCGCTGCTACGCGTGCAAGCCTGTGCGCGCGAGTTGCGTGCCAGCCTGCGCGTAACTCTTGCGCGCTTAGTGCTGCCTCTTGGTGCGACAGGAACCCCGTCGCACCATGAGGCAGCACCTCTTGGTGCGACAACAACACCATTTTTTTTCTTTTGTTCATAATTTATTAACATGTAATACTTTTAACTTGTACCAGTTAAATGGGCAAATCAAAAATAGCATTGCATAACCCACCCGGATCAAGGAAAGAACCGGGAATGATGAAGATAACTTATGCTGATCACTTTCCCGGCGTATTATGAATATGTGCAAATTAGATGCCGTTGTTAATGTCATCCGGGAAAAATTAACAAAGTAACAATTGCAATTGTTCAAAGAAAATATATTTGGGCATTTCCTACAGTGCCGAAGCTATCCGTTTAGTGGCGTAATTATGCACAATACATTGCTTCGGCAAGTGTCCCATGGCGCTGGAAAAGAAAAAGATGAGTTATGGTTTCAAGTTGGCGATCATTTGCTACGGCTATCGATTGGAGAGTGATGCCTAGTAACTGTTAGTAATATGCCCTAAAGGCCAATCGAATGGTGATTTGATTGTTTAGGGAATGATTGTATTTGAATAGCATTTTGATATTTATAAAATGGCAAAGTTATCAATATTCATATATTAATTTAATGAATATAGTCCAAGAAGTAAAATAGTTAAGGAACACATTCTCGAGTATGTCGAGAATATGAAACGTGTATCCTTTGTACTATACTTCTAAAATAGTTCCTAGTGGTGGATTTATGATTGGACATTATAAATTCCTATAAACACTAGTATGTGTTATGACTCCTTATGGTATGTGATACTAAGATGGATGGTGAGTTTCATATCATTGACATGAGATGTCAAGTCAAACACATAAGTACTTGTTAAGAGAACGAGTTTACTGAACTTGACCGACTATAGTAAGCCATATGGTCGTGAGTGTTAATGGCTTATTATACATTGTAATAGACACTATGTTTAGTAATGATCTTTAGACCTGAGGCATAACAGATGTCTTATACATAGACATCTCTGATATGTGAATGCATAACGATTGATTCCTAATCACGGAAGAGATCTAGCAATAACTGTCATGGTTGGCTATGTATGAAGACAAGTTGATGGCCAATATGGAATTCATCACTTTGTAATATACAAAAGGATGTCCCTATGAGATAATATGAATTGGCATGAGAAATCCTTGGCCAAGGTGAAATATATTTGAAGGAGTTCAAATTATATTATCATGCCAAGGTCATTTATATTTATTTTGAGATAAAGCACAACTGCTTAACATAATAAACTATAAGCTGTGCTTTTCTCTGGACATGGATGATGAAGAGACCAAGACATAGAGATACAATGGAATAGGTTCTATAGATCCAACAATTCTTGTTATTTGGATAGTCGTGATATACTGCTAGGTGTCACTCACGACTTGTAGAAACTTTATGATCAATATTGGTAAAGCGTATTACCAATGCATTTTAAAGTCATTAGAAAGGTTCTAATTGATGACTAAAGAGTTTAGCATCATTTAATGAATAAAGAGTTATCATTAAAATAGTTCTACTACCTTATAACTAAGAACCTAAAAGGTCACACACAATATAGAAATGAAAAAGGAGTTACTAGAAAATGAGAAGTTAGATTTCCTAATTTTAGGAAAATCAATATTTATATTATAATTCATTGAGAATGAATATAAATATAAATATATCTTAAATATGATTTAAGATAGAAATTTAGATGTTCCATAAATAGTTTAAGGAACAAAATAAATTTCATAAATCCTCAATTAAACATTATGGAATGTCGAGCACATAAAATGACCATTTTGAACATGTTCGGGTTCATATATGATTATGGACTTCTAGAGCAATTTTGGGTTTAGAATTATGGGCTTTTATTGGATCCAATATGGATTAAGAGAAAGCATTAGAACATGTCACAAGAGAAGCCCACATTTAACCATTTGATGTGATCAAAATGGGGTTAAATAATTAATTCCGAAATTAATTAATATTAGCTATTTATTTATTTGATTAAATAGTTTATTGAAGTGATGAGATCAATTTCAATAAATAATGGCTAAGTGGGTGGGTCTAGCACATGATAATGTTTGGTGCCATTATTAGACATAATGGTGGCTTTATTTGGTGGAAGGAATCAACATGAGCTAGCATTCATGTTCCTTCATTATCTCTCTCATTTCTTAATGAAATTTCGAGATTCCAAATCCTCTGAACTCCTAGAACATTTCTAAGTGTGGACTGATTAGAGGCATCACAATTGGGGTGCTTAAAGGATCTCAGATCGTGGCAAAACAGAAGCTATTCGTGCAGAGCTGTTTTTCTGGACAGTGTTCGGGGCTTGCTGTTTTCAGTCGTTTTCTCCTACTTCACGAAGTTGTTTCTGAAACTACAAGTGAGGTAATTAAACTTCAATCTTTCCTCTTGATTTTCGTTTTTGAATGAAGTCGATCCGAGGTTTCTAGAGCTTCCGCCATCTGTTTTAATTTTACTGCGCAATAGTTGCTTTATTGGGAACCTCATGGACAAATGTTGTCCTTCAGTAACGGGATTTTACTATGGCAAAGATGTCGTCTTGACGAAGCATAAAACAATGCATAAAACAATGACCATATAAATCTTGGCCAATTCGAGCAAAGATTTATGAACTTAGACTTCAAGACTATAGATGACACCGATGCGCTAAAAATCGCCATGTGTTTACTTTACTGATAGAGTACTAAACAAAAGAAAAGATCATTGTCAAATCAATTTCAATTTGCTTAATGCAATAGATGACATAAATCACTTTTGAAGTTGTCGGAGGCCATGTGCAGCATAACATTAACAATTTCATCATTAAATATGTCCATAGGTAGTGAACATGCACGATACATTGTGTTACTAGATATCAAAGTTGTCTTCATCGTTAAACTATATTCATTAGGATTTATCTGTAAAACTTCATACACCCTTGCTAGAAATTGCTCAAACGTACAATCTTTCCAAACTAAAAATGTTGTATTCTTCGCATTCACGTACTCCGTACGGCCATCTGCTAACGTCTCCCACCAACCGTTGTAACATAATTAAAGTACAATGAAATCCATTAAACCTAAAAATTATTAAAAAAAACAAAAGAGATAAGATGATACGCTACAAAACCTAGTAAAGAGAATATGCAGTACATTTATGTCTGTCTCACATAAAACCAGTGGGAACAAGTGAGATAGGCGACTGTCTCACATAAAACCAATGGGTTTATATGTGCGACAGACGTTTGTCCCACTTGCCTGTCGCACATATTTTGGTGAGACATGCAAGTGGGACAGGCGATTGTCTCACACAGAACTAGTGGGTTTATATGTGCGACAGGTGTCTGTCCCACTTGCGTGTCGCACATATTTTGGTGAGACATGCAAGTGGGCAGGCGCCTGTCTCACATAAACCTGCTGGTTTTATGTGAGACAGATGCCTGTCTCACTTGTTCTGGCCTTCTGTTTTGCTCGATTTTTCAGGAGTTTAATGATTGATCTTCATTTCTCAACTCAAAAGTAACTACTTTAACAAGTTATATTGTTTTGTTAATGAAAAATAACAACGTTTGCAATAAAAACCCACTTCAATTTCGAACTCAAATGATAAAATTAATAGATTAAAAGTTTAGGTTATGGTAAGAGTATAAATTAACCTTAAGAAGCTCTCCAATTGATAATTATATCTTCAATTATGCAATGTTTGTTTGATGGAATTTTTTAATTTATTGAGAGTGATGGAGTTTGTTGAGTGATGAAGTTTGTTAAGTTGTTGAGTTAAGGTTTAGTAGTGTTGGAATTCCAAAGGGAAAAGTGGCATGCCTTTGTAAATTTGATGAAAGTGATGAAGGTAATGTAGTCCAAAAATAAGGTGTTTGGCTAGTTATGATAGGAAAAACTTTGGGGGTTAAAGTTGAAAACACATAAAATTTATGCCATTTTTGCAAATTTCCCTAGATTTCAAGTCAGGGTCTCCTAAATTGTTTGGCTCAATTTAATTTATCCACTAAAATAAAATAGATAATTTACTAATTATTTCTTTCAATAGATATAGTAAAAAGAAATAAAAGATAAATAAATTAAAAATAAAAATATATATTTTTAAAAAATATTAATAAAAATATGTGCACAAATGCCAAAAGTTTATTTCATACTTTGTATATTTTATCTCAAGTTTAAGGCTAAAAAATTCATTTATTTAGTTTTATGTTTCATGTAATATATTCCAAATATCACAAAATTGTCTTTGTTCCTCATTTAATGTTTGCATTCAAGTTAAATATCAAATGTTTAGAGTTTCATAATAAGCATTTTATGTTTCATGTTACTAAGTATTCAAATTTTATGTCTATTATTGCATAATTTAGATAAAATGTTTCATATTTATTGTTTTATGTTTCACATAGTATGTTTCAAGTACACTAAATTTTTCCTTTTTTTCCGCATTTCATGTTTGCGTTCCGGTTTCATATTAAACTTTTAGAGTTTCATGATTAGGATTCTATGTTTCATGTTACAATATACTCATATTTTGTATGCACTATCATATATTTTCAATAAAATAATTCATATTTGCTGTTCTATGTTTCATGTTGTAAATTTTAAATACCCTAAATTTTTCTTTTTTCCCCATTTCATGTTAGCATTTAAGTTTTGTATAGCACATTTAGTATTTCATGATTACCGTTCTATATTTCATGTGACAATTTACTCGTATTTCATAGACATTGTTGTATATTTTAAAAAAATATTTTATATTTGTTGTTCCATATTTTAACCCATGTAAATCTAAAGGGATTTGGATCTACAAATAAATATGGAATGAAAACAACTAGTACAAAATACAAATTACAAACATGTAATTAAAAATAATAAATTTAAAACTCACTTGAGATATTAATTAAATTCACAATTTAGATCCTTCAACTTTACCCTTCACCTTAGGTTAGAAAATTAATCCCTCGTATTAGCAAATAAAACATTTATTTTTTTAATAAATTTTTGGAAGTACAATATAAGGAAATTGAAAAAAAAAGAGAGAAAAGAGAAGAAAAACTCTTCTTATTAATTACACTTTCCCTAAAATTCACTAAATTTCTCTATAAAACTCATCTATAAAATCCACCTCCAACTCACTTCTAAAATGCACCTCCAAATTCTACAGACGCATTTATGAAATTTCTTGCCTTTATATATAGGCAAATTCTGAGTTGATCAAGTGTGAGCATTACATGATATTTTTGAGGAGCTTGCAATCACAATCTTTAAATTAACTTTACTAATACAATCTAAGGGTCTAAAATTGCAATCATTATGATGCATTATGGATTATTAGATTGAATATAATCAATGGCTACAAATGAAGTCGAAGCGACCCTTTTTTTGGCTCTTTTGTTGAGGTAGTTGAGCTACTAAATTGATAAATGTTAAATTTAGTACAATAAAGTGCATGTGTGTTCAGACACATGATACAATCTTAACCTTTTTAAAATCAATGTTGGATCGATGGTCTAGAAATTCTTCTAGAGGGTTCTGAGTCTTTGGATTAGTTTTTTGAATCCGAGAATCATTAATTTTAGGATTTACTTGCAAAACAGAAAAATAATACTTGAAACTAACAAAAATAGACAATTCATAAAAAGCTTAGGATTTGTAAATGTAATAAAATTGTTAGTGTTATCAACATTGTAAGTAAAAATTGATAATTTAATTTTTCAATGCACGCTTCAAGTCTTAGTTACACCCTCCCACCCGTTTATTTCTAGTCCTAGCAAATAAAGCACTATTTATAATAAGTGGCATTATTGTATAAGTTGGTAATTGCTCTTCTCCTCCTTAAACAGTTAAATAAGTAAACTCTCCCAATTATTTATTTATTTTTTTTTCTAGGAAAAATATCTCATAGACTAGATATCAATAAACTTTCCTTTGGGCTCAATTGTAAATAAACACAAAACATATGGGGTTTCATCGAACGAGTACAATTTTTTTTTTGTTCTAAAAATTCATTAAGGTTTCTATTATTAGGCAGTGAATTATTTACAAATAAATAAATAATATATCTTTAACCCATGCGGCGAGCTTTGGGCCAATTACTCTTAAACCAAATGGCCTTAGGGCATTAGACGCTGAAACAATTCTTACGAGCTTAGTTACTCGAATTTTTTATATAACGAAATTGAGCACATTCAATTTTTTTTATAGAATTTTATCATTTTACGTGACTAATCACCGTTGATTAAATAAGATGTCCCCCTGCTAGGCAAAAATTTTACTTTATTGAATTTTTTTAACCAAAACTTCACTATTTTATGCTAGCAATCACTACTGATTAGCTAGGACGCCTGGTTAGACAAAAGCTCAAAAATATTTTTTTAGAATAAAACACACGTTTTCCATGTCTTAGATGTCACCCCTAATAAAACACGCGTTTTCAACTTATGACCTACAATTAGGGGTGGGCATAAACCCACAACCCATGGGTTTAACCAAACTCAAACCAAATAAAATAGTTTGAGTTGGATAAATTATTAAAATGGGTTAATTTAGGTTTTTATTGAAAAAACCATTTTTTAATGGTTTGGGTATGGTTAACCCATGGGTTAACCATTTGAGTTTTATGAACATGTACGTGTTCTGTTTTTCTCTGCAGAAATAACATGGTTGAATAATTATTTCATCCCCAGTTTTCAGGAAGCTTGCGCTTGATGGACCGCTCACCAACTAGCAGTGATAAGAAAACATTAAAGAGGTGGTTTTTCATAGATAAAAGAGTTGGGTAGAAAAATTCTTTTTCCAGATTAAAGAGATAAAATTGCGTTTGACCCAGTGGGCTGTTAACATCATACAATTAAATTAGTTTATAGAGTTTAAGTAGCTTGCAAGTAATTTGGACCTAATGGAGTTGAAGTCAAATCAAGCATCCCATGTTCTTACTGATCCTGCATCGTTGAGCAAATTGAAGCTTGGCATACATTCTAGGCTGCCTTACTCGCAGCCAGGGGCTTCGTTCTCTGGCAAGTGTACTGCGATTCCAAGGAAAAAGCCTGGGAAGCTTGATGACGTGAGGTCCAATGGATGGTTGGACGCCATGAAATCCTCATCCCCTCCTCGAAAGAAGCTAATCAAGGATTTCAATGCTGATGTTGGTTTAGATGACTTTGATATTGCTTACTGCTCCTGTACTGGGAGTTGTAAACTATTGTAAGGACTCAGTTGATCATGGGATCTTTTGATTAAAGTGCTGCATATGGAATAATTATTATGGATTATTTTGATACTTGATTTGAATGTCTTATCTTATTTTGATTTATATTAACATTATTAGAATTTATACTGTAATATGGTTAATATTTAAGGATGAAGTTATTATGAAATCTATTATTTATAATTTTTTGACTATTTTTTTTCATATTTTAATATTAATTTAATAATTATTGTAATTTTGATATAATTAAATTTATCAAAATAAAAAATATTTTTATTACAAAATTCAAACGAAACCCAAACCAAACCCAAATGGATTGGTTTGGGTTGGGTTAAAAATATTTGGATTGGTTTGAGTTGGGTTTAAATTTTTATGGTTTGGTTTGGGCTGACATAAAACCCAACTCAAACCAGCCCATGCCCACCCCTACCTACAATTATGTGACTTGGGGTATGTGTGATGGAATGGTTTAATAACGTTTGTTAGATGATCAAATGAAGTGCGTAATTTATGAGTAAATGTTATTAAAAAGAAAGCTCACAAATTTAATTATTTGAAGAGATTTTATTAGAAAATACGAAAAGGAGACAAAGGTGCTTCTCAAGAGCAACAAAGCACTTCTTATTCTGTCATTTTCAAACAAAAAAATAGCAAACTCATAAAAGCATGTTATGTCAACTATCCCCACCAGGTAGATCAAGACATTGTCCCAATGTCTAAAAAGAAAGGAATTTTTTTTTATAAAACCACACTTCATAAGCATGGAAGGATAATAAACGTCTGCAAACAAATATAACCAGTATATAAGAAAATAAAAGGAATTACAGATGAAGATTCCATCCAATATTTTATGCTTCTTGCCACGTCTGATCAATCTAGATAAGAAGCAATTGGGTGGGTTTCCAGCTGATATTCTTGCAATCAATTAATTTAATTACTAATAGTTTTGGCATGGACAAGGATTCTTTGTGATAAAGGGCAAAGGAAACAATGCCTCACATCAATATCAAGAAATATCATCAGAAGACTATAGTAATGATTTACATCCAAAAACGCAATAGGTTTTTGGTGGATGTTTAGTTGTGCCTACAATGTAATTATGAAAACGCTTGCAAGGTGTCATGTTGACCGACCAAAGTAATAAAAGCATCAACATGCTTACGAGATTATACCCAAAATTGACTTCCTTTAGTGTGCAACCTATGAGATAGACCTCATTAATCTAGAGTCACCACATAAATGTATTAAATGTATTTTTTGCTCAAATAATATCTCCAAAGCTCTTTGGCAACTTCAACAAAATCTAGAATATGTCCAGAAGTTAATCCACAAAATACATAAATATTATTAAGATGTTGAATTAGAATTGTTGCCATTATGATTCTCTTTCTTTTAAGTATTTATAAATACAAGAAGGTAGTAAATCAATGATAACAATTGTGGAGGTTGGCAATTGTCGAATAGAGTGTCATGAATAGTAAAAGGATGAATTAATCAAATGCTACAAGAAATGTCAAATGAATAAGTCAATAAAGTTAAGGTAAAATAAGAAAAAGAAAAATATATACTGATAGTTGCAATTATGGCTTACAATTTCCTCTAGTTTTACGCCTAGTAATAGTTAAATGTCCTCTATGGGTCAGGATGAGCCCCTAATCTAATTTTCTTAGAAATTGGCAAATAGAGTCTTTTAAAGTTAAATTCCCATGACTAAATTATGCATGTTCATGTTGAAATTGTGTCATTAATCATTGGATTGAACAACTCACTACTTAGGTCTTGCCTAACAAATTTAAATATAATCAACAAGATTATTAGATACATACCCTAAAGAGTGACAATTTGTGTTGCAAGTCCAGCATGCACATTTATAACTAACACCTATCCTCTTAACTTTGTGCTTTTTGCCATAAGTGTTCTTCTCCAAGCTAAGCATGGGAGAAAAAAAATGATATGTAAGAGCTCTTGCTAGGTAATCAAACTTTAGCTCCAATAAGCCAACAAACAACTTTTGGGATTCAATACATTATTAATAGCCTCATTCTTTCAAACTATGCTTCATAAATGTTAATCAAAGAGTGTGGAGAGAGTGAAGGAAAGTTTGAATAGAATTTTTTGATAATTTACGCCATGCTTGCTAATAGGAGTTATCAATTGTTGTAGGA
Source organism: Citrus glauca (assembly GCA_029633175.1). Classification (NCBI taxonomy): domain Eukaryota; kingdom Viridiplantae; phylum Streptophyta; class Magnoliopsida; order Sapindales; family Rutaceae; genus Citrus; species Citrus glauca. The sequence continues at coordinate 13,211,203 of JAQOOD010000004.1, read as the reverse complement.
AAACTGAAATAGCATTGTCATCCACCATTTAACTTGGTAGAAAAATTAAATATCTAATTGGACAAAAAAAATTACAAAACACAAAAAAAAAAACAAAGTAAAGACAGAAACAAGTAATAAGAAGAAACCTAATTTCTATAATAAGTAGGATCAAAGAGATTTATGAAGCATAGTTTTTCAACTAAACACAAAAAACCCAAGAGGAGGGTGAATTGGGATTTTATAAATTATTCAACTAAAGACGAATTATCATGCAAATTTAAAATGAAATTAAAACAATAATAATTAAATCAATCACAATTTAAAAAGATAAGGGAAGAGAGAATCAAACACGAGGATTTTTACGTGGTTCGGCCAATCTTGCCTACGTCCATGCCACCAAGCTTTCTGAGCTTGAGGATTTCACTAAACAAGCCTCCAAGGCTTCAATTGCTTACACTTGACTTCCAAGGTGTCAATAACCTTTACAACAAGAGATTATCCCCAATCTCTTAAACCAAGTGTATCACAATACTTACAATCACTCAAAAAGAAAGATTACAAACTGTTTTTCTCTCACATTATATCTAAGATTAGAAATCAATCCTCAAAGTGTGAATAGATAAAGTAGGAATATGTTTAAAGCTCTTATGAAGATTGTAAACTCGAGTATAAGCTCAATGGTTGTGTTGTGATCAATCCAAGAATGAAATCTTATTGGAACTGTCCATATCCAGTTCATCCTTCGGAACCATATCACATCCCGGATCTGATGAAATAGGATGAATTGAGACGGTATTTTGTAAACCTCGACCAGATCAGAGTAAACAACAATGTCGAATCAGGCCGCTTCAACCGGCGAGTTTAGCCTTGTCAGTGCTCTCAGAAACCAGATCAATTAGGTCTGGAGTCGAAAAGATGGGTTCCTTTTTCGTCTCGCATTTCTCATCGCGGGAAAAGAATCATATTGAAAACGTTCCTAACCCCTTCGTAGAGCTGTGTATTGTAAGTGATCCGAACCTGCCCCCAAACGAGACTAGAAGGAACATGGGAATTAGCACCATTCCTATGAGTGCTTTTGTCTCGAAGAGCCAACAAAGGGGAAGTGAGATGGCTTTCGAGAGGTCTAACTACCACTAGTCACTCTGTTGGTTAGCTGGGAATGAATGTGAACCAATTCTCCCTACCTGCGAGCGAGTAGGCTCACCAACCGAAACAACAAGGATGAACAAAGGAAGGAGCGCCGCTTGCACCCAATCAGTGGTCATAGGCCAGCCAAGGTCGGGTGAGGCCGGAGTATCGAATTACCGCTACATAGACACAATACAATGTCTCACTCTCAGAGGTGGCCCTTGAGTTCATTTCCTTTTGGTTTAATTTTTTTATTTGAATGAGCTTATTTATATTTAGAGCAGAAAAACTAGCCATTATTAATTGTCTGCCCGAAAATGGTTCACCGTTAGCCGTTAATGGTTAACCGTTTACGCTGGTCAAAGTTACCATTGGGGCATATTTCAAATAAACGGTTTGCCATTTATGGTTACTCTTTCGCCATTAACATCCAGAGACCTGCAAGATGAACATCCGTTATCCGTTTATAGTAAACGGTTAAGGATTTGCATGAAGTGACTCTCTGAATGTTATTGGTTAACCGTTTATAATAAACGGTTCACCGTTAGTTTCCAGTAATCATGCAAAATGAACATTGGTTATTCGTTTTAAGTAAAAGGCCATGGCTTTACATGAAGTGACTCTCTGGATGTTATCGGTTAACCGTTTGTAATAAACGGTTTGCCATTAGTTTCCAGTAACCTACAAAATAATCATCAGTTATCCGTTTTAAGTAAACGGCTAAGGACTTGTGTGAAGTCACTTCTCTGGACATTATCGGTTAACCGTTTGTAGTAAACGGCTCACCGTTAGTTTCCAGTAGGCTTTCCATTTTTCCGTTTTTCACTAACAGTTAGAGCTTACGCAAACTTTTGCTCTCTGGTCTTAATCGTTTAACCGTTTAAAAATAACCGGTTCACCGTTTATTTCCAGAAACACATTTTAAACCAGATTTTGCAAATAATCTTTTTCCAATTAAAAATCCATCTTTTATAAGTATGAATGGAGTGGTTTTTTAAAGACATTCATTTATTAAGAAATAACTCTAATATTTTTATCAAAAATCATTTTAAGGTTTGTTATCATCAAAATCAATATTATTAGCATATATATGTTAACAATCTCCCCCTTTTTGATGATAACAAACTCTATTCAATATTTGCTTCTCCCTTAATATGTGCTCCCCTTAATAAGTGGCCAAATTAAGAAATGTTCAATAAAAGGATTTTTGCTCAAGTAAGCATTTTTAAAAGCATTTTAAATTTCCCAAAGTATAAAATATTTTCAAATTCATTCTAAAACTCCCAAAATATCTCTCCCTTCATCATCAAAAAGAAAAAGAGAAAAAAAAATGCAAGTTCGGTTTTGGTGAGCCAAAAAAAAAAAAATTGGGCAGAGTTTTCCCTTAAAAATGAGTAAAACCATTTATACACATGAGAGAAAAACACTTCCAAAAAGTCTTAACAACAACTCCATCACCAACCCAACGACGCCATGAGCAAACCAACACTTCAATATTCAATAATCCACAAGCTTTATCAATCTCAATCAAGTCATCCAACATCAAGAACAAACATAAAACCATGTCATCAAAAGCCATAAATAGCGTATAGAAGTAACAGTAATAACATACATGAAAAAATGCAAACAATCAAAATATGAACTGTATGTGTGAAAACATAACTTAGAAACTATTGAGGTGGTGGAGGAAGAGAAGATGAGCTCCCCAGATCATAGCCAAAGTAGTCGAGAATAATGCGCTGTGCATGGATAATCTCAAGCTAATGATCAATGCTCTGTTGCTGGAAAATCTCAAAATCGGACCGGAGCTGCTGGTGATCACAAGAAAGAGCGTCCAACTGATCAAGAATCAACAGCTGCATACCGTCTGCAACAGGTGGCTGAGCTGGAGCTGAAGGCGGCATAGAGGCAGCTGGCTGTTCAGGAACAGCAGATGGCTGCTCAGGCACAGCTGATGACTCCGGAACATTAGGCGGCTCAGAGGAGAAGGGAATGTCAACATCCATCGCACGCTCTTCAGCGTCAGAGTCAGTGGGAGGCTGAGGGACAAATCGGCGACGTGGAGGAGAAGGATGAACTCCTAATCTAAAGTCAGGAAGCTGATCGGGAGTATAGACATCATTAAGCATCCGATCGTCCTCCAGAGCTATTAAGGTATCCTAGTTTTTGGAGTTTCTGGTTTTAATCCACTTGCCATTTCTCCTAGAAAAACCAATACTAGACATTGCCTCGGGATCAATCTATTTAGCCTCCATATGACTAGTATCACGAAGAGGCACCTAAAAAATATCATAGTATTTTAGTAATAATACTACCATAAGGAAGCAAGCGGTGATTAACCGCGGGAGTACTCAACATGTGCCGCACAATAATATACGTGAGGTTTATAGGACGATCTGAGAGTAGGTTATCCAGTATGCCCACGTCCAATCTCGTGACCTCATCCGAGTGACCATTCCTAGGAGTTACTATGTGCTGTAATATAGAGTGAAGAATATGCACTTGGAGAGGTAAAAGCTGAGACCAAAATGGAAGCATAGAAATCTCATCAGTCAAGTCGTGACGGCGACATCTATGGTCAAAGATAAGGACTTTCCTAGAGGTGTAAATCTTATATCCCTCATTCGAGATACCAAGATACTCAGCTAAATCCATATGATCAAATTCTATTTGCACACCACCAACTTGAGTAATTATCCTATTTTAGTGACTATTGGAAATATCCATGTTCGAATAAAAGACTCACACCAAGTTAGGATAGACTCGTTTATCAAAGTTAATTGCAGACTCCCAAGGTTGAAGCATATCCCGAACACTTTTATCACATACAACTAAGTGACAGAAATCATTAATGTCAACAAAATAGGAGTCAATTACCTTTCGACCTTCGAAGTGATCCTCAAACCGCTTCGCCAAGGGAGGAGTAGGGAAGTGGATTCTAGCAAATTCATTGACTTCCCGTGGTCGAATGGGATTCCTTGGAGGGATGGATTTTCGCTGGACATTGCTCCGAGAAGATTCAGCCATAGAGAAACCCAGTGGAGTGAGAAAGGTGAGAGAGAGAGAGGAAAGTAAATCGGTGATTTGATGAGAAATGAGTAAAGGATAAGATTTTAATGCTCAATTTGGTTGAAAAAGGGGACAAAATGGATCAAAAATGAAGAATCCCAACTCGCGGCGGTTAGGGTTTGGATTTGGGATTTTTTTTGATTTGGGGCTTGATTTGAAGTTATGAATCGGTGAAACTGTTCTAAAGTTGAAAATAAATGATTTTGACGGTTTTATTTGGCATGAAAAACAAGAAAAATAAAAGATTTGAGGACTAAGATAGCTTCGGCTACGCAACAATGGTGAAAATAGTGAAAGGGTAAGTTGGAAAGAGAAGAGAGAAAGGCTTTGAACAATTTTAAAACACGAAATTAGTTAACCGTTTATTTAAACAGTTAAAGGGTAACAGCCAGAGACTAAGAAAGGATAATGGTTAACCGTTTAATTAAAACGGTTAAATGGTAATTGATAAAGGACTATTTGTTAACAAACGGTTCACCGTTTGCAGAAAACGGTGAAAGATTAAACGGTCAGACACAAAGATTAAGTTTCTGGAACAAAACGGTTCACCGTTTATTGGAAACAGTTATTCGTTTTTTTATCTGAATTTTCGCACATTTGAGTTAATATGTGGCCCGCAAATAATAAATTCCCAAATCATTTAATTGATCTAAAAATATTTTATGAGCCATTTTAATGCATGATTTATGAACATGATTTCAAGCAATCAATACACAAAAAAAAAAAAAAAAAACTAACAAGACAAATTCATCATTTGACTAACAAGCTCAAACATTTCATAAACATTAGATCACAATTATAAGTCAATCAATTCAGTACACTCAATAGCATGAATAGAGACATTAATGTGAAAATTTTATCACCCAAGTTCATGCTGAATTTTAAAAAATTGTTCTTCGCAAAGTGGTTTAGTGAAAATATCGGCAAGTTGTTTTTCCGTAGAAATAAACTCTAATGCAATATCTCCCTTTTGGCATGATCTCTCAAGAAATGATATCTAATTTCTATATGCTTAGTTCTAGAGTGTTGAATAGAATTCTTTGAGAGATTTATGGCACTAGTATTATCACACTTAATAGGAATTTGCTCAAGATTAATGCCATAATCTCTAAGAGTTTGTTTCATCTAAAGTGCTTGTGCACAACAACTTCCGGCGGCTATATATTCAGCCTCGGTAGTTGAAAGAGCAACAGAATGTTGTTTCTTGCTAAACCATGAAACCAGTGAGTGTCGTAGAACAAAACAAGTTCCACTAGTGCTTTTCCTGTCCACTTTATGGCCGACAAAGTTCGCATCCAAATAACAAGTTAAATCTATATGAGTTCCCCTAGGATACCAAAGGCCAACATCTATGGTTCCAATCAAATAACAGAAAATTCTTTTAACAACAAGTAAATGGGATTCCTTGGGACATGATTGAAATCTTGCACACAAACATACACTAAACATGATATCGGGTCTACTTGCAATCAAATAAAGTAAAGATCCGATCATACCTCGATACATTTTGATACCCACTTCTTTGCCTTTTTCATCTTTGTCGAGCTTGATGGTAGTACTCATAGGAGTTCTTTTTGCCATTCCATTTTCATAGCCAAACCTTTTGAGTAGATCTCTTACGTACTTGGCTTGGTTTATGAAAATTCCTTCCTTGTTTTGTTTGATTTGAAGTCCAAGGAAGTACTTCAAATCTCCCATCATACTCATCTCAAACTTTTGGCTCATACATGATGAAAAATCTTTACACAACAACTCATTAGTAGAACCAAAAATAATATCATCAACATAAATTTGAACAATAAGTATGTCTTGGCTCTTATGCTTAACGAAAAGAGTAGTGTCCGCTTTTCCTATTGAAAAATCGTTATCCAACAAGAAATTTTTAAGCCTATCATACCAAGCTCTAGGTGCTTATTTTAAACCATACAAAGCCTTGGATAACTTATACACATTATCAAGAAATTTTTCATTTTTAAAGCCAGGAGGTTGTTTCACATAAACTTCATCCATAATATATCCATTTAAGAAGACACTTTTAATATCCATTTGATATAAAATAAAATCCTTATGACATGCATATGCTTACATCATCCTAATGGATTCTAGCCTTGTTACAAGTGCAAAAGTTTCATCAAAATCAATTCTTTCTTCTTGGTTGTAACCTTGAGCTACTAATCTGGCTTTGTTTCTTACAACCACACCGGATTCATCCATTTTATTTCTAAATACCCATTTAGTGCCTATAATGGATTGATGTTCTGGATAAGGGACTAACTCCCACAAATTGTTTCTCTCAAATTGATTCAACTCCTCTTGTATTGCCATAATCCAAGATTCATTATTTTCAGCGTCTGCAAAAGATTTTGGTTCAATTTGATAAATAAATGCACCATGCTCACATGTGTTCCTAAGAGATGATCTAGTAGTAACACCTCGTGAGGGATCTCCTAAAATTACATCCTTAGGGTGAAAGGAAACATACCTCCACTTCTTGGGGAGTGTTTGAGAAGTACCTTCATTTTGCTTCACATTTGGTTCTCATGATGTTCTTTTTGAATTCCATGTGGTGCGTCTTTTTTGTTGTCATTTGATGCTTTTTCTTGTTGTTCTTCTTCTGCATTATCATCTACAATGGCTTTCTCTGTAGAGGAGGGGTTAGATTCATCAAAATTAACATGCATAGATTCTTCTATAACTAAAGTTCTTTGGTTATAAACTCTATAAGCTTTGCTTGAATTTGAATAACCAAGAAAAATACCAACATCAGATTTTGGATCAAATTTACCAAGGTTATCTTTTGTGTTCAAAACAAAACATTTGCATTCGAAAACTTTAAAATAACCAATGTTGGGTTTTCTATCTTTCCAAAGTTCATATGGAGTTTTATTAAGTTTAGGTCTAATCAACACCCGATTTAAAACATAACAAGCGGTGTTGACGGCTTCGGGCTAAAAATACTTAGGCAAAGAATTTTCATTCAACACGGTCTTAGCCATTTCTTAAATAGACCTATTCTTTCTCTCTACTACTCTATTTTATTGTGGAGTCCTACGTGATGAAAATTAATGCTCAATACCAAGGTTATTACAAAAATTTTCAAATGCATGATTTTCAAATTCTCCACCATGATCACTTCTAATGTAAGTAATAGAATAATCTTTTTCATTTTGAACTTTTTTATAGAAAATTCGAAATGCACAATGGCATCATCCTTATTAGCTAAGAACAATACCTATGTGTATCTTGAATAATCACCCACAATAACAAATGCATAATATTTGCCACTTAAACTAGCATATCTAGAAGGTCCAAACAAATCTATATGAAGCAATTGAAGTGGTTTTGAAGAAGAGAAATTATTCTTGTTTTTGACAGAAGTCTTGATTTGTTTTCCAAATTGGCATGCTTCACAAACTCTATCTTTTCGAAAACTGATTTTTGGAAGACCTTTAACTAAATCATTTTTCACGATTTTTGAAATCAAATCCATGCTTGCATGTCCTAATCTTTTATGACATAGCCAACTATCATCATGTGATGCGGATAAGCATTTATCAAGAATAGATGCATATTTTATGTCAATGACATAATCATTACCACATCTATTGTCAACAAACAAGATTTTGCCATCACATGAGTTTTCAATAACACATTTAAATTTATCAAAAATGACTTTGTAACCTTTGTCACATAATTGACTAATCTAATTAAGTTGTGTTTCAAATTCTCAACCAAACATACATTCTCAGTTAGAGTTGAGAATACTTTACCAACATCTCCAATTCCAAGAATTTTTCCTTTTGAGTTGTCTCCAAAAGATACGTCTCCACCATTTTCAATTTTGGTGAAGCTTGAGAACCAAGAATAATTCCCTGTCATGTGTTTTGAACAACCACTGTCCAAGTACCGCTTATTCTTCCCTGTAGAGAAAATCTCAAGTTTTAGGTGCCTAAACATTTTTGGGTCCTTGAGAGTTAGCAATGATTTCTTTTGGAACCCAAATACATTTCATACCATAATATGCATTTTTCTTCACTGCACATGTATTCTTCATATGACCATCTTGATAACAATAATGCCATACAATTTTATTGTTAATAGATGTATTCCTCACAAAATAGCTCTTGTATAATTTTTTGTTTCAAATTTGGTTTATAACCAATGCCACTTTTATCAAATACAAATTTTTATGAGTTTAACAAATTATCCAACATCTTTTGCCCATTTGTAAATATCAAGGCAATCTCATTTGACTCATTGTTCTTTTTCTTGAGCATTTCGTTTTCATTTTTCAACTCATTTATGTGTGATTCTAAGTGCTCATGTATGATGCTAGGCTTCTCATTTGGTAATGCAATTTCATTATGCAAAGTCTTGTACTCTACTTCTAGGCATACAATTTTTGCATTTAGAGATTCATTTTCCTTTTTAAGACATGCATTCTTTTTACCAATCTTCATCAACTCATTATGCAAATCTTTAAAAGCATCATATAATTCATCATAGGTAGGATCACTTACTTCATTGAGGTCATCATCATCTCCTATTGCCATAAGTGCTAGGTTTGAAACTTCTTGTGATCCTTCCACATCACTTGAATCTTCCTCTCTATCATCCCAAGTTGCAACCATTGCTTTCTTCTTGAGTTTGTTGATAAGTGGACACTCCGATCTAATGTGGCCCGGCTTTTTGCATTCATAGCATGTAATTGCCTCCTTCTTCTCCCTATGGTTCTTGAAGTTTTTGAAATTTCTTTGCTCTCCGGTTTTCTTGAAGAATTTTCTAAACTTCCTTGCTAGTATGGCTAGCTCTTTATCATCCGATTTTCTTCCCATTACTCTTATATTTTGAAGCTTTGAGAGCAATGTTTTTCTTCTTCTCCTCATGCCCTTTTTCTCCTACCAAATCTTTTTCATATGAAATAAGAGAACCAATTAAATCATCAAGAGGTAAAGTATTTAAATCTTTTGCTTCCTCAATGGTAGTCCTTTTTGGTCTCCATTCCTTAGGTAGTGACCTAATGATTTTCTTGACTTTTTCGTTATTTGAAAAAGTCTTCCCTAGAGCACTTAGACTGTTCACTATGTCCGTGAATCTAGTATACATAGAGTACACATTTTCATTTTGTTCCAACCTCGCCTACGTCCATGCCTCCAAGCTTTTCGAGCTTGAGGATTTCACTAAGCAAGCCTCCAAGGCTTCAATTGCTTACATTTGACTTCCAAGGTGTCAATAACTTTTACAACAAGAAATTATCCCCAATCTCTTAACCCAAGTGTATACCAACACTTACAATCACTCAAAAAGAAAGATTACAAACTATTTTTCTCTCACACTATATCTAAGATTACAAATCAATGCTCAAAGTGTGAATAGATGAAGTAAGAATATGTTTAAAGCTCTTATGAAGATTGTAAACTCGAGTATAAGCTCAATGGTTGTGTTGTGATCAGTCTTCTTTGAATTTGAATGAGCTTATTTATATTTGGAGCACAAAAACTAGTCGTTACTGACTGTTTGCCCAAAAATGGTTCACCGTTAGCCGTTAACGGTTAACCGTTTGTGCTTGTCAAAGTTACCATTGGGCCAGATTTCAAATAAACGGTTTGCCGTTTATGGTTACTCTTTTGTCGTTAACTTCCAGAGACCTGCAAGATGAACACCCGTTATCCATTTATAGTAAACAGTTAAGAATTTGCATGAAGTGACTCTCTAGATGTTATCGGTTAACCGTTTGTAATAAACAGTTCACCGTTAGTTTCCAGTAACCTGCAAAATAATTATTGGTTATCCGTTTTAAGTAAACGGCTAAGGACTTGTGTAAAGTCACTTTTCTGGACATTATCGGTTAACTATTTGTAGCAAACGGTTCACCGTTAGTTTCCAGTAGGCTTTCCATTTTTTTCCGTTTTTCACTAACGGTTAGAGCTTAGGCAAACTTTTGCTCTCTGGTCTTAATCGGTTAACCATTTAAAAATAACCGGTTCACCGTTTATTTTCAGAAACACATTTTAAACAAGATTTTGCAAAGAATCTTTTTCCAATTAAAAATCCATCTTTTATAAGTATGAATGGAGTGGTTTTTTTAAGACATTCATTTACTGAGAAATAACTCCAACATTTTTATCAAAAATCATTTTAAGGTTTGTTATCATCAAAATCAATATTATTAACATATTCATATTAACACAACCGTCGAAGAATAGTTTGGATCTTTGTCTACTTACTTTAAAATCATTATCATTCTTTGGATTATTAATTTCTACGACCCCATATAGGTATATATATATATATTTTACAACAAATAAGCTATTCAATTTTGACTTTAACTTCCCTAAAAATAAATGAAGACGAGAATTATAAAGTAAAACATTTTGAACAATCTCAAATGTTTTTCGAAAAATACAATAATCATGAAAAGCTTTGGTTTTTACCTTAATAATTCTTGAATTATTATATGTATCATTCGTCAATTTCTTATGCTCATTTAATTTTATTTTACACACATTACCAGCATCATCAACATTTAAATTAAAAATTTTAATAGTCAAAATGGTCTATGTTCAAGTTTAACCAATAAGTTGTAAGGTTTACTATAAACCAAATGACAAGTGACATTCTTAAAGATGTCTTAAATGTAATACAACAAGTCAAAGTGCATTAGTGAGTTGAAGAGAACAATCTTTGTGGTTTGGGTAAACCGTCTTTTTTAAAATTTTTTTTATCTCCCTATTTGCTAATTCAACTTGACCATTTGTTCGAGGAAGATAAGAGATAGCAACTTTATGTGTAATTCCTCGTCTCTTCATTAAAGACTCAAATGATTTGTTATCAACATGCTTATCTTCATCACCAATAATGGCTTGAGTAATTCCAAATCTGTTTAAGAGATTTTTTAAAAGTGAATCTTAGTTTTATGATCATTGTGCCAACAAGGAATCGCTTTAATCGATTTTGAGACATAGTCAGAAGCAACGGAGATATACAAAAATCCAAAAGATGATGGAAGGCACCCCATAAAATCTATTCGCAACAATCAAATATTTTAATAACAAGAATAGAGTTTAGAGGCACCATATCTCACTTTGAGATTTAGTAATTCCCACATGTTTTACAAAACACATGTGAATCTTTAAATAATGTGGGCAAATAGAATCAACACTACAAGATTTTTATAGTTGTTCTTTTAAAGAAAAGTGACACTACACGCTTCGAAATGATAAAATTGAATAACAATAATTACCTCATTGTCAAGTATGATTATGCAAAAAATTTGATCAAAACATTACTGAAACAAGTATGAATTATCTAATAAAAACTTTTCATCTTTTTTAAGAATTTCTTCTTGGCTTGGAAGTTTCAATCAGATGGCATTTCACTTGTTGCAAGAAAACTAACAATATGAAAAATAAAAATATAGCTATGAAAGAATCATTGATGGGGTTGTATTAATTGAAGACATTGTAAGCCTTGATAGGTGGTATGCAACAACATTTTTGACACTTTTTTTTCCTTTGATTGGGAGGTTAAATTCTTGGAATAGCAAAATCAATTGTAGTAATCTTGGCTTAGCATCCTATTTAGACATTAAATATATAATAACAGCATAATCATAATAAATAATAATGAATGAACCAATTAAATACAATTGAAATTTATCTAATTTAAATACTATAAAAAGTAATTCTTTTTCAATGATGGTGTACTTCTTTTGGGTATTATTCAGAGTTTTACTTGTGTAATAAATAAAAAAGAGCTTGTCTTCCTTTTTCTATCCCAAAATATCTCCAACAGTATAGTTGCTAGCATTACGCATTAGTTTAATAGGTAAAGATCAATCAGAGGATTGCATTATAGGCGTTGATGTTAAAAGACTAATTATCTTTTCAAAAGCTTTATGACAATATTTAGTCCACTATCAGAAGGATACAAAGTTGTTACACTCCAAATTCACCCATGGAAACACAAGAGGAAACATCACGTCATTATACTCATTGTTATACTTCAAAAAAAAAAATTGATAAGCATAGTAAATAACCCTCTTTTGAAAAAACTTCAAGTACAAAATTGAACTAGAGTAATCCCTAAGGTTCTTAACAAAACTCCCGTCTTCTAAAATCAAAAGCCACATATCTAATCCGTTTGCAAAATGTTAGAGATGAGGGGTGAGCTATCAACTAACAAGCAAATCCATTTACACTAGTCACAATTAAACATTTTAATACTCATTTTATTATTTGCTATAAGTAATGAATTCATTATATGAGCATTTAAATAATCAAAAACTCCTAAAAACATGTAAACATAAAACATAGTTAGCTCATGCGTCGAAGTTCTTATCATCATTTAGTGTACTGCACCCCTCATTGTTCATAACATAACATTATATGTGCACTACACATCATTATCCAACTAGCTGGTCATAATATAACATAACATCATATAAATTACAATGCACAATGATGCAAAACATTTGAATCCATCTTGCATACTTTTTTCATAAATAACATTTGAAAGTCCTTAAATAACATTTAATCTTCTCTTTAATCATTTAAATCTTTTAATAGAATCCTTGAGAAAATAATTACTTTAAAAGAAATTTCTTAACAAGATTCATTAAAAACACAGACTAGTTTTTCTTTGCAAAGAATGAATAGTTTGGTTTGGTGTAAAACCAAATATTTTGGTTTAGTTGTCAATTCTAAATGGACTGAATAGTTTAAGTGTAAAACCAAATATTCTGGTCTTGTTTTTGGTTCTAAATTTTAAATCCAAAATCTAAATTGAAAAATTCCATAAATTAATTTTAAATTAAAGAAATGCCAAATAGCATTATTTGACATTTGAAAAATCATTATTATCATACATATGCATACACCATAAAATTATAGTATAACCAATCCTAGTTCTAAATGCAAACCAAACCCTTCATTCCTCAGTTTTCTCACATAAACCGTAACCCCAAATCCGATCCTCCCACCCTCACAAATGAAGTCACCAGTCTTAGCACCCAAAATCAAAATCCTCACAAAGCCCCTTCTCTATACAAAGTTATACGAACCCCGTCAAGAAATGACTTGACCCTAATCAATTTATTTTTCAAGATCGAATCTAAACCAGGAATGGAATGAAACCTCGACCCAATGCTTATTGAAAGCACATGTGAAGACGCCACAATCAGCTATGGATGGTTTGATTGATAAGTCAAGAGTTTGAACGCCACAGAAATCTGATTAGTTCAAAGAGTTCATAAAGAACCAAAAAGAATTAACTCTCTCACAAACTGCATCAAAACAACTTCTCTCATGTTTATTGAATACGAGTACTTTATATAGGGTTGATTATAAAAATTTTTGGAAATAAATCCTAACCCAAAAATAAAATCTAAATCTAAATCTTCCCTAATAGGAAAAAATCTAAATCAAATTAAAATCCTAGTAAAAGTAAATAGGAAAGAATTTAAACTAAATTATAATCCTAATCTACGTAAATATGAAAGAATCTAAATCAAACCTGGATCCTAATTGACTTAAATGTCTTACACCAATTAAATGGAAACTAGGCAATTAAAATATAAATAATTGATTTGTTTCCCTAATAGCCTCCTCAAGAAACGAGAAAGTATCTAAAAAAAGAAAATAAGGTATTTTCCTGCCATAATGTGCAAGCCAACTCCTTATTTCATGGAAGTGACTATTTGGAAATTTCAAGAGCCTAAATCATGCATTTATCATGTGCAATTTCTTCAACGATCCTTCATGAATTTGATTGAGCCCAAGTTGCTTGAATCAATCCATTAAGTGCTTCTGTGAATTTATTTGCTCGAGCTCTTGTAACGGGTCTGACAATAACTTGAATAAGATCTGAATATGCCTCATCCCATGCGCTTGTGATAGTTTTATCCTTAATCTCATCATTCCCCTCCTCTTGAAAAGGATTTATCCTCAAATCATCGTCTACATCAAAAGAACTCAAATCAGAAACATTAAAAGTAGCACTTACATTGTACTCACCAGGCAAATCCAGTTTGTATGCATTGTCATTGATCCGTTCCAAAACAGGGAATGGGCCATCCCCTCGAGGTAATAACTTAGATTTCATTCATTCTGGAAATCGTTCATTGTGCATTTGTAACCACACCGAATTGTCAGGTGCAAAGACTAGCTTATGTCGCCTTCGTTGACTTGTTTAGCATATTGCTTAGTTCTCCGCTCAATGTTGAACTTCGCCCTTTCATGTATTTGTTTAACAATTTCATCCTTTTTCTTACCATCTAAGTTAACATGCTCAGAAACAGGTAATGGAGTTAAATCCAATAGGGTTAAAGGATTAAAACCATAAATAATTTCAAACAGTAAATACTTAGTAGTAGAATGAACGGAACGACTGTAAGCAAACTCAACAAGTGGTAAACAATTTTCCCAATTTTTATTTTTTTTAATGATAGTTTGCAACAGAGAAGGTAAAGTTCTATTTACAACTTCTATTTGACCATCAGTTTGAGGGTGACAAGTAGTTGAAGACAACAACTTAGTTCCCAACTTAAATCATAAGGTTTTCTAAAAGTAACTTAAAAACTTAGCATCCCTATCAGAAAGAATTGTCCTGGGCATACCATACAACCTCACAATCTCCCTAAAGAATAGGTCAGTAACATTAGAAGCATCATCCATTTTGTGGCATGAAATAAAATGTGTCATCTTTGAAAATTTATCTATAACCACAAAAATTGAGTCTTTCTATTGTCTAGACCTCAGTAAACCTAGCAAAAAATCCATCGAAATATTAATTTAAGGTGCACTAGGTAGTGGTAAAGGGGCGTATAAGCCATAATGTTGCATTTTCGATTTGGCTTGCCTACAAGTGACACATCTACCACAAAATCTTTCAACATCTCGTTTCATATGTGGCGAATAGAAGTGTTTATGTAAAATTGCTAGAGTCTTTACAACTCCAAAATGCCCTATTAACCCTCTTTTATAGAATTCTCTCACTAACAAATCTCTCAAAGAACAATTAGGCACACACAATTTATTCTCCCAAAATAAATAGCCATCATGCCTAAAGTATTTACTGACTGCGATCACTTCACAAGCTTGGTATTCAACTCTGAAATCATGGTCATCAGCATACAATTCCTTAATATGTTCAAAACCAAGTAGTTTAGCATTAAGTGTTGAGATTAAGACATGCTTGAGGGAAAGCGCATCTGTAATAATGTTTTCCTTACCCTGCTCGGAATGAATGACATATGAAAATATCTCAATAAATTCTACCCATCAAGCATGTCTCTTATTTAGCTTGTGTTGGCCTTTAAGGTGTTTTAATGACTCATGATCGGTGTAAATCATGAACTCCTTAGACTATAGGTAGTGTTGCCACATTTCAAATGCTCGAACCAATGCATGCAACTCATTATCGTAAGTAAGGTAGTTTAAGGCTCCCCATTCAACGTTTCACTAAAGTAAGCAATTGGTCATCCTTCCTACATTAGGACTACGCCAATACCAATACTTGAGGCATCGCATTCAATTTCAAATGTTTTATTAAAGTTAGGCAAAGACAATAAATGAGCATTAGTAAGCTTTTACTTGATTATTTGAAATGCCTTCTCTTGCGCTTCTCCCCACTGGAATCCAACATCTTTTCTTATTACTTTGGTAAACGATGCGGCTAATGTGCTAAAGTCTTTCACAAATCATTCATAGAAACTAGCAAGCCCATGAAAGCTTCTCACATTAGTTACACTTGTGGGACTCGGCCACTCTTGGATTGCATGTCCCTTTTTCTCATCAAGTTGTATACCCCGTGCACTCACAACAAATCCTAAAAATACAAGTTTGTTGGTGTAAAAAGTACACTTATTTAGGTTAGCAAAAAACTTTTCTTTTCTAAGCACATCTAAAACAGATTTCAAATGTACTACATGATCATTTATGTTTTAACTATAAATGAGGATATCATCAAAATAAACAACAACAAACTTTCAAATAAAAGCTCGTAAGACATGATTTATAAGTCTCATAAAAGTGCTCGGGGCATTAGTTAGATCAAAAGACATGACTAACCATTCATACAAACCGTATTTTGTTTTAAAAGCAGTTTTCCATTCATTTCATTCTTTTATTCTAATATGATGATATCCACTTTTCAAATCAATTTTGGAAAATACACAAGACCCATGTAATTCATCAAGCATGTCATCTAGCCTAGGAATGGGATGTCGATATTTTATCGTTATATTGTTAGTGGCTCGACAGTTAACACACATCCTCCACGTCCCATTATTCTTAGGAACTAATAAAATGAGAACTGCACATGGACTTATGCTTTCTCTCACGTACCCTTTTTCCATTAATTCATTAACCTACCTTTGAAGTTCCTTGGTCTCCTCCGAATTGCTCCTATAGGCTGGTTTACTTGGAATGGCTGCACCGGGCACAAAATTAATCTGATGCTCAATCTTTCGGATTGGAGGTAAACCTTGTGGTATTTCCTCAAGAAAGACATCCTTATACTCCTGCAAAACAGAAGTAATAGAACTAGACAAAGTAAGATCAAATTCGTTAGTGTTTAAAAATGTCTCTTTGTACAAAAGTACAATAATTGACTGATGTAAAACAACGCTTTTTTTATCTCACTCACTCTTGCATAGAAATTCTTTTGTTTTCCATCTAATTTTTGGTCAATGGCTGTATTTTTCTTTGGTTTTTCTCTCACATTTTTCTTGGCCTTTTTTTGAATTTCATATATTTTTCTCTCATTTTCTTTTCCTTATTCTCTCTGTAGGCTCACTTGGTCTCTATAAACTACTTTGGTGTCAATGGTACAAGAGTGAAGTTGCGTTGATTAAATACAAATGAATATTTATTGGTTAAGCCATCCTTTTTCATATATCTGTCGAATTGCCAAGGCTGTCCAAGTAACAAGTGTCCAACCTGCATTGGCACTACATCACAAAGCACTTTATCTTCATACTTGCCAATCCAAAAAGTCACTAGTACCTGGTTGTTCACTTTCACCTCTCCATTGTCATTTAACCACTGTAGTTTGTATGGCCGTCGGTGTTTAAGTGTCAGAAGCCCTGACTTCTCTACCATGATAGTACTAGCAACATTAGTACAACTTCCTCCATTAATAATCATATTACATACTTTGTCTTGAATATAGCACCTAGTATGGAAAATGTTTTCCTATTGCACTGCTTTGTCTTCCTTTACTTGCACACTCGAAGCTCTCCTCGCTACTAAAGTCAATTCCCCAAGGGCTATATACTCTTCATCTTCGACATCCTCCAATGGTGGTATCTCATTCTCTTACGTCTCATCTTTAGTTACAATCTCACCATTGTCCCGCAATATCATAACTCTTTTATTCACACATTCACTTGCGATATTCCCCGTGGCTTGACATTTAAAACACTTAATGTCACGTTTCCTAATAGTAGAAGTCACGATGTTACCTTGTGTGTTGTGCTTGGAGGGCTCGGATCTTAGCTTAATTGTAGTAGATGTTTGTGGCCTCTCATCTCGTTTCACATAGCTCGGCTTCCGAGGAATGGAACTCGAACTTGGGACTGCACGAGTGTTACCCCTCCTCTTGAGTTACTGTTCAATCTTGATGGCTTTGTGGACCATCTTCTCAATCTCCACATAATGTTGTAACTCAACCTTATCTGCAATCTCCCGATTAAGTCCTTTTAAAAATCTTGCCATGGTAGCTTCTCTATCCTCTTCCACATTTGCTCTAATCATGGCAATCTCCATTTTTTTATAATAATCCTCAACACTTCGATTACCCTATGTAAAATGTTGTAATTTTTGGCACAAGTCTCGATAAGGTTAGGTACAAAACGCCTTCTTATCAATGATTTCATTTCATCCCATATCTCAATTGGGCGTTCCCTATTTTGCCCTCTGCTTATAATAAGTTGATCCCACCAAGTAATAGCATAATCAAAAAACTCAATCACAACCAATTTTACTTTTTTTGCCTCTGAATAATTGTGGCAGTCAAATATGAACTTATTTTCTTCTCCCATTCAAGGTATACTTCTGGGTAGGATTTTTCTTGAAAAGATGAAATCTTCATTTTTATGCCACTCAATCTATCATCTCTATTCCTATCTATCCTACCTTGTCTATCTCTCTTATAGCTACTCATTGAGTCATTTCCTTTATCATACTCATCCCTATAATAGACATCAATTTCTCCTCTAGTTGGAGCTCTTTCTCTCCTGCATGCTTGGGGAACGGGTTGTGGCTGCCCTACATGTGTGTTCTCTACCTGATCCAAACGCTCGTGGATGGGCTCTAATGCAGCCCTCATCATCCTTTTCATCTCTCCCATCAATGCTTGAATTTGTAAATTTTGAGTAGTTGCGGATTGATCCTTTTCATTTGTGTTTCGTTTTAGGTTGTGAGACATAGCTATTATCTGCAAAAGAACATTGGAAATAATGTGGAAGGACCTCACCTCACTCCCTTACGTGTTTCACTCAAGAAAAATGACCCACTCAATTCCACCAGTGTTTCACTGAAATTATTGGCTTTTAACCCTTTAATATGCTCACACTCTCTTGCCTTTTTCCACTTTTAGTAATCCTTCCTCGGTTCTTATCAAACTAATCAAACAAATATCAAGATTTCAGTAGCAATTGACAAAGATGACAACTAAGGAGAATTTAATTTCAAGAGTAATAAGGCAATGTGTACGAAAGTTGAGTTTTGATTTTGGGTAAAATTTTCACCGATGGGGTAAAACTTGTTTTAGACTTCCAAGACACAAATAATGAAAAAAAAGATTTTAAGAGGAGGTTGGAGTTTCTTTTTTTTTTTAAGGAAAAGGAATAGGTAAACTTGTGGATTTAACAACAAATATGCAAAATTAATTTTAAAAGGAAAGCTTAAAAATATTGTTCATGCAGAACTGTTCACGTAAATATTGTTCACGAGGCACTGTTCGCACAAATACTATTCACGACACTTTTTTTTTTATAGATACTAGAACAAGATGAAAATTCAAACAAGAATAAAAAACAACAAAGATAAATGGATCTAAACTTGGAGCCTAGGCTCTGATACCAAATAATACGAACCCCGTCAAGAATTGACGCGACTCTAATCAATTTAGTTCCCAAAATCGAATCTAAACCAGGAATGTAATGGAACCTCGACCCAATGCTTATTGAAAGCACAAACCTTGATATGTAAAGACACCACAATCAGCTATGGATGGTCTGATTCATAAGTCGAGAGTTTGAATGTTATGGAAATCCAATAAGTTCAAAGAGTTCGTAAAGAACCAAAGAGAATTAACTCTCACCAATTGCATAAAAAAAAATTCTCACGTTTATTGAATATGAGTACTTTATATAGCGTTGCTTACAAGAATTTTTGGAAATAAATCCTAACCCAAAAATCAAATCTTAATCTAAATCTTCCCTAATAGGAAAAAAACTAAATTAAATCAGAACCCTAATTTAAGTAAATAGGAAACTTCAAGAGCTTAAATCATGCATTTATCATGTGCGGTTCGTTTAACGGTCCTCCACGAATTTGATTGAGCCTAAGTTGCTTGAATCAATCCATTAAGTGTTTCTTTGAATTTCTTTGCTCGAGCTCTTGTAACGGGTCCGACAAAAACTTAAATAGGATCTTAATATGTCTCATCCCATATGCTTGTGATAGTTTTATCCTTAATATCATCACAAACCCTAGTCCCCAAAATCAAACATGTGCTTCACAAATCTCAATCTTAAAGGTTTAACCCACAAACCATATTGATGACCCTAGTAGCTAGCGCCTCCACTATTGTGTCTACAATTGCGTTTCTTATTCACTGCTACTTCATGAATTCATCATTTGACTTTCAGCTCTTGCAAATTTCATTTTTACATGTTTTCCTTTGCTTTCTTTTGTTTCTGTTGTTGTAATAGTATAAAAAAATTTTATGCGTTTTCGTTTTTAGCGGTCATTATGTTTGGATTTTATTTTGATTTAATAATTTAAAAATACTCTTTGGTATTTTATTTTTGTTGCTTTTAATCAACTATAACAAAGATTATGGAGAGAATATCATGAAATCTGCAAAGAGTAAATAGCAATGTTTTTAATTTTTTAATAAGTTTTATATCTGAAAAGATCTACAACTATTTGTGTTGCCATAAATCATATTTTGTATTCATTGAGATCCGTTAACTTTGTATACCATTCTGTTGTAAATAAACGGTCTATAGGGAAAAGGGTTTTGCTTACTTTGATCTTTTTGTGGAGTAGAACCCTCCGAAGAGGGAGGATTGTACCACTAAACACTAAAATGAACTCAATCATACCATTAAGAAGAGTGATTTTTAGTTATCTTTGTGGGGTTTCATAGATGGAAAAAACTCACCAGTCTTATAAAGGTATAGAAGGGATAGAAGGATCCCGCTCATGTAGGCGGGTAGGATATTTCCATTTTAGCGTAGGATATGGAAGTACTCTATTTTCAAATGTTTTGTGTTGGAAGCACTCTTCACAATCTTGAAGTCGAGAAAGGTGCACATCCTAACTTAGGAGAAAAGTATAAAAAGGCTACGATGTCTGATCTTGCTTCTACAAATAGGTTTATTCATTAAGAGGAAGACAAGGCTGGACTGGAAGGTAGGTAAGGCTCCTATTTGGTAATGGTTTGGTGCTTTTTTTAGCTCAATTTTTTTGGTTAATTTAAAATCAATACCAATGTAAATTACAATTCCATCAGAAGACATAATATGACCCAAGACAATTCTAAAAATTGTCATGCAATGACATTTTTCTCAATTTAAAACAAGTCATTTTTCTTTCCATAGTTCTAAAACTCTTTTTGAATTATTAAGACATTTATTGAAAGAGCTTCCAAATATCATAAAATCATCCATAAAAACCTCTAAATAATTTTCAACAATGTCATTAAAAATGTTTAGCATGCATCTTTGAAATATTTTAGGAGCATTATAGAGTTCAAAAGGCATTCTCCTAAGGGCAAATATTCCAAATGGGCATGTGAATATGATCTTTTCTTAGTCCTCTAAAGCTATAGAAATTTGATAATAACTTGAATATCTATCAAGACAGTAGTAGTAGGGATATCCTACCACTCTCTCGAGAGTTTGGTTTAAAAATGAAAGGGACAATAGTCTTTTCTAATGGCATCATTTAATTTTTTGTAATCAATGTACATGTGCCTGCTAGATGGGATTCATGTTGGGATTAACTCATCTTTTTCATTTTTTTACAAAACTTACCATAAATTTCTTTAGTACCAGTTATATTTGACTTACCAATTTATAATAAGAGATAAGATAGATAATTCCTATATCTAGTAATTTAAGGACCTTACTTTTTACCACTTCTTTCATATGAATGTTAAGTCTTCTTTACAGTTGATGTGTTGTTTTGGGATTTTTCCTCTAAGTGTACTTTGTGTGTGCAAATTAAAGGACTAATACCCTTTATGTCTTTTAAGGTCCAACTACTTACAGTTTTGTGCTATTTTTATTACAATAGCAACCTACTTTCTTAATCGCTTGTGAGTTGGGAAAAGATTACTACTAGATAGGTTTCTCGATCTCCTAAGTACATATACTTTAATCCTTTTGGTAAACGCTTTAATTCAAGTTTTGGTGCTTCTTTTTATTTTTTCTCTTCAAGTTGTTCCATGTCTTCAAAGTTTAATTAGCCACTATCATTTTTATGACTAAGTAAAATCAAATATAGAGTTTATGTTAGCATTATTACATTATGTTTCCTTACTTGATTCAATTGAACTTGTAAAATAAGTTTTCATAGAGCCTATAAAATCCTTATTCTGAATGTGTTTCCTTAATGGTTGGTCCATTAAGTTTAGTACCTTCATTCTCACTATCTTCATCTTTTTTGTCATGAGGTTGTTTACATATGTTAAACACATTGAGTTCTAATGTCATGTTGCTTAGAGATAAATTCATTACTTCATTCCTGTAATTTATCAAACTATTAGTAGTGGCTAAAAATGATCGATGTAACATGATAGGAATTTTCTTGAATTCATTAGTGATTGATTCAATTTCCAAAATAATAAAATCTACATGATATATGAATTTATTGACACGAACTAATACATCCTTAATTATTTCTTTAGGCACTTTAATCAAATTGTCGACAAGTAAAACAGTGGATGTTGGTTTTAACTAACCAAAATTAAGCTGTCTGTAAATTGAATATAGAGCCAAATTGACTCTAGCACAGGATTAATAGTCCTTAATAATCCAAAAGATAGTTAGATAACCAAGATTCTTGTATTTCATAGCATTATTAGTTTGAGGAATAAAACTTACCTGTTTGCCTAGAAAGCTTTCTTTTGCACATTATGTTTCGTTCTAACATAGAACATATTGTTAAAAAAATTTAGCATAAAATGATACCTATCTAATGACATCTTGCAAAGAAATGTTGACATTCACCTGTTTGAAAACTTCATAAATCGCAAGATTGTGCTTTGATTTCCTTAGCTTGAGCAGTGCTTCAGGGAATGGAAGTACATGTGGGGAGTTGGTTATTTCTTTATTAGAAGAAGGTTGATTAACCTCTTCTTTATTCTTTGAAATTATCTTTTTACCATTTTATAAGGATCAATAATGCATTTTTCGATGACTTGACTACCACGAATGGTTATAAACGATTTGACTTGACTCATATTTTGGTTTTTTATAATACCTATTTATAGGTATTGTTGACTCTTGGGATTTAGTTTTAATTGAGAAGGAAGCTTTTTTCATGAATGGTGAAAGTTGATGCAATTTTGGAGATATTATTTATTAAAATCGTTAAGGTTTGCACGGTCAGTTATTGATGGACTCTTATTATCTTCAACAGTTTTCTTGGTGGTGGAAGATGAGTTGGGTAACTTTAGAATTTTAAAAACTCTATTGTGCATGGGGAGGCGTTGTGAAGTTTGTGCATGATTGCCATTTATTCAACTAATTATTGGTTGGTTTATTAAATCAAAGTTATACCTCTATCAGTATGGATTAGGATTCAGCCTTTTGAAATTGTTTATGGCATTCACTTATTCGTACAAACTTTCTTGAACATATATCTTGAACAACTATAAAAATGATATGAAATATCTTGAACATATTAGTAGTTGCAGACTAATCCTCTTCATTTGTGTTTCGGTCTAGGTTTTGAGAAATGGCTAATATTTACAAAAGAAAGTTAAAAATAATGTGAAAAGGACCTCACCTCACTCCCTTACGTGTTTCACTTAAAACAAATAATGATTCACTTAATGCCACTCTTGTTTCAGTCGAATTAATTGGTTAATGCTCAATGAAAGTACAAACTTGGTATGTGATGACACCATAATAGTTATAGATGATCTAATTAATAAGTCAAGAGTTTGAAAGCCACGGAAATCCAATAAGTTCAAAGAGTTTGTTTAAGAACCAAAGAGAATGAAGTCTCTCACCAATTACATCAAAATTGATCTTCTTTGTTTATTGGATGTATGTACATTATATACGGTTAGTTAGAAGAATTTTTGGAAATAAATCCTAATCTGAAATCAAATTGAAATCCAAATCAAAAGTAAATATGGAAAGAATCTAAATAAAATAAGAATCTTAATCTAAGCAAAAATGAAATACCTATATGAAATCAAAATCCTAATCTAAGTAAATAGGAAAAAAATCTAAATAAAAATTAGAATCATAATCGGCTTAAGTGCCTTACTTCAATTAAAATAGAAACTCGACAATTAAAAGAGAAATAACTTATTTGTTTCTACCATCTAAGTTAACATGCTCAAAAATAGGTAGTGGAGTTAAATCCAATAGGGTTAAAGGATTAAAACCATAATAAACTATGAACTTGAGTCTAGAGAAAATTCATCTACCATCGATTAAAGTTAATCGATCTACGAAAGAGGCTAAGAGTAAAGAGCACAGTATAGATGGGGATAACCTATCTCCTGATTCTTTCAAAGACAAATTAATGAAGGAGCAGCAAGCTATAGAGAAGGAAATAATGGGCAAGGATGAGGAGTTGAAGGTTGATATAAGAGATGTCATAGTTGAAAAGAAAAGAATTCTACCATCCATCTTTTTCTCCCCAAAGATCCATTCACATTTAGCGAAACCTTGGCAGTCAATGGTGGTTGTGAAATTATTAAGAAGGAATAATGGTTATAAAGTTCTGTGTAGTCGTTTGGAGGCCTTATGGGGTATGTCTCATGGTCTCTCTATGATAGATCTGGAGAATAACTACATCCTAGTTTGCTTTAAAACATTTCAGATGCACAACACGTGCTAACTCAAGGACCATGGATTGTGCTTGGCCACTATTTAACGGTTCAACTGTAGTCACCTCATTTTGACAGTGCAAAGGAGAAGATTTCTTCAATCGTGGCCTGGATGCGTCTCCCTAGAATGCTACTCCATTATTATCATGAGAAGGTGCTACGTTTGTTGGGACAAGTAATTGGAAATGTAGTTCGCATTGATTACAATACTTAGTTAGCTACTTGGGGTAAGTTTACTAGAATTGTTGTTGAAGTTGCTTTGGATAAGCCTTTGTGCTCTCAATTTCTCCTCAACGACAAGATTCAAAAAGTTGAATATGAAAGCTTATCCACCATTTTCTTTCATTGTTGAAAGTATGGTCATCTAAATGTTTCTTGCCTTGAGAAAAGAGGAATGAAGCACCTTCTTATGTAGCTGCATCTGAAAGTCTATTGAACCAGTGGATTAGAGCCCTAAAGATGACAAAAAGGTCATTTTTGACCCGTTTGAGCCTTTCTAACCATCCATATTATAAAGTATCCATAGTTAACCCCCTTGAATCTATATATTAAAAAATATATTTTTTTTCTTTGGTAACCTATCATCTTATGCCACTCCAACGTGGAATATCACCTTATATCTTATGTTTTTTGCCACCCAATTATGTTTGAAAATAGGGATGATTATGTATTCTTGAAAATGGCACTATAAAGAAAAATAAATAAATAAATAAATAATAAATAATATAAAAAAAGAAAAAAATCCAAGTGAAAAGCACGTTACAATCTCCAAAAGTCCTATATTTTGCAAACATATGTTTTATTTTTCCTATTATCCCTTCTTTGTTAGCCATGTCCCTAGCCTACGTTACATCTTAGTATAAGTCCTTTTTTACTTTAGGGAACTATAGTATGAAGTAGAAATTGGTAATATGGATTAGAAGATGTGGTGACGAAAACAAATTGGTTTGGCTAGTAATTCCCTAGACTTGAGATCATTTTATTTATAAATAACAGGCATTATCCTTTTATTTTGATGAGTGTGTGATATTGTTTTTGCTATTCCCTCAATCTACCACTTCTTAGAGTGACTATTTTTATTAGGTTCATTTTTTTAAGAGAGTCAGTCTTAACCGTGAGATTTTGGGGTTCGACATATCATCCTTAAAAGTAGCTTGATTAATGTAGCTCTGAAAATTGATCACTTTGCATGATTTTACTTGACTAATTTATGCAGGTGTGATTTTCTTTAGGCTGAAGATAATGCTTATACTTTTATTTGATTGTTGTCATTAATCTGATTAAACAAGCAACCACAATTTTCAAAAAGAAAAAAAAGAGAGAGATTTCAATTTGGGTTTCAAATTTGCTAAATTTGTATCAATTAAATTGCTAGGGCCTAGTAATAAGTTGGTTGGGAGATATGATTGACAGTAAAAAAATATACATTTAATAAATATAAAATTATCAAATTTTCACTTACAATGTTAATCAAAGCGCTCATTATTCTTAAATTATCTTAATACTACCCTAATAAATTTTATATTAAATTCATTTACAGTGTGTTAATTTTTATATTGTAAATATTTCAGGAATAAAGAAGAAATTGGAACTGAAAATAGAAAACAAAGAAGAATTGCTAAAGATATTTGGAATGCATTATTGAAGAGATGTAATTAATAAAATAAAGGGATATTATCATTTTCCTACCAAAGTTATTCTGACACATCATATCAGTACCACAGTTTGGTAAAAACATCATTCTACCATCAAACGTTTAAACTGTTAGCATTTTCCCACCATTCCGTTAACTAAATAAAAATTATGCCGACATCATGAGGGCATTTTGGACATCTCATGTAGAGCCAAAACGTTGCGTTTTGCAATTGTAAGAAAACAACCAATTTGGACATGGAAGCTCTTGAAATCGAAATCAATCCCCCTCTCTCTCGTTTCTTGTTCCATAAATCAAAATAATGTGTTTATTTTTGGGGTAATTTTTTAATTAAATAATCTTTTGTTGTTCTTCCTTTTTAAAGGGTAAAATCGTCTTGTCATCTTTTAGGGTAATTTTATAATTAAATCGTCTTTTTTTGTTCTTCCTTTTTAAAGGGTACAATCATTTTTTATGCTCTAGGGGTAAAATTGACTTTTTATGCATTTTCCATTAAATATTAACTAAGTTTTAACGGAATGGTGGGAAAATGCTAACAACTAAAACGTTTGGTGGTGAAATAATGTTTTTACCAAATCGTGGTACTGATATGATGTATCAGAATAACTTTGGCAGAAAAATAATAATATCCCTAAAATAAAATAAAAAATAAAAGAAAGGAATGTGAGCAAACGAACTCGTGATAGTCAGGTGGCCACTTTGCCACTTGACTACCACGCATTTCTATCTATATATATTGTTAAAAAAATATAAAAGAAGATGGCATGATCAGTTGCTAGAAAAGGCAAGAATACAAAGACGGAAGGAAAGGGCTGGAGAGAAGAGAGGACGCTGAGATTGAGACTTAAAAAAGCTTCTTCTTTTATGTAGTTCATTCTCTTGTAGAACATTTTAAAAGTCTGTGAAATAAAATGAGGGTTTTTTTTTTTAATATGAGTGGTCAATTTCTAAGTTAAGGTAAAAGGTGAAGATGAAGGGTTTAAATTATTGAATTAATTACTTTCTCAAGTGAGTTTTAAAATTTAATTTGTTAGTTCATATTTTTCTTCTTTACCGGTTTCTTTTATATTATGTTCATTTATAAATCTAGAACTTCTTGGATTTATATGGTATTTTGATCTAATATCAACACACTAATATAATTGTGACATATTTGGTACTTGATCTCATATTTATCCACATTAATGGTATAATAATTGTCTTGGAAGAAATACAAAATATAAATATTGGAGAGTTTTATGACCATAATTTGAAACTCGAGAGTGGATCCCGTAACTTTAGCAATTTTTTGATTGGTTCCCATTAATTTCTTTTTCTGCAATTAATTTTTATCTAATAATTTACTACTAGTTTTTTTAAATTCTCTGTGGTTGGACCCTAGACTCATTGAGTTATATTATAATTAGAGAATCTTATACTTGGGAATAATAATACTTTTCAATCATGATGATAGGGTGTGTGAAGCTTATTAATTTGAAAGGCAAATCAAAACTTCTTTAAAAAACAAAAATCACGTCTCTACTTCAAAACACTTTTCTAGATACACTTGGGAATTGTTCTTAACTAATGAGAATGATGCCTTTGCTGCTTTTAAAATTTTCTGTAAAAAGGCTTGAAATGAAAAATGGTATTTTTTGCATTAGAAATGATCATGGTGGAGAATTTGAAATTTGTGAATTTGAAAATTTTTGCAATAACTTTGGTATTGAACATCAATTTTCATCACCAAGGACTCTATGGCAAAATGGAAAAGTTGAGAGAAAGATAGGTCTATTTAAGAAATAAATATGACTATGTTAAATTAAAATGCTTTACTAAAATATTTTTAGGCCAAAGCCATCAACACTACTTGTTATGTTTTAAATCATGTGTTGATTAGACCTTATCTCTCCATAAAACTCCCTATGAGATTTAAAAAGATAAAAAAAACTCAGTATTGACTATTTCAAAGTTTTTGATGCAAATGTTTTATATTAAATACAAAAGACAATCTCAGTAATTTGATTTAAAATCTGATGTTGGTATCCTTTTTGGGTATCCAAATACAAGCAAAACTTATAGAGTTTATAATAAAAGAACCTTGGTTGTAGAAAAGTCTATGCATGTTATATTTGATTAATCTAATTCTTCCTCTATAGAAAAAGTTATTGTTAATGATGATGCAAATGAAGAATTGTGAAAAGATAATTCTTCAAAAGTAAACAAGATAATTCACAAGGAGAAAATCAAGAGGAGCAACAAGAATAACAAGCTAAGCAAGATAAGACTAAAGGTAATTTTCAAACACTCCCCAAGGAGTGGTGTTTATTCTCATCCTAAAGACTTAGTCTTAGGCGATCTTTCATGACATGTAACTACTAGGTCATCACTTAGAAATATTTATGAACATACTACATTTATATTTCAAATTAGACTGAAATCAATTTTCAATGTGGAGAATAATAAATCTTGGATTATGGCCATGCTGGAAAAGCTAAATCAAATTAATAGAAATAATGTGTGGAAATTGGTTCCTAAACCAAAACATCAATTTGTAATAGGCATCAAATGGGTATTAGGAATGAAATGTATGAATCTCGTGTAGTAAGGTCTAAAGCTAGACTAGTGGCTCAAGGATACAATTAGGAAGAAGAAATTGATTTTAATGAAACATTCGCTCTTGTAGCCAAATTAGAATCCATTATGATGCTCTTGGCATTTGCATGTCATAAAGATTTTGTTTTATTTAAAATGATTGTTAAAATTACTTTCTTAAATGGTTACATTATCTAAGAAATTTATGCAAAACAACTCATTGATTTTGAAAATGAAAAATATTCAAATCGTGTTTATAAGTTGTCTAAATCTTTATATGGTTTAAAGCAAGCCCTTAGAGCATGGTATAAAAGGCTTTGTAAATTTCTTTCGGAGTATAGTTTTTCAATGGAAAAAACAGATACTACACTGTTTATTAAATATAAAAATTAAGATACACTCATGTTGAAAATTTTGTTAATGATATTATCTTTAGTTCTACTAATAAGTCTTTATGTATGAAATTTTCATCTTATATGAGTAAAGAATTTGAGATAAGCATGATGGGAGAATTGAAGTATTTCCTTTGACTACAAATAAAACAAAACGAAGAAGGAATCCTCATCAATCAAGCCAAATATTTGAGAGATTTACTCAAAAGATTTGGATTTGAAAATGTAAAGTCTAAAAGCGCTCCAATGAGCTTAATAATCAAGCTTGAAAAGGATAAAAAAGATAAAAAAAAACAAGTTGATTGGATCTTTACTTTAGTTGATTACTAGTAGGCTCGATATCATGTTTAATGTATGTTTATATGCAAGATTTCAATCATGTCCCAAGAAATCTCATTTACTTGCTGTTAAAAGAATTTTTCGTTATTTGAGTTAGACAATTTATCTAGGTCTTTGGTATTCTAAAATGACTCATATAGATTCAACACATTATATGGATGTTGACTTTGCTGGATACAAAGTTAATATGAAGAGTACCAGTCAAATTTGTCACTTTCCAGGTCACTTACTTGTCTCTTGGTTTAGTAAGAAACAAAATTCAGTTGCTATTTGAGCTATCAAGGCTTAATATATTGTTGCTGGCAGTTTTAAGCCACAGGGATGAAACAAACACTTAGAGACTACATGATTAAACTTGATCTTACGCTTATCATGTGTGACAATACCAATGCTATAAATCCATCAAATAATCTCATTCAACATTTTAGGGCCAAGCATATAGAGATTAGCCATTATTTCTTGAGCGGTCATGTTAAAAAAAAGGATATATTGTTTGAAATTTGTTTCAATTGAAAAACAACTTGAAGATATCATTACAAAACCCTTAGTAAGGATCAATTTATCAAAATTGACATGAACCTAGATTATGAAATTTGCACACTAACTTGTCTAATATATATTGAGGATATTTATTGTGTTTGTATGGTTGTTTTTGTTGATTGTTTTTAACTGATTTTGAAATTTGTATGCTTATACATGTATTGATGAATCATGCATTAAAAATGGCCTTTAAGACATTTCTTGTGTTAACATATATGTATTCATAATAATAATTTTGATGATAACAAATAAGATTAAGAATGATTAAGCTTTTAGGGAAATTATCAATCGTATACCCTTAGTTTACTTTGCTATCGAATTTACTACAACACTTTCAGGGTATATGACAAAATATATTTGCCGCCACCAAACCATTAGTTGTCGTTTAAATATAATGACGTTAAAATGATATTTTTCATATGATATAAGTAATAATTTAAGGGTATATAAGTGATAATAAGAGATTTGAAGGGTATAGAAGTGATTATTTTCAAGGGTAAAATCGTCAATTTACTATAGTTCCGTTAACTTTCAAATGACAGCTAACGGTTTAGTGGTCGGCAGATAACTTTTGTCAATTTAAGGTAGACAATTGATACACCCTTAAAGTGTTGAAGTATTTTTTATAAAAGCACAAATTTAAGTATACGAATGATAATTTTCTAAGCTTTTAGAAGCTCAAATTATTTTTTATACCTTTTAAATGAATCATTATTTTGATAATATAAAGATTTTATACTTCAATGAAAAATGATTCTATGAAATTGTTTGTTTTTTAAGTTCATGGTCTAATTGAAAAAGTTTTGAAAACTTTGAAATCGTATTGCCTGAAATTTTAGAAATTGACTTACTTGAAAAGTTTCATAATGTTTGGGCTATAGTATAATTACAAAAAGTTTTGGGGTAAAATTATAATTTTAAAAAATAATTTCACTGTAGCAAATGACTAATCGTTTAGGAGAAAACAACTAACCGACATCGAACAAAATTGGAGTTTAGTCTCTAGACACTAATAGCGATCCGATAATTTGAATTTGGGCATAACGGTCACTTGATCAAGTCGAAATGGTGATCTGATAAAAATTAATGGTGATCCGACTTTGTGCAGAAAGTCAATAACGACTAGTTTTTAACTCCAACTATAATAAAGATGCATTAGATCCAAATCAAAGTGAATCCAACAAATACCAAAGATCATATTATTGAGAATACAATATTTCTTGAGCTCTAATTTGTTTATTCATTCTTTCAATCACACCTTGGGCATATATTTGTACACGCATAAATTGTGTATGAGAAAAATCTTGTATTTGAGAAAGTGTGAGTGTAGGAAACACTTGGGTTAAGAGATTTGAGATAATCTCTTGTTGTAAAGGTTGATTGATACCTATGAAATCAATTCTAGAAGTTCTTGAATCCTTGGAGGCTTAGATAGTGGAATCCTCAAGCCCGATAAGGTTGGCCGCGTGGATGCAGGTGAGGTTGGCCGAAACATGTAAAAATCTTTGTATTTGAATCTCTCTTCCCTTACTCTTTACAATTTGCTTGGTTTATTTATGATTATTTTGAATAAGATTTGGATTAAGTTTTGTTCAAGCATTGCATAACTTTTAGAAACTCAATTCGCCCCCTCTTGGGTTGTATAGCTAGTATTTCATTTGATATAAAGAGTAAAATGCTCTTGTTTAGACTTAACTATTTAGAGTTAAAGATTAATGGCAATTCAAAATGATTACACATTTAGGGAATGACAGTCCACCATCAAACTACCATATTTTAATGGAAACAACTACCCGTATTGGACAACTAGAATGAGAATTTACTTGCAAGTATTAGATTATGAAATTTGGGAGGCTGTATGTGATAGTCCATTTATACCTATGACTAAAAAAGAAGTAGGGGAAGATATTTCAAAACCTTCACGGGAATGGAATGAATTTGAAAAGAGAAAAGCTTTTTTAAATTCCAAGGCTATGAATGTCTTGTTTTGTGCACTTGACAAGAAAGTGTTTATAAAAATGTCTAGTTATGGAAGTGCTCATGAAATTTAGAACAAACTTGAAGTTGTTTATGAAGCACAAATCAAATGAAAGAGTCTAAAATTAGTACATACACTCGAAAATATGAATTGTTCCAAATGGAACAAAATAAAAGTGTGTATTCTATGCATACTAGATTTACGGACATAGTGAACACTCTATAAACCATAGGAAAATCTTTTCGAATAGCGAAAAAAGTTAAGAAAATTATTAGGTCACTACTGAAGGAACGGAGACCTAAGCGAAACGCCATTGAGGAAGCCAAAGATTTAAATACCTTACCCATTGATGATTTGATTAATTCTCTTATTTCTTATGAGGAAGACATGACAGCAGAAAAAGGCAATAAGGAAAAAAAAAAGCATTGCTCTCAAAGTCGCAAAACATGAGAGTGGTGAGGAAAGCAAATTGGATGATGAGGAGATGACTATATTATCTAGGAGATTCAGAAAATTCAACAAGAAAACTAGTGAGCGGAAAAAATTCAGAAACTACAAGAATCAAAAGGAGAAGATGAAGGCAATCCAATGTTGTGAGTGTGAGAAGCTTGAACACATACGATTAGAGTGTCATTTCCTCAACAAGCCTAAGAAAAAGGCAATGGTAGCCACATGGGATGGCAGTGAAGAGGAAACAAGTGAAGATAAAGAACAACAAGAAATGTCTAATCTAACTCTTATGGCAATTGGGGATGAATCATTGGACAAACTTAATAAGGTTAATGATCCTACTTATGATGAATTATATGATGCTTTTAAAGAATTGCAAGATGATTGGATAAGAATAGGTAAAAAGAATGTATTCCTTAAAAAAATGCTAGAAAATTCAAATGGAAAGGATGCTTTACAAAAATGCAATAATTCATTAAATTAAAAGATTAAAGGTTTAAAATTAGATAATAAAATGTTGCATGATAGAATTGCATCATTTAAAAGGTAAACAAAGTAGTTCATATGAGCATGAAAAATCACATGTTGAAGAATTGATGAAAGAAAATCAAGTGCTTAAGAAAAAGAGTAATGAGCTCAATGAAATTGTATTAAAATTCACAAGTGGTCAAAAGAATTTAGAAAAATTACTTGGCACTCAAAAATGTGTGTTTGATAAAGGAGAACTTGGGTATAAGCCTATCTTGAAACAAAAATATTATAAGAATTATTTTGTTAAAGCTACCTCCACAAGTGATCATAAGATTGTTTTTCATAATTGCAATGGAAATGGTCAACTGAGTTATAAATGCCATTTTAAAAGAAATGCATATTATAGAGTAAAATGTGTTTGGGTTACAAAAGAAACAATTGCTAACACTCAAGGACCCAAAAGTATTTGGGTACCAAAGGGAACAATTTGAATATTTTTTGTAGGTACTATAATCAAGAAATGGTAGAGAGTTCCTTGATGAAAGATTGTGAGAATAATCACTTGATCATGATCTAAGAGAAAATTATGAGGTAAGATGATTTAATTGTTTCGGTAACAATTCTTGACATATTGATTTTATTGAATGGACCATGATGGATGCATAATAGCTTGAATTCACGAAAGCATGCTTGTATGTTTACATAATTGAATTATTATTGTGTGTAATCATGATGCATCAATAGATACATATGATGGTAGCATGTTAACTTATCATGATGCATTTGTTTGATTTTGATGATTGTATGATCTTTGATTTCATCTTCTTAATTGTCTATCATCATATTTCATGTCATTTATTCATCTTGCTTAGTTGTTCATCACACTCTCTTCAAGAAGCCAAACACAAACATTTATCTCATTAAAATACATCATCTTTATGTTTTTCTTGCTTGTTTGATATTTCTAAATCATTGTCCATCACTTAAACATTAATTGTTCATAACCTATGTGTGTGTGAATTCTTATGCCATTGATTGTGTTATATCATCATTCATTTATATATTGGTATAAATGACTTATTGTACTTATGAATTTGATCAATTATTCTTTTAGCTCATAATGATGGCTTATCTTAATAGTTATATTGATTTTGATGATCTATATATTACCATCATGTACTTATGTTTTGCTTAAGTTTTGATGATAAATAATGTTCTTTGATGATTACGTTGTATTTGATGAAATTTGATTATATGAGATCTATGATTGGTGAATGGATTCATTTTTTGTACTTTAATGGAGTTCAATCTGAACGAAAGATCAGACGTCAAGGAAACCGCTTCTTTTTCGCTTCAAGCAGATTTCGAAGTGACGTATTACATTACTTGCTTTAAATGATATCGAAAGGGGAAGAAATATATATACTTCGAGATTTTTAAGCATATGAGATTTTTTAAGTTAAATTGAAATGTCATATTAGATCTTTGATGAGTTCAGTTGTCTTGATTTCTAAAACGTAATTAGTAATTATGGAGTTTGGATAGTTGATAATATGCTCTTTTGACTTTTGTATGTCTTACTTAGTCTATTACTTGTTTTCTTGATTATTATTAAAGGGTGTTGTCTTAGCAACTCTATTTAGTTCTTGTTGCTTCTATTTTGGATAATATGGATTTTGAACATTTTTATTGTCCAAAGGGGGAGACAAATTAATATACCATTTTGATGATGGCAAAGGGGGGAGAATAACATGCACTTTAAGCATTCTTTTGATGGTTGATATGTGATTATGGTGATGATTTTGAGATATGATGATGATTTGATTCCATGGTTGTTTTATATGTTGATTTTATGTTATGAGTTGCTAATTTGGTAATTGATGAAATGATGGTTCATGATTTTTTCATGGTTGATGGATTGTGTGAGAATTTGTGTATAGAGTTGGTTTGTATGCTGATTTATAATAATTTGAGAATGATATTACTAAATTTGTATTTAAAGTGATGCTTGTTGTTAGGGAGAAATTCAATCGAAATTTCTATTCGGACAACATGGGTAACGAGTTTGCTACTCTTTTTCCTTTCTACTAAGTTTTTCTTTCTTACGATGAAGGGGGATAAGAATACATGTATTTAAATTTGATAATTTAGCTAATTGAAAAATTTTTTAAACTTATAATATAATCAAGGGGAGCTTACATTTAGGGGGAACAATTTGTGCAATCATTCTTTAAAGACATGAAAGGCTTGTCATCATTAA
This sequence comes from Citrus glauca, assembly GCA_029633175.1. Classification (NCBI taxonomy): domain Eukaryota; kingdom Viridiplantae; phylum Streptophyta; class Magnoliopsida; order Sapindales; family Rutaceae; genus Citrus; species Citrus glauca. Next base: position 13,176,065 of record JAQOOD010000004.1, on the reverse strand, counting down.
AAAAGGGGAGATCTTGTGCATTAAATAATTGCGGAACTGAAGAATTGTTGACTAAAGATAAAAATAGATGTGCCAAGTGATCGTTAAAATAAACAGCTAGCCATTTGTAAATAAACGGACAACCATTTAAAAATAGAAACTTATGGAATGAAATTTTTTTGTAAACAGTTAACTGATTAATGATGATGACTTACAATTTAAAAACAGAAAGGATAAAGTGTTAACAGTTAATCGATTTATCTCAACAGATAGCCGTCTTCAAGGTGAAATTTTTTTGGTCAATAACGGTTAATCGATACATATAAACAATGAACTAATTGTGTTTTAAAAGGTCTCTGACTTTTAACGGTTAGTCGATTTCATAAAATGGTTTGCCGATTTCATGCGATAGGTCACTATTTATAGGTTTTCTGCTTCATTTTTTCCTAAGGCTTTAACTATTTCTCTTTCTAGTGACTATACTATTCTACATCTCTCTAAAACTTTCTTTGATCTTCTTACAATATTGAAGTTTTTAAACCATTTCAAATCACCATAATTTCATTTTTTTTCATCATTCAAACACCATTTAACCCTCAAAATTACAAATTCTCAAATTAAAACCCTAAGTTTCAACTGAACATCTCTCTTTAGAAGACCTAATTTTCTTTTATTATAGAATCAAATCAACGTATACATTTTTTCGCAAACCTATTTTCTTCATCTAAATTGGTCCAAATCTTCTCAAATCACCAATTTTACAAATTCACCATTAAATCATCCATGGGTGACGGTGGAAGTTCATGGGTTGGCAAGAGGAAAAAGCAAATGTTAAGAAGTCTAGTATGTCCTAGAACAGTCCTTGAGTTTGATAGAACTATTTTCCAATCCCTTCCTCAACCAAATGATTCCACTCTAGAATTATATCCTGATAGGTAATTTCTTCCTACTATGTTGATATGGATAGTTTTGATGAACTTTCTATATGTTGTAAAAGTATTAGGTGGTTGTTAGAAATTGCGTGTTAGGAGAATGCTTTGAGCATATGGAGAATGTATATCCTAATCTTTTGAGAGTATTTTATTCGAAAATAGAGATCTCTGCCTCTAGAAAAATAAATTCTTACTAATGTGGGTGGAGTATCGATGCAATTTAATATGGGAATCTAAATTCGATTTTAGGAACTAAGAATAAGGGTTTAAAGATACATACTTCTAGGAAAGAACTTATGTTTGATTGTTTTCTCTATGTTAATGTAGATCTATAACACCATAGGCAAATCTCACATCGGCAAAGCACAGGAGAAATGCTGGGTTTATAAAGGGTGATCTACATCCTAATTGGCAAGACACGTTTTGAGGTGTATAGGCACCCCAAGAACAAAACCGTGCGGGTCTTGTTGAGGCCTAAAACGAACACTATCTTGCCAAGTCTGGGTTAGGTCGTAACATTATGGTATTAGAACGGCTCCGCGTGCCCTTTTGAGTGATGGTAGGGCAAACCTCAGCGGGGATGCTGAGTCCCCAAGGGGGTGTATATAACACCCTAAGCGAATCCCACATTGGCAAAGCACGGGAAAGATGCTGGATTTATAAGTGGTGATGCACACCCTAATTGACAAGCCGCTTTTTAAGGCGTATGGGTCCCTAAGAATAAAACCGTGCGGGCTTTGTTAAGGCCCAAAGCAAACAATATCTTTTCAGGTCTTGGTTGGGTCTTGACAAGTTTAGAACATTTGTAGACATACTGACCTTTTTAATGATATTTGTTGCCTTTCCTCTCGTTCTCAACTATTATCTTTGCAGGTTCGAGTACTTTATAGCATCCTTCAGCATGTAGTTACTTCTAAGAACAAACATTGTGATGAGATTATTCCTTTGGATGTTAAGTTATTAAATTGTATCCTCTATCGTCAACTTGTTAACCTTGGGTATGTGATCATAAGACATGTGTTGAGTACTCTTGGGGTCAGTAACATGTTGCTTCCTTATAGTAATATCATTACTAGGATCTTACAACATTTCAGAGTACCTCTTCACGACACGGTTTATAAGGAATCCAAAAAGTTAGAATAGAAAAGAGGCCATTGCTGCATTAAGATTTCATAGGAGGAATGGGCAATGGGTTAAGACCACCTGAACTACGAATCAAGAAAGCCTACACTACTAGAAAATAATCCTTTTGCAACAACTTTTTTTAGCCACGAAGCAAATTTTGTGCCCTAAAATGACATTTAGACACTAAACATTGTATCATGGCTAAAGTTTGTGAGTGAAATTATAAAGATTAAAGTTATCCATTTGCCACAAATCATTTGTGGTTAAATACATTTTTTTAGCCACGAATATGAAGTTCGTTTCTAAAAGTTTGCGAGCACATTGAGAAATTTCGTGCCTTGCAGTTAGGCACAATATTAGTCACGAAATTTTGTGACTAAAGATTATAGTTTTTGCCATGAAACGTTTGTCACTGAAAAATGTCATAGGCCATGAAATAACTTTGTGGCTATATATATCTTGTTTTTGGCCACGAATACTTTTTTTGCTAAAGAGTTTTATCAGCCATGAAATCAAATCGTGGTTATATGTACTAATATAGCCACAAAATATTGGTCACAAAAATAAAAATATTGGCAACAAATTTATTCGTTGTTGTACAATGCTTTAGCCACAAAATCTGGTAGCCAAAATGTACATTCATAATTTTATTGTCTAAATTTTTTAGATAAATAAATTTTTATATTTTTATAAGTTATTTACAACATATTCATAATATATTTCTAATAAATGATTACCTTAAATTGTGTTACATATATAATACATTAGACTAATAGGATATATAATGTGATAGGCTAATAAGAAATTATCTTCGATTGTTTACTTCGATAATTGGTTGGACTAATTAATACAACTTAATTTGAGAAATTGAATATTAATTGTAAGTTTGGTCTGTACACATATCTATATAATAATATACTTAATTTATACACATATCAATAACCTTTGAACTTATAAGTATTGAATTTTGTGTTTGTGTTAGTATTTAACATAAAACAAGTATAAATATTGAACTTATAAATAGTTGTAAATGGTTTGATACTTAATGTAAAAGGAAAAGAGTAAGGAAAGATTACCATCTTACATCTATTAATGTGACTCGAACATGGTATATTAAAGACCCTTTTGTTCTAGCATCTCAAACACGACAAGTAATGTATATTAATGATCCTAAACTTGCCAAAGGGTGGAAGGTAGTGGAGAAAGTACAACATAGAGGTGTCAGATATTCAAGAAAAAGATGAAGTAGTTGAAGACACACAAGAACAGGAAGAGTATCAACAAAGTGACTCAATTGGAAATGGGGTTTTGAAGGTCCAACAAGATGATTTGGATGTAAATTTATTTAGTAGAAATGATGTTGCTCCAACTAAGGTTAATATGGAAGTTCTACAAATGCCAAGTAATTGAGCCAATGATGTAGATGATTTCATTTGTGATTCTGAAAATGAGGCCAAAAATGAGGATGATACAAGTAATATAGATAATTATTGAGAGTTCATTCGAATTAGAAGATGATGCTGATGTTGAATAAGAAATGTAATAATTTTAATATTTAATTTACTAATATTATGCTCTACAAGTCATTATCTTATTGTTTTATTATAAGTATAAAGTAATATATAACTAATAATATTATATCTCTATTTTAGATGGCTCCAAGGAGAAACAAACGACCTCAATCATTACCTTCATCTTCAGATGAGAGTCGTGCTGGTGCTGCGTCTGCAAGTACCATTTCAGATCGTCATAGTAGCATAGGTAACAAATTAATTCATTTTTTTTATCTTGTTTGTAATTTGCATTTTGATTTTTTCGTCAGACGTATGTAAACTCAAATGCACTTAAGAAAAAGGGTCGTGGTCCTACACGAGGTGTTGGCCTAGATTACATTGCTCGAGTCTCAGGTTGAGTGGCTTTGACAATCTCAGCTCAACATAAGAAAGCCACAAGGCCACTTGCATCCAAACTATCTAGTGAGTGTGGTGTCATCGTTGGCACCCATGCTCCACTTAAGGTTGAGCTGTGGAAGCATATCCCTTGAGACGACAAGATGATAGCTATTTAAACCACTTTTCGTAAATTTAGGTTTTCTTTATTTATCATCTTTAACTAAGTGATTTGTTTCTTTTGTTATTTACAAGATTTCTTTTTATTTCACTAATTCAGAATAGAAGACACTTGGACTTAGAGCAAGAGCATGTGGTGTTTTATGACAATGATATCATGGCTGATTGTTATCATAGTCATCGTTACAAGCTAAAACTAAAATATAATGAGTTCATCGGATGAGGAAGGACGTAAACATCCCCCAAGGAATATTCTTTTGATGTTTAGGAGTACTTATGTGATATTTGGTGCAAAGAAGAATATTAAGTATAAATTTTAATATAAATTTATCATTTTTGTTTCTTGAGAAATGTCATTTGAGAAGTCTATTTTTGGAAATGCTGAGAACAAAATAAGTACAGCTTGCACAAGATATAGCTTGTGTTAAGTATGGTAGTTGAGATTTTGATAACATGGATATCGGTGTGTTATTTAAATATTAGGCTGCTTTTTAGGTTTTAATTATGAATTTGTGTTAAGTTTGACTTTAATGTTTTGTTTTGTGGTTCTCTCTTTATCTTTGAGCTATATTTTCTTCAATATGTAATAATAAGCCTAACTTTATTTGTGGTTGTTTCTAAATTTTATGGTTGATTTTGTAAGTTTTTCTAATTACAAAGAATGTTTGTATTATTTATTTTATTAATAAAAAAGAATTAGAAAGAATGTATGTATGATTTCTTTAATTATAAAAAAGAATGTTGTGCTGATGATGGCAACAAACCTGTAGCAAGTGTTTTTATTTTATTTTTTGGAAACCAGCAAGTTATTAGAATCAAAAGAGATTGAATTTGATTTTTGCAACTAGCATACATGGATCTGTTTAAAAATTGTTGGCCATTTGTATTCTCCTTACATTAGCATGCTATTATTGTTTTATTTATTTATTAGGCCAACAAATGTAGAAAGTATAAATTGTAAGGCTAAAGATACAATACATAAACCTTGAATGTTTAGCTAGCTTTTAATTCTCTCAATTTACTATCTTGTTACATTATCTCTTCCAAGAGTTGTTTCTTAATTTTTAGCCTTTGTTTTTTTTTTAGACTAGGTATAAGAAAAATGCTGAAAATAGACAGAAACTCCCACACAATCATTGTAGGGATCTAAGGTAATAATCTTCCATTGTAAATATTTTTTATAAATCAGTATTATATGTTTAAAAAATATAACACGATATATATTTTTTAAATAGTGTAACGAGAGCGATAAAAAGCAAAGCTTCCCTGATTCATTTCTTTCTACTCACTATAGCAACCAAATGAGGACAAAAAAATATTTCTATGGCAAAAAATAATAAGCCACAAAATTTGAGTGTTTTGCACACAATACGTTTTGTGGCTAAATGACATTTTTCTTGTAGTGCTAATAGCCTCGAGGATGACAGAGTCTTCAATAATGTCAACTCAGACGATCAATAACCAGATTTTAGAGTAGGAGCTAGACCTTAAGTACCTTGTTGAGTGGCAGCAACACAAGCTGAAGAGACTGAGGAGCTGGAGGGACTAAACACTAGTGAGCATCAAATTCATATCAACAAGTTTTTTGCGTCGTTGTCGGGGAATGATTGTTTATTGTGATTTGTGCAATTAATTTTAAAAGTGATAAATGTTGATTTTATTTTAATTTGCTTATTTTACAGGAAACGCTTGCATGCACAATACAAACCTGTTGAGTTTCAATTTGATCCAGAGATTGAAATTACTGCAAAAAGATTAAGAAAAGAGCATAAAAATTCAGCAATTGCTATAACAATTGATGACTTACAAGATGAGAAAAACTTGAACCCTTTTGGAGAAATACAACTAGTTAATGGTCAAGAAGATTAGAATGGACAAAATGATATGGGACAACCAAGAAACAACAATATTAAATACATGGCAGACGATAGAGATAGAGCTATTAGAGACTACGCCGTGTTGACCCCTCAAGTTATGCATCCTGGAATTGTCAGATCTGAAGTGCAAGCTTCTAATTTCGAACTCAAACTAATGATGTTTCAAATGTTGCAAACAGTGGGGCATTTTAATGGGTTGCCTTCAAAAGACCCTTATCTTCACCTCAAATTATTCTTAGAGGTAAGTGATGCTTTTAAAATTGCTGGACCTTCCCAGGATGCAATGAGACTCAGACTTTTCCCATATTCATTAAGAGATCGAGCACGAGCATGATTGAACTCCTTACCACCATACTCCCATCACAACATGGAATGATTTGGCTGATAAATTCTTGATGAAGTACTTTCCACCAACCAAGAAAGTAAAATTGAGGAATAAAATAACATCTTTCCACCAACTTGAAGATGAAAGCTTGTACGATGCATAGGAAAGATTTAAAAAGTTACTTAGAAGATGTCCTCATCATAGTATAGTTTATTGCATGTAGATGGAAACTTTTTACAATTGATTGAACCCAACCATTAGATTAATGGTTGATACTTTAGCAAATAGAGCTTTGTTATCTAAATCTTACATTGAAGCTTACGAAATTTTGGAAAGAATTCCTAATAACAATCATCAATGGCCATCAACTAGACATGTTGTAATAAGCAGAGCCGCAAAAGTCTATAATGTGGATGCATTTATAGCATTATCAGCCTTAGTAACTTCACTAACAAACATGGTTAAAGCCATAACCAGCGCTCCAATAATTGTCCAACAAGTTGCTGAGGTTTCTTGTGTTTATTGCGGGAATGGGCACTTGTTTGATAATTGTTTCGAGAATCCAACAGCACCCAAACTTCTCATGGAGCATCTAGAATCAACCTACTGCAGCATCCGATGAACAAAACAGATCTGCATAGCCACTAGGATTTCATCAGTAGAATCAAGGACAAAGAACCACCAATAATGATAAAGTCAATTCTCTTAAAGCTTTGCTTAAAGTATATATTGTGAATAATAAAGCAATTGTCCAAAGCCAAGTTGTAACCTTGAGGAATCTAGAAAATCATAGTGGACAACTTGCAACAATATGAAGTAACAAACCTCAGGGTAGTGTACCTAGCAGTATAGAAGATCCGAGAAGGGAAGGCAAAAAACATTGTAAGGTAATTAACTTGAGGTCTGGAAAATATATTGATATTTCTGCTGATATGCTAAGGAAAATAATGGAACCTAACTCAACCCAAGAGGAAACTCAAGTTCATGAAGAGCTACAACAATCCATTTGTCAATATACTGGTGAGATTAGCCAAGCTACAACAACTGCAGAAAGAAATAATTCAGTGTTTGTTGAAGAAGAAGCTGTAGCACCACTAACAACAAACTAGACAAGATCAAAAGAACAACAACCTACGCCACCTGCTGCAACCCAACAGTTTAGATACCCACCACATTTCCCATAAAGATTTCAAAAGCAGAAACAAGATAAACAATTCAGTAAATTTCTAGAAGTGCTAAAACAATTACATATTAACATTCTTTTTGTGAAAGTATTGGAACAAATGCCAAATTACGTGAAGTTTTTTAAAGATATTTTAGCAAGGAAAATAAGGCTTGGAGAATTAAAATTGTTGCTCTAACACAAGAATACAGCCATATGCTTCAAAATAAAATTCCTTAAAAATTGAAAGATCCAGGTAGCTTTACAATTCCATGTTCTATTGGAACTAGGTATAATGGCAAAGCACTTTATGATTTAGGGCAAACATCAGTCTCATGCCCCTATCAGTGTTCAAGCAATTGGGAGTGGGCGAATGCAAACCAACAACAATGACTCTACAGTTGGCTGACATATCTCATGCATATCCTGAAGGAAATATTGAAGATGTGTTAGTAAAGGTGGATAAATTTATTTTTTCAGTGGATTTCATTATGCTAGATTTTGAACCAGACAAAAAAGTGTCAATTATTCTTGGTAGACCTTTCTTAGCCACTGGAAAGACCCTCATTGATGTGCAAAAAGGAGAATTAATCATGAGGGTGATGATCAATAAGTCACATTCAATGTGTTGGATGCTATGAAAAATCCCAATGAGATTGAAGATTGTAATTTCATCAGTGTTGTGGACATTACTGTAATAAAAATGTTAAACAGTTGCTGCAGTAAAGAAGAGATCAAAGCTAATAACTTTAAAGAGCTCAAAGAAGAAGATAAAACAGTAGTACACATAGCATGACAAGGAGAAAAGCAGCCAGTGAGACATGACAGACTATTTGAATCTCTAAACCTCTCAAATAGGGAAGTAAAACCATCTGTACCATCGGTTGAATCACCCCCACTTTATAATTGAAAATATTACCTTCATATTTAAAATATGTTTATCTTTGTAAGAACAATGACTTGATGGAGATTTTGCATGGATTATAAGAAGCTGAATAAGGCCACAAAGAATGATCATTTTCCATTGCCCCCTCATAGATAAATGTTAGACAAGCTTGCTGGAAAAGAATATCTGAAATACTAATAAGGCAACCCAAGAGGGGGGTGAATTGGGTTTTTAATAATACTTACACTAAAAATAAATTATCAAGCAAATCTAAAACGAAATTAAAAATAGTAATAAATGAATCGATCACAAATTAAAAGATAGAGAAAGAGAGAATCAAACACAACGATGTTTACGTGGTTCGGCCAACCTCGCCTACGTCCACGCCTCCAAGCTTTCCGGGCTTGAGGTTTCCACTAAGCAAGCCTCCAAGGCTTCAATAGCTTACACTTGACTTCCAAGGTGTCAATAACCTTTACAACTAGAGATTTTCCCCAATCTCTTAACCCAAGTGTATCCCAACACTTACAATCCCTCAAAATAAAAGATTACAATTTGATTTTCTCTCACACTAAATCAAAGATTACAAGTTGATGCTCAAAGTGTGAATAGATGAAATGAAATTTTATTTCTAGCTCTTGTGAAGATTGCAAACTCGAGTATATGCTCAATGGTTGTGTTGTGATCAGTCTTCTTTGAATTTGAATGAGCTTATTTATAAGTAGAGCTGAAAAACTAGCCGTTATTTGCTGTCTGCCCGAAAACGGTTCACCGTTAGCTGTTAACGGTTAACCGTTTGTGCTGGACAAAGTTACCGTTACGCCAGAATTCAAATAAACGGTTTGCCGTTTTTAGGTTACCCTTTCGCCGTTAACGTCCAGTGACCTGAAAAAGAATAACGGTTATCCGTTTCAAGTAATCGGCTAAGGCTTTGCACGAAATGACTCTCTGGACGTTATCGGTTCACCGTTTGCAAATAAACGGCTCACCGTTAGTGTACAGTAACCTGCAAAAGAACAACGGTTATCCGTTTAAGTAAACGGCTAAGGCTGTGGGTGACATTACTCTCTGGTTGTAATCGGTTAACCGTTTATAAATAAACGGTTCACCGTTAGTTTCCAGTAAGCTCTTTATTTCCGTTTTCACTAATCGGTTAGAGCCTAGACAACCCTTTGCTCTCTGGTGGTAATCGTTTAACCGTTTATAATTAAACGGTTCACCGTTAGCGTCCAGTAAGCTATCCATTTCTGTTTTTCACTAATCGGTTAGAGCCTTAGACAAACCTTTGCTCTCTGGTCGTAATCGGTTAACCGTTTAGAAATAAACGGTTCACCGTTTTCTGCCAGAAACATATTTTAAACCAGTTTTTGCAAAGAATCATTTTCCAAATTAAGATCCATCTTTTATAAGCATGCAAGGAATAGTTTTTAAGACTTTCATTTATTTAGGAAATAACTCCAATAATTTTATCAAAAATCATGTAAAGTTTGTTATTATCAAAATCAATATTATTAACATATTAATGTTAACAATCTCCCCCTTTTTGATGATGACAAACTTTTGTTCAAAACTTGGCTCCCCCTCAATATATGGCTCCCCCTTAGTATATGGCCAAATTAATAAATGACCAATAGAATGATTTTTGCTCAAGTAAGCATTTGAAAACATCATCATTTTTTGAAAAACTTTTCCCATTTATATCATTTTTAGCTTTGTCAAATCATTTTCAAAAGAAAAACTTGAGGTTTCTTCTTCCAAAGTTATAAGTTATCTCCCCCTTCATCATCAAAAAGAGAGAAAAAAAAACAAGTCTGTGGGTGAGTAAAAATTTGGGCAGAGTTTCCCCTTAAAAATGAGCAAACCAATAAGATACATGAGAGAAAAACACTTCCAAAATTGTCATTTCAAGTAACTTCATCACCATCTCAACAACTTCATGAAGCAAAACAAACACTTCAATAAGAAAAATCCATAATTCATATCAAGCGTAACCAAGACATCCAATATGAGAAATAAACATAATATCATGGCATCCAAATCCATAAGTAGCATATAAAAAGAAATACACATGTCCAAATGCAAATAAAAAGATAAAACTGTTTGTGCGAAATATAACTCAGAAACTAATGAGGCGGTGGAGGAGGAGAGGATGAGCTGCCCGGATCATAGCCAAAGTAGCCGAGAATGATGCGCTGAGCATGAATAATCTCAAGCTGATGATCAATGCTCTGCCGCTGGAATGTCTCAAAATCGGATCGGAGCTGCTGATGGTCTCGAGAAAGAGTATCCAATCGCTCGAGAATCAGCTGCATGCTGTCAGAAGCAGGTGGCTGAGCGGGAGCTGAAGGTGGCACGGAGGCATCAGGCTCCTCGGGAGGATCAGAAGGCTGCGCAGGTGCAGTAGATGACTCCGGAAAGGAGGATGGCTCGGACGCAGGAGGTGGCGCAGAGGCAGATGGAATATCAGCATCCGTGGCACGCTCCGCAGAGTCAATATCAGCAGGAGGCTGAGGAACAAATCGGCGACGAGGAGGAGGTGGCTGAGCCCCTAGTCTAAAGTCAGGAAGCTCATCAGGCCGATAGACATCGTTAAGCATCCGATCGTCCTCCGGAACTATCAAAGTGTCCCGGTTTTTAGAGCTACTAGTTTTGATCCACTTCCCATTTTTCCAAGAGAAACCGATACTTGACATTGCCTCGGGACCCATCCGTTTAATCTCCATATGTCCAGTATCAATGAGAGGCACATGAAAATAGCGAAGTATCTTGGTAATAATACTACCATATGGAAGCAGGCGGTGATTAACCGCAGGAGTACTCAGCATGTGCCGCAAAATAATATAAGAGAGGTTTAAAGAACGACCTGAAAGTAGGCTATCGAGGATGCCCACGTCTAACTTAGTGACCTCATCCGTGTGACCTCGCCTAGGTGTCACTATGTGCTGCAAGATAGAATGCAGAATACGGACTTGGAGAGGTAAGAGTTGAGACCGAAAAGGAAGTAGGCAGATATCATCAGTGAGGTCTCTACGGCGACATATATGACGGACTGCATCCGTGTGCCGAAAATCGTCGAACCACAAAATTTTCCTAGATGTGTAAATCTTATGGCCCTCATGAGAAATACTAAGAATTTCTCCTAAATCAACATGATCGAATTCAATGGGAATACCGTGGACTTGAGTAACTACCCTATGCTGAATGGTATGAGAGATATCCATGTTCGAGTAGAAAACTCGCACCAAGTTAGGGTAGACACGCTCAGCAAAATTAATACCAGACTCCCAAGGCAAAAGCATATCACGAACAGTGCTATTACACACACTCAAGTTCCGGAAATCATTAAGATTAACAAAGTAAGTGTCGATTACCTTTCGCCCATCGAAGCGGTTCTCGAACCGTTTCGCTAAGGGAGGAGTGGGAAAGTGAGTCCTGGTGAATTCAGAGACTTCCCTAGGCTGAAAGGGGTGAGCTGAAGGTGTGGATTTGCGCCGGACACGTCTCCGAGAGCTTTCAGCCATGGAGGAGTGAGGTGGGATGAACACAGGCGAGAAAGGAAGAAATTAATCGGTGGTTGGATGAGAAATGAGTAAGGAATGCGAGTGTGATGCTCAATTTTGTTGAAAAAGGAACAAAAATGGATCAAAAAAGCATAAACTCAACTCGCGGCAGTTAGGGTTCAAATTTGGGAAATTTTGATTTGGATAAAGATTTTCGGTTTTAAATCGGTTAAAATGCTTAAAAAGGATTAGGAAATGATTTAATCGGTTTGTTTTGACACAAGAGGCAAGAAAAATGAAGATTTGAGGAGAGAAAAAGCTTCGGTTGCGCAGGTATGGAGAAAACGGTGAGAGGGTAACTGGAGAGGAAGAGGAGAAAGGCTTGGAATAGTATAAAACCGAGAAAACGGTTAACCGTTTACAATAAACGGTTAGAGGGTAACGAACAGAAGCTTAAGAGTAGAAAACGGTGAGAGCCTAAGCACTTAACGGTTAGAGGATAATGCTTTAACAACTTACTGCCCGAAAACGGTAACCGTTTGCGGCAAACGGTGAAAGAGTAAGTGACAGACACAAAGCTCTAGTTTCTGGAGCTAAACGGTTCACCGTTTATGAGAAACGGTTATCCGTTTATTTTAACAAAATTTTCGCACACTTTATTTTAATATATGGCTAGTAACAAATAGATTCCCAGATCATTTAATTGATCTAAAAATATATTATGAGCCATTTTAATGCATGATTTATGAACATGTTTTCAATCAATGTATTCTTACAATCAAGAAATAACATATCAAATTCATCATTTAACAATCATTCTCAAGCAATTCATGACCATTGTTTCACAATTATAAAGCAATCAATTTAGTACACTCAATAGCATAGATAGAGACATTAATGAGAAAATTTCATCATCCCAAGTTCATGCCGAATTTTAAAAAATTGTTCTTCGCAAAGGGGTTTAGTGAAAATATCGGCAAGTTGTTTTTCAGTTGAAATAAACTTTAATGCAATATCTCCCTTTTGAACATGGTCTCTTAAGAAATGATGTCTAATTTTTATATGCTTGGTTCTAGAGTGTTGAATGGGATTCTTTGAGAGATTTATAGCACTAGTGTTATCACACTTAATAGGAATTTTTTCAAGATGAATGCCATAATCTCTAAGTGTTTGTTTCATCCAAAGTGCTTGTGCACAACAACTTCCGGCGGCTATATATTCAGCTTCGGTTGTTGAAAGAGCAACAGAGTTTTGTTTCTTACTAGCCCATGAAACAAGTGAATGTCCTAAAACAAAACAAGTTCCACTAGTGCTCTTCCTATCCACTTTATGACCAGCAAAATCCACATCCGAAAAACATGTCAAATCTATATGAGTTCCTCTAGGATACCAAAGGCCAACATCTATGGTTCCAATCAAATAACGAAAAATTCTTTTAACAGCAAGCAAGTGGGATTCCTTGGGACAAGATTGAAATCTTGCACATAAACATACACTAAACATGATATCGGGTCTACTTGCAGTCAAATAGTGTAAGGATCCGATCATACCTCGATATATTTTGATGTCCACTTCTTTACCTTTTTCATCTTTGTCAAGTTTGATGGTAGTGCTCATAGGAGTGCTTTTTGCCGTTCCATTTTCATAGCCAAACCTTTTGAGTAGATCTCTCACGTACTTGGCTTGGTTTATAAAAATGCCTTCCTCGTTTTGTTGGATTTGAAGTCCGAGGAAATACTTCAACTCTCCCATCATACTCATCTCAAATTCTTTGCTCATGCATGATGAAAATTCTTTGCACAAAAGCTCATTAGTAGAACCAAAAATAATATTATCAACATACACTTGAACAATAAGTATGTCTTGGTTCTTATTTTTAACAAAAAGAGTTGTATCCGCTTTTCCCATTGAAAAATTGTTATCCAACAAGAAATTTTTAAGCCTATCATACCATGCCCTAGGAGCTTGTTTTAAACCATATAAAGCTTTAGAAAGCTTATACACATGATTTGGAAATTTCTCATTTTCAAAACCAGGAGGTTGTTTCACATAAACTTCCTCCATAATGTATCCATTTAAGAAAGCACTTTTAACATCCATTTGATATAGAATAAAATCTTTATGACATGCATATGCTAACAACATTCTAATGGATTCTAATCTAGCTACAGGTGCAAAAGTTTCATCAAAATCAATTCCTTCTTCTTGGTTGTAGCCTTGAGCCACTAGTCTAGCTTTATTTCTTACAACCACACCAGATTCATCCATTTTATTTCTAAATACCCATTTAGTCCCTATAATGGATTGATGTTCCGGACAAGGAACTAATTCCCACACATTATTTCTCTCAAATTGATTCAGTTCCTCTTGCATAGCTATAATCCAAAATTCATCATTTTCGGCATCCGCAAAAGATTTTGGTTCAATTTGAGAAATGAATGCAGCATGCTCACATGTGTTCCTAAGAGAAGATCTAGTGGTAACGCCTCGTGAGGGGTCTCCTAAGATTACATCTTTAGGGTGAGAGGAAACATACCTCCACTCCTTGGGGAGTGTTTGAGAAGTACCTTCATTTTGCTCCACATTTTGTTCTTCATGATGCTTTTCTTGAACTCCATTTGTTGTGTCTTCTTGGTTGTCATTTGATGCTTCTTCTTGTTGTTCTTCTTCTGCATTATCATCAACAACTCCTTTCTCCGCAGAGGAGGGGTTAGATTCATCAAAAGTAACATGCATAGATTCCTCCACTACCAAAGTTCTTTTGTTGTAAACTCTATAAGCTTTGCTTGAATTTGAGTATCCAAGAAAAATACCAACATCAGATTTTGAATCAAATTTACCAAGATTATTTTTTGTGTTCAAGACAAAACATTTGCATCCAAAAACTTTAAAATAGCCAATGTTGGGTTTTCTATTTTTCCAAAGCTCATATGGAGTTTTATTAAGATTAGGTCTAATCAACACCCGATTTAAAACATAACAAGCGGTGTTGACGGCTTCGGCCCAAAAATACTTAGGCAAGGAGTTTTCATTCAACATGGTCCTAGCCATTTCTTGAATGGACCTATTCTTTCTTTCTACTACTCCATTTTGTTGTGGAGTCCTAGGTGATGAGAATTGATGTTCAATGCCAAAATTATTGCAAAAATTTTCAAATGCATGATTTTCAAATTCTCCACCGTGATCACTTCTAATACAAGAAATAGAATACCCTTTTTCATTTTGAACCTTTTTATGGAAAATTCGAAATGCGTCAATGGCATCATCCTTATTAGCTAAGAACAATACCCATGTGAATCTAGAAAAGTCATCCACAATTACAAATGCGTAATATTTACCACTTAAACTAGCATATCTAAAAGGTCCAAACAAGTCTAAATGAAGTAATTGAAGTGGTTTTGAAGTAGAGATATGATTCTTGTTTTTGAAAGAGGTTTTGATTTGTTTTCCAAATTGACATGCTTCACAAATTCCATCTTTTTGAAAACTGATTTTTGGAAGTCCTTTGACTAAATCATTCTTCACAATTTTAGAAATCAAATCCATGCTTGCATGTCCTAATCTTCTATGCCATAGCCAACTATCATCATGTAATGCGGAAAAACATTTTTCAAGAGTAGATGCACATTCTATATCAATGGTATAAACATTACCACATCTAGTTCCCACAAACACAGTTTTCCCATCACATGCATTTTCAATAACACAACTTGATTTATCAAATACAACTTTATAACCTTTGTCACACAATTGACTAATGCTTATTAAATTGTGTTTCAAGTTTTCAACCAAGCATACATTCTCAATTAAGGTTGAAGATACTTTACCAACATTTCCAATTCCAAGAATTTTTCCTTTTGAGTTGTCTCCAAAAGATACGTCTCCACCGTTCTCAATTTTGGTGAAGCTTGAGAACCAAGAATAGCTCCCTGTCATGTGTCTTGAACAACCACTGTCCAAGTACCACTTATTCTTCTTCTTCTTCAAGCCCTGCAGAGAAAATCTTAAGTTTTAGGTACCCAAACCTTTTTGGGTCCTTGAGAGTTAGCAATGATTCCTTTTGGAACCCAAACACA
The DNA here is from genome assembly GCA_029633175.1 of Citrus glauca. NCBI lineage: Eukaryota > Viridiplantae > Streptophyta > Magnoliopsida > Sapindales > Rutaceae > Citrus > Citrus glauca. Next base: position 13,160,134 of record JAQOOD010000004.1, on the reverse strand, counting down.
TTTCATACCATAATATGCGTTTCTCTTTACTGCACATCTATTTTTCATATGACCATCTTGATTACAAAAGTGACATGTAATTTTATTGCTAATAGATGTATTTTTCACAAAATAACTCTTGTAGAGTTTTTGTTTCAAATTTGGTTTATAACCAATGCCACTTTTGTCAAATACACATTTTTGTGAGTTTAGCAAATTATCCAACATCTTTTGCCCATTTGTAAATTTCAAGACAATCTCATTTAGCTCATTACTCTTTTTCTTGAGCATTTCATTTTCATTTTTCAGCTCATCTATTTGTGATTCTAAATGCTCATGTATGATGTTAGGCTTCTCATTTGATAATGCAATTTCATCATGCAAAGTCTTGTTTCCTACTTCTAGGCATACAATTGTTGCATTCAAAGATTCATTTTCATTTTTAAGCTTTGCAATTTCCTTCTTAAGACATGCATTCTTTCTACCAATTTTCATCAACTCATTATGCAAATCTTTAAAAGCATCATACAATTCATCATAGGTAGGATCACTTACCTCATTAAGATCATCTTCATCTCCTATTGCCATAAGTGCTAGATTTGAGACTTCTTGTGATCCTTCCTCATCACTTGAATCTTCCTCACTGTCATCCCAAGTTGCAACCATGGCTTTCTTCTTGTGTTTGTTGATAAGTGGACACTCCGACCTAATGTGACCGGGCTTCTTGCATTCATAGCATGTGATTGCCTCCTTCTTTTCCTTATAGTTTTTGAAGTTTCTGAAATTTCTTCGCTCTCCGGTTTTCTTGAAGAATTTTCTGAACCTCCTTGCTAGCATGGCCAGCTCTTCATCATCTTGTTCACTCTCCCCATCACTCTCATGTTTTGAGGCTTTGAGAGCAATGTTTTTCTTCTTCTCCTCATGCCCTTTTTCAGCTGCCAAATCTTCCTCATATGAAATAAGGGAACCGATTAAATCATCAAGAGGTAAAGTATTTAAATCTTTTGCTTCCTCAATGGCAGTCCTTTTAGGTCTCCATTCCTTAGGTAATGACCTAATAATTTTCTTAACTTTTTCACTATTTGAAAAAGTTTTCCCTAGGGCTCCTAGAGTGTTTACTATGTCCGTGAATCTAGTATACATAGAGTACACATTTTCATTTTGTTCCATTTGGAACAATTCATATTGCCTAGTGTACCTACTTATTTTAGATTCTTTCACTTGATTTGTCCCTTCATAGACAACCTCAAGTTTGTGCCAAATTTCATGAGCACTTTCACAACTAGACACTCTATGAAACTCTTTCTTATCAAGTGCGCAAAATAAGGCATTCATGGCTTTAGAGTTTAGAGAGGCTTTTCTCTTTTCGAGTTCATTCCAATCCCGTGATGGTTTTGGAATATCTTCTCCGACTTCATTTTTAGTCAAGGGCATAAAAGGACCATCACTAACAATTTCCCAAATCTCATAATCTAAGGCTTGCAAATAAATTATCATCCTAGTTTTCCAATAAGGGTAATCATTTCCATCAAAGAAGGGTGGTCTAGTGGTGGATTGTCCTTCCCTAAATGTGGAATCATATTGAGTTGCCATTGATCTTTAGCTCTAGACGATTAAGTCTAAACAAGAGCACCAAGCTCTGATACCAAATGAAATACTAATAAGGCAACCCAAGAGGGGGGTGAATTGGGTTTTTAATAATACTCACACTAAAAATAAATTATCAAGCAAATCTAAAACGAAATTAAAAACAGTAATAAATGAATCGATCACAAATTAAAAGATAGAGAAAGAGAGAATCAAACACAACGATGTTTACGTGGTTCGGCCAATCTCGCCTACGTCCACGCCTCCAAGCTTTCCGGGCTTGAGGTTTCCACTAAGCAAGCCTCCAAGGCTTCAATAGCTTACACTTGACTTCCAAGGTGTCAATAACCTTTACAACTAGAGATTTTCCCCAATCTCTTAACCCAAGTGTATCCCAACACTTACAATCCCTCAAAATAAAAGATTACAATTTGATTTTCTCTCACACTAAATCAAAGATTACAAGTTGATGCTCAAAGTGTGAATAGATGAAATGAAATTTTATTTCTAGCTCTTGTGAAGATTGCAAACTCGAGTATATGCTCAATGGTTGTGTTGTGATCAGTCTTCTTTGAATTTGAATGAGCTTATTTATAAGTAGAGCTGAAAAACTAGCCGTTATTTGCTGTCTGCCCGAAAACGGTTCACCGTTAGCTGTTAACGGTTAACCGTTTGTGCTGGACAAAGTTACCGTTACGCCAGAATTCAAATAAACGGTTTGCCGTTTTTAGGTTACCCTTTCGCCGTTAACGTCCAGTGACCTGAAAAAGAATAACGGTTATCCGTTTCAAGTAATCGGCTAAGGCTTTGCACGAAATGACTCTCTGGACGTTATCGGTTCACCGTTTGCAAATAAACGGCTCACCGTTAGTGTACAGTAACCTGCAAAAGAACAACGGTTATCCGTTTAAGTAAACGGCTAAGGCTGTGGGTGACATTACTCTCTGGTTGTAATCGGTTAACCGTTTATAAATAAACGGTTCACCGTTAGTTTCCAGTAAGCTCTTTATTTCCGTTTTCACTAATCGGTTAGAGCCTAGACAACCCTTTGCTCTCTGGTGGTAATCGTTTAACCGTTTATAATTAAACGGTTCACCGTTAGCGTCCAGTAAGCTATCCATTTCTGTTTTTCACTAATCGGTTAGAGCCTTAGACAAACCTTTGCTCTCTGGTCGTAATCGGTTAACCGTTTAGAAATAAACGGTTCACCGTTTTCTGCCAGAAACATATTTTAAACCAGTTTTTGCAAAGAATCATTTTCCAAATTAAGATCCATCTTTTATAAGCATGCAAGGAATAGTTTTTAAGACTTTCATTTATTTAGGAAATAACTCCAATAATTTTATCAAAAATCATGTAAAGTTTGTTATTATCAAAATCAATATTATTAACATATTTATGTTAACAATATCACTGCTTTTTAGATGGTTAGGATATAACTAAATTGCTATGGACCAGAGGATTAAGAAAAGACAACATTTACTTGTCCTTATAGAACATTTGCTTTGAGAAGGATGTTATTTGGCTTGTGCAATGCTCCAGCAACTTTCTAGAGATGTATAATGTCCATTTTTTCAGACATAGTCAAGCAAATATGGATGACTTCTCAGTTTTTGGGGAAACATATGATGATTGCTTGAGTAATTTAGAAAATGTGCTTAAGAGATGTGAAGAGACCAATTTGACACTTAATTAGGAAAAGTGTCATTTTATAGTACAAGAATGTATAATCTTAGGAAACAGAGTTTCTAAGAATAGGATAAAGGTGATAAATAAACTCCCACCCCCAACTTTAGTTAAGGGAATTAGGAGTTTTCTAGGTCATGTTGGGTTTTATAGAAGGTTCATTAAAGATGTTTCCAAAATAACTAAACCCTTGTGCATACTATTGGAGTATGACAGACCTTTCAACTTTACTAATGACGATTTAAAGGCTTTTTCTGAGTAAAAGAAAGCTTTTATTATAGCGCCTGTTGTCACTGCACCATATTGGAGTTTACCTTTCGAGTTGATGTGTAATGCTAGTGACCACTATGTTCGAGTAGTGTTAGGACAAAGAAAGAACAAGATATTTCACTTCATTTACTATGCCAACAAAACCCTTGCAGATGATCAGATCAATTATACCACTACTGAGAAAGAATTGTTAGCAATGGTATTCGCATTTGAAAAATTCAGAACTTATTTGGTAAGCACAAAGGTGACAGTTTACACAGACCATGTAGCAAAAAAATTTTTTATTGCAAAGAAAGATGCCAAACCAAGATTGATAAGGTGGATTATTTTGCTACAAGAATTTGACTTAGAGATCAATGATAGAAAATAGATTGAGAATCAAGTGGCAGACCATCTATCAAGGATTGAAGTAGATACGAGTACATTAACCAAGCAAGAAATCATAGCAATAGTGGGATAAACCATCTATACAAGATGTGTTCCTACCAAGTGATCAAAATGTGTATACCAGATCATGAAATTCCACACATATTGCATTCATGTCATGCTACAGCATATGGAGGACATTTTGGAGGTCACAGAACAGCAACCAAAATCCTGCAATCAGATTATTTTTTGCCTTCTATTTTGAAAGATGCTTATGAATTTGTTAAATGCTGTGACAGGTGCCGAAGAAATAGGGAATATACCTCAAAAGCATGAAATGCCATTGACAAATATTTTGGAGGTGGAGCTCTTTTATTTATGAGGGATAGACTTCATGGGTCCATTCCCACCATCTTTTGAAAACTCATATATTATAGTTTCTTTAGACTATGTTTCCAAATAGGTGGAGGCTGCAATATTACCAACTAATGATGCCAAATCAGTAGTGAAATTCCTTCACAAGACCATTTTCTCAAGGTTCGGGACTTCAAGGGCCATCATTAATGATGGCGGCACTCATCTTTACAATGGAATATTTACTCAGCAATGGTTAAGTACGAAATTAAACACAAGATTGCCACAGCATATCGCCCATAATCCAATGGTCAAGTAGAAGTATCTAACCGAGAGATCAAAAGGGTTTTAGAAAAAGTGGTGAACCCCAACAAAAAAGATTGGTCAATTTGATTGCACGATTCTTTACGGGCTTATCATACTTCTTATAATACTCCATTTGGCATGTCCCCGTATAGAATTATCTATGGTAAGGCCTGTCATTTGCCATTAGAGCTAGAGCATAAAATATATTAGGCTCCAAAACAACTCAACATGGACATGCAAACTGCAGCAGAACATCGAAAGCTCCAACTTTGTGAGGTAGGAGAGTTGAGGTTGTTCTCCTATGACAATATAAGGATTTACAAGGAGAAAACAAAACAATTGCATGACTAAAGAATTTAGCAAAGAAAACTTGTTCCAAGTAATCATGTTTTGCTTTACAACTGCAGACTAAAGTTTTTTTCGAGCAAATTAAAATGTAGATGGTCAAGACCTTTCAAGCTCGCACAATCTATCATTATAGGGTTGTGGCCCTTTTAGATGAAAGGGAAGGCCAAGAATTCAAGGTTAATGGATACAAAGTAAAACATTACATGAATTTTATTGTGGATCACTCAAAGGAGGACTTAGTCCTTAAGAATCCAACATTATGAGCAATCAAGGAAGATCAGGCTAAAGGACCTAAACCCAAGCGCTAATTAGGAGGCCACACAATGAAGATGCATATATTTTGATTTTTTACATTAAGTTCAATTTTTCATGTTTGAAATTCACGATTTTTGTTATTTTGAATTGAGTATTTAATTTCTTCTCTTTCCTTAAAATAAAACAAAAAAAGTATTGAGTCAAGAGACTGACACATGTTGCTGCAGCAGGACCAATTCACATAGCTGATGAACCATGTTACCAGCAACCCAAGAGACTTCATTGCAGACTGCTGTAGGACAAGATTTGTTGTTGCAATAATAAATATTACCGTTACAGTGATTTAATTATGGATATTCTTGGCAGTAAATTGTGACAGCTGGCTTGGCAAATCTAGATAGAGATTAGAAGGGATTACATAATCCTTAAATTTTTGAATCAATATTCTATCCCTATTTAAATTAGATATGTTTTAAAAAATTCAAAATTCTCTTTCAATTTTATCTCCTTAATTTGATTTTCCTTTTATTTTTATTGTACCCGACACTCATATAAAAGGGAATTATTGTACTAATTGTACTCTAACTTTACTTTCTTTCCCTGACGCAGCCATAATCCTAAAACTTCATGATTATTGTTTATAGCTTCATTCTTCATCTGCCATCAAGCCCATCTCAAGTGCTCCAATAATGACGCGTTATAAGAAGACAACAAGCCACTTAAAAGACCTATCTTGATTCCAAGGACACAAAGAGGAAGAGAAGTACGAGAAAATTATAGAACCATGCAAAATCCCAGAAGAAAAAGGGTTATGGTTCCCGCCACAACCTTCGAGAATCACTCAAACCATTCATTCTACTGTAGCAAGATGGGGTTGGCTAGCATTTTGCAACCATCTAAAGGACCTAGTGTTGCCGTTTGTCAAGGAATTCTATGCCAACCTGCTGGGGAAATATCAACAAACAATATAGGTAAGAGACACTCTAGTCCCTCTGGACCCGCTGGTCATCAATGTTTTTAATAATTTGCCTTCTAATGTGGATTGTGAGTATTCTAAAATGCTTAAAAGCATGACACCTAAGAAATTGAGTAGTGTGCTAAAAACCTTCATTGTAGAAGTAGCTCTTTGGCAAATGAAAAGGTTAAAGTCTTAACGGGATTGATTTAAAACCCGTTGCTAATATTTGGGTTAAATTTCTAAAGTCCAGATTGATGCCCACAACGCATACAACCTCAGTTTCACAAGAAAGGTTGATTCTCTTGTATGTTATTGTTAGAGGACTGCCAATAGATGTTGGGGCAATCAGTGAGCGAGAAATTATGGATTGTGCAATGAAAAAACACAAAACTACTGCCCTGTTATTCCCTCGCTTTTCACCAGTATCTATATGGTGTTTGGAGTGAGTCCAACTGCACAAGTTGAGTATATTAAGAATGAAGGTGCTCTCATTGCCCGAACTATCAAAGGAATTGCTAGTGAATCAGCTACAGCACTGCCAAAACCAATTGTTGTAACAGGGGTAAGGAGAGTCATTGGAGTAGAATGGAGATTACAAGAGCTGAGTGACAGTATCACTCAGCGTGTTGAAGTGCAGCAGAGCGAGAATAACGGTTCTGGACCTACTTGTGGTATTTGGACGACCACCTACACCAATTTGTAACTTCCCAAATTCATTGCTACAACAACTCAACTTTGGAGCAACAACAACAAATGCTCCAGCAGAAGAAAATGAGATGCTCCAACAGTAAGCAAAAAAGAAGTTGTAGCAAAAAATAAAGAGGAACCAGAGAGAGGCCAGAGGAACCACTCCAAATGGTACATCCCAAACAATGGAAAAAGCTTATCATTGGAGATAATAAAGATGAATCAAATAAGGAGCCTCTAATCACATTCCTCTCTAGAAAGGGCAAGGAAGAAGCTGAGTTCACATGAATTCGAGGAAGATGCAAATGACATTGATACAGAGCTAGAAATTACAGCCACAAGGGTTAATAGAACAGCTACAGAGAAGAAAAGCCTATAGATATCATTACTGAAATCACTAGTGAGGGCTCTGCTACAGCAAAATCTGCTCCAGCTGCTTCATAACAAACTCTTAGCAGATGTACTCCCACAAGCTCCCAAGGGATCCAGCAAGCGAAAAGGGGCCACTCTAAAGGTGTTACAACACCAGAAAAACCAGAGCAAAAGTAGACCAGACCCATTCAACCCAAAGACGTTGTATCTACTGGAACACCACCAACCAATGCAACTCTGAGCAAGAGGAAAAACCAGCCAACTGCCCCACTACAAGGTTCACCTAAGAATCACTTGAGGAGTTCCTTCAAAAAGCAGTGAACCTTTCAGCGCGAGCTACAACATATTCAACAATAGGGGAATATCCCCTGCCAACTCAATTTACTTTCGTCCAAATGCTGCAACTTTTCTTTTACTTTTTACTTGTTCATTTTACATCTCTTTCATACTTCTTTACTCATTTGGTTTTTTTGTTTTGTGTGTTCTTGTGAGGACACAACACCTCTCAAGTTTGGGGGGTTATGTTAATATCATTGCATATGTTTGTATTGTGCATTGTGTATTTTATGTGATGTGTAGTTGTTATCTAGTTGTGTCTAGGATCAATAAAAGCCCAATAAAGATAAAGTGAGTGTCATTCAGTAATTATGAGAATGTCAAGTAGGGATAGTTATAGATGGAGGTTGATATTATGTCCAGACACTTAGGCTTTAGTTGAGTTTTATAAGCATGCTATAGGAATGTCAAGAGAAAAACATTGAAGGTAGAAAATATCGCAAGTTTGGGGAAAATTTTTTATTCAACTGTGCATGTTGTGAAATAAGCTCTGCTCCAATGGTTTAAGTTATTGAGTAACCAATGCTGAGTATGTACCCCATATGTAGACTTGAGTCAAAAGGCAATAAGAGTTAATAGTAGTGCTGCAGCAATTATTAAAAAAAAAAAGGTCTGATGCCTAAGATACTGAGTAACCAAGTATGTTTATGAACCCCATGTTCAGCCTTAAATCAAATGCGTCTAAAGGTAAGATTTAGACATAGTATCCTGGATGTGCTTGCTGCAACAACTCTGACATGTACTTTAAGTGTGTAATTGGGTTTCATCATTACAAGTGATAGGCAGTCATATGAAAACCCAATGTTGCATTGAAGGGTTTGAATTAGAAAAAAAAAACAAGGATGATTATTGCAGCACAATTGAGTCTTTTTTAAGATTTTTTTAACTAATAATAGGTTGTAATCCATTATAACTCTATTATTTTTCTTTTTTTAAATTTATAAATAATCTTTTTAACTAATTTGTCAACTAATTATAATATTTTTAAAGAATTTATATTTTTATTATACGAATATTTTATGTTTTTATTATAAGAATATTAAGACGTTGTCTCCCCCATGAGATGGATTTTGTTATAGTGTTTTTATATCTATAATATGCATCTGATGCTTAAGTGATGCTGCAACATATCTAAGAATTTATCAAAGTGCACACACACACTTGGGATAGAATGATGCTTAAGTTTAGAACTGAATTGTTATGGCAATTTTGTGTGATTAAGAGTGTGATATAAGGGTTGAAGAATTCATGAAAACTTAATGGCAGAGCTATGTTATTATTCGGTGATTATGTTATTAAGTTGTTGTCATTACTTGAGGTCAAGTAATGGTTTACGTTTAGGGTGTGGTAGCTCTATGAAATGAGAGTTATCATGATACATTTAGTGAATTTTAATAATAGTTTGCATTAACAACCATTTTAGTTTAAGTTTAATAAAGTTTGTTTGATTTTGAATAATTGTGTTCTAAAAACATATGCATAATTGTAGGTAACTGAAAGTCAAATTTCATGAGAAGGATGTTGTGGCAAAGGGCTTACAAAAAGAACATAAAAATATGGCTATAGATGAATTGGAGCAAATTTAGAATAGTGAGATGTTGTAGCTATTACTGTAGCAACTATTGCTATAGCAATCCTAGAGCATTGACAGAAAAGATCTCGTGCGAAGCAATTAATAGATTCTGATCTATAGTTTTCTAATCTAGAAGATGCGCACCTTAAACCTCTGTTTACCCTAATTTTAAGCTATAAAAGAGGCACACACGCACAAACAACAGAGGAGGCGGTCAACCAAGAACAAAAACCAAAAAGAAACAAGAGAGAAAGAGAACAAAAGATCATAACTAAGGGCTGCAATAAGGAGGACTTGTGGAGATTAATCGAGAGGTTGTAATTGATGGCTAAAACTCTTTTATTTATTTTACTTTCGCTAGTCATGAACTAATTTAATTGTGGTTGAGCGATAGACAATCTTAATGGTTCTGTGACTAAATTTATATGTTACTGTATATTTACTATAGCATTTTGTTTTGGTAAAGCATATTTTATTCATTGTTTCGGCCGACCACCCATTTAATGATACAAGTTAAGAAAAAGTCACAAAAGGGTCTATCTTAGTGGAACATATCAGAGTAATACTTAGTCTTATATTGGATTTCTTAAGTTGAATTTTACTTGATTCCAAAAGGGTCATGCTTAATCTAAAATTATTGATAAACTATATATAGGGATTCACCTTGTAAGGTAAATGAACCTAAATGTGTAATGCTATATCTTATATTGGCATAACAATTTGTCACTGTTAGGTTGCATATAGATATAAGATATCCAACATGTGACAGCTGAGGATACATAAGGATTTTGCCCAATACTGTAGCAAATGTTGTAGTTATTGAACTTAGAATTAGAAGAAATAGTTGAAACCATTAAGAGAGTTTCATCACTCCATTACTTAATTCTTATCGACTTTATCCTTGTGTGTGTAACGATAAAGTTTGCTTTTCTGCATATTTATTTATTTCATTTAATTCGAAGTTTATTAGTTTAATTGTTAATCTATTTTGATTTAAGGTGAACTGCGATGTTAAGATTGCTATGGTAATTTAAATAACATCAATTCCTGTGGAGATTGCTATAGACGATCTTGGATACTTATCATTATATTACTTGTTGTGTACACTTACACATTGACACCAATAGCATTTGAATTCTTATCAAAAGTGAGGTTTGATCACTTTTCGAGTAGCCACAACAGCTTCAGCCCCAGTTTGTTGCTTTTTAACTTCAGCAATAATGCATTTTCCATTAGCAACAGCAACTTCTGAATGGCCAACAACACATTCTTCCTACTCTTTGTTTTTACCTTCTAGCTTTCCACCACATCCACCGCAATAGTTTTTCTTTAATTTACTTTTAGCATAGACATTTATTTTCTTTCGTTTTGTTAACTTTATGTTAAATTTTATTTTTTGAGATTGGATATTAGTTTTATGATAAGGATTTGATCTTTAATAAAATAATTATTTGGTGTGATGATTTTATATTTGGTGGATCTATGATGACTTAGATGATTTGATCTTGAGATGTTGGTTTCTATACTTTGATGATTTAGGTGTAATGTTGCTAAAAGTGTTTTTGAGGTGATGCTTGTTGACAGGGGAAGGTTCTGTCGAAAGTTCAACTTGGACAACATAGGTAAAAATTTGGCCTTTCACAGCATTTCTTTCCCTTTAGCGCTAAATTTTCTTTTTTATGATGAAAGGGGAGAAGATAAACTTGTTAAAATTGGCATTTTAATTAGGAGAAGTTGTGTTGTTAAAATTGATGTATGCACACGCACACACAAAATGAATGTTTTTGAATTAGTTAAAATTGGTATAACTTAGTATATTGGCACCTTTTAAAGCTTGTACAATACTTAGGGGGAGCTAATATTTTTAAATCATTCACACTTTGAATACATGTAACGTTTGTCATTATCAAAAAAGGGAATGTATCCATAACATTGATTTTAATGATAACAAACAAGATTAAAAATGATAGAGTCTTGAAATTTATTAGATTTCTTAGGTTGTATAATATTTTAGACAAGATTAAGGTTTTGGAAACAAATGGATAATTGTTATGTTTAAAAAAACAAACCGATAACATACGGTTGAATTATTGACAAGTTCTAGAAATTAACGGTTAACCATTTATGAGAAAATGGCTAACCGAAAATTTCATAAAGGAATTTATCTAAAAACGACAAACTGATATTTGCAAACTATTGTTAGTAATATGCCCTAAAGGCCAATCGAATGGTGATTTGATTATTTAGGGAATGATTGTATTTTAATAGCATTTTGATATTTATAAAATGGCAAAGTTATCAATATTCATATATTAATTTAATGAATATAGTCCAAGAAGTAAAATAGTTAAGGAACACATTCTCGAGTATGTCGAGAATATGAAACGTGTATCCTTTGTACTATACTTCTAAAATAGTTCCTAGTGGTGGATTTATGATTGGACATTATAAATTCCTATAAACACTAGTATGTGTTATGACTCCTTATGGTATGTGATACTAAGATGGATGGTGAGTTTCATATCATTGACATGAGAGGTCAAGTCAAACACATAGGTACTTGTTAAGAGAACGAGTTTACTGAACTTGACCGAATATAGTGAGCCATATGGTCGTGAGTGTTAATGGCTTATTATACATTGTAACAGACACTATGTTTAGTAATGGTCTTTAGACCTGAGGCATAACAGATGTCTTATACATAGACATCTCTGATATGTGAATGCATAACGATTGATTCCTAATCACGGAAGAGATCTAGCAATAGCTGTCATGGTTGGCTATGTATGAAGACAAGTTGATGGCCAATATGGAATTCATCACTTTGTAATATACAAAAAGGATGTCCTTATGAGATAATATGAATTGGCATGAGAAATCCTTGGCCAAGGTGAAATATATTTAAAGGAGTTCAAATTATATTATCATGCTAAGTTCATTAATATTTATTTCGAGATAAAGCACAACTGCTTAACATAATAAACCATAAGCTGTGTTTTTCTCTGGACATGGATGATGAAGAGACCAAGACATAGAGATACAATGGAATAGGTTCTATAGATCCAACAATTCTTGTTATTTGGATAGTCGTGATATACTGCTAGGTGTCACTCATGACTTGTAGAAACTTTATGATCAATATTGGTAAAGCGTATTACCAATATATTTTAAGGTCATTAGAAAGGTTCTAATTGATGACTATAGAGTTTAGCATCATTTAATGAATAAAGAGTTATCATTAAAATAGTTCTACTACCTTATAACTAAGAACCTAAAAGGTCACACACAATATAGAAATGAAAAAGGAGTTACTAGAAAATGAGAAGTTAGATTTCCTAATTTTAGGAAAATCAATATTTATTATAATTCATTGAGAATGAATATAAATATAAATATATCTTAAATATGATTTAAGATAGAAATTTAGATGTTCCATAAATAGTTTAAGGAACAAAATAAATTTCATAAATCCTCAATTAAACATTATGGAATGTCGAGCACGTAAAATGACCATTTTGGACATGTTCGGGTTCATATATGATTAAGGACTTCTAGACCAATTTTGGGTTTAGAATTATGGGCTTTTATTGGATCCAATATGGATTAAGAGAAAGCATTAGAACATGTCACAAGAGAAGCCCACATTTAATCATTTGATGTGATCAAAATGGGGTTAAATAATTAATTCCGAAATTAATTAATATTAGCTATTTATTTATTTGATTAAATAGTTTATTGAAGTGATGAGATCAATTTCAATAAATAATGGCTAAGTGGGTGGGTCTAGCACATGATAATGTTTGGTGCCATTATTAGACATAATGGTGGCTTTATTTGGTGGAAGGAATCAACATGAGCTAGCATTCATGTTCCTTCATTATCTCTCTCATTTCTTAATGAAATTTCGAGATTCCAAATCCTCTGAACTCCTAGAACATTTCTAAGTGTGGACGGATTAGAGGCATCGCAATTGGGGTGCTTAAAGGATCTCAGATCGTGGCAAAACAGAAGCTGTTCATGGAGAGCTGTTTTTCTGGACAGTGTTCGGAGCTTGCTGTTTTCAGTCGTTTTCTCCTACTTCACGAAGTCATTTCTGAAACTACAAGTGAGGTAATTAAACTTCAATCTTTCCTCTTGATTTTCATTTTTGAATGAAGTCGATTCGAGGTTTCTAGAGCTTCCGCCATCTGTTTTAATTTTACTGCTTGCATTATTAGGAACCTCATGGACAAATGTTGTCCTTCAACTATAAGCTGACTTCTAACAGGTGAGTTTATGAAATTCAACGACAAACCATTATGCGAAAACGGCAAGCCGACTTTGATTAGTGAACTCTCTAAAATTATATGTAAACAAAAAATTTCAAATGATGATACAACAATTCAAATTTCAGCATAACGGTTACTTAGCATAAGTCAAAATGGCAAACCAACTAAGGTTAACGGAAAATATTTTCTAGAAAGTTAACAACGGCTAGTTTCTTCTCTAACTATAAAAGGTTCTATCAAATACAATTTACAAGTGTGTTCAACTATTACCATCAAGCTTATCATTGCATATTCAATCTGTTCTAAGATAAAATTTGTTTATTCCTTTATTAAATAGAACTTTGGGCTTTCATTTGTAAACACATACATTGTGTGACAAAATCTATGTAATTTTCATTTCAATATCAAAATTAAGTTACTATAAGTGTGGGAAGCACTTTGAAAAAATGGGTGAGAGATCATATCTATTATAAAGGTTTATTGACACATTGGAAGTCAATTGTAAGTATCTTGAAGCCTTGGGTTGTAAAGTCGGTTGTAAAGGCTTGGGTAATAAAATCTTCAAGCTCGCTTAGCTTGGAGGCATAGACATAGACAGAGTTTACTGAACCACGTAAAACTATCGTGTTTGCTCTCCTCCCTTATCTCTTTAAATTTATTGAATGGTAATTTTACTATTATTGAAACTCTTAAGCCATTAGTTTAGATTGTTACTTTTATTTGCTTAATTTATTTCTAAAAAAATTGAATCATCCCCTCTGGGGTTGCTTAGTTAGAATTTCACTAATAGATTATCATTTGAAGATAATATAACTTTTATTCTTACTAAAACAATTTTCTAAAATGTAAAATCATTAAGTTTTCATATAAATTTCTAGCTTCGCCCTTAGTCAAAGTCCGCATAAAGAGGACTTTGATCCAACTTGACCTATTAATTAAGATTTTAGTGACGAGATTGGTTTAGCTAGGCTATAAAACTAAGGAACTTGGTTCAGGTTTAATCTAATACATGAAATGAAAGAATTCATGGTGTGTTTACCAGTTAATAATTGAAATTGGCTAGAATGGAAATAGGCTAGAATAAGAATGAGGTGAAATTAGAATGAAAAATGAGAATCACAACAATTTGTTTACTTAAGCTGCAGGAATCAAAATTATAATGAGCAGTTTGATTTTTGTCTTTTATATTTTCGTGAATTAATTATGACTGAAACGACCCGTCCCGCACTCCAAGGACGAGTCTGTCTAATAACGTAAAATCGGATCGAATAATATAATACTATCTAAAGATTCTACCGAAAATTCGGCAGAACCTCCCCTATAAATACAACATTCCCACAATTACAATGTACAAAACAACACTCCCAAATAATCATCCAAACTTCAAATCCAACTTCTCCAGTCATTATCTCAAATATCGCACAAATCACTTCAATATAAGCATAAATACAATGGTTATCCTTCGATACAAAACATAACCATAAATACAAATCACAATCCCAAATATCAAAATATTAAAACTACGACTTCTAGCACCATCACGTGACCGCTATTACAAATCTAACTACCGATGCTGGGTCGACTGATGTACCTGCAAATCTCCTGTAGGGGGAAAAAATATGATAAAAATGTGGTGAGTATAAAACTCAGTGAGTGGATACTAGTTTCCGAAAAATAAATTTATTTAAACTAATTTCTCTTTCTCAAATCAATATTATCAAAACATCGTAAGAATTTATTTAAACATATTTAATTCAAAATCAGTCACTGAAATACTATTGTTTATAAATCTGCGTAAAATTGATGGAATCATAACACTTATCATATCAAATACTGAATATCAAAAACTATCATCAAACAAGTACCCAGGGGAATGATCTCATCATTTCCAGACCTCGACGGACAAGCAATGACGTACTATCTGGGTACCGCCACGCCCCGGAGCTACAACGGATAGATAGGGAAAATCTCATCTCATAACTGATACATCTCAATATCTGTGCATGCATAAGCCCCCAAAAGGCAAAAGCGCCCAAACACACGGCCCAAAGCCTCTATGTGTGTTCAGACGGGCCCCAAAGGCCTTTATCTCATCTCATCTGTATATCTGTATTCATCTCATAGTATCTGTTTCTCTGTATCTGGAGGGAAGGGTACTGTTTAACAATTTCTCAAATAACATTTAAAACAAATGTACGAAAATATATAATCTCATCTGAAATCTCATTCTATTTTCTTCAACATTTATTCAAATGTCATATAAATCTGAAATTTGAAATCTCATACAAATGTATCAAATCCATTCAATTCTATATCAACCATTTATTCAAAAACGGTAATAAAATCATTATTCAAACTTTTTCTCAGCAAGAATAAAATCAACACATGTAAATAAATTCACTTTTCTAGAATCATTAAATCGAAGCATCAAATACTTATTTTTCAAAACATACTGCACTGTATCATAAAATCAACATATACTTATAAAAATAAGTTTTGTATATTCCACTCACAGTGACGATGACCAGACTCAGTATCAACAACGTCTGCGGGTTGATTCTCGTTCGCGGATCCTCCTAAACAAGGAAATGACATAATCATTCTCCGAACAACTAATATTACATAATACTTCTCGAAACGAATATATAACAACAATAATTATTCCCGCATGTACATAATTACCAAAATACCCCTACATGCCAAAATTACCAAAATGCTCTCAACATCATTATTTTACCGAAATATTCATAGAATCTTCAATTACTAAATCGTTCTCAATTCGGATCACAGAAATAATCATAATGTCTGAAATCACAAAATTACCCTCGGAGCGTAAAATTACCTAAATGCCCTTAATAACTTAAATTATCGAATTATCCTTGAAATCACAAATTACCTTACTGCCCTAACCTCAAATTACCAATTTACCCACTGATTTCACAAATTACAAAGTCACCCCCAAAGTTTTGTGAAATTACCGAATTGCACCTGTCGGTCAACGGTGACCGGACTTTAGTCAACGGCGACGGGGAGCTTAGGTCTGATAGCTCCGGCCACGCTAAGTTCAATGGTGGCAGCGGTAACCTCCCACACACGGCGATGGCGGCGGATCGAGTTCCCAAAGCCGCGAGTTTTCCAAGAGCAAATTGGCGACAATCCGGCTGCTTCAGGTGATGGGGTCGGTCGGAAAATGACGCTGGTGAGCTGAGGAACAAGATTCAAGTGGTGGCGTGTCAAAAATCCGGCGAAATCGACGGCGACGAAAACGGGTTTGGCCGCGAGTTTCGGGCTTCAACCGGCGGCGTTCCAGGCGGTTTCCGGCGATGAGGATGGCAGGGATACATTGCTCGTCTCTCAAGCTTCAAAACGGTACCAAGCTCGGCCGGAATCGGAAGAAACGATCGGGTCAAGCTCGCGGGTCCGGGTCGGGTTTTCGGGTCAACCGGGTCAAATCTTTCTCTCTCTCTCTCTCTCTCTCTAAACTTCCAAAAATGCAAATGGTTCCACCCGTTCCAAAACATATAAACCCGGCTTTCTCTTTTTTTTTTTTTAAACAAGCTTAATACAGATTAACCTTGTACCGGACCCGTAACGAAAAATAAATCCGACCACTCGAGCTTTTAATCGCGCTCAATTTATCTCAATTTGAAGTAGAAAAATTAAATAGTACATTTAATTACGAAAATCAAAGTGCATATGTTACAATGACAAAGTAGGAATTTAGAAACTTGAATGAGGGTCTTTTTGACAATCTTAGGAATAAGATTCTGGTTCAACACTTTGGGAGTCAAAACTCTAGGAATGATTCCTAAATGTAAAAGGCCTCGCATGAATTTTGTTTCGATTTCAAGCTTCAAATTTATGAGTAAATGCATCATTGATTCCGATTTCATAAAACCATTTTGATTACTGGGAATAAAGACATCATTGGAGATTGGTTTAGATAAATAGGAATATAGACAAAGTTATAATATCATCCAAATCTTAAGTGATATGGATTACTAATAAGAGTTTAAATTCAAATTTCTTATTATCTACAGAGTGCTATGGATAGAATGCCTTTCTTAGAGTAAAAAAAAATATTACTAACAACAAATATTATAGGCATATATCAATAGTAAAAATATTTATTTTATGTCCGTGGATGTAAGCTTAGAATTGAACTCGTTAAGTTCTATGTAACTTTTATTATAACACAATTTTGACATAAGTGATAATTATCCCAAGTTCAGCCAAAGGATATGAATACAAGCATTTAATTTACAATATCATGCTAGTAACCAAAGGGTTAAAAAGAAAGGTGTTGTTTGAATTATATTGATATTTCAATATATTCATATTTTGAAGAGAAGTGAAAGAAGTTTTTTTTTTATGTTTGATTTGAAATTAATCATGTGTTTGATTTGATTCAATTATAAATTAAAGTTGAAGAAGTCAAATTTACATGAGATTTGTATTATCTAAGTTGAACTAAAATATGGGACACATGAATGACTAATTTAAATTAAATAATGAAAGTGGATCACTAATTCAAATTGAATTATAAATTTTTTTTCTCATAATGGAAACATACAAGCCTTTAATGATGACTGTTGAGAAGAAAATATCCAACTGCTTTAATTAATGCTATCTACTTCTATCTAATATTTTCTTCACAAATTTTCTACCGTTGTTCTAAATTTTATGTACTCGAAGTGCACTTCATAACAGTTTTATAGAACTTATAGAACTCATATTTCCAACAATCTTAAGACCAAATTATTTGAATTTTAATTATTGCTTCAAATTAGGTATGAAAATCTATTAGTTATGATCTTTATTACCTATAAAATACTTTTAAGATTTGAGATTTATTGAAATAAGTGCTTCTAATTCTCAATATTATTTCATTAGTAATTTCTTCATATTAAGCGTTTAAATAAAAAATTTTGGCTACCTAATATTTTGCAAAGATTTGTGCAAATAGTGGGTAATTACGACATGTAAAGTAATTAATATAAAGTAATTTTCAATCTGAATTTATATGTTGTACTAGACATTCAATGGAATCTTTTGAAGTTTTTTTTATAAAATCGGAGAAGAATTCAATTTATCATGATTTTCTGAACTAAAGTCTGTTATGCCAGAAATTTCTAGTTCTAGCAAAATACATGAATTACAAAACTACTATACCATGTATATGCTACTTTAGAAATTATGGAATTTGGAACAGTGCTTCTATATATGTCTAGTATATTTCTAGAAGGATTTTATGATTTTTCATCAAAAGAATAATTTTTTTTGAATTTTTGAAATTAGTAAGCTCAAAGCATAAAACTATTTGACAGGTTTCACGAGAACTAAGACAAAAACTATTTTTAATATTTTAAAACGAATAAAAATTTATTATTAAAAATATTATATGTCAACATACTGATAACTGTATGAAATAAGAGTTATCATGAGACTTTTAGGTTTAAATCAAGACTACTTAGATAGTAATTGATGTGTTTTTAGTACATTTTGACATTGGTTTGCATTAACATTTATCTTAATTTAAGTTTGATGAAGTTTGTGTGATTTTGAATAATTGTATACCAAAAACATGTGCTTAATTATAGGTGATTGGAAACCTAAATTCTATGAAAAAGATGTTGTTGCAATGAACTTATAAAAAGGACAAATAAACATGGCTACAGAAGACTTGAAGCAAGGTTGGAACAGTGCAGATGTTGTAGCTATTACTATAACAATCCTCGAGCATTGATAGAAAAATCTGGGCAGGATATTTAGAATATTGTAATCTGTAGTTTCCTAATTTGAAGATGCATGCCCTAAAGCTTTATTTTTACCCTAGTTTTCAACTACAAAAAAAGGCATACATGAAAAGAAAAAGGAGAGGCTGTCAATCAAGATCAAAAACAAAAAAGAGACAATGAAGATACAGAATTCCTATTCAGAATTCAAGGCGGCACCAGTAGAAGAATTGGCAAAATCGATTGGAATCTATTCTTTCTCTTTCTTTTCTTACTTATTTGCTACTCATTGATCATTCAAGATGTATTCGATAGCTAGAACTTGGTTGTTTATTTACTTGTCACAAATTATGAACTAAATTTATATGTGGTTGAGTGTTAAACTAGCTGGATAGTTAATTGACTGAATATAGATGTTATTACTTGTTTGCTATAGCATTTTGCTTTGATAGTATTCATTTAAAGTCATATTTAGGCTGACTACCTATTTAATGGTACAAGCTAGGAAAGACCCACAAAAAGGCTTATCTTAGTGGAACATATCAGAGCAATACTTGGTCTTGGATTGAGTTTCCTAGATTGAGTTTAACTTGAGTCCTAAAAGGGTCATGTTTAATCTAAGATTAGTGATGAACTAGATATAAGGATTTACTTTGTAGGATAAGAAGAAACTAAATGTGTAATGTTATATCTTATTTTGCCATAGCAACTGGTCACTGTTAGAGTGCATTAAGATATAAGACATCCAATATGCTACCGCTGAGGATAAACATGATTTCTGCCCAGTACTGTGGTAGATGTTGCAGCAACTGAAGTTGACATGAATAAAATAGTCAGCACTATCAAGAGAGTTTAATCACTCAACTACTCCATTTCTATTGATTTAATCTTTTTGTTTAACGTGCCAACTATATTCATTGCAATTGTTATTTATTGAGATTTTATTTTACTAAGTTATTTGGTAGTCTTAGTTGTATTGATTTAATTTAGAACATAGAGTGCACTGTTGAAATTGTTGTAGCATTTCTAATAGCATCAATGCCTGTAGAAACAATCTTGAATATTCATCATTTTATTACTTGTTGTGTACACTTGCACATTAACACCATGGCAATTGAAGTAAAAATTCACAACAATATTTTGGCGCAGTTGCCGGGGATTGATTGTTTATTTTTTAGTTGTGAAATTAATTTTAACGGTGCTAATCTCTGATTTTATTTTGACTTGCTTACTTTGTTAACAAGTCACCCTTGCATGCACAAATACAAACTTGTTGAATTTCAATTTGATCCAGAGATTGAAAGAACTGCAAGAGATTGAGAAGAAAGCAAAGAAACTCAAAAGCTGCTGCAGCAATGGATGACTTGCAAAACTTAGGAAACTTACTCAATGACCAATACAACATGTCAATGGTTGAGAATATCATAACAGGCAAATTAATTAAAGACCAGCAGGGAATAACAATATTATCTACATGGCCAATGATGGAGACAAAGCCATTAGAGATTATGTTGTATTGGCCTCTCAAGTTATACATCCTGGCATAGTTAGACTGAGGTGGAAGCTGTCACTTTTGAACTCAAACTAGTGATGTTTCATATGTTGCAAACAATAAGATGCATTGAGACTAAAACTATTTCCTTATTCCTTAAGAGATCGAGAAAGAGCATAATTGAACTCTCTACTACTGTACTTCATTACAACATGAGATGACTTGGCTGATAAATTTCTAATTAAGTACTTCCCACCAACCAAAAATGTAAAGTTGCATAATGAGATCACTTCTTTTCATCAACTACAGGATGAAAGCTTGTATGAGGCTTGGGAAAGATTTAAGGAGTTGTTGAGGAGATGTCCTCATCATGGCATTCATTGTTGCATACATATAAAAAGGGGGCCTCTCCCCCTAATTTGGCACCTCTGAATCCATTTTTGGACTCTATTTTTTGTAATTCTCTCTCTATCTTGTATTTTCTACGTATTTTAATAAATTCCTATTTTGCTCCTAGTTCAACTAAGAATGGCTAATTTTCTTTCAAGCTTGGGTTGAAAGTGAAGTCTCAACATGTGTCATGGGCTTTATTTGGTAAATTTATTTTCTCTTCCCCTCTAGTTTTTGTGGATGTTTTGACTTTTCGTTGACAAATAATAATAATTTTTTCTAGTACTGCCCTGGTTTCACCGGCTCCCTAGTATAAGATTATTATTATTTAGCACGATAAGCCCTTAGCACCACATTTATTAAACATTGTTCATGAGGTGTGGAATCCCCCCTCATGATTTAATTGGTATTAATAAGGAATATTTAGCCCATGATGCATATTGATACGGATTCAGATACCCAAGTACGTCATTTCAACAGAATTCTCTTTAATTTATTCTTACCATTTCAATTCCAATTTCAGAATTTATTTTCGCCATTTGAATTTAATTTTTAACATATTTCAAATCATTTCCACCACAAATCTAACTACCCATTTACAAAATTAATTTTATATATAATTAAAATCCACATTCTCGTGGGATCGACACTCGTCACCATTAATATATACTACAACAGATTTGTGTGCTTGCGAGTTCAATAAAATTTGCACAACAATAATCCCACTGATAACTTCTAACATCATGAAAAATTTTTCTTCTTTTGCTGATAATTCAAATCAAGTTGTAATAATCCACTCACCAAGTAATTAGCAACATCTGTATACCGTGGGAGTCCAGTTTGCTGTAGCATTTGTGCATGCTGTAGCATTAACAATTGCTTATCAGGGAATGTTTTAGTGATGTCTTACTTCGCTAATGTGCTGGTATCTGCTTATAGCCTTGAGAGATGATTTGCTATTTAATTTTCAGTCCAGTTCCTATAATTGATCTCCAAATCAAACTCTTGTAACAATATGATCCATCTGATTAATCTTGGTTTAACATCTTTCTTTGAAATAAGATACTTTATTACTATATGGTCTGTGTAAACTATCACTTTGATGCCCACCAAGTAAGCTTTGAATTTATCAAAGGGAAACACCACTACTAGCAACTCTTTTTCAGTAGTAGTGTAGTTGATCTAAGCAGTGACAAGAGTTTTGTTGGCATAATAAATGGAGTGAAAAGTTTTGTTCTTTTTCTGCCCCACCACTACTTCAACAAAATGGTCACTAGCATTACACATTAGTTCAAAAGGTAGACTTCAATCTGGTGCTATAACAACTGGTGTTGTTATTAAAGCTTTCTTTAACTCATTAAAGGTCTTAAAGTAATTTTTATCAAAATTAAAAGGTCTGTCATGCTCTAGCAACATACAAAAAGTTTAGTTATTTTGGAAAATTTTTTAATAAACCTCCTGTAGAACCCAACATGTCCCAAGAAACTTCTAATACCCTTAACTAGAGTTGGAGGTAGTAGTTTATTTATCACCTCTATCATTGGCTTGTCCACCTCTATCCTTTTTTTGGACACTCTATGACCCAAAACTATACCTTTTTGTATCATAAAGTGGCATTTTTTCCCAATTAAGTACCAGGTTAGTCTCCTCACACCTTTTAAAGACATCTTCTACGTTATGTAAACAATCTTCATATGCTTCTCTAAAGACTGAGAAATCATCCATGAAAACTTCCAATGTTTGCTCAACCATATCTGAAAAAATGGACATCATACACCTTTGGAAGGTTGCTAGAGGATTACATAGACTATATAGCATTCTTCCGAAACCAAAAGTCCTATAAGGGTAGGTGAATGTGGTCTTCTCCTGGTCCTCTGGTGCTATAGTAATCTGGTTGTAGCCTGAATACTAATCTAAGAAATAATAGTAATGTTTTCCAACAAGTCTATCTAGCATTTGATCTATAAATAACAATAGAAAGTGATCATTCATTTTTGCTTTGTTAAGTTTCCTATAGTCTATACAGACTTTCAATCTTGTTGCTGTTCTTGTGGGAATAACCTCATTCTTCTCATTTGCTACAACAATTACTCCACTTTTCTTTGCAAAACATTATGCTGAACTCACCCAACAATTGATGATATCAGGTATATGATTCGAGCATCGAGCCACTTGATAATCTTTTTTTTTTACAACTTTCCTTCATAATAGGGTTAAGTCTCCTCTGTGATCTACTAAATTGCTAAAATCGTCATCCAGGAGAATCTTGTGCATGCATATGGATGGGCTGATTCCCTTAATGTCTGCAATAGACTATCCAATTGCCTTTTTGTATTTCCCCAACACTTCAACCAAACTCCTTTCTTGATCTGCATTTAAAGAAGATGAAATGATTATAGGAAATGTATTATTTTTACGAAGATAAACATATTTCAAGTGTGAAGGTAAAAAATTTAATTCTAAAATAGGAGGTGATTCAATAGATGGAACTAATGCTTGCTCCAAAGTCACAAAGTGCTCTACCATTGTACCTAGTTCCAATAGAACATGGTATTGTGAAACTTCCTGGATCTTTCAATTTTTAAGAAATCATATTTTGAAGCATATGGCTTCATTATTGTGTTAGAACAATAGTTTCAAATTCTCCAAGCCTTTTATTTCTTGCTAAAATATCCTTTAAGAATTTCACATAATTGGGCATTTGTTCTAAAGCTTCCACAAAAGGGAATGTTGATACGCAATTATTTCAACACTTCCAAGAATTTGCTGAACTGCTAATTTTGTCTTCATTTTTGAAATCTTTGTGGGAAAGGGGGTGGATGCCTAAACTGCTGCAGTACAACAAAAGATATATGTTACTGTTCTTTTAATTGACTCTGGGTTATTACTGTTGGTTTTGCAGTTTCTACTTCAATAGGTACTGAGGAATTTCTTCATATGGTTACTGTAGCCTGGCTGCTTTCTCTAGTGTTTTGATAACTGGGTTCCTTAACTTCCGATTTAGCTATTTCACTTTCCTGCTCTGAAGTCTAGTCTAGGTCATTTCTTTTGCTAGAGAGTAGTCGTGTTGGCTCTATTAAAAATCTTTCCTCACTACAGCTGTGAATTCCTTCCGACTGGGCTATGTTCTTTCCCCTAAGGCGGAACACTCCCCTACCGATGCCATTATAATCAGAATTGGTGTGCAGCTTCAGATTTCTATAGGAAGTCAGAGAACTGGATTGGAGGAAATGAGGGAGCTCATTTCCGGAACCTAAACATGAAAGTCTAGCTTTCATGTCAGGGGGACGAGGGGATGTGCCCCCCGGGGATGATAGCATTAGGTAAACCCAAAATGTCTTCTCCGATTTTCCAATTCGTTTCCTAACTAATCTATAAAGCAACACAACACGAAGTTCCGAGTCCTTGATACAAAACACTTGTTACTTGAAAATCCTTAGGAAGTAAAATATGTTCCATTATTTTTCTTGGCATACCAACAGGAATGTCAACACCCTTCCGAGACCTTAAGTTAATCACCTTGCAATGTTCCTTACCCCCTCTTCTTGGATCTTTTGTGTTGCTAATTAAACTCCCTTGAGGTTTGTTACTTAATGTTGTGGCAAGCTGTCCAATTTGATTTTCTAAATTTCTCAAGGACAAAGCTTGACTTTGGACAAATGCTTCATTATTCACAATGTACTCTTTAATTAGTGTTTCTAAGGAACTAAATTGATCATTACTGGTATTTCCTTGCCCTTGATTTTGCTGATGAAAACTAGGTAGTAGAGTAGATCTGTTCTGTCCATTAGGTGCTGGAACATAATAGTTCTGGTTGTTCCATGAAAAGTTTAGATGCTTCCTCTATCCAAGTTGTAGGTATTTGAATATGGATTGTTCTGGTTTTGTCTATTAAAGTTGCCCACATAAATAACTGAAGCTGGATTCCCTAGACAGTCATCAAATTAATGCCCTTCTCTATAGTATACACAAGAAATCTCAGCAACTTACTTGACAGTTGCTGGAGTAGTGGTCATAACTTTCACCATATTGGTCAATGATGTTACTTGGACTGATAATGCTGAAAATGCATCCATATTGTGTATCTATACTGCTCCTCTTGTTGTAATTTGTCTAGTTGACGGCCACTTATAGTTGTTGTTAGCAATTCTCTCCAAAATTTCACAGGCATTATTGTAAGATTTAAATAAAAAAGCCCCATTTGCTGATCAATCTAGTGCTTGGGTTTAACCCATTATAGAATGTTTACATCGAGTAAATCATGGCTATTGGATTAAAAACAGTATGGACGCTCAAGATTGTGCCACGTCATCAGTCACCAGTAAAATCAACAGTAACACGGTTTGAACAGTAATACTATTTACACACGGTTTGAACAGTAACGAGGTTTGCATAGTAATAATCTCATGTGTTACATGTATCGTACGTGTATTTTTTGGTCCACTAATATGCTGCCGCGTCACCATCAACAGTACATAAGAATTTTAGTCCAATAGGATCTTGACACGTCATCGGTCAATGCCAAACCATCGATCCGTCTATGTGAACAGTGTCGTGAACAGTAACGTATACAGTACCCGTACATATGAATAGTACCGTACATGTGAACAATGCCATTTTTCCTTTTATGCTCCTCCTAAGGTTTTCGACCGTCCTGAGTTAAAAAATGCTGTCCATTTTGCCATTTGATCTCTCGTTTATTGTGAAATAACTATGATGCCCCTAAAATACATAAAATACTTAATTAAAATAAAACACACATAATTAAATTACAAGAAACTTAAATACATAAAAGTAAGGGTTGTTAGTAAGACTTGAAATATAAAATGATGATTTTCTCCTTTATAAATATGCATTTTCTAACACTCAACACACCCCCCAACTAGCTTATTGCTAAGCCCTAACAAACAAAGCGAAAACGAAATTCAAAAATGATTTTTTTTTAAACACTCTTGTTTATTCAATCAGACTAATGATAACAATCAAATAAAAGTATAAGTATTATCTCCAGTCTAAAGAAACATCACACCCACATCAACCATCCACATAAATCAGCCAAGTAGACTTTATGGTAGCTACTTTCAAGAATAACATGTCAAACCCCAAAATCTCACTGGAAGTAGTGACACTCTCAAAAATAAATTAAACCCAATAAAAATAGTCACTCCAGTGAATGGTAATTGAGAGAAAATAATCAAGAAATAATATCACATGCTCTCACCAAGATGAACGAAATATGCCCTCAACTTAGAAATAATACGATCCCAAGTCAAATAAAAATGCTAGCCAACCCAATTTATTTATTTTATACATCACTACATCTTTTTAGCCAATATAACTAGCTTCTACTTCAAACTATAGTTCCCTAAAATCAAGAAAGATTTTTATTAGGACGTAACGTAGGATAGGGACATGGCTAACAAAAAAGTAAAATAGGAAAAACAAAGTGTATGTTTGAGAAAAATGCAAAAAAAAAATTTGGAAGTTACAAGGTGGATTTCACCTATTATTGTTATTTTTAATTTTTGAAACAACAATTTTTTTCTTTCTTCTTTTGAGAAATAATTTTTTTTTGGAACTGGGCATAACTTCCTTATACAAACTGTTTATTTACATTTTTCTCAAACATAAATAGGCAATATATCTTGTAAGATATTGGGAAATACTCTAAATCAGAGTGGGTCAAGATGATAAGTTGACAAAGAAAAGGTTTTTTTTCTTTCTTTTTTAAGGCTCAAAAGGGTTAACTATGGATATTTGATAAAAGGGATGATTAGAAAGGCTCAAACGGATCAAAGATGGCCTTTCCATCATCTTTTAGGGCTCTAAGATCAAAGATGGCATTTCCATCATCTTTTAGGGTTCTAAATAATCTTCCATATCTACTAATTAAATGGGCTTCAAAATGTAGCAACACACATTTTTTTCTTTTTTTTTAAGGGTTAACTCAAAAGAAATCTAGAGATCGTGTATACAATAATAACTGCTAAGCTGTGTAAAGAATAGGCAAAATGGTTACTCTCCAAGAAAAATGATAGGCTCAAAAACTTACTTGATATTTATTATGACATGTTCATTCCTTCAAACAACTCATATTTGCCTCCAACATCAACATGTAGAGTAGCAAACATAGTGTAACATCATTTAAGACCAAAGATAATACAAATACTAAAATTTGAAATTAGTCATGTCATCTAATGTTAAAACAAATCACACAAATTTTTTTTTTAACATCCTACCCCCAACCTATTCTAAACGTAAAAGGAAAATATTCATGCAGAATGAAAATGATGGAGAAAAACAAATTAGAAAATGATACGAAACGATTTTTTTTTAATTTAAGAAGATGCATTTCTAGAGGCACTACACTCTATATTCAGCCATCTTCGACTCAAAAATTTTTGTGAAAATGTATATTTATAAAGGAGAAATTAAAAAGAAGATGAAAGTGAACATCAAAACATAATAAAGAAAAAGAAAATATCTCAATTTTTTTTTGTTTTTTTAAAACAATGAAGATGCGTTTCTAGAGTCACTACACTCCATATTCAGCCATCTTCAACACAAAAAGTTAGAAACAGTTAGTTTTTACAACAAAAATTAGTAAAAACTTAACCAATATTCCATAATTGTCGACTATTCCCTCCCCCCAACCAGAACGAAACATTGTCCTCAATGATTTAAAGGAAAGAAGTAGAGTTTAGAAGACATCACCTGGGTGGTGCAACACAGAAGAAAATATTTATAGGCGGAGAGTTAAATTTAATTTGTATTTCTTACTGCGGCTACTGTTACCGTCATCATTTAAACGCCCCAACACAAAGCTCCAGGGGTCTGGCTCCGGTTTATAAGCTTGTATATCAAGTAGCTCATTAGCAGTGTGAGCACAAATAAAAAGTTTTTTCGTACTGAAAGAAATAAAGTAGTTTCTTATTGCATGGTTAAGAAATGCGATAAAGCCATCATAAAAATTATTGACATTTAACAAACCGATGAGTTTCTGGTGAATGTGTAGATGGGCCCAAGATGCTAGTGTAATAAGTGTTTCTAGTGTTGCAAGATCTCCTGGAAGGAAAACAAAAACATCAGCATGATTAAGCATTTCAGTTATTCGTTCTTACATACCTGAGATGACTAACTCTTCTCCAGTCAATGAGTCAGACACACCGCCCAAAGGTTTTAGGACTCTAGGGATGATGCCTAACACTTGGCTTCCTCTCACAAAAGCAGCTTCTGAGACCAATTTTGATAACCCTCGGTTACCTCCTCCATACACCAAGTGTAATTTTCTCTCTACTATGCTTCGACCAAGATCTATGGCTGCATCAACGAACTTTTTATATTTGCCATAGGTAAATCCAGAAAGCACACAAATGTTCTTGAATTGTCTATTGGGAGTAGCTGCCATTGGAATATTTCTCAAAAACAATTTGTGAGTGCTTAACAAAAATTCATATTTAAGAATCTTGGTGACAATGGATTACAACTGTGTATGAGGTAGTATGTCAGTGTCAAATAACGCGTAAAGCACATGGCTCGATAGTCAAAAAGTAAACAGTAAAAACAAACAGTAATAAAATTATTAAAGACGATAATGCAAAAAAGGTCATTTATAGTCAGATTCCCGAGACTATATTGTGCATGCTCTTTCTGGAATAATGGCCATAACTGGAGAATCGTTCCTTGCACATATCCACTTGGATGCGTTTCAAGAGACATAATGATATCATTCAATGACTCCTTATTCAAGCCATCCCTAATGAATTGAATCTTATCTTCTCTGTTATCAGACACCATTCCTAAAGAACATGAGTTTTTATTGCAACTCATTTTGGCACACTTATAACAAGCAACAGAAATTCTTCAAGCTCGTCGTTTTCTTGCATAATTTCCTTTACCACAACCAGGCATGTATGCAATAAATTTTGGAGGTAACTCACCTGCCAATCGTACTTTCGCCTCAATTAACCAACGGATGTCAGCAGGTATATTATTCCTCATAAGTAATCGTATGTGTTCGGACCGAGCTTTATAGATCGTAAAGAGAGCATTCTGAGGAAGTGAAGGGAATCACTTGTGAAGCTTCGCTAGAATCTCAGTTCTGTCCATACCTTCGCCTTAGAATATCAGTTATTATGGGAAACCGAAGTAACCGACTTGGTTGTCACGGAATACCCTTATCCGCCACTTTACCGGGGTAACAAACTAAAATACACAAACAGAAAAACAAATTAAAACACACAAAGAAAATTAAAACCATCCTCTTATTGAATTTACCTCAAGCTCCAACTGGATATTGTAAACATCTCTTTCAATATTTCTGAGTTGGCTTTCTAAATCCTCAACATAGACTACTAACTCTGGTGGCTGTAGAGCCTAAATACGATGTGTTTTACGAGATTGAATCTGCCTTTTGAGATGAGTTTTGATACGTTAAAGTGGTTTAAGAATGTTCAGGAGGAACGATCTACATATGGCACTCATGATTAACAATGATAAGAGAAAACTTAATGGTAAAACAAACACACTTATGCAAAAATATATTCAATTAGCAAAAGAATAAAAAGAAAGAAAGAAAGAAAAATCAAACTCACCGAAAAGAAAAAATCAATTCAAATATGATGGGTCACTCAAATTTATTTCGGTGCCTTCTCCATGTGGTTGGTATTCTAGATATGGCTTTATTCTTTGACCATTAACTTTAAATGTGACACCGTTCTTTGGGTCCTTAATTTTAATTGCCCCATGTGGAAAAACAGTATAAACAATAAATGGACCAGACCATCGAGAACGTAACTTACCTGGGAATAGGTGCAAGCAAGAATTGAATAAAAGCACTTTCTGACCTAGAGTGAAAGATTTTCTCATAATTTGCTTGTCATGGAAGACTTTCATTCGTTGCTTGTAAATCTTGGCATTCTCGTATACGTCATTGCGAATTTCTTTAAGTTCTGCCAGTTGTAATCTTCTTTCTGAGTTGGCTTGCTGCATGTCAAAGTTGAACTTCTTGATGGCCCAATATGACGATGCTCGAGTCCCACAGGTAGGTGACAAGCTTTTCCATACACTAGCCTATAGGGTGACATCCTAATCGGGGTCTCGAAAGCCGTTCTATATGCCTATAATGCATCATCAAGTCTTAATGACCAATCTTTTCTGTCCGGCCTCACCGTCGTTTCCAATATGTGCTTTATTTCTTGATTAGAGATCTCTGCTTGGCCACTGGTTTGAGGATGATATGGGGTCGCTACTTTATTAGTGATTGAATACTTCGTCAAAAGAGCCTTGAATGTTTTATTACAAAAGTGGGCACCACCATCACTGATTATCGCTCGAGGAAATCCAACGCGCGAAACAATGTTGCTTTTCGAAAACCCTATCACCACCTTGTGATCATTGGTTCTGCATGGGGAATTGCTTCTACCCATTTCGATACATAGTCAACAGCAACCAATATGAATTGATGGCCAAAAGAAGGGGGAAAGGATCCTATAAAGTCGATACCCTATACGTCAAAAATCTTAACCACTAAAATTGGATTTAATGGCATCATGTTCCTTCGTGTAATGCTCCCATACGTTGACACCTATTACATGAAGAACAGAAAGTGTAAGCGTCTTGAAATATAGTTGGCCAATAGAAACCACAATTTAAAACTTTAGTAGCTGTTTTCCTAGCACTGAAATGGCCTCTATAATCTTATTCATGGCTGAATGAAAGGATATTGTGAATTTCACTTTTGGGACTCATTGTTTGACAATTTGATCTGCACAATATTTAAACAAATATGGGTCATCCCAAAAGAAATTCTTTATTTCTGCAAAGAATTTAGTCTTGTCTTGCTTGGTCCAATGCTCTGGAAGTTTACCTGTAATAAGATAATTAACTATATCAGCATACCAAGGTAATATTTCACACTCATTAATTGTTCACCTGGAAATGACTCATTCAACGTTAATGGCTCTGCATTTATGTCAAAATAGAGACGAGAGAGATGGTCTGCCACAACATTTTTTGTGCCTTTCTTATCCTTAAATTCCAAGTTAAGTTCCTGCAAAAGTAACACCCAACGAATTAGTCTAGCTTTTGCATCTTTCTTTGTGAGAAAATATTTAAGAGCAGCATGATCTGTGAACACAATTATTTTACAACCAATGAGATAAGATTGAAATTTTTCCAATGCAAACACTACTGCTAGCATTTCTTTTTCAGTAGTTGAATAGTTCAACTGTGCACCATTCAATGTCATACTAGCAAAGTAAATAACATGGGGAATCCGATCAACTCTTTGTCCTAATACTGCTCCTACTGCATAATCAGATGCATCACACATTAGCTCAAATAGTAAGTTCCAGCTTAGGGGCTGAATGATGGGTGATGATGTCAACAACTGCTTTAATTTTTCAAAAGCTGCAAGACATGAATCATTAAAGATAAAAGGTGCATCCTTAGCAAGTAAATTGCATAAGGGTCTAGAAACTTTGCTAAAATCTTTAATGAAACATCTATAGAAACCAGCATGCCCAAGGAAAGATCTTACTTCTCTGACTATTTTTGGTGGAGGAAGATTAGAAATGAGATCCACCTTAACTTTTTCAACCTCAATGCCTTTGCTCGAAATAATGTGATCGAGAACAATACCTTGTGCTACCATAAAATGGCACTTCTCCTAATTTAAGACTAAGTTCTTCTCGATACATCTCTGCAGAACTAGTGTTAGATGACGTAAACAATGATCAAACGAGTCACCAAAGATAGAAAAATCATCCATAAAGACCTCAAGAAATCGTTCAACCATATCAGAAAAAATGCTCAACATGCATCTTTGAAATGTAACAGGTGCATTACATAATCCAAATGGCATCCTCCAATATGCAAAAGTGCCAAAAGGGCAAGTGAAAGTGGTCTTCTCTTGATCTTTTGGTGCTATAGGAATTTGATTATATCCTAAGTAGCCATCTAGAAAGTAATAAAATTCATGGCCTGCTAATCTATCAAGCATTTGATCGATGAATGGTAAAGGAAAATGGTCTTTACGTGTGACAGAATTCAACTTTCCATAATCAATGCATACACGCCATCGTGTAGTTACTCTAATAGGTATCAATTCATTATCGACATTCGTAACTACAGTGACTCTTGACTTTTTAGGGACAACTTGTACAGGACTAACCCATGAACTATCAGAAATGGGGTAAATGATACCTGCATCTAATAGCTTAAGGACTTCAGTTCTAACCACTTCTTTCATATTAGGATATAACCGACGTTGCATTTCCCTAATAGATTTAGCATTTTCATCAAGGTGAATGTAATGCATGCAGTCTACTGGATTTATACCTTTTATGTCTGCTATGGTCCATCCTAATGCTCTTTTGTGCTCTTTTAAAACATCCAACAACTTACGTTTTTGCTCATCATTTAGGGAGGATAAGATGATTACCAGCAAAGTACTTTCTTTCCCCAAAAATCTATATTCCAAAGTGTTGGGCAATGGTTTGAGCTCGAGTTTCGGTGGTGATTCTAATGATGGGATGAGTTTCTTCTCTGATGGTGCTAGTTGTTCAACCCTTGACTTCCATTTATTAGTGTCCATGGATGGTGCTGAGTCAAGTAGGGCGTTGACCTCATCGACCGATCTATCAATATCAAAATCCAAACCAAAGCGAGTTAAATATGTTTCTAAAGGATCATCACTAAGGTTTGAAACAAATGTATCATCAACTAATGCTTCAATTAAATCCACATCAACAATTCCATCATCTATATTGTGAGGTTGTTTGGCAATGTTGAAGATGTTCAGTTCCATAGTCATATTGCCAACGGACAACTGCATATTTACAGTCTTACATTGAATGTGAGCATCCACAGTTGCCAAGAAAGGTTGGCCTACAATAATGGGGATGTGCTTCTTTGAATCCTGTTTTGGTTGAGTGTCAATTACAATGAAATCAACAGGAAAATAAAACTTGTCTACCTGGATAAGCACGTCCTCCACAATACCACGAGGTATTTTCGTGGATCAATCTGCAAGTTGTAACACCACTGGAGTTGGGTGTAATTCTCCCAGTCTAAGTTTGACGAAAACAGAGTAAGGCAACTAATTTACACTAGCTCCTAAATCCAACAAAGTTTTCTCAATTGTGTGGTTCTCTATGCTACATGAGATAGTAGGGGAGCCTGGGTCTTTACATTTTAAAGGAATTTTATGTTAGATTATAGAACTAACGTTTTCTGTTAAAAATGTCTTCTTTTGAACATGCATATTTCTCTTTTTAGTACACAGGTCTTTAAGAAACTTGGCATAAGATGGAACTTCCTTTATAGCATCAAGTAAAGGGATGTTAACACTTACATGTTTGAAGATTTCAAGAATCTCACCTGTGGATTTTCCCTTCTTTCCTTTGGCTAACCTCTAAGGAAATGGAGATTTAGGAATGTATTCTCGTGGGTTGGTTTCTTCTTTCTCCTCCGGTGATGAGTCCTCAACACTTACTGGTACAATTTAGTTTTCTTTAGTCACCGGCATCTTCACTTTGCTGTCGACTTCTTTTCCTTTCCGCAAGGTCATGACGGCTTTGACCTCTTCATGCTACTGTGGTGAACTAGTACTTGCTTCATTCACTCTCTTAGGGTTAGGCACTGTTGACTTGGAAATTTACCTTTCTCAACAGTCATTGCCAAGGTCTGAACTAAAGAAGCAAGTTATCCCAGCATCTTCTCGAGGCTTGAAACTGATTGGGCTTGTGAGTTGAAGCCCGCTCTCAACTCATTTCGTAGTCCATCAATGGTGCGGTTCTGTTGCTCAATCGTAGAGTGAGTAACATTCCTGAGATTCTGGAATGAATCCTCCCATGGTCTAGGCTGAGAGTAGTTCTGGTTCTGATTATATGATCTGAATGGTGGCTGAGAGGCTTGAGGATTTTGAGGAATTGGTGGAGCTGGAGCTGCTAGTCCATTCTGTTAGAATCCATGAGACCATGAAAAATTGGGGTGGTCTCTCCATCCAGGGTTATATGTGTTGGAGTATGGGTTGTAATTCGATGGTTTTCTCATTACACCTATGGCATTGGCTTGATCTGAGTATAAGTCATGGTCATGTGGCTCTGTTGATTTAACAGTCAATAACGATGCTATTTATTGAGAAAGACCTTCAACCATCTCCTTGACTTCTTTGATTTCTAAAGTTGGCTTACCAATTTAAACGTCATTTACTCCCTTAATCCTTCTAGTATTCCTGAGTGATCGACTCCGTTGTTGGGAATTATCCGCTTGTTGCTAAAAGAATTCCCAAAGTTCTGATGCACTTTTTGACATTAGCTCTCCTCCACTTGTTGTCATTAGTCATTCTTGCACATTCGGCAATAATCCCTCAAAAAGTATTGGCATTGGTGCCATTTCTCGTACCCATGATATGAACACTTCAAGAGTAGCCCATTTAATCTCTCCCATGTTTCGAAAAAATTGCTCGTCATCTCTCCGGGTAAACTCTGAGATTTCCCTGCGAATAGAATTGGTTTTATGCACTGGGAAATATTTATTTAAAAATTTTGTAACGATTTGTTCCCATGATGCAATGCAATTAGCAGGCAATGTATTAAGCCATGAACGAGCTCTATCCTTTAAAGAAAATGGGAAGAGTCTAAGTTTAACATCATCATCTGAAAATTTCACATATTTAAATGTTTAGCAAATAGCATGAAAATCATTCAGATGATTATATGGGTCCTCATTTTCTAAGCCATAGAATGTTGGGAGACAATTTAACACACTAGGTTTTAGTTCAAAGTTCCTAGCAGCTACATTTGGGTATCGTATGCATGATGTGTTAAAATTGGCTAAAGGACTGAAATAATCCTTAAATGGCCTCTTTTGCGGTGCTTGTCAATCCATTTTATTTTTAACGTTCTTGTGTGTGCGAAGTGTTTTCTCAAGTTCAAGGTCTATAGGTTCAAGATTAGGTATTAATGACCTACGACCATGCATGCAAAACAAATAAAATAAGAATAAAGATGGGAATAAAACAAATAAAAATAAAGAAGAGGGAGAAATTACAATACTAACCTTATTGCGCTATTACAACCTTACTATAAAAATACACAAAAACAATACGTGAAAATAAATTAATAAGATAAACAAAAAAAATTACAAAGAAAAATAAATTGAAAATTAAATTACAAAATTTTAAAGAAGAGAAAAAGAAAAGAAATACTAACCTTTAAATGTAGATTCACTTTTTTAAAAAAATTCAAGAAAATAATTAAATGGAAATATTCACAAAAATTAATTCTATGAATTAAAATTACTTACATCCCTGACAACGGCGCCAAAAACTTGTTGTGCAAATTTTATTGAACTCGTAAGCGCACGAATCTGTTGTAGTATAGATTAATGATGACGAGTGTCGATCCCATGAGGAGGTAGATTTTAATTATATATAGAATTAATTTTGTAAATGGGCAGTTGAATTTGTGGTGGAAATGATTTGAAATATGCTAAAAATTAAATTAAAATGGCGAAAATAAATTCTGAAATTGGAATTGAAATGGCAAGAATAAATTAAAGAGAATTCTATTGAAATGACGTACTTGGGTATCTGGATCCGTATCAACATGCATTATAGGCTAAATATTCCTTATTAATACCAATTGAATCATGAGAGGGGATTCCACACCTCATGAACCACGCTCTAATAAATGTTGTGCTAAGGGCTTATCGTGCCAAATAATAATAATCTTATACTAGGGAGCCGGTGAAACCAGGGCAGTACTATAAAAGATTATTATTATTTGTCAACGAAAAGTCAAAACATCCACAAAAACTAGAGGGGAAGAGAAAATAAATTTACCAAATAAAGCCCATAACACATGTTGAGACTTCACCTTCAACCAAAACTTAAAAGAAAATTAGTCATTCATAACTAGGGGCAAAATAAGAATTTATTAAAATACATAAAAAAATACAAGATAGAGAGAGAATTACAGAAAATGGAATCCAAAAATGGATTCAAAGGTGCCAATTCAGGGGGGGAGGCCCCCTTTTTATAGTTACATCGAGTAAATCATGGCCATCGGATTAAAAATAATTTGGACGCTCAGGATTGCGCCACGTCATCAGTCAACAGTACGAGTGAACAGTAACATGATTTGAACAGTAACACGATTTACACACGGTTTAAACAGTAACGCAGTTTGCACAGTAATAATCCCATGTGTTGCATGTATCGTACGTGCATTTTTTGGTCCACTAATATGCTGCCACGTCACCATCAACAGTACATAAGAATTTTAGTCCAACAGGATCTTGACATGTCATCGATCCGTCTATGTAAACATTGCTGTGAACAGTAACATAGACAGTACCCGTACATGTGAATAGTATCATACATGTGAACAATGTCATTTTTCCTTTTATGCTCCTCCTAACGTTTTCGACCGTCCTGAGTTCAAAAATGATGTCCGTTTTGCCATTTAATCTCTCGTTTATTATGAAATAACTATGATGTCCCTAAAATACATAAACTACTTAATTAAAATAAAACACACATAATTAAATTACAAGAAACTTAAAAACATAAAAGGGTTGTTAGTAAGACTTGAAATATAAAATGATGATTTTCTCCTTTATAAATATGCATTTTCTAACACTCAACAATTATCCATACTTATATAAGTTATGCTCAGACCATGTGATCCAAAAAAATCCCACACATATTGCACTCATGTCATGCTGCAGTATATGAAAAACATTTCAGAGGCCACAGAACAACTGGAAAAGTTCTACAATAAGGTTATTATTGGCCCACTGTTTTTCAGGATGCTTATGAGTTTGCTAAATTTTGTGACAGGTGCCAAAGAACAGGAAACATATCTCAAAGATATGAAATTTCATTAACAAACAGTTTTGAGGTAGAGATCTTTGATAGGTGGGCGATAGACTTCATAGCCCATTTCCACTATCTTTTGGGAACTTACATATTCTAGTTGTTGTGGACTATGTGTCTAAATGGGTGGCAGCTACAGCACTCCCAACTAATAATGTCAAGGCAGTGGTGAATTTTCTTCAGAAAAATATCTTCTCGCGATTTGGAACTCTAAGAGCAATCATTAGTGATGAAGGTACTCACTTTTGTAATAAGATCTTTGCTGCAGCATTAACTAAGTCTAGAATTAAGAATTAAGCATAAGATTGTTATAGCATATAACCCACAATCCAATGGTCAACCAGAAGTGTCCAACAGAGAGGTTAAAAAGATTTTAGAGAAAGTAGTTAACCCAC
Source organism: Citrus glauca (assembly GCA_029633175.1). Classification (NCBI taxonomy): domain Eukaryota; kingdom Viridiplantae; phylum Streptophyta; class Magnoliopsida; order Sapindales; family Rutaceae; genus Citrus; species Citrus glauca. Next base: position 13,122,894 of record JAQOOD010000004.1, on the reverse strand, counting down.
CAGAAAGGACTGGTCATTGTGTTTGCATGACTCTTTATGGGCTTATTGAACAGCATACAAGACACCAATTGGCATGTCTCCATATATAATCATCTTTAAAAAAGCTTATCACCTATCCATTGAGCTAGAACATAATGCATATTGGGCATTAAAGCAACTAAACCTCGATATACATTTTGCAGCAGAACAGATAAAGCTTCAACTTTGTGAACTTGATGAAATAAGATTATTCTCTTATGAAAATGCAAGGATCTACAAGGAGAAAAGAAAGCATTGGCATAACAAGTATATCCAGTAACAGAGTTTAATCCCAGGGCAACCAGTTTTGCTCTATAACTCAAGGCTGAAGTTATTCCCGGGTAAATTGAAATCTCGGTGGTTAGGACCTGTCAAGTTAGTTATAATTCCTCCTCATGAGGTTGTAGATCTCTTAGATTAAAGAACATGACAAGAATTCAAGGTTAATGGCCACAGAGTAGAACACTACATTGATTATGTTGTAGAGCAATCAAAAGAGGACTTGCTCTTCCATGATCCAACATTGTGAGAAATCAAGGAAGGTCAAGTTGAAGGGCCGAAAATCCAGAACTAATTGGGAGGCAACCCAACAATTAGGGAAGTTATTTTGATTTGTTTTTCTTTGTCTTTAGACTTAAGTTATCATTTTCTTCTTTATAATTTTCATTAATTTCTTTATTTTAGTAACTAATTGGCTTTCATGTCTATTTTTAAAAAAAAAGGCAGAACAGTTAGAGGAAATGGGACTCCCATACTAATTGCTGCAGCATTGCACTTAACAAGACAGACAGGTGGCGCTTCTCAATAAAATATGGAGCTTTACAACAGCATGTTGCCGAACACAAGCTAATTGTTGTAGCATACGAGTGACACATCGAGGGAAACTTTTTTTATCGTTAAGGCTACAAAATGTTGACAGCTGGCGTGGTTGATATAGATCACAATCTGAAGGGATTCTAATCCCTAAATTATTACATCACAATCTATTTCCATTCTAAATTAGAATTTTTTAAATTTAAAATCCATATTTCCAAGTTTATCTCATTCTAATTGATTTCCTTCCTAAATTAATTTTTACAACATGTATAAATAAGGATTTCACTGTGCAAAACAGGACACGCTAATTTTATTTTCTCTTTCTCTCATAGGAACCAAACTGATACTCTTACGATTCCCTGTAGCAACTGCATCTTCATTCTCTTGCAAGTACCTCCAACTTGCTCTAGCAATGAATAAATACAAGGTCACAGCACAATGTCTTAAGGACCCTTCCCACTTCTAAAGTTACAAGGCAGAAGAGAAATTTGAAAATTTTATAGAGCCAAGAAAAATTTTAGAAGAAAAAAGCTTCCAATTTCCATCAAATCCCTCAGGAATTGTCCAAACCATTCAAGCTCTTGTAGCAAGACGAGGATGGGTAGACTTTTGCCAACATCCGAGAGAACTTTTGGTACCAATAGTGAAGGAGTTCTATGCCAACATGTTGAGCCAGGAATAGAAAAAAATTTGGGTACAAAACTTCCTCATGCCTTTAGACCCATGAGTCATTAACACTTTTTATAACTTGCCATCTGATGTGGAGTGTGAGTATTCCAAGCTAATTGCAAACATGACTAATAAAACATTGAATAAAGTACTCAAAACCCTTACTGTAGAAAGGACATCATGGGCTAATGAGAAGGGTCGTGTGATCAATCAAATTAACCTTAAACCTGTTGCTAAAGTATAAGTCAATTTTTTAAAATCTACACTGATAACCACTACACACACTACCATTGTATCATAAGAATGATTGGTGCTTTTATATGGCATTGTTCGGGGGCTACCATTGATGTGAGAGTTATAATTGAAAGGCAAATTATGGAGTGTGCCATGAAACAACATAAAACAGCAGCTCTCTTGTTTCCATCTCTTATTACTAGTTTATGCCTAGTATCTGGGGTGAGGGCCACTGTTTAAGATGAGCACATTAAGAATGCAGAAACTTTGAATGCTCGAACAATTGAATAAATTACTGAAGAAATTGTTGCAACAGAACCAGTTGTTGTAACAAGTACGAGAAGAGCTCTTAGGGTGGAGAGAAGACTGCAAGAACTAAGTGACAGCATTACCCAGTGTGTTGCTGCACAACAATGAGAAAATAATAGATTCTGGGCATGCTTGATGCATTTGGAGAATCATCTGCATCAGTTTGTTGTGTTCATGAAAAACCAACACTAGGATTTGCCAGACTCTTTACTGCTGCAGTTCAACTTTGGAGACCCAATAACAGGGAGTGAGAAAACTATAACAGAACCAGATAGTGAAGCCGAGGTAGAAGCAAAAGACCAACCGGCACCAATAGAAGCAGAGGGTCTTGAATCAAAAGCCCACAGCTCCATAGAAAATTAGGAATAAGGGGATTCAAGGGATGACAAAGTTGAGCCATCAAAGATCATACCCCCCAAGAGAAGAAGAAATCACACTATTGGAGATAAGGATGATGATGAACCTGAGGAGGAACCACCAGTCCCATTTCATAAGGGCAAGAAAAAAGTCAAAATTGAAGAGGACTCTGAGGATGCTTCAGCAGATATTGATGTAGAATTATAAGCAGCTACTAAAAGAGTCACTCAAACCCTTGCAGCAAAGAAACGTCTCTTAGATATCATTATTGAAATAACTACTGAGGAAGCTGCTGCAACAAAATCTGCCTCAGCTACAACCTTCCAGCCTCTATCTAGATCTTTTTCAACGACCACCAAGACAACCAGTATACAATAGAGAGGTCACCTTAGAAGATGCTGCAACACTAGAAGAACCAGAGCAAACACACATGATCCACTCAGTCCACCTTGAGGCTATGCTGGTACTCCCTCGACTAGTCCAACACTACACCAGAGGACATAGAAGTCTACAGTTACACCTCAAGGTTCCCCTAAAGACTGTTTGAGGAGTGCCATGAAAAAGAAGTAAATCTTATACTGCAGGAAGATAGACCACATCAAGTGAGTTCTTTTTACTAGCTTAATTTACTTTCTTTCCCTTTCAGAGCATTTCTTTCATTTACAAGTGCAGTTTGATTGTTTTTGCGCGCATATGAGGGCACTTCACCTTTCAAGTTTGGGGGGGGTTGTGCTAAGTTATATTATTGTGTTTATAGTATATGTTTGCATTGTGTATTTAGAATGGTATGTAGCTCTGTTATCTATTTGTGAGTGGATCTAATAAAAACCCAATGAGGAAATCTTGAGTGTTAATTTTAAAGCACCAAGTAGAATAGTTCATGAACAAAGGCTGAATTTTGTCATTACACATAAGCTTTGAGTAAGTCCTATGAGAATACTATAGAAAAACCAGGTAACATAAAAAAGGCAGAAAAATCTCAAGTTTAGGGGGAAAGAAAAGAAACAATACGTGTGCTTGTTGTTAAATGATTGCTGCTCCGATGGCTTAAGTTATTGAGTAACATGGCTGAGTATGTACTTCATATACATACTTGAGTCCAAAAGCAATAAGAGCTATGAGCATTGTTGTAGCAATTGATGAGTGCTATAAAAAAAAGTCTTTTGTCTAAGATGTGGAAATAGCCAAGTTTATTCATAAACACTATGTTTAACCTTGAACTAAAGATGTCTCTAGATACGATTATATTGTTCATATTTCTGCAGCAACTCTAATTTGTACATTGTTTAAGAAATTGGGTGTCATCATTCAAAGTGATTGATATTAATATGAAAAATCAATGACATTGAAAAGAGGTTTTTGACAGATTGACATTTTTTTCTAAATAGCACAATTTGAGATGACTTGTAACTATTACCCCCTAGATGTCAATATATTTATGTTCTACCTCTAAATTTTATGCAATGTTTGTATAATGCTATAACATCTCTAGAATCTTATTAAAGAGGCACACACACACCCTGGACAGAAGGAGTCTAGAACTTGAACTGCTATGAAAAATTTTACATGATTAAGAGTGTGATCTGTGGGTTCAAGAATCCTTGCAAATTCAATGAAAAAACTAAGTTGCTTGTTGTATGATGGCATGATCATAGTGTTAGTGTTGTTGTCATTACTTGAGGACAAGGGTTTAAGCTGGAAGGTGTGATAACTCTATGAAATTAGAGTTATCATGAGACTTTTAGGCTTAAATCAAGAACTTAGAGAGTAATTGACCAATTTTCAATACATTTTGATGTTAGTTTACCTTAACATCTATCTTAGTTTAAGTTTGATAAAGTTTGTGCAATTTTGAATAATTTTATGCCTAAAACATGTGACTAATTATAGGTGATTAAAAATTTGAATTCTATGGAAAGGATGCTTTTGCAATAGACTTATAAAAAGGACAAACGAGCATGGCTACAGAAGACTTGAAGCAAGGCTGGAACAATACAGATGATGTAGCTGTTGCTGTAGCAACCATTAATGTAGCAATCCTCAAGCATTGACAGAAAAATCTAGGGAGGATATTCAAAATATTACGATCTACAGTTTCCTAATCTAAAGATGTGCGTTGATTAGTATTAAAAATGATTTAATTATCAGGCAATAATAATATTATTTTGTACTTATGTCATAATTTATTTTTCTGATTATATATATTATGTATTATTAATTATGTTTTAAATATATTTAATTCTGTGTATTTTTATGTGTTTATTAGAAAAAATATTAATTCACGTAATTCGAGACTCCAAACAGATAAACAAAGGACAAATTTGGATTCCGAAGATATGAAAATCTTAAGATTAGTCAAGATCGACTTAAAATTAGGCTTGTGTAAAAATAGTTGACTTTTCCTATTGACCGAGCATTGATTAGATGATGAAATGAGCTTACAATAGATATGAGCACATAGAATAGCTGACAATTTTGACTAATTCTCAACCGTTCATGATTCAATGGCCATAATTGTGCCACGTGGCAATGGTTGGTAAAGCAAGTTGTAGAATCTGAATCTTTGTATTCGGGTCGGCCCGATCCACCCATTAACCCACCAAATCTCAATCGTTCTTTGGCTAAATCGGATGAGCCAAACGATGCAATGTGTGATTTTGACTTTAAAGTTTGACCAGTCATTGGATCTTGATCTAATGGTTGTGAGGAGCACATGCATGAAGCTTATCATGGACTGCAATAAAGGACAACATTTGTCCATAAGGTTCCTAATAACGCAACTTTTGTGCAGTAAATTAAAACAGATGGCGGAAGCTCTAGAAATCTCGGATCGACTTCATTCAAAAACAAAAATCAAAAGAAAATATTGAAGTTTAATTACCTCACTTGTAGTTTTAAAATGACTTCGTGAAGTAGGAGAAAATGACTAAAAATAGCAAGCTACGAACACTTTCCAGAAAATAGAGCTCTACACAAAAAACATTTGTTTTGTCTCGATCTGAGATCCTTTAAGTACCCCAATTGTGATGCCTCTAATCAGTCCACACTTAGAAATGTTCTAGGAGTTCATAGGATTTGGAATCTCAAAATTTCATTTAGAAATGAGAGAGATAATAAAGAAAAATAAATGCTAGTTCATGATGATTCATTCCACCAAATAAAGCCACCATTATCTCTAATAATGGCACCAAACATTATCATGTGCTAGACCCACCCACTTAGCCATTATTTATTGAAAGTGATCTTATCATTTCAATAAATTATTTAATCAAAAAATAAATAGCTAAATTAATTAATTTCAGAATTAATTAATTAACCTCATTTTGATCAAATCAAATGGTTAAATGTGGGCTTCTTTTGTGACATGTTCTAATGCTTTCTCTTAATCCATATTAGATCCAATAAAAGCCCAAATTTCTAAACTCAAAATTGGTCTAGAAGTCCATAATCATATATGAACCGGAACATATCCAAAATGGTCATTTTACGTGCTCGATATTAATAATGTTTAATTAAGGATTTATGAAATTTATTTTATTCCTTAAACTATTTATGGAACATCTAAATTTCTATCTTAAATCATATTTAAGATATATTTATATATATATTCATTCTCAATGAATTATAATATAAATATTGATTTTCCTAAAATTAGGAAATTTAACTTCTCATTTTCCAGTAACTCCCTTTTTTTTCATTTCTATTTGGTGTGTGACCTTTTAGGTTCTTAGTTATAAGGTAGTAGAACTATTTTAATGATAACTCTTTATTCATTAAATGATGCTAAACTCTTTAGTCATCAATTAGAACTTTTCTAATAACCTTAAGATGCATTGCTAATACGCTTTACTAATATTAATCTTAAGGTTTCTACAAGTCATGAGTGACACCTAGTAATATATCACAATCATCCAAATAATAAGAATTGTTGGATCTATAGAACCTATTCCATTGTATCTCTATGTCTTGGTCTCTTCATCATCCATGTCCAGAGAAAAGCACGGCTTATGGTTTATTACGTTAAGTAGTTATGCTTTATCTCAAAATAAATCTAAATGAACTTGACATGAAAAAATAATTTGAACTCCTTCAAATATATTTCACCTTGGCCAAGGATTTCTCATGCCAATTTATATTATCTCATAGGGACATCCTTTTCGTATATTACAAAGTGATGAATTCCATATTGGCCATACACTTGTCTTCATACCTAGCCAACCATGACAGCTATTGCTAGATCTCTTCCGTAATTAGGAATCAATCATTATGCATTCACATATCAGAGATGTCTATGTATAAGACATCTGTTATGCCTCAGGTCTAAAGACCATTACTAAACATAGCGTCTGTTATAATGTATAATAAGCCATTAACACTCAAAACCATATGGCTTACTATATTTGGTCAAGTTCAGCAAACTCGTTCTCTTAACAAGTACTTATGTGTTTGACTTGACATCTCATGTCAATGATATGAAACTCACCATTCATTTTAGTATCACATACAATAAAGAGTCATAACACATACTAGTGTTTATAGGAATTTATAATGTCCAATCATAAATCCACTACTAGGAACTATTTTAGAAGTATAGTACAAAGGATGCACATTTCATAATCTCGACAAACTTGAGAATGTGTTTCTTAACTATTTTACTTCTTGGACTATATTCATTAAATTAATTTATGAATATTGATAACTTTGCCATTTTATAAATATCAAAATACTATTCAAATACAATTATTCCCTAAACAATCAAACCACTAACATGCAAAACACTGGATTATGAATTTATTTTTTTATAAATAGAGCCTCATTTTTATGTTTTGAATAATCTCTCTACAACGCTCTTCGTCTCAAATTCTCTCCGTCTCCTTGTAATCTTGATTTTCAGGGGTTTTTTTAATATTTTGTATAATTATTTTTATAAATAAAATTAGTTTTATTATCAATTTTAGTTGTTTTTATTACTTTAATTATAAGTAATTTAATTTTTTATTTCAATTATGCTTAACTAAATAATATTAGTTAGGGGAAGGTGAAACTCTTAGGAAATAAATATGATTTATTCAAATTCTATTTTTAATTTAATGAATTAAATTATTTTCTATTTAATTTTATACATATTTATATTTTGAAATTTTGATTTATTGTAGACAAACAAATGAATTTGGCACAATAAATTCTTAATATCTTAATATAAGGTATGGTAAAATAGTATTTTGACTTATTGTAGACAAATTAAATTTTAGCACAATAAATACTTAATCCATCATAAAATTAAAGGGAAAATAATAATAATTTATATAATTAATCTTTGGGGCAATAAAACTAAAAAAATGGCAAAAGAATTTATTAAATTTTATTTACTTCTAAGAGTGGATCCACAACCATAACTAGTTTAATTTTGTGGTTTCATTTAAATTAAGTTGTTTATATTCAAGCTTTAATTTTAATTTTTAGTTAAAATAAAACAAACAAATTAAATCTTTTCTCTATGGATCGACATCGGACTTTCCGAATTATAATACAACAAGACACTCTTATACTTGGGAGTTAAAAATTACTTTTAGGTTGTGTCACATGCCCTAAAGGTTTCTCTTTACCCTAGTTTTCAACTATAAAAAGAGGCATACATGAAAAGAAAAAGGAAAGGCCGTCAATCAAGATCAAAAACAGAAAAAGAGACAACGAAGATACAGAATTCCTAATCAGAATTCAAGGCTGCACCAGTAGAAGAACTTGCAGAATCGATTGGAATATGTTCTTTCTCTTTCTTTTCTTGTTTATTTGCTACTCATTGATCATTGAAGATGTATTCGATGGCTAGAACTTGGTTGATTATTGACCTTTCACAAATTATGAACTAAATTTATTTATGGTTGTATGTTAAACTAGTTTGATGGTTAATTGACTAAATATAGATGTTGTTGCATTTTTGATATAATATTTTACTTTGATAGTCCTCATTTAAAGTCATTATTTTGGCTGACCACCCATTTAATGGTACAAGGTAGGAAAGAGGCACAAAAGGGTCTATCTTAGTGGAACATATTAGAGTAATACTTGGTTTTGAATTGAGTTTCCTGAATTGAGTTTAACTTGAGTCTTAAAAGGGTCATGCTTAATATAAAATTAGTGATGAACTAGATATAAGGATTCACTTTGTAGGATAAGGAGAATCTAAACGTGTAATGTTATATCTTATGTTGCCATAGTAACTAGTCACTGTTAGGGTGCATTAAGATATAAGACATCCAACATGCTACCACTGAGAATAAACATGGTTTTTGCTCAGTGCTGTAGTAAATGTTGCAGCAACTGAACTTAACATAATAAAACAGTCAACACCATCAAGAGAGTTTAATCACACAACTACTCCATTTCTATTTATTTAAGCTTTGTGTTTAACGTGCCAACTCTATTCATTGCAATTTTTATTTATTGAGATTTTATTTTACTAAGTTATTTGGTAGCCTTAGTTGTATTAATTTAATTTAGAGCATCGAGTCTACTGTTGAAATTGCTATAGCAAGTAAGGTTGGCAAAATCCAAATCTGAATGCACCTATATCCGGATCCGGACACAGACTAATAGCTTTACATCCAAATCCGCATCCGTATTTGAAAAAAAAGATGCGGATATAGATGCGGCTAATGTCTGCAACAGATGTGGGCGGATATTTCGGATATCTGGATCTGCAAAAATTAAAATTTAATAATTTAATATATAATTTAAAAATTCAATAATTTATCTAATAATATCAAATAAAATTTAATCATAGTTTAACAATTAATAATTCAACACGAATAACATACAAATAATCTCATAAATTTACAAATAAAAGTTAATTTTTCATTTTTTATTTCATTTTTAATGTATATTTTAATTTAGTTTTTAATTTAAAATAAAATTCAATAATTTATCTAATTATATCACATAAAATTTAATCATAATCCAACAATTAATAATGCAACATGAATAAGATACAACAACATTATAAATCCACAAATAAAATTTAATTTTTAATTTTTATTTAATTTTAATTTAAAATCAAATTTAATAATTTACCTAATAATATCAAATAAAATTCAATCATAATCCAACAATTAATAATTCAACATAAATAATATACAACAACATCATAAATCTACAAATAAAATTTATTTTTAATTTTTCATTTAATTTTTAATATGAATTTTTAATTTAATTTGTAATTTAAAATAAAATTTGTCCGTATATCTGGTTTTCCGGATGCAAGTGCATCTGGATTCGGATCCTCATCTTCCATATTCGGATCAACATTTTTAATATGCGGATCCGAATTTTTTCGGATCTGAATCTTCCGGATCTTTACAGATCCGGATTTATTTGACATCTCTAGTAGCAAATCTGATAGCATCAATTTCTGTGGAAACGATATTGAATACTTATCATTTTATTACTTATTGAGTACACTTACATATTGACACCATAGCAATTGAGTTAAAAATCAACCACACATACTTTCTATAAAATTTTATTATTAAAAACATTATATGTCAACATACTCTTCGTAAAATTTGAGATTTTTTCGGTGAAGGAATAATTCATTAAAAATTAGAAGCTAAATACTATTCCATTGTGGAATTGAAATTGATGTTATTTTAGACTTAACGATATAATTGTGTTTGTTATTAATTAACAATAGAAAGCGTACATTTAATAAGATTAAAATTGTCATCTTTTTATACTTATAGTATTGATTAATGCGTTCATAACTTATAAACTATCTTAATACTTCCCGAAGATAATTTTATGTTAAATTAGATTGTAATATGTTAATTTTATCCAAATCTTATATTTTAGATAAATTTCAAGAATAAAGGAAGAATCTGAGCCAAAAATGGAAGAAAAATAAGATGATTTGTATTAATATAAAATAAGAAATAAAAAAAAGTGAAACCAATTGATAGTCAAGTGGCAGCCGCCACTTTGCTACTTGACTATCACTTATCCCTTTTTTTTCTATCATTGTTATAAAAAAAATAAAAAATTAAATAACAAAAAAAAGAGGATAAGGCAGGAGTTGCCTACAAAAGGAGGGGAAAGAGAAGAATTAGAGAGGAGAAAAGAAGAGAATTAGGCATAGGGAAAGGGAGGAGAAAATGAGAAAGAAAAGAAGAGTGAGTTGGGGGGGGGGGAGCTAGGGGATAAGGAGAAGAAGAGGAGTCGGAGTATGTAGAAGAAGGGTGAAAAACAGAAGGCTCAATTACCAACATTGCTTCCATTTTCTTTTGTATTTAATTTTCTTTTAATTTATTTCAAAAATTTAAAATTTAATCCATAAATAAATTTCATTTTATTTTTAATCTTAGCTCGTTTAAGTTTAGTTATGTGTAATTTAGTTTTAACAATTGCTTTTATTTAAATTATGTTTTGCTAAATAATAATAGCTAGGCTAAGTTAATACTCTTACTAGAAAAATACGGTTTAAAATTTCTATTTTTAATTATATAAATTAAATTATTTTCTACTTAACTATATCCATATTTTATATTTGAAATTTTGATTTATTGTACATAAACAAGGGAATTTGGCATAATAGATTCCAATATCTTAATATAAAGTATAGTGAAATTGTATTTTGACTTTTAGCAGACAAATTAAATTTTAGCACACCAAGTAGTTAATCCATAATAAAATTAATGGAAAAATAATGAAAATTTATACAATTAATCTTCTGGAAAATGGAAAAAATATAATAATAAAAAAGAAATTTATTAAATTATATCTACTACTACAAGTTGATCATAATTCTAACTAATTTATTTCCATAGTTTCACATACATTAAATAGCGTGCTCTTAAATTATATTTTTAGATCTTAGATAAATTAAAGGAAATTAACAAATTAAATGTTTTCCTGTGGATCGATCCCAGACTCACTGGGACATATTAGAATAGGATACTTTTATATTTAGAAGTAATTAATATTTTTTAGTCGTGTTAAGTTTTTGGCACCATTACCAATTAAATGTATTTATTTTGTTATTTTCTGATTTATTATTTTTTCTTTTTATTTCTCCTTTCGTCACTCCTTTGTTTGGAACTCATAATTTTATTGTATTTTTATTTCATAAAATTTCAGTTAGGGCCTTTCTTTCTCTTGAAATTTCAGTACTGCTAATAAAACTTATAAAAACTAAATTTTGGCCTAGAAGCCCTTGCAAATTAGTCCCTAAACTGAATTTGACCTTGGATCTTTGGATTATAATTTATTTTTGGAGATTTGGACCTGAGAACTAAATGAATTTTGACTTTTAGACTTTGTGGACATATAGAAAAGGCTTGTTTGATGTACAATTGACATTAGGCTTTGAACATGAATGAAATTTACCATGAAATTTAGCTTTGAAAATCACATAGCTATTTAAAGAATAAAAAGCAATTGGCTAACCTAATTATCAATTACAGTAAAAAGACAAGAGAAAAAGAAAGAGACAGTGGCGTGGAGATTATGTTAGGGGCAGGGGTTTCAATTTTTTATTGGATGATCAAAAAGTAATTTTAACTCTGTTTTCTCCAAAATTTGGAGGGTAAGTTCTTAACATCACTCTTTATAATTGTATTGGTATTGATTTTTATTTTATCCTCTCATTGCCAATTATTTGAGATACCCACATGTTAGAAAGACAAATATTAAGTTGTTATTGTAAGCCAAGAATATTAAGATTCTGATGTTGTTAGCCTCTAGTATTATCTAAATAAGAATTTGTGCTGTAATCCCATTAATACAATGGAAGATTATATTAGACTACGGTCCTGTAGTTTTTCCTTTTTTAGATTTTCTATGTATAAATTTATATCTTCAGTGGTTGGTTTGTTCCTTTGAATTTTGTTTATTTATTTTTCTACTTATTAATTTATGGTACATATCCTATTTTAATCATACAAAGAGGGAAAGAGTTTTGTTTTTGCTTAATTTGCAACTGCTTATGTGAGTTCTTTTCGTAACAATTACCACCAATAATCATGGAAAATAGTCAAGAAGAAAACCTTTTGGACTAATTTAATCCTCAAATTGATCAAGAAGACAATCATTCTTAATATAATGCACATGATCAGAATCAATTAGGAGCTTTGAGAGACAACATGAATCAAGCCAAAACTGCAACACCTTCGTGTAAAGTATTTCCTTCAGAAGCATCTCAATTCAATTTCAAACTAGGTATTATCCAACCTTTACAAATATCTCATGGTTTAGAATCCGAGAATCCACACTTACATTTAAGAGATTTTGGGAAAGTTTGTCATATGAACATAATTCGATTAATAAGAACTTCGAATAACATGTAAGAAAAATTTTAGAAAAAAATTTTCTAGTCTATGGAACAAATTCATTTAAAAGATAAATCATCACTGTCACTTAAAAGCCAAAAGAGACTCTATACTATTGTTGGGATAAGAATAAGAAATTACTTAATATTTGTCTACACCATGGTTTTGAAGCATAGAGATTAGTGTCATATTTCTATAAGGGATAAATTGTTGAAATGATGTGTAATGGTAAGTTAAGACAAAAAAGTCTTAAACGTCAATTAGATTATCTTGACCAATTTGCTAAAAATGTGCAACATTAGGACACTATTGATTCTTATGAGTCATCAAGTAAACCCTAGCCATGATCAACTGATGGAAGCATGTACAACCTTTGGGAAGACCATGCCTTTCGAGCCAAATTTGCATCTTAGCTAGAAAGCTTGAAGCATTAAGGTCTAAAAAGACAAAACTTGTTAAATTTGTTCAAGATATTTCATATTATGGTTACAGTTAATTGACCATGTTACGCATGATTGTCTGACCTTGCCAACTCTGAAATAAAGCTTACATGATCAAGTAAATACCATAGACAATTTCAAAGGTCGAATCTCAGTCTATACTCATAAACTTACAACTTTAGTTAGAGAAACCACTAAATTTCAGTTGGAGAAATGAAAATAAAGCACAATCTTTACAACAACCTGCTCCACGTCAGAAGTTTTAAAATTCCCAAAGTTACCTACCTAATATCCCGCCACCAAGAAAAACTCATGGAGATACATTACATTCATTTATTGGAAAACAAGAGACCATCAATAATTAAACTATACAAGTCTTGTCCAATTTGATAAAAATCATCTCCAAACTAACATCAGCCCTTGTAATTCATGAAAAGGTAAGTTTTCTTCTCAATCAGAACCAAATCCTAAGAGTCAACAACATCCACAAACGAGTAGTTTAGAAAACTAAAACATGAGCTACGTCAAATTAGTTGTAACCCTTCGTAGTGGCAAAGTTGTCTAAAAAATACATTATTGATCCTTGTGAAATTAGTGAGGAGTTAATTTCATAGAGTAAAGAAGAGTCTAACGAACCTTTAATCCATGAAGAAATAACCAACTCTCTTCCTATACCTTCATTCCCTCAAGTACTTGTAGGGTAAGGTAAAAGAAAGCTTTTATTTTGAAATAAATAAACTCCATTCTCTCAATTACTAATATCTTGAAATACAAAGATTCTAGTTATCCAACTATTTCTTACATTATTGGAGACCATAAAATTGAATGTGCTTTAGATCTCAATGCTAGCGTCAATTTTCTTCCATACTTAGTGTATCAACAACTCAATCTTGGTGAGTTAAAGAAAACTTCTAACAATCTTTTGCTTGTAGTTATCATTTTTGAAACTATATCAATTACTAATGAATGTAACCAAATTCCTATCATATTAGGTCAACCATTTCTAGCCATCACTAATACTTTGATTGATACTCCTACACTTTTTGTTGAGGTGACATTTTCATGGCAACAAGGTGGTGTGAATAAGGCACCTCACTTTTAACTTAATGAGACACTGAGATGGCATAATTGGCACTGAAATGACACCTTATTAAATGCTTCATAACGATCCTCTTTCTTGATATTGATTTTAGCGCATTATGTTATCGACTTGGTGAATTATTATGGAGTCACATTTATTTATCATCGCTTGAATATGTTTTGTTGAGTGCCAACATGGAATATGGACACTTATTATAATTAATGTGTATGAGAAAAAAGTAAAGAATTCAATTAATTAATTAATTACATTGAGTAACTCATAGACAAAGTTGCAGATAGTCGAAAGAAGAGAACTTACCAATGGAAATGGAAAATTATTGTCACTAATTAATTAATAACTAATAGAATTCAATTAGAGATATTTTAAAGATATTTAAGGAAAAGAGGACGCTGAGAAAGAGGAAAATGGTGAATTAATTTAGTAAAGCAAGCAATTTGTTTAAAAAATGAAATACCTTTTCATCAAATAGAGGTTGAGGTTTGGTGTGATTGTTGCCTTGCGATGACCTCATGGAAATGAATCTTTTCATATTAGGACAATTATCAATCTAAGATTCAAGAGGGGAATTAACATAATGAATGCCCATGGCAAATCCCATTAGTTTTAGAAGATCTAAGAGCCTTAGGTAGTGTAGTCTAAGAAAATCCATTTCAATCAATCTTCCTTCATTTTTTTTTGGGACTTTGTAGAGATGGTTTCGGCTACTCCTCCCATTGTCCAACATTGGCATACCTCAAGATGTTGAAGTCATACATGATTATTAACCATTGAATATATAAATAGGTGTTTCAAACGATCAGAAAACGCTACTATCACTTTTGTTAAATTTTGACAACAAAATATTCTTAAAAACTGGTTTGGCCATAATTTTTTAATGGTAATTAATGAGTAAAGATCCAGCTCCTCCAAGCTTTGAAAAATAACCTACAACGGCAAAAGCATTTTTGTTACTTTAACAATTGTCCATTATTCTTATGATGATTTGAAAATAACTCATGCTGAAGTCCACAAGAAGTTTTGTACACTTTATAGCATTATAAAGACTTTTACAATGTTATAATAAACTATTTTAATTTATCAAGCTAAAAATCACCTTCAGCTTTTCTAAAATGGACATGTGCTCAAGTGCACACAAAGTTTATGTTGATGTACTCACTTGAGCATTTCTTTTAAATTAATCATGATAATATATTTTGAAACATAAAATTATCACCTTCTTATTAAGATCATCCTTTGCAATGATTTTATTGAATCCCAAAGTAGTTCATTGTTTCTCATGAGAGTTATCAATGGGATGAGCCTTACTTGTACAAGATGTGTTCAGATCATGTGATCAGAAGATGTGTACTAGATAAAGAAATTTCAAACATCATGTAGTCCTATCATGCTGCAGCGTATGGAGGACACTTTTGGAGGGTATAAGACAACATTAAAATTCCTTCAATTAGGTTACTACTAGCCCTCTATTTTTAAACATGCCTTGAGTTTATTAAATATTGTAAGAGGTGTCAAAGGGCAGGAAGTATCTCTTAAAAGCATGAGATGCCACTCATTAATATTTTGGAAGTAGAACTTTTTAATATATGGGGTATAGATTTTATGGGACCGTTCCCACCCTCTTTCAGCAACTTATACATACTAGTGGTTGTAGGCTATATCTCTAAATGGGTGGAAGTTGTAGCATTACCTACTAATGATGCCAAGGCAGTGGTGAAGTTCCTTTATAAAAACATTTTCTCAAGATTTGGCATTTCAAGAGCCATGATCAATGATGAAGGAACACATTTTGGCAACTAAATAATTGCTCCAGCATTAGCCAATTATGGATTCAAGCATAAGGTTGCTACAACATATCATCTGCAAACAAGTGGACATGCAGAGGTATCCAATAGGGAGATAAAAAAAAGTTTTGGAGAAAGTTGTTAGTCCCAACAGAAAGGATTGATCACTTAGTTTAAATGACTCCTTATGAGCTTATAGAATAACTTATAAAACTCCAATTGGCATGTCACCGTACAGAATTATTTATGGAAAAAAAGTGCCACTTGCCATTAGAGCTAGAGCATAAAGCATATTGGGTAGTCAAGTAATTGAACATGGACATGACTACTACAGCAGAGTAAATGAAATTAAAACTTTGTGAGCTACAAGAGTTCAAGTTATTCTTCTATGAAAATGCAAGAATCTATAAGGAGAAGACCAAGCAATGGCATGATCAGAGAGTTCAGTAGAGGGAACTCATTCTAGGCACTCAAGTCTTGCTTTATAACTCAAGATTAAAGCTCTTTCTTGGAAAATTGAAATCTAGATGGTCATGACCTTTCAAGCTTGTCAAAGTATATCCTTATGGGGTTGTTGAACTTTTAAATGAAAGAACATGTCAAGAATTCAATGTTAATGGGCACAGCGTGAAGCATTACATGGGAGCTATTGTGACTCACCCAAGGGAAGACCTATTCGTGAGGGATTTAACATGAGCAATCAAGGATGGTCAGACTGACGGACCTAAAATCAAGTGCTAATTAAGAGGCAACCTAATGATGAGGGGAATTGTTTAAAATTTTCCTTAAAAATTAAGATTAGTTTTACATGTTTTAATTTACTTTTTTTCATTTTAAATAGATTATTTAATTTCTTTTCTTTCTTTCATTTTATTACAACACATCTTGTTTTTTAAAAAAAGGGCTAAGAAATTGACACTAGTTGTTGCAGTATTACATACAACATGGAAATTGGAAAATGGTTCTCATCCACCAGGGGAATTTATCATTGTTGTTGCAGCACCATATTAATTGCTGCAGCAGCAATTTTTATCGTTGCATCAACAAAACCATGGAACTTTTTATCGTTGGGAGTTTATTAAGATAACATCAGCAGACTAAAGTTGCAGATACAGAAGCATTGTATAGTCTTTAAATAACCATGACAAATATCCTTTCCTTTTTAAATTAGATTTTTTTTAAATTTCAAATATTCTTTCTAATTTATCCTCTTAATTACCTTTTTTTTTCTATTTTAACACCATCTATAAATTAAAGACTTATTGTAGTTTCCTTCACTCTCACCACAATTCTTTCCTTTCCCATCGATTACTCTTATCATTATTTCCAATTCCTTTTATGACTTACCTCTCTTGTTTTTAGGAAGCATACAATTCTGTCCAGTGTGCTCTAGTAATGCCGAAGTTTGATTAAAAGACCTTTCATGCTTCCATAGCTATAAATCCGTAGACAAATTTGAGGAATTTATAAAGCCACAGAAAGTTTTGGAGGAAAAGAGCTTTATATTCCCCAAGCAACCCACAGGTGTAATAAGTAGCATTTACAATGTTGTAGTAAGGTGAGGATGGGTAAAATCTTACCTTCAAGACCCAATTGTCCCATTTGTTAAAGAATTCTACTCCAATATGATGCAACATGATTAGTGCAATATTATTGTAAGGCAAGTCCAAGTTCCTTTAGAGTTATGCCTTTTATTATTTACCCATTGTCGTAAAATATGAGTATACACAATTTGCTGAGAACATGACGGTGAAATAATGGGGGGGAGAGAAGTGTTCAAAACATTGATTGAACCTTGTAGTGAGTGGATGACTGAAGATGGACGAGTGATTAATAGAATAAATTTGAAACCTATAGCCAAAATTTGGGTAAAGTTTTTAAAATCTCGATCAATGCTAACTACCCATACTACCACAGTTTTGCAAGAAAAACTCATTCTCCTCTATGCCATAGTTAAAGGTTTAGTGATAGATGTAGGCAAAGACATTGAGAGGGAAGTTAGAGATTGTGCTATGAAAAAACAAAAATCTGTTTCATTATAATTCACTTCTCTTATCGTGGGAATATGTGAGGTCTTAGGAGTTCAATTTAAGGACAGTGACAAGAGAATAAAGAATGAAGGAGCCATTATTGTGAGGACAATTGAGAGAATTGCTGGAGCATCGGCAGCTGGCGCAACTCCAAAAAACCATGCTACAACATGGACGGAACATACTATAAGGATCAAAAACATGCTTCAAGCACATAGTAAAGCTGCAAATGCCTATGCCCAAGCACGGGTGGAAGAAAATAAAAGGTTTTTGACCTACTTGCAACATCTAGAAGCTCAAAAGCACCAATTTACTTTGTCCATGAAGAGTAAAAATGCAAACTTTCCAGACTCATTGTGGCAACAATTTTAAATTTGTAGAAGCTGAGGAAGTCGCTCCAATAGACTAGAGTAAAGATACTAGAGTAGGAGAAGAGAGGGAAAGAGAGTCTGAAGAAGATCAACAACCAGAGCAAAAAGAAACAAATGATGCTAAAGCAAAAGCAGAAGACTCATAAGAGGAAGAGGAAGAGGAAAAAGAATGAGAGACAGAAAAAGAGGACAGAGAAGTAGAACTCCCAAAGGTAACTCCCTCATACAAAGGAAAAGAGAAAATTTTAGAAGAAAATGAGTCAGATCAGAGTGAGAAGAGGATGTGGATGCAATTATAGAATAATTTATTAGTAAATACATTAAAAAAGAGGAAGCAAAAAGCAGCATGAGAGACCTCATTCACAGTATCACTACGGAGGAGCCTGCTACAGCAAAACCTGCTCTAGTTACTACATAACAAACTCCACCAAAATCTCTTGCCACAGCTTCAAGGGTATTCAACAAGTGCAAAAAGGCACAAACCTCTAGAGGTGCTACAGTACTAGAAGAGCCAGAGCAAAAGTGAACAGAGCGAACTCAACCCAAATCTACTGAACCTGCTAGAACCCTACCTATCAGTCTAACTTAGAGCCAGAAGAAAAAGCAGCCAGCTACTATAACACAATGTTCACCTAAAGAATATTGGAAAAGTGCAACTAAGAAGAGGTGAACCTTTTTCAGAAAGAGCTGCAGTAAACTATTCAACAACAGGGGAGTATCCCTTGCCAGCCTAATTTAATTTTTCAATTTATGAAACTTTTCTTTTATTTAAAATTGTTTATTCTACATTTCTTTCTTGATTGTGTATTCATGCTTGCTTCGTTTTGCTTTGTGTGCTTGTGATGACACAACACTTCTCAAGTTTGGGAAAGTTGTGTTATGGTATAATGTGTTTGTGAGTGCATGTGTTTATGTTGTAAGTTATGTGTAACTCCGTTATCCAGTATTTATATATGGATTGGAAAACCTAATAAAGATAAAGTAAGTGCTATTCAATATTTGTGACTGCCAAGTAAGGATAGTTTATAGATGAAGATTAAAATTCTGTCTCAACACATATGATTTGGTTGAGTTTTACGAGTATGTTATAATAAAGCCAGAAAGAAAAAAAAAGTTAGAAAATATGCTAAGTTTGGGGGCAAAAGTTTTGTCAAATTGTGCTTGTTATGAAATAAATTCTGCTTGAATAGCTTAAGTTATTGAGTAATCAGGGCTGAGTATACATCCCATTTGCAAACTTGAGTAAAAAGGCAGTAAGAGCTATGAGCATTGTTGTAGCAACTATTAGAAAAAATAGAGAGAGAGAAGGTCATTTGTCTAGGATATTAAGTAGCCAGATCTGTTCATGAGCACCATGTTCAGCCTTAAGTTAAAGGTGTCTTTAGATAAGACTATGTTATAGCATTTTACATGTTATTGCTGCAGCAACTCTGATTTGTGCATTGGTTGAGTAATAGTACAGGTTGAGCTTATTTGTGACTTCTGTTCCCCCAAATGTGAATGTACTTATGTTTTACCTCTGAATTATATGTAATATATGTGTCCTGCTGCAACACCTCTAGAAATTTATCAAAGTGACACACGCACACACTTTAGACAGAATAAGGCCTAACTCTTGAACTAAATTGCTATGGTAATTTTGCGTGATTGAGAGTGTAATCTGAGGGTCGATGAATCCTAACAAAACTTGATAACATAGTGAAGTTATTTGTTGAAGGATTGTGTGATTGAAATGTTAGTATTGTTGTCATTACTTGAGAACAAATAATAGTTTAAGTTTGGGAGTATGATAACTCTATAAAATGAGAGTTATCATGACACTATTTAGATTTAAATCAGTAACACTTAGATAGTAAAAGAGACGTTTTTATTGTATTTTAGCTACATATTGCATGAACATATATTTCAACTTAGTTTTTTTAACAAATTGAGTTGTTTTAGAATAATTTGTGCGTAGATTATATGTATAATTATAGGTGATCGAAAGCTCAAGTTTTAAAGATGGAATGTTGCTGCAACAGACTTACAAAAACAATTAAAGAACTTAGCTACAGAAGAATTAAAACAAATATAAAACAATGGAGATATTTTAGATGTTGCTGTAGCAATTCTAGAGCAATGACAGACTGGATTTCACGTGCAACAACGAAAAAATTGCGATCTAAAGTTTCCAAAAGTAGAGGATATATGCCACATATTTTCAGTTGCCCTAATTTTGAGTTATAAAAAGAGCACCCTTACAAAGGAAAAAGGGGAGTCGTCAATAAAGGAAAAATCAAGAGAAAAACAAAAGAAAAATGGAAAATAAGAGGGATTTGAAGCCTGCAATAGAGGAATCACAATGACAAGAATGAAAGATCGCAAGATTAAGTGGACGTCAACTCTTTATCTTGTTTTCTTATTTTCTATTTACTTATGGGGATGTATTTAATGATTGAAACGATTCTATTTACTATTTTACTGTAAATCATGAATTGAATTTGATTGTGGTTGAGTTGTAAACAATCTTAATGGATGTTTAACTGACATATGTGTGTTGCTCTATGTTTGCTATACTATTTTGTCTTAATTGTTTTATTTCAATTCTTAGTTCGGCTGATCATCCATTTAGTGGATACTAGTTAAAAAATAGCCTTGAAAAGGCCTTATTTAGTGGATCTCACTAAGAAAATACTTGGTTTTAAATCTAGTTTCCCAAATTGAGTTAATCTCAATTTGAATAGGGTCATACTTGATCTAAAATTATTGATAAACTAGACATAAGTATTCACCTTATAAGGTAAATGGAACCTAAATCATTTAATACTATATTTAATGTTGGCATGACAACTAGTCACTATTAAGTTGCATTAGATATAAGATATCTAACAGGGAATAGCTAAGGTTGCACGAGGGATTCTACCTAGTGTTGTAGTAGATATTGTAGCAACGGTGCTATAATTGAAAAGTAGTCAATGCTATTAAGTGAGTTTGTTCATTCAACTACTTCTTCTTGTGTTTGACGTGAGAATTTTCTTTATTGAGTTTTATTTATTGCATTTTTATTTTAATTATTTTATTACTTTCATAAATTGTCCTATTTTAATTTAGAACAAAACTGTACTATTACAGTTGCTATAACAAATTTGATAGTATCAATCCCGGTGGAGACAATATGAATACTCATCAGTATATTATTTATTGTGTATACTTGCACAATGACATCCATAGCATTAGAGATCACATACCAATAGATAACATTAGATATCGTTCCAGTACCAAACCAAGCCAACCCGATTAACTTATGCTCTAATCGAAACGTGATTAAACCTCGTTCTAATTCAAATAATTCTACAAGAGCGACTTTTTACAGATAATCCTAAATGGAATTATAAAATAGGTTTTTTTATTGAATAATCAATGTTGAAGTTACGATAATAAGACCTCTTTATTTATAATAGAGTAAACTACTTCCCTAATAATCAGACATTTTTATTCATAATAAAGTAAACTACTTCCCTAAGTTAACTTAAAACGAGAAACTAAATCACAATTTAATAAAAATAAAAGACTAAGACACATGCCATAATTGATGTTAATTAAAATAAAAAAAAATTAAAATAATAAAATTTCTAGAATTCTAAAACAACGTTCTACATCAGTCTTTCCTTTTTAAAAGAAACTCGTCTTCAAGTTTGGATACAATTTGGACGATGAAACTTGTAATATAAGAGCAAATCATCTTCTAATTTGAACTTTTTGTGTTTCTCATCAATCTTTTTCGAAACTTTGAAGAATTCATATTTCATCAATTTCCTTCGCTTGTGCATTCTTTGATGCAATCTAGATTTCTAAAAACGAACAATGATCAAATAACTCTTGCCCTTTCCTAATTGGCGTTCAATGCATTCTCCAATAAATTTCACTTTTTTAATCAAATATTCTTCAAGCAAAACCTTCTTGTCTTCAATATGAATAGGTAGAACCATTCCAATCATTTCACCTTCTTCAATTTGATTTTACTACACGACCTCGATTGTACTGTTAGGCTCAATGCGCAAATCAAGGTTAGGTTGTTCTTCTTCTTTAAAAGTCTTAAACAGATTAATAATCTCATCATCTTCAACACTTGTCTTGTCCTCTAAGGAAACATTATACACATTCTCACATAAATTATCAAATTAGAACTTTAAATTAATAATCAAATTATACCTTTTCTTCTACAACAATAGGTACATCTTCAACATGTGGAGAGGTATAAACTTTTTTTATTTGGACATATTTTACTTTAGGTTGCTAACTTTTGATATTAGGCTGCTGACTTCTGATAAAACTAGGGATCTCAAACTGGTGTCATGGATGTGGTTGACTTAACTTCTTTGATGCTTGACTTCTTTCTCTTTGGATTTGCATTTCAACTCATAGTGTAATTTTGATGACATCTAAAAAGTTGCAATGTATCACAGATTGCAAAGGAATTCGTTCTATGATCTCATCACATAATTCTCCCACAAAACTCAAAATTAATAGATAATAATTGTTAGAAAAATTCGTACGCGAATACTAATCTTGAAATTGAGAAATATAAGCTCGAACAAATTTTGTTCCTTGTCAACAATTCTCAAACTTATAAAGTATTATTGTAGTATAATCATGAGGTATAAAATGAGCTTTAATCTTCCTCTTCATATCATACCAACTGCGAATCTTTTCATTTCCTTGATGAACTTGCTTTGCCATTTAAATTTCTCCACCGAGTAAGGTATATCTAGTAAATTTGCAAGAGACATACCTGACATGATTTTTTTTTTCCTAGAATGAGGTCAATGATAAAATCTTCAGTTGTAGATATCTAATAAAAAATAGTCTTTGGATCAACAACAAGACCAGAAAAATTCTGAAATCATCAAACAAATCTTGATAAGCCATGTGATTTCTTTTCTTAAGTTACAATATTAATCTTGAATTGAGTTTCTATTGCTAGGGTTGGTGATTTTGAAAAAGAATGGTGATGGTCAAATCTAGAAGATATGGTAGTAAGGAACGCAATGGTGACCAGGTATTGGCTAGATTCTCGATGGTTTATTTGGAAAATTAAAGTGAATTGGTGGTTGGCGTAGTGATTACAACTATTTTGGTGGCTACGGTGGCGATCGATGGTATTGATGGCTAGGATACGGGTGGCAACATGTGGACGTGAAGGGGGTGAGGATCATCCGGTGATAAGGTGGCAGAAGGCAATGGGTTGAGTGGTGGAAGGTTTAAGTTTTTGGTGTTTTGGGCCAATGTATTGTCGATTCACGCGGAGGCTAGTCAGGTTTAGGTTAATAGAAGCCGATGAGCCGATGAGCCGATGATGAAGGTGGCTAAATGGTGGCGGGTTAAGTGATAGAGCTTGCAAGTTTGAATGGCTTTTGGGGTGGTTTATGGCAACAATTGAGGGTGGATTTGGCAAGGTTTGATCAGAGGTGGATAGTGAGTCTAATGGCTACAACATCTGATGATATTGATGGCTGGATTGTTATTGTAAAGGCAGTGTGGCAGGCGATAGCGGCTAGGGTTTGGTGATTTTGTATTTTCTGTTTGCTTTTTGTTTTTTTATGGTGGTAGACTCAGTAAAGATGAATGAGGATAGCTAAGAAAGCTATGCAGTTAGCATAGATTTTTTTGATACCAACTAACGGGCGAGGTAGCAGAAGCGAAATTGATAGGACAAATAAGTCTAGATATTGTTTTATTACCGGACAAAGTTGACACAATTAGCTTAAGCTCTAATAAAAGAGTGATTAGATCTCATTCTAATTCAAATGACTTAATGAAATTTTTAAAAATGGGCAAAATGACATTAATAGACACTCTACTTCAAATAATTTATAAGAGAGATTTTTAATGGATAATCCTAAAGGAATTATAAACAATTTTTTAATTGAATAATCGAATTTAAGTTACAATAATAAGATCTATTTATTTATAATAGAGTACATTAACTTTATTAAGTTAACTTAAAAGGAAAAATTAAATCATAATTTAATAAAATAAAAGATTCAGATGTATATCATAATTGGCTCTAATTAAAATAAAAAATCCTAAGACAACAAAAATTTTAAAATCCTATAATAACGTCCTACATAATAAGATAAATAACTTCTTAGTGCAAATTTGATCCCCCTTAATAACTAAACAAAAGCACGCGTGTAATTCATTGTTCCTACATAAGCTCCTAGTCCACCAAAAACAACAATCATCCGGAAAAATTTTGATTTGGAAGAGAAATTAATTACCGCCTATCTCTTTCCATCGGCCACATTTTAGAAAAATTTATAGGGAGAGTAAGAGAGAGAGTAAAAAATGATTGAAGAGTGTGAATGGTGGAGAGAGTTGACTAAAAAGAAGTAAAAGCAACAAGGGAGATGAAGAAAAATGGAAAACAAAAAATAAATTTACCTCGTGAAGAAATTGATTAATTATATTAATTATTATATTGATTAATCTGATTTTGTTTAATTTTTTTAAAGAAAAGATATTTGTAGGAAGAGAGTTTTGTATAGATTCTTAGGAAAATACGGTTAATGGTCATTTTTATTTATGGGGTAGCGATATTTATACCCCAAAATAATTTTAGACACTCTAATTCTAATAAAAATTTTATTACAAAATTATCTATCATATGAATTATTGTTAAGTACAATCAATTATAATCAATATTACACAATTACTTTGAACACTTATATACACACTCAATATTCAATATATAAATCTCATACTTTAAATTTTAAAACTTCTATTTCTAACGTCTTAATTAAGGATCCAGCTATGTTGCGTCTGGGGTTTGGTACCCCAATCATTTGTCCTTTTGTAAATGAGCCTTTAGATCGTAAAGAAAAGTAATCAACAGCTGAGGTTTAACACTTAGAAAATGGGTAACCAGCTTTAGCTACAGTCTCAGTAAAAGGACAACAAAGGAAGTTTACAATCCTTTGCTCCAAAAGACTCTAGACTTCGTCAATGAGCCAAACGGAGACAGTCGTTTGCTCCAGAAACGTCCCCTCTTGTACCTCCACGGCGATGCCGTTACTGCCTCCGTCACCATCCTCTCCGATGCAAGACTCTGCTCGAATCCAAATGAATATGATCGCTTCAGCAAAAAATCACAGTCGTTGAACCTCTCCTCCGAGTTGAAGTTCTTGTTGTTAATTGCCACCGCCACGTCATCAACGCACGGCGTGATTTCAGAATCGTCCATGGAGGCGGCCGTCATCGTCGGCATTTGGATTTCGGATAGAGACTCAGGGGACACAGTCACGAGTCACAGCAATGAGCTGTCGTCGAGACTCGATCGGATTCTCGCTGCCGTTATGGGAACAAAACGGAGACTCGGTCAGAAAACATCCATCTACCGAATTAGTTAGGCGATTTGGATTTCTGATTTTGTTTTTGTTTTCATACACACTCATCCGGCACAGACGACAGACCACCGCCACGTAATCGAGATCTCTGTTGCCATCACCGACAGTCACGGGACAACCGGCACTCACAAAGAGATGGAATTAGTTACATATGCCATTCTTATTGTGGATTTCAAAATGAATTACTTCGTTTGGGGTCAAATATGTTGAATGGTGGAAATTGTTGGTCAATAAAAGGAAGATGAAAAATTCATGGAATTTGTGGATGATTCCCTACTTCAGTTCTGCAAGCGTAAGGTTTGTTTGCCGAAATTGAGAGTATTCCTGACTCTTCTAGATGTTTTAAGTATCAGCTCGTATGGCTAGTGAATGGATTGGGATTGGCCATTGAGAAGATGGTAAAAGACTTAGGTTTTGAAGTCATAAGTGAAAATACTGTGTTTACTGTGTGTAAATGATCAGATGGCCCGATGGCTTACTGGTGAATGCTCTTTGCTTGAAGATTTGTTTTGTTCTGATTGTTGGGACTTGAAGCATTTTTGTGTCTCCAGGGCTGTCAAACTCAAGGTTATATGAATTAGATTATTTGTTGAGGAAATTGAAACTCTTAAAATTATTTTTCTAAGTTTTCAGCAATTAACATTTCTCTTTCTCGAGAGGAGGAAAGACCATGCGTAATTGAGTAGTTAGGTCTGCACATTTTAAAAGTGAAGCTGAATTCGATGTAGTTTATTAATGAAGAGTTTTATCACCTTATCTCGAAGTTACGCTTTCTTGAGTATCTCTTGTTAAGTTTCTGTTTGCCTGAAAGGATTAAGATTTCTTCTAGCAATGAGCTAAAGAATTTACAATTTATACCTGTGAAAATTTAAAGCTAATTGATGTTGATATATAAATTTGCAAATGCTCGTGATTCAGCTCACAAATTAAAATGAAATAGCTCAAGATTTATAAATTTAAAATCAAACCGCTCAAAATTTTAATAGCAATCATTAAATGGAGGAACAATAATATACAAACTAACGCTTAGGGGGGAAATTGAAACTCTAGAAATTGTTGTTCTAAATTTTCAGCAATTAACGTTTCTCTTTCTCGGGGGAAGGAAAGACCATGCGTAATTGAGTAGTTAGGTCTGCACATTTTAAACGACCATGGCATTTTGTAGTTTGGAAGCCCTGGGATTTTGCAGTTTGTAGTCTGCAGATTGGAAGTTCTGAGGGGAGTGTTGTGGTTCAGGCGCAAAAAGGACAAAGAGAATGCTCACATGCTGCATAGGTGGAATTAAAAGGAAAGCAACTAGGGCAAAATGCACCGTACAGCTGGAAATAAAAGGAAAGCAACCACAGCAAATGCACCGTTTCTGGCAATATTCGGGACGCCGATTCGGGGTTAAAGTCGGGCTAAATAACTTTTTCCTAATAAGTTACCTTAATTGATTATGGGAGAATATCCCATCAATTTTCTTTTTTATATTAACTAACTTTTATGGCTTCTAACCTAACCCTTTTATCTTCTCTTATTAACATAAGATAATAAACTACTCTAAAATATTTATCTAGGGGTCTTCTTTCGAAAAAAATATTATTTTCACCTTATAATTTTGTATACCCAAACTATATTATTTTTACTTTACTTATTCCTCCATATCAAACACCATATTGGATTTAAATTTTACTAATTTAAGCTAATCTCACCATCTTTAACTGCATTCACTAACTTGTAATTGTTTCGATCTTCTTATGTAAAGTAAGCTACAACTCCTTTCTTATAACAATGGTTACAAAAAATTCATTAACACAATAGTTTCCTCTCTTTTATTGGTTTACGAGTTCTCCATTTTCTAACTAATTTCCTACGGCTTCATGCTTCACTTATCTGCAACACCTATAATAACTTTTATCCATCATCGGTAGCGATTTCTTATCCCCTCCCACAATACTTAATTCCAAATTCAGTGAGCCTTTAAACTTCATCCACAATCTCTTTTTTTTTTCCCCTTGTATTGTTGTTTTAAATTTTCCCTTTCCAGTCACACTGTCTTCTGTTCCTATTGCATTACTGTTACCACAACTGTTCAATCGGGATTACTTTTTTCCATGGGCTTTTGTAACCAGTTTCTTGCCCTACTCCTCTATATGAAACCATGATCACTCATGTAAAACTGATAAGTACATGCACACCCGAGTATTAAACTTGTTAACTGAAGATGATTAGCACCCAAATTCCATCCACCCCACCTAAACAAAAATATCCACATACTGGTATCACTTTTTTACACTTACAACAACATTACTGAATGATATTATTCATGTTTTCTCTTTTTATTAATACCATAACTCAAATATTATGTCTGCTCTGAATATATCATCCAATTATAGTTATTTTCTTTTCTCCATTTTTCTCTCCTTTTATTAATAACGTTTGGATTCATTACACATATTACATTAGCAGATTATCTCCTAATATGAAACGTTAACCCATCTTCTTAAATGGATTCGATTATGTGTAAATCTTATATCAACTTAGTTTTTTCAACCATACAATTTACATTAATTGTGTTCACATTATCAGTTTTACAAAGTTTCATGTTCATTATGACTTACACGTTTGAGGATAACCTCTCAAAGAAATGCCAATCAATTATATCATACAACAAGTTATGATATCAATAACAGTGTTGAACTGAATGAAAAAATTCCCCAGACAGGTACTTTCGGAGATTTTCCCTTTTCGGGGAGGGTACGACGATAATTCTATAATTAATTTCTTATTCGGGGAAAGCACGAGAAAATTTTTTTACCCAGTTTCTTATTCGGGAAGGGGCGATGATGAGGTTGAGTCCCCATCCTTTCCCCATTTTCCTTTTTTTTATTTCTAGTAAATAAATAATAATATTTTAATTATATTATTAAATTATAAATATTGGTCAAAGTAACAAATATCAAAATATTTCTATTATTAAATTTTTTGCCTTAATTAACTAACTAAAGTCTTCAATTTTTTTCCGACATTAAAATTGTCGGGTATATTCTATTTCCCAAATATTAATTAACTATATACATTTTTTTATTTCTTTTTTTGTCGATAGAATAGTTAATTCTTTTTCTTTTTATTGTATGATTATGAAGATTGATAAAG
Source organism: Citrus glauca (assembly GCA_029633175.1). Classification (NCBI taxonomy): domain Eukaryota; kingdom Viridiplantae; phylum Streptophyta; class Magnoliopsida; order Sapindales; family Rutaceae; genus Citrus; species Citrus glauca. The sequence continues at coordinate 13,093,925 of JAQOOD010000004.1, read as the reverse complement.
AAAATTATTTTGATAATTTGTACTTTGCATCAGACTATATAATGGATCAATGTTAATGTAAAATATATTTTGAACTTTACTTTTTTTATATAATTAACTCAAAATTAAAAATTAAAAAAATATGTATTACTTATTTGACAATCGGGGACTCTCGCGGGTCCCATGTTATTATTCCAGAAGGGGATGAAGATTATTACAAGCAATTCTAACGGGAATAAGGAGGGGACGGGGACATATGTAAAATATCATGGATGGATACGGGGAGATTGGTCCCCTCCCCTTATCTCCCTATTGTCGTCCCTAACCTCTTCACTGACTTTAATCATTCATTTCATATTAACTTATTTTATTTTATTTCTAGACTAATAAATACTACAACGGCCACGTTATTTTCTATCAAAAAATGGCTAAATAGGTTATTTGCTTGTTATTTTTCTCCATAATTTTTTTTCATACAATTAAAATTATTACCCCTGCACTAACTTATATTTCTTACTTTATTATTCCATTTATTTGCTTTCCATATGTAATACAAAGTCCTCAGTCTGTATTCCATCCTAAACACACAATAGTCAAGTTCACATGCCAACAGGGTTACTGCCTTCTATGTAATTACAATGGAATTATATTGCCTTTGTTCGTCTTACTATGACCAACTCACTTTCTTCATTTATAACTTTCCAAAGTTTCTGTATGTAAGACTACAATCACTTGACAAATCCCACTACAACAAAATTCTTTTTTCCCAGAAATACCAACGCTCATGAAACCCATCACCTGCTTATTTTGCAAACCTTGCTAACATACTTAAGAAACTTTTTCTTTCAATCTTACTCCGACCAGTACTACCACACTTGCACCATGTTGTTTGCAATCATTACTTCCATATATCGTTTTGTTATTGGATTAAACACATAGGTTGTAAAATTACGAAAACGAACTTATCTTATATGCTCCTTTACCAAGCCTGCTGACCGGCCCATTACTTGCTTCTCCGGTTACCTGTTTCTGTGCGTGTTTTTTTCCCATCCGTCAGATTAAATCGAAGGCTGTCTTTGGTAAAGGACAAACAAGTGGGGCACCATACCTCTGATGCAAAGTAGTTTTGGCCCTTAGGATCCATTAATTAATACTTAGATGAATAATAATTTAATCATATTTTATTTTTTTATTTTTCTATTAAATAAAAAATTTTGCACTCATTATTTTTTATTTTTTTCAAAAGTAAAGTAAACAAAAGTACTCTAAAGCATTCATTTTTTTTTTCGCGTTTGGCCTCTCCTCCTCCTCCTCCTCTTTCTTCCTTTTTTTAAATAGTATTTATGGAATATTTCTTATTCAAATTATTTTGGGTGCAAAATCTAATATTAAACATAAATTAGTTACTAATCTTTTGTTAAATAATTTATTTACAATTTGACTTAATAATATTATTGTAAAAATTTGTTAAATCTCTTCAAATTAAATATTTTAAATAACTTTATTGATATTTTAAGTAAATAAAGTTAATTAATTTAAATAATTATAACCGTTTTAAATAAATAAAATTAATAAATTTAAATAATTTGAGTAAAGATATTTTTATAAAATAAAACTCAATTTTTAAAACTAATGTTCAGACTAATGTTTTTGAACACAAATAACTTTACGCCGTCCTAATAAACCCATTTATGTTTGCAGGAGAAAGAAAAAGAAAAGGAGGAAAACGAAAATGTAAAGTTCTATGTTGGCGCGCAAATAATAACCCCTAGGGTTTTAGAGTTCGAAGTCTCGAACAAATCCCCTAATTTTATCATTTAGATGCAAGCTACACTAAAATTTTCTTTTAATTTTTGATTCTGTAAATGGCATGAACTTCTCAATTTTCACAAACACTTCGCCAATGGCGCTCTCTTCGACTCTGCGCTTCTCTTCCTCCTTCTTCCTCTTCCACAACCACTGCCGTCACGCTCGCTTTCTATCTTCGCCTCGCCGTTTCCTATCCTTTCCTCCCTCTCGCCCTCCTCCTTCTTCTCGCACTCCTATTCTTGCCTCCAAGGATGAGGAGAGAAATGGAAACGGCAGTGTTGCGACGGTGGGCTCCAATGTTTCGCCTCGGATAGTGCCGGTGGAGCTCCATGAGGAAATGACTGGGTCATATGTCACTTATTCTATGTCTGTTTTGCTGGGACGCGCTTTGCCTGATGTTCGAGACGGCTTGAAGCCAGTGCACCGTCGGATTCTGTGAGCTTCATTCTTTTTTAGATCTTTGGAATTTATTTATTTATTTATATTATTGGCGAACTAGAGTGCCTTTAGAATTGTTTTGGTATGGCTTTATTCCCTTCTCATCTATCAAGCGTTTCTCCATAAAGCATTTCTGTCTATTTGATCTAGAAAATTAATAAGAAATATTAATTTATTTATCTATTCATAATCGCTTTTTAAAATGAATAAAGAAACTTCTGATTTTATGAACAAAGATAAATTTGTTCACGTAACCTGTTGGGTTGGCAATAATCATAAATATCAGGAGAAAAAGAAAGAAAAACTGCAATGGTCTCTGCTCAATGAAGTGTACCTGATTAGTTGTTTTAGACAAAGTTAGCAAACACATGCCTTGCTGAAATATTTTCTTTTGCTCTCTCTTCTTACTCTGCCGGAGAAAGGCCATATGATGTTACTATAAATTTCTCTTACTTAATTCTCTCTCTCTCTCTCTTTTTTTTTTCTGATTAACATGTTATTTCTTTTGGTTGGAAATTTTTTGCATCAGATTTGCAATGCATGAGTTGGGCCTTTCATCGAGAAAACCTTTCAAGAAATGCGCTAGAGTTGTTGGGGAGGTTAGAGTTACTATTAAGTGATGCACCGGACAATCTTTTATGGGAAGCTACTAAATCTATATTCCTTGACCCTAATAACATTTAATGTCTCATTCCAGGTTCTAGGTAAATTTCATCCACACGGAGACAATGCTGTCTACGATTCTTTGGTTCGAATGGCTCAGGTAACTTGTGGGACGATTTATACAGTATCTATTGCTGGCCAATATATCTCTTTGTTGCACTGGGTAAACTTGTAGTGCTATCCAGTTACCATCTACAAGGGCTGAAAAAATGAACTATCAAATCATGACATTACTCGACGGATTATGAATTGGTTTTAGTTGAAGTGTTAGTATAATTTTGTATGTGATTGAAGTTGTTATTAATCTGGATATAAACAATTCAATTCTTATTTCTCTGGATATAAACAATTCAAGTCATTTGTCTCCCATAAAAAAGAAAGAAAGAAAGGGGTGTTATAAGGCGTTCAAGTTTTTTAGGTTGTTCGTGTTTGTAACTAGAATCTGATTGTAAGACATTTAGGCAGGTTTGGTGTGAAGGACTTGATTATATATTGTACTGTCTTGTGTTCGGTGAAATACAAGATTGCAGTAAATTATATGTTAAAAAATTAAAGTAAATTGTAATTAAATATGAACTCTAATTTAGTAAATATAAATGTTTAAAATAATTTGGACTTATTAATACAAATAATAATAAAATATTTGTTTAAATTTAATGTTTTTAATATATTACTTATAGTAATTAATAAATAAATAATATACTTATTGTTTATTAAATTGATTGTCAGTAATTGTTCTCATATCATCATTTGAATTGTTAGATAATTATGTTCATGTAAAGTACCAATTCAATTTCTAAAACTTTTATTGTTGTATTAAGTAGTTGGTAAATCATACATTTATTTTTACTGGTTACTTTTATTATTAACTATTATAATAATATTATTTAGTAAGCAGTTAATTTTCTATTAATTAATAAAGTAAATTATATTCGTTTGGAAAGAACATTTTATTAAAATTAGTAATTATGATAGTGATAATTAAGAAAAATATATAGATATAAGCTTTCGTTAACTAATTAACTTAACTTTAATTATTATATAAATTAACTTTAGAATGCTTCAATACCTTTTTTCAAACGAGGTAATAAAAGTATTTTTTATGAGATATAGATAATTGTTTTTTTAAATTTCCAGTTCTCATGGGTAAATATGTTACAAGTAATCCTAAGACAAAATCCCCAAGCCCTAGAACTAGAAATCTTATAAGATCATAAATTCTAATGATATTACGCCATAGCTGCTTCCCAACTAATCAAAATAAAGAAGAAAGATAAATCTTCAAGTCTGGAGAGGTGGAAGCCCATAGAAGCCCAGAATTTGGCTCTGTCCCAAAGAAACATGTAATCTTCTATCACTTTGTCATAAAGAATTCTTAAGTTTCTTTCAATCCATATGACCCAAAGTGGAGCTATGATAGCACAATCCCTTAAGAAGCATTCCCCTACATTTAACTCTCAAAAACTTTTCCAGGAGAGCAGAAAAGCTCGTTGCATGGCTGCCCAACTCAATTTAAAAGTCCTAAACAGCTTAAACCACAACAAGAATGCAGCTGGGCAGTGAAGAAATAAGTGGTCAATACTTTCCAAAGCATTTTTACACAAGACACAATTATCTATGAAATAGTGTTATTGTTGTAGCAAAATTTTTAATATATTTATGTTTTATTTAAATGATTGAATTTATGTTGGCCTGCAAGATTTTGAAAAGAAAAAAAGAAAAGAAGTTGGACATCATATAAATAAGCAATTTTGTGAAACTATAATTAATTAAATTACGAACTTTTATTAATCTCTATTTATAAATTATCCAGACGACATATTAAGTGTTTAGCTTTAAAATTCTTATACATACAAATGTAAGGATATTATAAGGGCATAAACACACTAAATTTTTTCAATGACTTATTATTATGCTCAGACATAAAATGAAAAACAAACATATACATTTACACTATTTATACTTCAGTAAAATTCGGACTTATTAGGATTTCATATAAGGGGAAAAAAATGCTATTAGAAAGGAGTTGACTCATTATTTGTAATTTCAATTTTGATTTAAAAATATTTGTAGCTCTTTTTGTTGGGGCCTATATTTGATTCAATGGTTATTTTAGTAACTTCTTTAAGCTGTTTATTTCTTTATTTAATCCTTGTACTTTTTACTGTTGTCTTAATTGTTGTAATTTTTTATGCTTGTAGAAATAAATTGGTCATTTTTTCCCCACATATTTGGCGTCATTGGTAAGAACTCTAGGGTGGTGCAAGAGGTTTGGGATTGGGTTCTTCACAGGGTTTGGGAGGCGTTTGATTTTTACTTTTGTGACATTTTGTCTGTGGCAGGAATAAGCAATTGAGTTATAGTTGTGAAGGAATTATAAGGAAGGTGCACAATATAAGATGATCTGATAAAATATATTAGCTTAGTGTGTGTAAATTCTTCTTAGTGTCTTTATTACTCTTACTAGTAAGCCAAATAGTTGCTGTTCAAGAGTTTTCATTTTCGCTGGATGGATATGTACATGGTTGGTAGGTAAAACACATTTTCTCAACCTTAAAATAGATCACTTTGTTAGTGCAGTTATTGATTTTAAAGATTATTTATGTTATTGTCACACTAAAGCTTTCTGCGATGATAAATGCAAGGAAAAAAAGAAAAAGAACTGGTAACGAATGCCCAAATTATGTTAGGAATGAGATTTGGAATGCACATTTTGTATACATGATGTTATTATATAGGTGCTCTTGGTGCTCTCAATATTGCTCAAATATTCAAATTGACTAGCACTTTTCTGTGCTTGATGGTGAAATGTTTTAATGGCCATATGTTCTCTAGATGGTATATTATTTGTTTTACAGTTATTTTTGTCTGTTTGGTTACTATTAATATTACTTTTTTTCTCTAATCTAATTTGAAACTCATTTCATGATATTTAAATCCAGGATTTCTCGCTAAGATACCCACTAATCCGAGGGCATGGGAATTTTGGTTCAATTGATGCAGATCCTCCTGCTGCCATGCGTTATACAGAGTGCAGATTGGAAGTATGTGATGATATTTTGTTTTCATTGCAACTCCTGCTTTTATGCTGGCATTCACACTTCCAGATTTTTTTTTATGTCAAGCCCATGCAAGAACTTGTGATGAGGTGTAGCTGGAGAGAACAAATATGATATCTTTTAGATTGTGAGGTAGAACTTGAGTCATGTTGAACACCTTTGTCACAGAAATGAAGATTGAAGACTGAGAGAACTTATGATGGAGGGTTATGGGAAATGAAATTGGTGGGCTGAGAGTTTGTGATAGAAATGGAATAATTGTAACACCTTTGTCAATGACATGAAGAGTTTTAGTTTTATGCATACTTCGTGAACAGCTGCTCCAGTTCTCTGTATTCATTCTTATTCTTTAATTCAAATTTTGGTTTCTCACAAAAGAGGCAAGTGGGGAGGAATTCTTGAAGGCCATGATTTGCCAATGGAAGTTTCCAAATACATTTATCGATAATCACCAATTCCTATAACCTTCTTTACCTCTGGATAGATTTTCTATTTGGTTTTTCTGAACCAGTCTAAGAAATCAAACTCTAATTAACCAATTCTTTTGAGAAACCATATAGTTTCAGGGATTAATCACCACCCATCCAAAAGCTGCCTTATATTGTCATCAAAATAGCTTTGCTATGATTGCTTCACTATCTAAATTTTATCATGTCAAATATTAGTGAGAAATTGTGCCTCTCGCCAGAATATGCATTTATGGCCTGTCATTATTATTTCTGCTAACTATAAGAATAGAAAAAACTTATTGGTGATAATGCAAATTACAAGAAAGTGGACCAACAGTCCACAAGTAATAGCATTCAAGGTCAGGGTTGTGCCTTTTCTTTGCTTTAGGTTCTTAAGCTATCAAGTTTCTTAAAAGGTAGTTTATTTATTTATTTTTGTCAGGCACTTTCTGAAGCAATGTTGTTGGCAGATATTGATCAAGATACCGTAAGTGTTGTTCCCTAATGCATAGACATTTATTATAGTTCGTTATAGTATCATCAATCTGCTTATTATTATTAAATCCTTGCAGGTTAATTTTGTTCCTAACTTTGATGAATCACAAAAAGAACCATCACTTCTGCCTGCTCGACTCCCAACTTTGCTGCTCAATGGTGCCTCTGGGATTGCGGTGATTTCTTGTGAATCTTTTCCTTAAATATTTTTGTGCTATATTGGTTGATTCTCTGTTACTGGTACCTCCTTGCCCTTTGATGTTATCTCATCTCTTGCATCAGCAAAATGATTCTCATAGAGAACTATTCCATATTTACAGGTTGGCATGGCAACCAACATTCCACCTCATAATCTTGGAGAGTTGGTAGATGTGCTCTGTGCATTAATTCATAATCCAGAAGCCACAGTAAGTGCCCAAAATCTATCCCTTGATTACATGAGCTGAGAGTATTGGACATTGATTAAATTTTTAATTTATTTCTTATGTCTTGGGCAACAATGTTGTACAGAACACAATATGATTCTGTTCTTTTTATTCTGTGATAGAGGGTTTTGGATAAGCCATTTTGGAATTTTTGTGCTTTGGGGTTTTGTTTCCTTTGTTTTGGACCTATTTTAGGGCCTTTTCTTTTTTTTTTCAGTCGTAAATTTTTATCATGTTTGGATGAAGAAGGCTAGTTTTAGCCAGCTGTTTGTCCTTCATATCCATCTTTTTGTAATTTTTATAAATACGGTTTTCTTTTGGGGTATTATCATTTTAATTGAATGACTTTTTTTTTTTGACATATCACTTTACCACTAAAGTTTTTTGATAACTACTTTTTCCCACGTAACATTTTCAATTTTTTATCATTTACTATTAAACTGTTAAAAGTAACATAATTTTTTACAAAATCTATAATAAAAGTTTTTGTACCTCAAAATTTTGTAAGTACAATTTAATCCTCTAAATTAAAAAAATTAATTATATACAAAATTTATAATACTTTTGGCTTAATTACTGAAATTCTTGAAATGCCCCTTTGACATTAGTAATTTCTTAACGGAGTTAGCAGTTTGGTGGTAAAATAATAGAAATTGAGACACCAAGTGGGGAAAAGTAATTGTCAGAAAACTTTGGTGGTAAAATGATGTCAGAAAAAGTTAGATAGTAAAATAATAATATCCCTTATTCTTTGTTTTACCATAAGGGAAAAAAAATGCAATTCCAGTTGGGGGTAGATTAATTTGGATGGTGATTTTAAAGACATGAAGGAAGGGGTGTCTTTTCACATTCTAACGTAGATTAGGTATATATTGGAAAGTGGAGTTTCCCAGTTTCTTGCGCCAATGACCACAACAGTCGAGAGGGATTAGTAGTTTAGTTTAGTTTCTCATTGTCTTGGACTAGTTATCATGACATAGAGAGGGATTGTACTTGCTAATCTTTTTTAGCATTCACTGATTTACTATTTTATGTGAAATGTTGATTAAACCAATAAATCATCATCTAAATCCAGTATTCACATTCTTGTTTAGATCATTCGCTTGGATCTATATACTTCCAATCATTTCCTTTTGAAGAAAATAGTTTACGTTTTACAAAATTTAGAATGTAATTTGGATATGATTTTAAAATTTCTTAGTTTGATGTGTGACTGCCTTTCTAAAGAAGAAGACAAGGTAACTTTGCACATTAGATGTTCTTGTGACCTTATAAAAGTATTCCAGTGATCTGAAGTGGCTATGCTTTGACATTTGTGTCTTTCTTAGGATGAGGGAAGTTGAATCTAATCCCTGGGTGTTAAAGTCTTTTCTACGTCCACCCATATTCTGACCAGTTGGCGCTGGTTTTGTTTTTCACTGGCTTGATATTTGGAAAGTAGGAAAAGAAGGTAGTTCTATCTTTGGAAGTCAGTGGCGCTGAAAATCTTCCTGAGAAAGGACCCTTTGAAATCCCAGAACAAACTTTTGTTAGTGTGAAATAGTACATGTACATGAGTGTCAAATCTTCTAGAAAGGGGTCATACTGGAAATTTGGTCGCACAGTGTTGCTCTGTTGAATTATCAGATATTAGAGTTTTGAGAATTCTCATTATTGCTTTAAATCCAACTTTTTGAGAAATGAGTGTACTCTGTAGTTAAGGGATTTGCTAAAGTCTTGTATGAGTTCCATTTGATGAATAATCTTCGAAACAATTAGTTTTTTGCTATATTAGCTTGTCTTGCTACTTCAAGTTTAGGCTTGGTTCTTTTGAGTAATTCAATTAGGCATTTTGAACCAATAATAAATTTTGGTTGTGCGTGGGTGATATCTCTAGATTGGTTTTTGAAATTATTACAGTAGCCATGAGAGAAATTGAGATGTTTGTTCGTCATTGTGGCTAATCCATTGTATTTGGCTCGAAAGGAATGATTGAATTTTGAAGATAAGTTCTGTGATATGGGACCTAAAGCTGATCTTTTTGATTGAGAAATTTATTTACATGAATGTTATCTCCTTGGTGTTCCAATATAAAGGATCTTTTTCAAAGTCTTGAAAAATTAAATTAACGAGTTCATGTTTACTGCGTTTTCTAACTTTCTTTTGTCCTTGCAACTATTTTAGTTAATGTATCAGGAGGTGTTCGCTTTCTTTGAGTGTTTTCAAGTTTTTCCTGTACGAAAATTATCATTGCTTTTTATTGGATGCACTCATGCTATTCTGTTCTTGCATCATTTTGCTTTTTTAGCTCCAAGAGTTGTTGGAATACATGCCTGGACCTGATTTTCCAACTGGAGGACTTATAATGGGAAATTTCGGGTAAGTAAAATTTGGTTTCTTCTTGTTGATTCTGCTTTCTGTAATCAGTCTCCTTTTTGTTTGATTTAAGCGAAAGTGAGTTTGCTATCAAAAGCAGACCTGAGAAAAATATTGTAGACCAATTAAAATTGTAGAAAACCAATATAAAGAAAAGAATTGGGAGATTCAAAGGACACAAGAAAACAGAGGAAAAATCTACTCTATGTTGTGAACTTTATCATATAATATCTGAGTGAAAAGAATAATGTAAAGCGCTTATCTTTGAGGAAATTTGTTTGAGAGAGCTTAATATGTATTCGTTTGTTTTAGATGCAGATTTCTAGTTCAACTTCATTGTATCCTCTTTTGTTTGTCTTAACTAAAGTTGTCCGTAGGGAAATAGTGTGAATAGTGCACTGACATTTGATTGTTTTCTCCAGTATCTTGGATGCATATCGAACTGGACGAGGACGCATTACAGTCAGAGGAAAAACTGAGGTTGAACTACTTGACTCTAAGTCAAAGAGAATGGGTGTCATTATAAAAGAGGTGATCGTCTTGGCCTTTCTAAGAGTTGCACAGTCATGCATATCCATTTTCAAGAAGTTGTAGAAATGTTGGGCTCAGAGTTATTCTATCTTTTATTTATCTCTTGCGAATGAAATAGATTCCTTACCAAACCAACAAATCCATGCTTGTGGAGAAGATTGCTGAACTTGTTGAAAACAAGGTATTCTTAACTCTTCTGAATTTTTTTTATTTCTTCTGTTCGAACTGTGGATTTGAAAACAATCAAACTAAATTATTTGTCTTAGCTAAAGGTGTCAGATAAATGGATAGATTTAAATGATCGGGAGGAGAATCATTTATTTCAGTCATTAGTATTCATCAAGTCTGCTAAAAGACCGAAACATAGACCTATTTACAGTGGTCATAATCCTAATAAAAATTGAAAAGAAATCCATCTCATTACAGATATATAACTCCTATAAAACCTATTCTGAAAAAAAATGTAAGAAAAAGAATAAAAATAACCTATCCTGTTATACATCACAAATATTTATTTTTTGCTTCATTCTTTCCTTTGACAGACTTTGGACGGAATCAGTGATATTAGGGATGAGAGTGATCGTTCTGGAATGCGTATAGTTATTGAGGTACAGTACTATAAGTTACTGCACACTTCTTTATAATTCTTAGTTGCTCAAAATGAATATTACTTTATGACTCACAGTCTATCGATACTATGAGGTGATTGAAACAATTGTGATCAAGTAATTTCTTTCTGGCACCCTACAGCTAAAACGGGGAGCAGACCCTTCGATCGTTGTAAATAGTCTTTATCGTCTTACTGCTCTACAGTCCAGTTTTAGCTGCAACATGGTTGGGTGAGTTGTTTTCTTTATCTATCATCAAGACCAATTTAAATTGAAATACACTGTACTCCTACTTTGGCTCTTTTGAGTTAAGACAATCTGATAGTCATTAATCATATCTGATACCTGCTTTCATAGCATTTGAATTTCATATGTTATGCTTTCATTGATATTTCATTTTTAGTTTTGTTTCACTGTTAACCAGCTTCTGATTTAACCTGACTGTCATATATATTGGCCTTTGGTCAGGAAGGTAAGTGCATGGCATGGAGGTGCGTTATAGTAGAAATCTTTACTTGTAGATATTGATTCATAAAAGTTGAGATCTTTTGTAGTTGCACTTTTTAAGTATCATATTGAGACCTGTTCTATTTGTAAAAGTTCAAAAGTTGTCGAATGTAGGGGCACAGAGAATAATACTACAAATTAGATAAAATGATTGTGATGACAGAATCTATAATGTTATCTTTTAGGATCTTTTATTTGGGAGATTTGGTTTTAGAAATGCTTTAATTTGCATGTCAACGGGATCTGTGTTGCTTGTTTAAGATTCTTATTTGATTAGCACCTGAATTGCCTAATTGGAGTGAATTAAGTGTCTTTTGGGCCATAGATAGGGATTGAAAGTATGTAAACGAGTGAAATGCTGCCCCCTTATTATTTTTCTTTTTCCTATGAAAATGGTGAGTAAAATAAAGAATGAAATTTCTACGGATCCAATGTGATAAAATTGTTCAGCTATCAAAGCAAAGTGATACGTAGAACCTAGAATTATCTTTGTAAACTTATATCCTATAGGTTTTTGTCTTATTGCTTTTGCCGCTTACTTGTTAATTTTATTCTTGCATGTTTTAATCTATCGTAATGCATTTTAGTTATGATTTGCTTTTATATTTCAGTATACTCGATGGACAACCTAAACAGATGGGTTTGAAAGAAGTACTTCAGGTGACTGCTTGTGTGTAGATTTCTTGCATTTATTCCTCTCAAGTCTCAACTTGAAATGCATCCTTTTTAACTAGATGTTTCTATTGTTACAAATTTCTTCAAACATTACATGTTCTTTTTCTTTTTTTAGGCTTTCTTAGACTTTAGATGTTCTGTTGTTGAAAGACGTGCAAGGTTCAAACTTTCACAAGTGAAGGAAAGAAGACACATTGTCGAGGTATATCAATTTGCTTTTTAAAGTTATCATAGGTTTCGCCACAGAATCAAGTCTATCTTTCTGTTTCTGTACGAGTATCATGTGTATAAATTTACTGTATGATGCATATTGGGGATAGTTCATAAGTTATGATATTTGTAACTTAATTCGAAAATGGATCAGGCCCTTCAGACACATAGTAAATTGATTTGTTTTGCATGATATGTGTATGCTTTAATAGTTTACATCCGGTGCATGTGTCTTTAGGGTATCATGGTCGGGCTTGATAATTTGGATAGAGTGATTCGCATTGTTAGGGAAGCTCCTAGCAATTCAACTGCATCTGCTGCTCTAAAGGATGGTAAGCTCCCCATGTAGGCCTTCTTTATTTATTCATATTGATTATTATCATTATTTGGTAAAGGAGTTTACGTAATGTGAAATACTATTTTTGTTTCGTAGGGGATTTTTTTTTTTAATTTTGTGTTGTTATTATTATCGAATAGAAGGGTGATTTTAGATACAAAATGAAACATTTTGTATGACAATATAACAAGGGCAATTCTTTTTATTTTGCAAAAGTATTGAAAGTTCAATCGGGTCATTTTGTAATATCATAAGGAGTGCGGTAACTATTTTGACATTTTGCAGGAAATTGAGTAAAGTTCAATGAGACATCTGCCTAGTCTCATCCTAACGTGTAGCTATTCTTCGGCATTGATGTCTTAACTAGTCTTGTGTTATTTATTTGGGCATCTTCTTTTTCGAATTACTTTTTATTTTTCTTTTTCTTGGTTCTATAGTAAGGGCTGAAAGGAGATGTCATTAATGCCCGCCCCCGGGGGGGGGGGGGGGGGATGAGGATCTTTGACTTGTAGGCGTAGTTCATGGTACTCTAGCTGAAGTCTTCATGAATTTTTTGGATGATTCTGTAAAAACAATGTTGAGCAATTTTTCCAGTACTATAAAAACGTAATCTAGACATATTGGTTATTCCTGGAATGCCTCGCGGTCATAGCTGCTTTTTAAGAGAGAATTAGTTAACTAACATCCTTTAATGCAGAATTCAAACTTTCTGAGAAACAAGCTGATGCTATTTTGGACATGAACTTGAGAAGACTTACCATGCTTGAGGTGCATAATAATTTTTGCTTTCTTGGTGAAATATCTCAGATTATAGTTTTTACAGATAATACCATCTGAAGGAGATTTTACCATCTTTATTATTCAGAGAAAGAAGTTTGTTGATGAGAGTAAAACCTTGATGGAACAAATTCTGAAGCTGGAGGAACTATTGTCAAGTAGGAAAAATATATTGCAGGTAACATATTTTTAGGTGAAAGCTGGCTTTATTCATGTTGATTCCAACAGTATATCCTAGAGTAGAGTTGTTACATCTTAGGGCTCTTCACTTATTGGTTTATAGATGGGATGTCTTCTCATTCATGCTTCCCTTTTTTTTTATAATGTTTTTGATAGGAAACTTAAAAATATAGTAATCATAAAGACTTAAAACGGATAGTGGTCTGGCTATCCAGTAAGAAAACAAAAAACTAAGACTACTTATGCTTTACAAAAATTATACCAATCACACTTTTCCTTTTTGAAGTTGAGATAATTTCAGAGTTCTGATTATTTTGATTTGTTTGCTCATATTATCTATCCACTCAGTCTGATTTTGGTTCTGCACAACTGCTTATTGATTCTGAAGTCAGTGAGAACTTATGATTTCTTTTCCCACACCTGATTTATTGTTACATTATCTACTATCTGTTGATGTATATGCTGTGCCTTTATTTTGTGAGACATTCACTGATTAACTGCTGTCTTTTCTGGAGCTGTGAATTGTTATGTTTTGTGATTCTTAGTTGTTTCTTTTCCAAATCAACTGCTCAATATTATAGATAAGGGCCCAATAATTTTGTTAAAGCTTTAACATATTTGTTTATGTGCAATGTAAGTGGATGAAACACAGTCACAAAGCACACAATTATAATCGTTAATTTAACTTTATGTTCTGATGAATAATTGGAGGTATTCAAATGCGAGACCTATTGACCAACCTGGTACCTCCAATGCTTTATTGAGTTACAATTAAAGCTAGAATTTAAGTTTGAGGCTAAGTCTCAATAGTGGAGCTCTAGCCTTCAACAATTCTGAAAATGGAAAAAGCCGTCAATGTTGTTAAAAGTGGACCATGTTTGTCACTGTTTCTCCAATAAAATAACCTGTACTACTCTTTTGGTATGATTTGTTTCGGCCTTATGCTCATCAGTCCTTAGTAAACAACAAGATTTTAGGTTTCAATTCCAGGCATTGCAATGTCTTGTATTGCCTTTTTCTAGAGTAAATTGCACTAGCTTCGCTTCATCTAATTACAGACAGACCTCTCTGGTTTGGAGAATAGACATAAACTTTACCTTGAAGGAGATCAATAATAAATTCTATGAATTCCCAAGGGTGTTTAATTTCATTTTTCTGGGAAAGTATCTTGGGGGAGGATTCTGAAAAATTTGAACCTACTAGGGTTCAGCTATATGAAGAAACCGCAAGGATAGGATTGATTAAGCAATGCCTGAAAAGTTGTTATTATTCCAGGAGGAAATATTAAAGTACTTCAGCCCATACTAGAGGGAGATAGGAAGATCATTCTTCTAATGGCCTTCTTTTACTTCATAAAATTTTATTGTTAATATGAAATGTACCTTTTTTGTTCTTTCTAAAATTGGGTTTCCAAATTTCTTAGCTCATTCTTCTGCTATTATTTAATTTTACCTAATTAATTTTTTGATTTTCTTGCTGATCTACTCTCTTCCTTTTTTCTATATCCTTTGATTTTCTTGTTGATCCACTCTCTTCCTTTTTTCTATATAGTTAATAGAACAAGAAGCGATTGAGCTAAAGAACAGGTTTTCAACTCCAAGGCTTTCTATGTTAGAAGACGCTGATAGTGGTCAACTCGATGATATAGATATCATTCCAAATGATGAGATGCTACTTGTATGTAACATAATTCATCAACATCTTCATTGATTTTGTTTTCTATCTATTTGCTGATATCATATTCTAGTGTCAGATCATGTGACACCAAAGGTCTGGTGTTAGTTCTGAAAGAAATCTGTCTAATTTGCAGGCGATTAGTGAAAAAGGTTATGTTAAGAGGATGAAGCCTAATACCTTTAATCTTCAGAATCGTGGAACAATAGGCAAATCTGTTGGAAAACTGAGAGTTAATGATGCAATGTCTGACTTTATTGTTTGTCGTGCACATGACCATGTACTTTACTTCAGGTACTTCTTACCCATTTTGTCTGTTGTTAAGATTGATCTGAATAATTTCATACAGGTATTTCGTGATAATTTTATTCCACTATCAGTTATATAAAGAAGATTTTTTATTTTGTATTACTTTTGATCTTTTATCTAAGATATAAACAAGTCTGAATTTAACCAAAGGCTGAATAGGTCAAAATGCAAATCTCTACGTGTGTGTATGTATAGAGTCCCCTTGTAATAAGGGGACTAAAAGACAGAAAAACATAAATTTCAATACACTATAAAATGAAACACAATGTGTGTGTGTGTGTGTGTTTGTATAGAGTCCCCATGTTTTTCTTTTCTTTTAGCTTGACCTTTAATAAAAGTAAGGATCACTTGTTAAAAAATTACTCTCTCTGTGTGTGTGTCGGGTTAGGCTTTTTCAACTTAAAATTTTGACACAAATTTTAAGCCATTGATTTCATGCAATCCAAGGGTGGATGAATTGACATTATTAAATGCCGAGAAATTTCGTGACTTTTACAAGTAGGGAGACATTGATCATTTGTTATTGATTCTTGCTTGGAATCAACTCTTGGTTTGAGTTCTATTTTTGTTATTTCTCGGCATTTTGCAGAATCAACCAATTTTAACACCCTAGCTTCGCGGGTATTCTTTCGAATCAACTCAAATTTAGATTGTTCTTTTATTCGGTATTCCTAAGAATCAACGGAATATCTAAACATTAAACTTCCACTACATTACTAATACAAAAATTGACATGTAGTAATCAAGATCAATTAATAAAATGACTCTTGCTTTTGCTTTCTTCGATTTTGTCCAATGGAGGTCTTGGTTAGGTTTTCGTTCCACTTCTTCACTGGAAATAAGTAATTTAAAGTCACAGTAGGCATTACGTCTACCCATCTAACGCTCATAGCCTTCTATCACATGCTTATGATTGAATGACTTGCAACCATTGATTCTACACGGTGAATGACATGACAACTTCAAGCAATATGTTTTCATGAAAAGAAGAAATTTTATGATCTTTTGATATTGGATAAGCTTTGTAAAAATAAAAATAAAAGTAACCTTTACTCTTGAATCTTTAGTAAGGTGGATAGTTTTCTGATAGGAGGAAATAAAATGACGACGATGACATTCAAGAGGAGACAAAAAAAGTTAAAAAAATACAAACCACCTAAAACTTAACTGTGACAATAAGTTGGATTCAGACTTAAGACCATGAAAAAAGAACAGCCTTAATGTGGCTACCAAAACATTACCCAAAATCTTGTGTTGCTCCTACGTGTGACCTTGATGTGTTTTAACTCTTTCTATTTAACAGCTACTTTGTTCTTGATATGGTCCTCTAATGCTACTGAGTAGATATATTCAAGTATTTGAACTTGCAACATGCTCTTGGCAGGCCCTAATTTCTTACAACACAAACCAACTATGAGTTGGTTTGTGATCTCTGACCTTTTATGTGTTAATTAATATTAGTTGTACTCTCATTTTATTTAGTGATTTATAATGCAATTGAAGCTCATTCGACCATATCTGATGATTTTGGATGAATCCCTTTTATGCATACCTACCCTGAAACTTCTTGGTTGTCACTTAGCAATTGGCAACAAAAGCTGGCTCTCTCCCTTGAAGTTTTCAAACGCCTGAGATTTCATAGGGATCTTGGAACTAATCTTCTTGTGAGAGATCACTGGTACTGCTACACGATGTGCATAGTGTAGGCTAGTCTTCAATTAATTCTTTGAGCTGACGACCCAGGACCTATTGGCTAGGAAATTCACCAATAATATATCTATTGGATGCCATCTATGCTTATTTGATTTGCCCACATACTTATTCTGAAGCCTTATAAAGTATGGCAGCTAAACCTATATAAATGAAGACTACCAAAGTGGAGTACTGTATGGATAGAGGTAATTTCCAGTGCAGCCATTGGACCTTTTTATTTATATGTATTAGTATCCTGATTTATAAATCTCTTGGTTTGAGAAATCAAAATAATAGCAAACCATTCTTCAATATCACAGTTGAATCTATTCATCAAAATCAATCTGAGTTTCTAGAATTGAAAGAAGTTTGACTGTGGATTAGACACTATAGAGTCATAGACCTCTGCTGTCTTGCCGTTCCTTGGATATATTGGAAGGGAGTGGAGAGCTTTTTGATGTCCCCCCCCCCCCCCCCCCCCCCCCCCAAAAAAAAAGGAGTTGAATTGAGGATTTTTTTCCCATTTACAAAGATTTTGAACAATAACAAAAGATGGTAAGTGCCTGATCAAGTTGATTGAGTCATGTAGGAACAATGTTCAAGTCTACCAGTCTGTTAGGGTGTCTCAGCTGCGTACATCATTGCACTACCACTTGACATTATTTTCTTTTTTAATGATTACTGGCTCGTTGCTCCATGAGCTCTTGAATTTCTCAAAATTTCTGTTGCTCCATCCTATAGGGGCAAACAAGTAGTCACTTCTCGACTGTGCTATTCTGCAAGGAATAGAGTATTCCTTCCCCGAACACCAAAAGGTAGGGGAGGGCATGTCGCAAGATGAGAGGGTATAACTTAACATGAATTTAATTCACATCTCCTTTGCAAGAGTTTTTTTTTTTTCTTTTTTTTTGTGATGTTCAACTTTAGGTCTTTATCTAAGTACTTATTGAGGCCCGATTAGGTATGTGACTGGTCACGTGTCAGCTGATCATTGGCTGGCATGTAATAGCCCGGCCGATGATCAGGTGACACATGGCCCATCGTTCACGATAACGTGTGCTATGGCGTGCAGCTGATCATTCTTCTTGTATATTGGTCTTTTTAGTTCTATTGTTTAATTTATGAGTTCCCATTGTTCTCTTTTTCTTTTCTTTGGACAACTAGTCCTTTTATGCGTATCCTGTCTCTTTGCTTGTATTGATCAAACATGAGAAAAAGTATGTGATGTATCTATTCTTCCACAATTTTTGTTCTATTTTTAATCCTTTAAAAAATTTTGATATGGCATGGCTAACATATATTTTCTGCAGTGATAGGGGAATAGTGTACTCAGCTCGTGCATACAAAATACCTGAATGCACGCGGAATGCTGCTGGGACACCACTTGTCCAGGTACTTAGTATTTTATTATTTTTCCCTCAGTTTCTTTTCTGTGACAACTAAACATTTGTCGAATGTTTTGATATTGGAAACAGATCTTATCTTTATCTGATGGTGAGAGAATCACTTCCATTATTCCCGTGAGTGAATTTGCCGGAGACCAGTTTCTTGTAATGCTTACAATGAATGGCTATATCAAGAAAGTGTCCTTGAATCTTTTCTCTTCAATACGTACAACTGGAATCATTGCAATTCAATTGGTTAGTTACTCTTTTGGTTGACTTTAGTATTTGGTTTTAGCTTATTTTCAATAGTTTATGTTTATCTTACCCTTTATACATTATTTCCTAGGTTCCTGGTGATGAGTTAAAATGGGTTCGCTGTTGCACCAATGATGACCTTGTGGCCATGGCTTCTCAAAATGGAATGGTTATTCTAAGTTCTTGTGACATTGTAAGTTTTTTTATGCTTTTTTGAATATTATGCATGTTTTTTTTAAACATATATCGTTAGGGGTGGGCGTCGGATCGGATTCGGATGAATCCAATCCGATCCTCAGTTCAGATTCAGATTCGGATATAGCATAACATCCAATCAGATGGTATTTGAGCAATCTGATCAGTTTGCAATACAAGTGAATAAAATAAAACATAAATAGAAGAACAAAAATGAACAAGAACCTAACGGCTGAAATTGAATCCTCCCAAACAAAAGTACACACCTAGCCGGAAGCCAGATCAGAACAAGCACTCATGATCACGAACCCTCTTCACGCTAATACCCAATATGGCAACACATCTAACCATTAACAATTCCCCAGCCTCAAACATGCGATATTGCTTCTTCTTCATCTTCTAAAATCACACGATTGCAAATTTGCATCCTCTGCAGCCTGAAAGTCCTCTTTTAATATCGGGTTCACAATATCCTTAACATCTAATTGCTCAATCATAAATTCACCATCACAAGCCACATAATATCCTTGAGCAGCAACATCAAAGATGGGTACTGATGTGTTTGGAATTAGAAAACAAGGGTATGGTGGTTTTTTGGGGGGGGGGGGGGGAGTGTTTGAAAATTGAGTAGTTGGTGGCTTGGTTATGGCAAGCATTGTTGGCCTGAGAGCGACATGGACATGATGATTGTGTCACAGATCTAAGTGCAAAAACCCAGCCCGAAACTATCTAATATAATGCATCAATTCTGCAAATTGTATCTTAAAAAATTAGTTGCTGTAAATTGATCAATCCGAGTTTAATCCGATCCTATCCTAACCAGAATTAATCTGAAATATTCATCCCATCTGAATCCGATCCAAACTTAACCGGATTAGATATCAGATCCAATCAAAATCCGATCTGATTGATCCGATTTCGATCCGAATCTGAAATTGCCCACCCTATATATCATATTTGCAAAATTTATTTGGGATTTTTTCTGCTGTAACTAAATAATTATTGTTTCTTTATCTCTCCCATTTTCATGCAAAGTCTACATGTATAATTGAGAGTATTAAGTGCTTAGGTAGAGTGAAGTTGAGGTAGGCGAATCTGGATGTTAATTGTTGGAATGTAGTAGTTTAATTCTGCAGCTGAACTGGAAGATGTGGTTTGCATTTGTTTCTTCACTCAAATTATTAATGGATTTAATGTCATGTTTGGCTGGGGGTAATCCCTACTGGAAAGGGATTCCTATTGGAAAGGAATTCCTTCTATTCTTGCACTTACTTTGCAAACTTAAGGAGGGATCAAGATTCCTTTACAATCCTTTTTACTCCAAATTGAGGAATCATGATTCCTGACCAAAGAGTTTGCTAGGAATCACAATTGTTGCTGTCATTTATGATTGAATTACCTAAAGTACCCCTGTAAAAGTTAGCAGATATACAATTATATAATTAACGATGGAAACTTTTTAACAATATGATTAACTTTGTTTTGTATATTACATTCTCTCAATAGTGTAGTTATATTTAGAGAATAATAAAATTTATGTGACATTTGCTTAATTACTAGAAATTTTTATTTTATTACTATACATTTTTGAATTTATAGTATATAATGGAGACAAGGAAATATTTGAGAACTTTTTATATTTATTACATTCATTTAAATTAATGAGTATACAGTACTTTTGAGAGTTGAAAATTTTTCTTCTAAAAAGTTATATTTTATTCCATTTTAATTGCTATTGACATTTTTAGGACTAAATAAACTTGTATTTCAAAATAAAACTGTATTTTTTTCTTAATTATTAAAATGTTAATTATTTTCGTCCTCCCAAAAAAAAAAGTTTGTGTTTCATTCCATATTCCATGATTTAACCAAACATATGAATTCTATTCCACCGTCCTTTTATCTCCTCTGTCCCTCCCATTTCTTCCGCTCTTACTTTCATCTTTTCATTCTTCTAACCAAATATGACCCTAATATCCTAAAACTGAATGCCTCAGTTTTTTATCCATATGCACTTAATCCCACGGTTTCCATTCAGATAGTTGCCAAGATTTGAAAAAAAAAATTCATATCAAAATATAATAAAATCGCTTTCCAAATATCCTCTCGTCCCTCAAACCATGTCCCTCCCCCACCCAACAAAAAAATAAATAAGAAAAAAAAGGAAACAAAATACATTAAGATGTATTAAATCCTTTGTGATAAGACTTAACCTGATAATCTATGGGCTGCTTTTCATATCTGGTGGACTCAAGCACCAATCTAAATTATTACTGTCCCCTCTTATTTCTTGGTCTCTTGGAACTTGGGATATATTGTATCTAGCCCGTCTAAGGATGAGAAAGTTCTGCTGGAATTTTGATTAATGTTTATAGATTGGATTACCCTGTCAGGGCCAATGCCTCATTCCCTTTGTTGTCTATTCAAGTATTTAAGATTTTTGCCGTGTATGAAGAGCAAGCTCTCTTGAAGAGTTGTCATTTTCTTTCCCCATTTTTTTTTTTTTAGTTGGTGAAGTTCCTTTTCCCCATCCAAACCCTTCTAGTGATAAAATAAAAATGAAAATAGTTGTATCTAGACCATTGACGCAAAACAGATTCGATTGTAGTTCCTTTTGAATGAAGCCAATCTTAACTGCTGAAATGAAGTCTCGCATTTTCTAACTTTTGTTTGTGTGTAATGAAGCCAAACAAAAGTGGCCTAAGTTTAATATTTCAATTTATTAACCATGACCATAAAGAATAGCAGGGGCTCAAATGACTCTTCAAAAAATTCCATGTTGTGCATGTTTATTTATTAGTGAGAATTTACAATATTCCATTTTATTTGTTGTCAACTCAGATCCGATCATTAAGCAGAAATACAAGGGGTTCAGTGGCCATGAGACTAAAAGATGGGGACAAGATGGCGAGCATGGACATTATACCAGCGGCCTTACATAAAGATTTGGAGAGGACACCAGAAGATTCCCACAGCAAGTAAATTTTTAAACTTTCCTCCGCATGTTATCCCCTATTAGTTTATGTTCTATCCTATTACGGTATATTTTAGTTGCTGAACTTGTACAGATAGTGCTAGCAATACTAATCTAGATTTATAAACTTGCCCAAGGAAAATGGCTGGTTGGATTCCGGTGCTTGGCCGTGAACATGACTTGATTTATTATAGGATTTGTCTGGATAAGCTCCCAAGCTGGCTAACCGGATCCTTCCTTGTTAATTGCTTTTGGAACTTTTGATTTCAAATATATTTTCGGTCATTCTGTTATTCTAGATTATAATTTTCTTTCATTATATTTTGGTTGCTTAGTTGATTGCTAAAATGTTGGGTTCACTCATTATCCTCAAAGCTTTCTTGGTGTTTACACTTTAGCAGGTGTCATCTATGATTCTTATGTATTCACTCCTAAAATTTTATCATTTAAGATGCTGGTATGACTGCAGTACTGCTTCAGAAGTGTCAGTTTTTTTCTTCCTTGTGGTGCCTGGGAAAGAATGATGTGGTGCCTGGGAAAGAATGACCTGTATCACATCTTGCAGTTAATTAGGCGTCATAGGTAACACTTTTGCAATGTTGCTGAGGTGTATATATATATGAGTTAAAGTAATAAATGGAAATATATTTTATTTTTCTGGAACTTTATTAACTCAATTTGACATCATCTTCACTCGATACATATGATTTAGTTTACGTCTTTGTTCCATCTCTCTACCTCTCTCATAGATCAAGGTAGTTGTCCACAATAATTTTGGTATAATATCTTTGTTCGTATATGTTGATACATAAGGCTTCATTTACTTGTTCTCCAGTGTCAAGGGTTCTAGTGGTCCGTGGTTGCTGTTTGTGTCTGAAAGTGGTCACGGAAAGCGGGTTCCCTTGAGCAGCTTTCGAAAGTTGCCTTTGAACAGAGTTGGTTTGATAGGTTATAAGGTATTATGGATACAATATTTACTAGATTTATTTCGAAGTGGTGATCATTTTGCCTGTAATTTTTCCTTGAATACATGATTTTCTTTGCCATATCTCAGTTTTCTGCTGAGGATCGGTTGGCAGCAGTCTTCGTGGTTGGTTTCTCTTTGGCAGGTAACCCTATGTCACTTATAGCAAGTTGGAAGCTATTATTTACTCAATTTCACTAAAATCTCTTAATAATGTTTCTGATTATTCCTACTCTTTTTCGTCTTTGCAGAAGACGGTGAAAGTGATGAGCAAGTGGTTCTTGTAAGCCAAATTGGTACAGTTAATAGAATTAAAGTTCGGGATATTTCAATACAGTCTCGTTATGCAAGGTAGAAACACCCCCCTTTGTGTATGGTTATCTGCATTTTTACAATGAACATGCACACTGGCATGTTTCTGTCTGGAGTATAATAGTTATTGTTTTGAGTGGAATGTGCCATTAATTCTTTAAATGGTTAAGTAGTACATACTCTTTGAATGCCATACAAAGCAGTCAAGCACAATGCCTATTAAAAGCCAAATCTCTTTTACATTGTGGGCCTGTTGGACAGACTTGGTTAATGAAAAATATTTATTTATAATTCTTTTTGTCTGATCCTATCTGGTAAAGTTTGTTTTTCGAGATACCTGTAAATTTTCTGGGTTCTTTTAACGGATGATGATAGGTTGAGAAACTCGGATGTTCGTTTACGTTATTGATCATCTGTCACTCTTTCCAAGTGCTACACTGTTTCGTTTTATATGTTGCTTTTAGCTGCTCAGCCATAAATCAAGCTGCAAATCTATTTAAAGTACATGAGTATATGATAGTAATCAGTTGCACAAATTATTTTTATTGTTTCCTTTTTAAACTTTTATTTTCCAGGGGTGTTATTCAGTTGCACAAATTATTTTTATTGTTTCCTTTTTAAACTTTTATTTTCCAGGGGTGTTATTTTGATGCGATTGGAGCTTTCCGGGAAGATTCAATCAGCTTCTTTGATCTCTGTCACTGAGCCTGAAACTGATCTATTCCTTCCCAGTACACCATCAGACAAATTAGCAACAGAAAGTGAAGTGTCTTACAATAGCGGCATGAGAAAATTTAACTGAAATTGTGTTCATGTTTGTGATACATGAGCAACACAAATTTCAATTACATTGGATTCGAATATCACCAATCCTGAATTATATATATATATAAATAATTCAGTTGGTCTTGTTTCCCGTTTAGATTGGGGAGGACGAGGAAAGAAACTAATTTTGAATTCCTGCCTATTGAAAACCGTTTCCCAGGGTAAAACAATGACTTACTGCTGTTAATGGTTGCCATTTCCCTGATTATAGCTATAATAACGCATTGTAGTCTGTCAAAGAAAACGGGGGAAAAAAAATGCAATAGCATACGCGACCTCTGTTAAAAAATATGATAATAAAATATCAAATCATTCAGAAAGTGTTCAAATATTATAAAATGTTCTAGTCTGTTTAATAGTGTGATTGAGAAGTTAAGATAATAAAATGTTATAGTAAATATCTTCCGGTGTGGTTTAAAAATTAGTTTGATTTAATTTAACACTTATGATGAAAAATTAATAATATCTTTTGATATTATTGTCAAAAAATTTATTTAAGTCATATGATACATTAATAATTTTTATTTTATAATTATAGTTATAACTTTCTAAGCTATAACATCTGAACACTAAATAGGATTTTAGTGATATTTTTTGACTTTCGTAACTTTGTAATCGAATTTCTAAAAATAAAATATATAAACGAAAAAGCATAACTCTTAACACTAAGTAGAGCTTTACATACTTTAAATTTTTACAACCCGCCTCTCTATTAGTGGTTCAGGAAGCAAGGTTCACAAGTGTATCCAAGTTTTAGTTTAAGCCCATACAACCTCACGTTGAAGCTCTGAATACTGTTGAATTTAAAAGTACTGCAATAACAGTTGCTTGATGCTTAAGGTAAGTGCTTTGGAGTTTTAGGAGTTCAATCAAGAATATAGGCTTGTTTTGAGCCAAGAAAGATGTTCTAATGGTGGTTGAATGGTAATGGCTGGTTTCGTGATTCTTGAAAATAAAGAAACTAAAACAAGGGTGCTTTAGTTAAGTTTTTTTTTTCAATAAACAAGGACATCTTTTCTTGATCAAGTCTGTGGATCTAAAGGTTATACAAATCTTGATTTTGATGTTAAGAAACCATATGTCAAGGTAAAATATTTAGTATTTACATATTCTTTGAATCTCACTAGCTATTGAAGGGCAAAAATCGTCCATGTGAGTCACGTACAAGGCATTTAATGGGGACAAAGCTCATCAAGTCAAGGACATCAAGGATGCTAGCTTAAGGGATCTTTCTTGTCACGTTTCTTGTAAAACTATAATGATTAAATATGTGCATCATTAAGCATACAAAAGGTTGAATGATGTAGGTTGGTTGTGTATTACAAGGGGGGTATCTTCCAAGGGCCATAACTTAAGCTACAAGTGTTTGTTTTTGGTAATTTGAGCTACCATTTCGAAGCTTGTGATGAGACAAATAAAGCCCAAAATTGCTTGTGCTATTTTGCCCTATGATCGAGCCAAAAATTCTACTTCTTTCCTTGTCATTTTTTAGTTTTAAGATTTTTTTCTATTTTTCCTGATTCTTTGAGGATTTTTATCTTTTTTTTTCTAAAACTCGGATTTAAGTGCCATTTGTTTTCCTTTTCTTATTTTGATTAGGAGAATTGAATTATCATATTATATTTTGAATTTTCTTATTTTAATAAATTCACCATATTTAGGCTTGTTATAAAAGGGGTTTAAAATCTTAGTTTTATTCATTCAAACTTTCAATAAAATTTATCATTATTTAGAAATCTAATTTCTTCTATCAGCAACTCTTTAACGTTTCTATTTCATCAGTTGGTATCAGAGCAAGTTTGCTTGCCATCATGGTACTACCACACTAACAAAGGAACAACCGTCCCAAAAACGTTGATTAAGGGATGCAAGCAATGTCTGTGGAGACTATTAGACAAATGGTTAGAGAAGTAGTCTTGCAAGTCATGCTTATTCATTTAGACTTTCAATAAAATTTATCATTATTCATAAATCTAATTTCTTCTATTAGCAACTCAATAACGTTTCTGTTTCGTCATCAAATTATTATCATGATCACGACATTTATATGTCAATGTTTTCATACTATAAAGATCCAACACTTGAAGGAAAATGAAAATTAAGTATTTTTATCAAAATGGTTGTTTTTAAGTATTTGTACAAATTGGAAAAATTTTGGAAAATTTGAAACCATACAAGCATTATTTAAAATTTTAGAAGAGGACCTGTTTGTAAGACTTTATAACAGTTTAGGCTAATTTGTAGTTTCAAAAAGTTTTGAGGTCAAATCTAAAGTATGGAAAATTGAGAAATAAAAGTTAGGGTCATTTGCTTCATAGTTAGTGATGATCTGAGTTATTGGTGATACAATAATAATCTAATATATCCTATCTTCAAAATCGGTATCCGATTATTTTTAGTGGTGATTTGTTTAGGCTTAATTTTCTAATCTATTTCAAATAGTAACATGTCACATTAGCAAGCTTCAATGCAATACACCATAATATAATACAATATGCCAAACGCATCAATAATATCTTAATTTAAAAGAATAAAATCTAGCTTCTTGATCCATCTATAAAAAGACAACTAACAACTAGTTTCTTGATCCATCTATAAAAGATAACTTTAACTCATTTTCATATCTTCTACTGAGCTAAAACTTGATCATTTTAAGCATATATGAGCTTTTACTTACTTGCTTACATACACTATAACTTGTTTATTCACTTTTGCAATGAATTTGATCTTGTAAGAATAATCATTATTTATGAGATTTAGAAGTTGAAAATGTGGGAAATGATTGAGAAAAGAGATGTCGGATCATCTTAGACATGCTACTAATCGCTTGGAGGAATGGACATAGAAGAGTTTGTCGAAACACGTAAAAATTTGTGTTTCATTTTCTCTACCCTTATCTTTTTATATTAATTGTCTTAATTATTATTGTTGGATTTTGGTGGTTGAAGTTGTTGAATTGTGTTTATTAGTGAAGAAACTTTTAAAAACCCTAGTTCACCCCCCCTCTTGGGTAGTCTAGTTGAAATTACATTTGGTATCAAAATTTGACTCTCTAATTAGGACTTAATGGTCTTGAGTTAAATATCTATTGCAAACCAAAATCTTAGACTATAAAACATAGGAAGTATTTTGTGATGGTCCATTTATACCTAGAAAGAAAAATGAAGAATATGAAGATATTCTAAAAACTTCATGTGAATGGATTGAGTCAAAAATGAGAAAAGTTTTTTTTTTCTAAATGCTATAGCCATGAATAATTTGTTTAGTGCCTTAGATAAGAAATAATTTCATAGAGTTTCAAGTTGTACAAATGCATATGATTATGAGGGAAAAAATCAAGTTGAGGAGATCAAAATTAGTAGATATACTAGGCAATATGAGTTGTTTCAAATGAAGGCAAATGAAAGTGTTCATGCCTTGTACACTAGGTTCACTAATACCGTAAAACTCTTGGAGCACTAGGAAACACCTTCACAAAGTGAAAAAGTGAAGAAGATTATTAAATCATTGCTAAAATAGTAGAGAACAAAGAGAAAGACCATAAAAGAAGCCAATAATCTTGATAGTTTATCTCTTAATGATCTTATTGGCTCATTTATCTCATATGAGTAAGACTTAGCAAATGACAAAGTAGATGAAGATAAGAAGAATAAAATTGCTTTGAAATCTTTTAAAGTTAAAAGTGATGATGGAGAGAGTGACTTTGAAAATGAAGACACTGCCATGATCTCTAGAAGATTTAGAAGGTTTTCAACAAGCCAAGTGTTAGGAAAAGATTTAAAGATTTAAAGACTTCAAAAATGAGATAAATGCAAAAGACGATGTCAAATAAGATCAAAACTCCCTCTTCTCAATAACCCCAAGTTAAGAAAGAAAGAATAATAAAAATATGCGATGATAGTGATGAAAAGTCCACAAATGAAGAGGAAGTTCATGAGATGTCAAACTTGGCACTTATAGAAATAAGAGTGAATGATTTGATGAACTTGATGGAGGCTTAAAAAAGGAAAAGAAACAAAGGTTATTTTGGATAGTAGATGCTCAAGGCACATGACTGGTGACTACTATTGGTGTTCAAGCTTCTTAATTCAAAAGGCAACATCATTGGAGTAGATAATGTTGGTAAGAATTATTGTACCACAATTGAAAATGTTTGTTTGGTTGATAATTTGAAGCATAATTTGTTTAACATTAGTCAATTGTGCAATAAAAGTTCTAAGGTTATCTTTGATAAATCAAAATGAGTTATTGAAAATGCAAGTGGTGAAACCCTCTTTGTTTGTGCATCATCTCATGATAAATTTTTTTCTACTTTACATGATGATGGTTGGTTGTGGTATAGAAGGGTAGGTTATAAAAGTATGTATTGATTTTAAAGATTTCTAAAAAATGATTTAGTTAAAGGTCTTCTAAAATTTGGCTTTCAAAAAGATAAATTATCTTATGCATGTCAATTTGGAAAGTAAGCCAAAACATTTTTCAAAGACAAAAATTATATCTCTACCGTAAAATCTATTCAACTTCTTCACAATATTTTTTTAGATCATCTAGATACGGAAGCATTGGCATAAAATACTATGCATTTGTTATAGTTGATGATTTTTCTAAGTACACTTGGGTGTTATTCTTAGCCAATAAGGATGGTGCCTTTGATTCCTTTAAAATCATTTTTTAAAGTGTTGAAAATCAAAGAGGTTATGTTATTTCTAGTATTTAAATTGACCATGGTAGAGAACATGAAAATCATGCTTTTGAAAATTTTTGCAATGAGTATGGTATTAAACATACATTTTCATAACCAATGGCTCGTCAAGAAAATGGAGTTGTTAATAGAAAGAATAGGTCTATTCAAGAAATATCTAGGACTGTGTTAAATGAAAACCCTTTACCAAAATACTTTTGGGCTAAAGCCGATAACACAGCATGATATATTTAAAACCCTGTATTATATTTAAAACCCTGTGTTAAGTAGACCAACTCTCAACAAAATCCACTACAAGCTTTGAAAGATAAAAAAATTTAACATCGGTTACTTTAAAGACTTTGGATACAAATTTGATTCAAAATTAGATGTCAGTGTTGTCCTTAGATATTCAAACTCAAGCAAAGCTTATAAAGTCTTTAATAAAAGAACTTTAGTTGTTGATGATTCCTTGCATGTCGCATTTGATGAATCTAAGTCTCTCTAATTTTCTTATTAATGATGATGTAGATATGAAGAAAGGAGAAAGATTTAGAACCTGATAAATCCTCAAAAGAAAAACAAGATGATCATCCACGTACAAATGATGAAAATCAAGATAAGCTAAATCGAATCAAATTGAAGGTATGCTCTTTCTCATCCTAAAATTTAATTTTGGGTGATCCATCACATGGCATACGTAATTTATATCATCAATT
The DNA here is from genome assembly GCA_029633175.1 of Citrus glauca. NCBI lineage: Eukaryota > Viridiplantae > Streptophyta > Magnoliopsida > Sapindales > Rutaceae > Citrus > Citrus glauca. The sequence continues at coordinate 13,064,443 of JAQOOD010000004.1, read as the reverse complement.
AGTAATATTTACAAGCATACATAATTTATATCCTAAATTTTCTAAATCTAATTTATATCCTAAATTGTCTAAATCTTTTCTTAAAGTTAAAAATGATGAATCTTGGATTATGCCCATGCACAAAAAGCTAAATTAATTTGAGAGAAATTATGTGTGTAAACTAGTCCTTAAATTGAAACATCAATCCATACTAGGCAAGAAATGCGTATTTGGAAAAAAGATGGATAAGTATAGTGTAGTTGTAAGGAATAAAGGTAGAGTAGTCGCTCAAAGTTACAACCAAGAAGGAGGGACATATATTTATGTAACATTTGCACCTATACTTAGATTGTAATCTAATAAGATGCTATTAGCGTTTGCATGATATAAATGTATGTTGAAAATGCATTTTTAATGGTTATATTATGAAGGAAGTTTATGTTAAACAACCTCTCAGTTTTGAAAATAAGCAATTTCAAAATCATGATTGTAAGTTCTCTAATGCCTTGTATAGTCTCAAGTAGGCTCCTAGAGCATGATATGACATGCTTAGTACATTTCTCTTCGATAATGGTTTTTTCATGGGTAAAGTAGACACTATACTTTTTGTTTAACATAAAGCCCTAGATTTACTTATTGTACAAATTTATGTTAATGATAATATTTTTGGTTCCACTAATAAGTATATGCAAGGAATTTTTACCTTGAGATAAGCATGGTGGGGAGTTGATGAATTTCCTTGAACTTTAAATTAAACAAAACAATAATGAGGGGATATTCATCAATTAATCCAAATATATGTAAGATTTGCTAAATAGTTTTGGCTTTAAAAACACTCTAATGAGCTCGAGATTCAAGCTTGAAAATGATGAAAATGGCAAAAAGGTTGACATCAGAACATATTGAATAATTAAATCTTTGATAAGTGCTAAATTTCTTTAAGTTTTTATTGCTTTCTTTACAATTATTTGATATTTTCATGAACTTTTGAATCTTTAGTGATTTTATATTTTTTAGGAGTTTTTGGTCCAAAGAAACAAAGAGTAGAAAAGCTCTAAATTAGTACGAAGAATAGTCAAATCGTGACTTTATGGATTTTGATTGCTTCTTGGACAAATTCTTAGGCATTATTCGCTTTATTGGGCTATTTTGGAGATGTTCTAAGGTTAAGGATCAAATTTGGACCATAAAAATTGATTCTTGAAGGGCTTATCAAATTTCTTAATTGGGCCTACAACAAAAACTAACTTTAGAGTAATTTTACCACATCTACTTATTTTCTTGGGTTAAAATCCTACTCTTATAAGAAAGTAGGAAAGAAATGAGTTTCACTAGTCCTTGAAGGATTTCGACAACAATTTCCATATAAAGGCAATAGTTAAACCACCCTAAGGAGAGAAAAAAAAAGTGAAGAATTAGTTTCGAAAAAGAGAAGAATGCAAGGAAGAGAGGAATAGGAAGTTGGAGAGAAGACTTGGCTGCGATAACCATAATTCAATCAATAAGCCTTTTTTTCTATTGTCAAAGTTTCAAAATAATTCATATATGTGTGAGTAGTATTTTTATTGACTAGGGCTAGTTTCAAAACCCTGGACATGGATTTTTATTAACAAAGTTTCAAAATCAAAATTTCTTCATCTTTCTCTAGAAAATTTTGTATTTCACTAATTTTAGTGTTATGAATTTGATTGTTAGTTTAGGGTTTTTGATCTGTAATTGTCAAAGAAATAAACCTAGGTGGTAGATTATGACTAGGATTATGGGATATTTTCATTTGATTGTAGAAATCTAATTTAGCCTATATCTTTTCTTATTCTAATGCTTTCATTAAGTTATATCTAGAGAGCTTGTTCTAGATTGTTTCTTGGAAAGAGATTAAGTAACGAGCTTATTTTATTTGACAATTAAATAAGGAAAGATCAAGATAATTGGGCTTGTAATTATCTTAGAGTTGTTGTTTTCAAAATAAAGTGAATAGTGATGCTGATAATTAACTTAAAATCTAATGTCTAATGGTGGAGAGTGATTCCTTAACTATATTTCAAATTATTATTCAACCTTTTTAAAAATGTATTCTACAATTTCAAAATTTCTACTTTAAATTTTTTTAGTTTATTTTACATAACAAATCAACTCCAAATCCCCCCAAATTTTGTTTGCACGTTCATTAATATGTCCTTAGTAAATCTAGAAAGTTTGAGTTCATTTCGTTAAGTCTAGATAGGGTATTTAATTTAATCTTTGCTGCTAGTTGGTTTTTGTGTTTTGTGTTAATATCTTGTTAATTAGGAACAATCCTTTGTAGGAACGACCCTTACTTATCTCTACACTCAATAATGATAATATTAGAGTAAGGTTTTAAGTCATATGCCTTATAGCTTATCAATCTCTACTATATTTAACTGCTAAAAGATCAATATCATGTACAATGTATACTTATGTGCAAGATTTTAAACATGTCACAAGGAGTCTCATTTGCTTGTAGAAAAAAAAATTGTTATTAAAGTGGGACTATTTTTCTTGTATTTTGGTATCTAAGAGAACACATATAGATTTAACATGTTACTCGAATACCGACTTTGGTCGCTACAAAATTTATAGAAAGAGTACTAGTAGAACTTGTTATTTCTTAAGACATTTATTTGCTTCATGGTTTGATAAAAAGCAAAATTTAGTTGCATTTTCAATCACTGAGGGCTGAATGCATTGAGGCTAGTAGTTGTTGTGCTCAAACCATTTTGATGAAACAAACTCTTAAAGATTATGGGATTCACTTTGACCACATCCCTATCATATATGACAACAATAGTGCCATAAACTTGTCAAAAAAATCAAGTTTAAATTTATCTAGAACCAAGTGTATAGAGACAAGACATCGTTTTTTGAGAGACCATGTTAAAAAAGGGACATTTGTTTAAATTTATCTCAATCAAACAACAACTTGCAGATATATTTTCAAAACCCTTTTGCGAAGAGCAATTTTGCAACATTAGACACGAACTTTGGATGATGAGATCTTTACAATAGTATATTTGGTTATGGTATTGAGATTATTACCTTGTGGGAAATTATCATTTTACTACCAAAGTTATTCTGACATATCATGTCAATACCAAAGTTTGCCAAAAAATGTATTTTACTACTAAACGTTTATGCCGTTATCAATTACTACCATTCTGTTAAGAAAACGTTAATGTTAATAGAAAATTGAGTTAAAAGTTGTTTTTACCCCTAAGAGTTTAAAAGACAATTTTACTCGTTATAATTTAAACATTATATTCAGAATAACTTGGATAGTAAAATGATAATATATCTATCAAATTAACAGATAATTTTACTCTTACAATTGGAAATATCTTTGATGCCCTTATGACATTTGCAAGACATCAGAAAATTTTTAACGTTCTTAACAGAATTGTAGTGAATTGATAACGGCGGAAAGTTTTAGTAGTAAAATGCACTTTTCGGCAAATTATGGTACTGACATGATATGTCAGAATAACTTTGGTAGTAAAATGATAATATCCCTTAACTTGTTAAGACAAATTAAACTTTATTTATTGACTACCTCTTTGTCTATATATTTGACAAAAGCATATCCAATTCTCATGATAAATTTGGTTAATTTTGATTACTTATCCTCATATTCCATGCATTACACTGGCCTTAAGACATTTTGGGATCAAGAAGTAGCCTTGAAGTATATCGATTTTTAGCCAAAAATCAAATTGATGCCTGAAAAACAGAGCAAATGGCTAACTGGCTCCATTTTAATAACTAACTGAATCCAATTTGGATCGACCAACAGCTAGCAAGCAAGCAACTCACCACTAAGAAGACAGTAAGCACGCCACTTGAAACGGATAATTGCTAAGTCCCAAGTGGCCAATGGCTGCATTTTCCACCTTATTTATTTTCCTTTCTTTATCTTCCTCACAATATCATCACACTCTCTAAACTAAACACATACATATATTGTCTCACTAAAAATCCATGATTTCTTGCAAATTAATTACACCAAATTGTTTTTCACCACTATTTTCATCTATCCTTCATCATCTAAATATCATTCTTCACTCAAATCTAACTAGATCCCATATAAAAAAACCAAACCCTTGTTGAACCGTCATGCTTCAAATTGATCCATTTATTGCTTTATTTTCACTAAATTGAATCTATACAACAATTTAGAACACCTATATCGTATCTTTAATATGTCTACATTCACGAATTTCACCCAAAATTGAAAACCCCAATTTTCAACCCAAATCTAGTCAAGTCAAATTTTGTTGGTTAAGCAAACTCTAACATCAAATTGAGAGTTGTAGGATGTGTCTCATCACTTATTGCATAATTACATTGCATCAAAACTTGTGCTTGTTCATTTTTAGTTCAAAATATGCATTTAGGTTTTTGCGCTGTGCATTTTTAGTGTGAAATCTAAATTTTGGTGTTTGTTGTTGTGTTGGCGGTGACCATGGCCAATGGTGAAAGTTCACGGGGTGGCACAAAGAGAAAGCAAGTTGTTTCAAGATGAAACTAAACTTAGTATTGATTTTAGTCAAGTTCATTTTTTGACATTCAGTCCAGAACAACAATTTTATGGTCTATTTATGCCTAGAACAAAACTCCTTGCCTACTTTGTTAATTTAGATAATATGAGTAATTTGAGTAATTTTTACAAGTTGCTTAGAAGCATGCTTAAAATATAGGTTGGAAAGTTGCTTTGCTTGTAAATGAAAATGTTTATTTGAATTTGGTCAAAGTTTTTTTTTTGTTTCGAACATGGATTTTTCGCAGTCGATTAAAATAGAGTAGTTACCTCTATTAATGGGATGCCTGTTGCATTTGATGATTCTAATCTTAATCAAATCTTGGGAACAATAGATAATGGCCTTAGGATATTTACTTCTCACAAAGAACTTGAATTTGCAAGAGTTGATCATTTTGATTGTAAAACCCTAGGCAAATCTCACATCCGTAAAACACGAAAGAGATATTGAATTTATAAGGGGTGATCCACACCTTAATTGACAAGACACGTTTTAGAGTGTATGGACGCCCTAGAAATAAAATCATGCGAGCCTTATTTAGGCCTAAAGCAGACAATATCTTGTCATGTCTGAGTTAGGTCATGACAAATAGTATCAGAGCGGTTCCACGTGTACTCTTGAGCGATGATGGGGAAAACTTCAGTAACGACTCTGAATCCCTAAAGGGGGTGTATATAACAACTTAAGCAAATCCCACATCGGCAAAATACAGGAGACATGCTGAGTTTATAAGGAGTGATCCAAACCTTAATTGGAAAAACACATTTTGAGTGTATAGGCGCCCTAGAAACCAAATCATGCAGGTCTCATTAAGGTCCAAAACGGACAATATCTTGCCAAGTTTGGGTTGGGTATAACAAAATTGTTAATGGGGTTTCCTAAAACTTCCTACTAATCCATACTTTTCCCTCTTCCATAACCCTAAGTCCATATCATTTTCTTCTATTTTCTCTGCTGCTTATTCCTCACTTACTCATACCCTAAAATTCAAACCCTTACATAGGAGAGAATCTTAACGGTTGGTAAGTTTTAGTCTCTCTATTCTCCGTAAGTTCACCTATCACTCCATCAAGGGTTTTATTGACATGGTCTTAGATTATTACAGACCATTATGTATGATTTAGGATGTGTTTAAGTTGTGTTTAGGGCTTTGATTTATTGTTGAGTCTCATTAATTAATCCTTGATGCAATAAATGCACTAAACAATTCTGGACAGTATGAATTGTTGGGGAAAAATCAAGTTTTTAAATTTTTATAAAACCTTTTTAAGATCTTTCTCATATAATATATAAGAATTTGTAATCTAAAAATCGTACTTTGAAAATCCGATTTAGCTTTTCTCGCTAAAATGATTTAGGCTCCCAGATCACAATCCGTCACCACCACTCTAGTTAGATCATGATCCGTCACCACCACGCTGGTTAGAACACTAATTGGCACCGATGATCTTTCAGGTTATGACTCAGGTTTGATATGTACTTGACGTGTGGGCGCCTTTATTACTACCAAACCAACTAGCACGAGAAAATTTTTCTCTCAACAATAGAGAGAAAAATCTTTTTCTCTGATCTGTATAAAGTGGCTTAACCCTTTTTCTTTAGTAAAAATAAGCCTTATATATCTCTCTTTAATGAAAACTCTAGGCTCCAAATAATGCCCTAAATAAAACTCATATTACTTTTCATTTAATAGCGGACCCACCATATAAAATAATATAAGGCCCCTTACACATAAGTTAATTAAATGGAGCCTCCCACTAAATGATATATTTAGGCTTTTGACCCAAATAGCTAGTTATCTTACGTATTAGTCCAGTAGTGGTGCAGTCAACTAAATGAGCTAACCCGGGGATTATTTGGGAATATACAATAGTGGATATAACAATTAGGCATATAATTAAATTAGCCTAATTATCCAACTTCAAATCTACTCCACTAAAAGATTGGAATTGACCTTCAAAATTGTATGCTCGAATAATTATTCGTCCCAAGCCACATTGATTTTTTTATTGCATAATCCTTTGTACCACATCATTAATTAAATTAATATCTTAATTTTTCAATCAATTCAATCACATCTTATTCCTTGATACTTACTGGTTTTCTCTAATGATCATTTTCAACATACTAAATATGTTGACACACTCTGGCTAGAGAATTCTATGATCAAATGCCGAAAACCCATCAAAAGATGTATTGTACAAATTCTATATTGTTAATCGTTAACTCCAATACTCATTATTGCTCCCACTAAGATACCGGGTAATCTAGACTACAAGTATGTGTTATGTCCATTGGTAACGTAAATGGAATAACAATTAAAATCATGAAATCATAATTAACTCAAGATTAAGATTACAGTAAAATCAATGCCTATGAGATTTAATAAGTCTAACAGTTATTACAAAGTTAATTAAATCTCATATGTGATCTTGTTCAATGTAGTTGTACTACATCAATAAATTCATACATGATTAGGACAAATCATTCAATGAATTTATTACAGTCTATACCTAAATAAAATGCCCAACTTTATTTTTCAACTGAGAACTAAATTTATTTAATCATAAAATAACCTGTATTTATGTCTTTTGTGAATCCACATGGTGATCACATAAATACATATAATATGATTAAATGGAGTTTAATACAAATATTAATGCAATTAAGATATTTGAATAAAATACCTCATTTATTTTATTAATCAGAAAAAATATTTATTACAATTAAATAAGCACATATGCTTTTAAAGAGCATATTTTCCCAACAATCTCCCACTAGCTCTCAAAGCATATTTTGCATCTCACGCATGCCCATGGATTCTAAGTGCATGTTAAAAGGTTTCCCAGGTACAACCTTAGTAAAAGGATCTACCAAGTTTTATTGTGACGTAATCTGAGCAACCTCCACGTCACCTCTCTGCACTATATCCCTTATAAGATGATACCTCCTTTCAATATATTTTTGTTTCTTGTGGTTCCTTGGTTCTTTAGATTGAGCCACCGCACTACTATTGTCGCAAAATAGTTTAAAGGGTGCAGTTATAGCAGGTACCACCTCAAGGTCTTGTAGAAACTTACAGAGCCATACAACTTCTTTTGCAACTTCAGATGCAGTCACATATTCAGCTTCAATTGTGGAGTATATGATACAAGATTGTTTCACACTCCTTCAACTAATAGCTCCATTTCCCAATGTAACCACATAGCCAGAAGTTGATTTTTTGGGATCCTTATTTGACATAAAGTCAGAATCAATATAACCCACTGAAATGAGTTCATCACCAGAACACACAAGCATATAATTTTTAGTTCTTTTCAGATGCTTCATTATATGTTTGACCGCAGTCCAGTGTTCAGGTCCAGGATTAGATTGATATCTACTAACCATCCCTACCATAAAATAGATGTCTGGCCTAGTGCAAAGTATGGCATACATGAGACTTCCTACAGCTTCTGTATAGGAAACTCGTCTCATTCTCTCTATATCTTCAGATGTTTTAGGTGATTGATCATTAGAGAATCTAGTTCTATGTCTAAATGGTAATAAACTAGTCTTGAAATTTTCCATGCTAAATCTAGAAAATATCTTATCGATATAGATCGTTTGAGACAAGGCTAATATTTTATTCTTCTGGTCTCATAGTAACTTGATATCAAGAATATAACTTGCCTCTCCCAAGTCTTTCATATCAAATTGTTTTGCTAACCAACTCTTTATTGTAGTCAATACTCCTATATCGTTTCTAATTAGGAGAATATCGTCTATATAAAGAATTAAAAAGGTTACAGATTTTTTTGAATTTTCTTGTACACACATGGTTCATCAATGTTCTGAATGAATCCAAACGATTTAATCGCTTGATCGAATCTAATGTTCCATGATCGGGATGCTTGCTTCAATCCATAAATGGATGTCTGCATTATACATACCATGTGTTTTTGGCTTTTTTGTATAAATCCATATGGTGCTACATGTAGATGTTTTCTTCAAGATGCCCGTTAAGAAAGGCAGTCTTGACATCCATTTGCCAAATTTCATAATCTAGCACTGCAGCAATGGAGAGCAAAATCCTGATGGATTTAAGCATAGCAACCAGGGAAAAAGTTTCCTCATAATTGATTCCCTCTTTCTAAGTAAACCCTTTGACTACTAATCTTACTTTAAATGTTTCCACCCGTCTGTCTACTCCTTTTTTTCTCTTGTAGATCTACTTGCACCCTATAGGTTTTACCCCATTTGGTGCCTCTACAAGTTCCCAGACTTTATTGGAATACATAGATTCCATTTCTTGATTCATGGCCTTTTTCCAAAACTCAACATCTCTATCTATTAGAGCTTCATTGTAACTAGTGGGATCTTGTACATGTTCATCTAAAATAGTTGTATAGGTTTCTCCTAAAAGCATGTATCTCGCAGGTAACCTGGTCACCCTCCCACTGCGACAAGGTTCTAAAAGTGATGGTTGTTCAGGGATAATCCTGTGTTCATCAGCTGGTTATTACTATTCTTCCTGTTCTGCAACAGGCATTGAAAGCTGAGCATCAACCTGATCACCTGATTGTTCTTCAAGTATTATCTTACACTTAGGTTTGAAGTTATTCATATAGTCTTCCTCGAGGGAAGTGAAATGTGTGCTCACGATCACTTTCCTATCTTGAGGACTATAAAATAAACATCCCCTTGTTCTTGGGATATCCCACGAACATACAAATCTCGGAACGTGAATCCATTTTGTCTGCCTTTGGTTTCAGCACATGTGCTAATGATTCCCAAATACAGACATGTCGTAAACTTGGTTTGCGACCTGACCATAATTCTATTGGGGTTTTAGGCACTGTCTTAGATGGAACTAAGTTCAAGAGGTAAACTACAGTTTCCAGTGCTAGTCCCCGAAAAGAGATTGGTAATGACGAATAACTAAGCATATATCTCACCACATCCAAAAGAGTTCTATTTCTTTTTTCAACTACCCCATTTTTGTTGTGGTGTTCCCGGAGCAGTCAACTGAGATATAATCCCATTTTTAACCAGATACTCTTTGAAATCTCCTGAGATAAATTCACCACCTCGATCAAATTAAAGTTTCTTTATGTTCTTATCTAATTGCTTTTCTATCTCAGCCCTATACTCTTTGAATTTCTCAAGAGCTTCAGACTTGTGACACATCAGATAAACGTAACCGTATCTTGAGTAATCATTAGTGAAAGTGATGAAATACTCATAACCTTCTCGAGCTTGTACATTGATTGGTCCACATACATCTGTATATACCAATTCAAGTGGTACTGTTGCACGTACTCCTTTGGCCGAGAATGGCCTTTTGGTCATTTTCCCTTCTAAACAAGATTCACAGAGTGGCAATGATTCATTTTCTAATGGACTCAAAAGCCCATCTTTGATCATTCTATGTATCCTATTTTGGTTTATATGACCCAAGCGTTAATGCTAGAGGTAACATTGGTTGGAAGAAATATTTTTTTTCTTAGATAAATGTGTATGCTCATCATTATTGATCACTGTGTCATGCATAGAATGGATCATTGGACTTAAATGATATAAATTATCTTCCAATGTACCAGAACAAATAAGTCTCTTATTATGAAAAATAAAAATAAAGGATCCAAAATTTACAGTATACCCTTGCTTTGACAAACAAGTTACTGAAATTAAATTCCTCTTAATGTCTGGAACATAAAGATAATTATTCAAAACTAAAGTCTCATTATTAAAAGATAATAAAACAGATCCAATCTTCACTGTTGACACGAACTATCATGTCCCTAACAGCAGCTTGACGCTTCCTTTACTTATTTTCCTGGTTTCCTGAAACCAACAAAGTGAATTACAAATATGATTAGTTGCTCCTGAATCCAACGCCCAAGTGTCATTAGGATTCTGAACTAAACAAACCTCAATTACAAAAAGATTTCTCATACCTGATTTCACAATCTTAGGGCAATCCTTTTTCCAGTGACCTTTCTGTCCACACTTAAAGCAATGTCTTTCGGCTTGCCATCTTGCTTGGTAAACAGTTTCTTTTTCCCAGCTTTCTTCTTACCTTTGCCTTTCGGCTTAGGCCCAGAAGATAAACTTTTTTCAGTAATATTTATGCTTCCCAGAGATTTATCAGCATGATAGATCTTTTCAGGAGAATGAAGTTCGTTCATCAATTCAGTTAAGGTCATGTTTCTTTTGTGCATATTATAATTGACCTTAAACTCTTTGAATGTTTCTGGCAGAGATTCTAGCATAATGTCAATCTTTGAGTTATTATCGATTTGTACTCCTTGAATCTCAGCCTCATTCAAATAGTCCATCATTTTGAGGACATGATCATGAACTCTTGTGCCCTTCCCCATTTTACTGTTCATAATTCCTTTTAGTGCTGCTTGTCTCGCGGAGCAAGTACACTGCCCGAAAATCTGTTGGAGACTATCCATTATTTCAGTGACAGTCTCCAAGTTTTGATGTTTGGTTTGCAGAATATTAGAAATCGAGGCTAAAATTTAGCATTTTGCCATTTCATTGGCCTTTTTCCATTTCTCATAAAGCCTTATCTGATTTCTATGAGCATCATCCGCTGGAACTGGAGAGCATGGCTAGGTTAAGACATATTTATAATTTTCAGCAGTCAGGACAATGAATAGATTTCTTTTCCGATCTATATAATTCTCTCTAGTAAGTTTATTTTGACTCAGAATAATAGTAAGTGGGCTCAAGGAAGACATTTTCTAAAAAATAAAACATCAATGAATAAATTATTTGAAATAATATTCACATTAAATGTCAAAAATGCAAAAAATCATAAATGTATTTTAATTTATTTGTCACGATAATCTAGAACTGCTTTGACAAGCCATCCATTTGGGAAGTTATATCTACACTTACTAGACCTAATTTTCCATTAGATTATTTACTTTCATGTAGAGACATGATAAATTATTATTGTTATCCTTTTTGGGCCTAAATTTGTTAATAAAGCTTCGTTGGGAAGGTGAAAAATAAATTTTAGTTGAGAATATAACCATTGTCTCAATCTACGTATTTTTCATATCAATAGTCACCGTTGGGGTGAACAATCGATTGAAAAATCTTTCAATTTTATCCTTGAAGAAGTTCATCAAATAAAATATCTAATATATATACCCTCCGAAGGGAGCATCACCGTATCATGAAGTCGAGGCATATATATAATTTTATTACTGAACTAACAATGGAGCCCGTGGAAAAATTATCTTGAATTTTCTCTCTCCCACTCAATATTTTAAAATTGGTTTTTCCTTTTTAAAACATACATATTGTTATTTGTATGCTTCCTATAATATTATCTAGATAATATCTAATATTATTAAGCATACACAAATTTCAAACAATATAATGAAATTCATTATTAATGAATGACATGTATCATTATGCATAGAGTGACACTACCTATTCTATATGACATGTTATCATCCAAAATATAACATATAGAAAAATAATTAAATAACCTTAATTCATGGCTTTCCTAATAATGAAAAATACATTAACCCTAAGCTAGATCTTCATTGGGCTTCTTGTCAATGTCCATCTTCCATAAGCTTGTCTTTGTTAATGGACTAGGAAAAATTGAGCTTTTAAATTTATAATTGGCCTAATTTTAATTTTTAAAGGAAATAAATAAATAATTAAAAAATTATTTTAAATAAAACTTTCAGACCAAAAATAAATTTAATATATTCAATTTTATCTATGCATTTTAATCCATTAAACCCAACTGAAATCGGGCCTAAAACTAGGATTGATTAAGCCCAAAACTATGTTTGAATTTAAATGTAAAAAATTAAAATTTTTTACCAATAAGAAAAAATATGAAACTATAGGGACCTCTATGATAAAAACCATGAAACTCTAAAATCACTTTTTTCTTTTCCCCTTCTTCCCCAACTGCCATCTCCACAAAGTAGTCAATGTTCATCCAAGTCCGACGCCGATTTAACCATTACCGCCACGCCAAAAAGCCACCAATCGACGGAACCCGCGAGTTACACACCATTATCCCTCATGCTGCACCAGGTGGCGCTGGCTCCCACTGCAGCTTCTAGCCACACGCGTTGCACCTGCTAGTCGCGTGCTACAATTGCTAGCCACAGCGCGCACGCGGCAACCGCTAGGCGTGCAGCGCGCACTGCTGGGCACTCGTTGCTGAAATTTCCAGCCTCGATTATTTGAGCTCGTTTTCCAGTGATGATGCTTCAGTGATTCACAAATTTTCAATGAAAATTTTGGCTTAAAAAATTTCAATTACAGTAAAATAAATCAAGAGGAAATTATGGTGATAAAAAGCCACCCCTCTTGTTACAGATTCAAATGAAAGATACAACAGAAAATATAACAATGAATTAAGACAAACCATAAACATGCTTTATCTGCATATTAAACAAATAATATATATCTGAATAAATTTTGTCACTCTAATACATAAATATCAATATTAATTTCATACGAAATTCTTATATAATAATATGAGATGGATCTGATACTAAATGTTGGGGAAAAATCAGGTTTTTAAATTTTTATAAAACCTTTTTAAGATCGCTCTCATATAATATATAAGAATTTGTAATCTAGAAATCGTACCTTGAAAATCCGATTTAGCTTTTTTCGCTGAAATGATTTAGACTCCCAGGTCACGATTCGTCACCACCATGCTTGTTAGAATACGAACTGGCACCAATGATCTTTCAGGTTATGACTCAGGTTTGATCTGCACTTGACGTGTGGGCGCCTTTATCACTACCAAAGTAATTAGCACGAGAAAATTTTTCTCTCAACAATAGAGAGAAAAATCTTTTTCTCTAATCTGTATAAAGTGGCTTCACCCTTTTTCTTTAGAGAAAATAAGACTTATATATCTCCCTTTAATGAAAACTCTAGACTGCAAATAATGCCCTAAATAAAACTCACATTACTTTTCATTTAATAGGAGACCCACCATGTAAAATAATATAAGGCCCCTTACACATAAGCTAATTAAATGGAGCCTCCCACTAAATGATATATTTAGGCTTTTGACCCAAATAGTTAGTTATCTTGCTTATTAGTTCAATAGTGATGCAGTCAATTAAATTAGCTAACCCGGCGATCATTTGGGAACATACAATAGTGGCTATAACAATTAGGCATGTAATTAAACTAGCCTAATTATTTAATTCCAAATCTACTCCACTAAAAGATTGGAATTGACCTTGTTTCTTTTAAGATTATTTATTTTATGACTTGTAATTGGGGAGTTCTGAAACTTTTGTTATATTTAAGTCTACGGAGAGATTATTTAGTGTTAGACACATGGATTTATGGTTTTATTTGATTAAAAATTTGAGTTTTTTTAGTTTGAGATTTTCATGTAAGGATTTTGATTTGTAAGTAACCTCTTTCATCTCGTGCTCCGCACGTGTTAGATTTGGGTTGTTACAATTATGGTATTAAAGAGCTAGGTTAGGATTTTGTAGAATTTATTTTAAGGTCTACTCGAATTGTCTAATAGAATTAATTACATTTTTTTTGTAGACATGAAGAGGAACATTATGGATATGAAAAGTGTTAAGAATAAAAGATGGACAGAAACTGACAGAACTAAATAATTTACCTTAGCTGTTCTTGTCAAAGATCTTAGAAGACTTCATAAACAATGATTGGATGATAGATTAAGATGGACTAGAATTGTTTATAGCAAAGGAGTTAATAAAGATAGGCTTGTAGTACATCATCTGTTTTGGACAAGAGCTCGATTTAAGCCTTGCTATGACAAAGATGAGTCCCTCCATGCCTAGATAAATTGTATAACGAAACACATAAGGAAAATAAGACATCTAGCGTCATGATTGAGGAAAGAAAAGTATTATTAGACCCTTTCCCTATCCGGTTGAGTAGACCTATGTAGCTAGAGAGAGAAGGCATGAGACTTCATAGACTTTATTCAGGTTAATGGAGAGAATAGATTTTTAAAGCGAGTAATTATTTATAACTATTCTATTTTGGTCTTTTTAACTTTTTGGCTACTTGTGACTTTGTAATAACTTCTTTTATAGAGGATTTCTGGTATTAACATAGAATGAATTATTTGTTCGCTTTTGTTAACAAACTCCAAATTTTTTATTAATTTTTCTCCTTATTTAGTACTTTACACACGGGTAAGACCTTTAATTATGAATGATTTACCATTTATTTTATTTATTTATTTAATATTCTTATTCTTCGTGGTTTAGTCAAAAGATGTCACGTAGGGGAGGTGCTAGGAATGCCTCTAGCTCGAGAGATGGCTAACAAAGGTAATCCTATGATGCACACAATGATTAGGTTGATGGAACAATAGAATAGGCTAATACAAGATATGACTAGAGATAGGATTGGGCCATAGAAGAATGTACCAGTTGAGGGCAAGGTGGCACTAGAGATCAGGAAGCTATGGTGAACTTGGAACAATTAAATAAATTATGACCATCTACCTTTTAGGGGATTGTCGATCCCAGGTCTGTAGAGGCATGTCACAATAAATGGAGAAGTTATTCGTGGCTATGGGTTGCAACGATGATTAGAGGGTGATTTTGGCCTTATTTGTCCTTGAGGGTGAGGCAGAGCCCTTATTAATTGAGAGTTATTTCTTAAGGCTTTTCATAAAAAGTGTTTTCCTAAACGAGCTCGAAATCAAATGGAGGCTAACTTTATGAAATTGACTCAATGAATAAAGTCTGTTGTTGAGTATGAGGAACAATTTACTAATCTATCTCATTTTGCTCTTACCTTGGTCACTAATGATGGTAATAAGTGTAGGAAGCTCTTGAAAAAGGTTACGTAAAAACATCAAAGGGTGATTGACCATCCTTAAGCTTAATAATTATGCCAATTTGATGGATCGAGCAATTCTTATTGAGAATGATATTTTTGAAGCTCAAGCTATAAGGGAGTAGAGAAATAAAAAGGATCAATAAAATAGACCTCGAAATGGAAGTTTTTATGGGCTAGGCATCCAGTTTTATAAGCATAGTGGCAGAGGTAACAAATGGGATAACAAGGGTTTTCCTGATACCAATACTCGAAAGAACTTTCCTAGTCTACACCCTAGTAAATGTTATTGGAAAATTAGAGCTTGTTTTGGTCTTAGAGAAATAGGAAACATGATTATAGACTGCTTAAAGAGACATAATGAGACTGCAAAAACTCATGCTAATAAAGAACAAAAAAAGAAACAGAAGATGCAAGGGGGTGTCTTTTTACTGACTAAGAAAGACATTGAGGTGTCCAATGATATAGTGTCAGGTACATTGTCCTTATTATCTAGAGAAGCTAAAGTTCTTTTTAACCCTAATGCCACACAATCATTTGTATCTTGTGTGTTCGCTCGTTATACTGATGTGCCCATCAAGTCAGTAGATATTCATGTGTCAATTAGTAACCCTATGAGGGATTGCCTACTGGTAGATTATGTTTACAAGTCATGTGTGATCAGATTATGTGATAAGGAATTTCTATTGGATCTTTACGCTTAGAGATGGATGATTTTGATGTGATATTAGGATGGGTTGGTTCGGACTTAATCATGTTTCAGTCAACTATTTTACTAAGGAAATTATTTTTTGCTTACCTGGCAAGGAAGAATTTCATTTTCATAGGAATAAAACGAGTCATAGTGGCATGATTTCTATGGTTAAGGCAGCAAGAATGCTAAAAAAAGAGTGTGAAGGACTTTTAGCTTATGTATTTGTTGACCATTTTGATGAGGCATTCCTTAAAGACATACCTATTGTAAGTGAGTTTGTTGATGTATTTCCTGAAGGTCTTCCTACACCACCTCCGGATCGAGAGGTTGAGTTTACTGTAGAGCTAGCTCCTAGTACTGCACCTATTTCTAAAGCACTATGTTGGATGACACCTATTGAGTTGAAAGAACTAAAATTCTAGTTGCAAGAGTTGCTAAATAAAGGTTTCATTCGTCTTAGCATGTCGCCTTAAGGTGCTCCCATTTTGTTTGTAAAGAAGAAAGATTGTTCAATAAGGTTGTGTATTGATTACCGACAGTTGAATTTGGTTACTGTCCAAAATAAATGCACTCTTCCTTGAAATGATGACTTTTTTTTTTATCAATTACATGGTGGTACTTTCTAAAATCGATTTACAATTTGAGTATCATTAATTGAAAATCAAAAGTGAGGTTGTATTGAAGATAACTTTTCGAACTTGTTATGGGCACTAAAAGTTCTTAATTATGCCTTTTGGGTTAACTAATACTCTTGCGATGCTCATGGATTTGAGGAATAGGATTTTCCAACCTTATCTTGGCTAGCTTATCATTGTCTTTATTGATGACATATTGGTTTACTCTAAGAGTAATGAGGAGCATGAGACACACTTGAGG
This sequence comes from Citrus glauca, assembly GCA_029633175.1. Lineage (NCBI taxonomy): Eukaryota > Viridiplantae > Streptophyta > Magnoliopsida > Sapindales > Rutaceae > Citrus > Citrus glauca. The sequence goes on along the minus strand of JAQOOD010000004.1, from coordinate 13,047,514 downwards.
ATTATGTTGGAAACATTATGAGAGAAGAAGTTGTATGCAAAATTTTAAAAATGTGAGTTTTGGCTTGATCATGTAGTATTTTGGGGCATATAATGATAATGGATGGTATTTCGTTAGATCCAGCCAAAGTGGAGGTAATTGTGAATTGGGAAAGGCCTTTCAATGTCACCGAAGTAAGGAGTTTATTAAGATTGGCATATTATTATAGGCGCTTTGTGAAAGGATTTTCTAGCCTAGCAATACTATTGACCAATTTGACTAAGAATGACGTGAAGTTCACTTGGGATAAGGCATATGAAAAGAGCTTCCAAGAGCTCAAGAGTCATTTGGTGTTTGCCCCTATTTTAACTCTCCCTTTTAGTGATGCAGGTTTTGAAATTTATAGTGATATTTCTAGAAAAGCCTTGCGTTGTGTTTGAATGCAACATAGTAAGGTTATCCTGTATGCTTTTAGGTAGTTAAAGAGTCACGAACAAAACTATCATACTCATGATTTGGAGTTAGCTGTTATAATATTTATTTCAGGTACTTATTTACTCAGAAGGAATTAAATTTGTGGCAGACAAGATGGCTAGCGTTAGTGAAGGATTTTGGCAGCTCTATTAATTACCATCCAGGTGAGGCAAACATGGTAATTGATGCCTTGAGTAGAAAATCATCTGGGTGCATGGTACATCTTATCACTATGCAAACTCATTTAGTAAAAGACTTGAGGAGTTATGGGATCAAGGTAGTTACTCAAGGGCAAGTAGACTCGTTAGCACATTTTACTATTTGATAAAATTAAAATAACTCAAACGAATGACGTGGAACTAAAAAATCCATGAAGAGGTGAACAAATGAAATAAACCTGAATTCAAACTCACCAACGAAGATGCATTATGGTTAGGACAAAGGCTTTCCAAGCCAGCAGATGAAGAGCTGAAGACAGAGATCTTAAAGGAAGCTCATGAATCATCTTATAATATGCATCTTGGTAGTACTAAGATCTATCATGATCTAAAGGGAAGTTTTTGGTGCAGGAATATGAGGAGAGATATTACTGCTTTTGTGTATTGACGTTTAGTTTGCCAACAAGTGAAGATTGACATCAAAGACTAGCAGGAACTTTACAAATGCTTCATATTCTGCAATGGAAATGAGAACACATAAAAATAGATTTCATCTCTAGATTACCTCGTTCTAGGAAAATATGTGATTGTATTTGGGTAATTGTTGATCGATTGATGAAATCGACTCATGTTTTTGGCAAGGAGAAGTATAGACAATGTGGGGTAACTAGCTAAGTTATTCATAAAAGAGATATTAAGGCTTTATGGAGTTCTAATGTCAATAGTGTCTGATAGAGATCCATTGTATAATTTAAGATTTTAGGCTAGCTTACATAAAGAGTTGGGAAGAAATTAAGATTTAGCACTACTTTACATCCATAAATAGAGTTTCCACTATAGAAACAACGGACCTTATTTGTCATAAAATTGAGATGAAAACAATGAAACCGAAAACCGCTTTTTCAAAATCTAAAAAGACTATTCAAATCCTTGAGGATATGCTTCGAGCTTATGTACTAGACTTAAGTGGTGGTTGGGAAGAACATCTAATGTTGATCGAGTTTACTTATAATTGTTAAGATACATTGCCCACCAAATGTGGAATTCAAACAGTCAAAACACATGAACCACATGCAGCCACATGAGTCACGCACCAACACGAAAAAAATCAGCACACCAACTCAATCCTATATTAACAAGGCAAGTTGCAAACCTTTGGAAACAAATATGGCAATCTGTATTGATCTTATGCCAAAGGCTTGTAACAATCATCTCACACAATCCTATGACATGTAAACTCACTAAAGAAAGATGGCCAACGATTATTCAAGTCCATATTCTCTTCATATCTTAGCCAACGGCTAGTCAATGACTAAGTTTAGAATTAATCCCATAATTTATATAAAATGTTTCTTCCATATATAGTTCCTCTACTCATGTACAAATACTCGATCTTGTTCCTTAAGAAGGGAAGTCAATAAAAACTTTTAATCATTTTCAATACTCTTGAATTTTAGCAATAATAATAGCTTCCACTCAAGTATCGGCATGGTACCATTTAAGGCATTATATGGAAGAAATTGTAGGTCCCCAATCTATTAGGATGAGGTTGGTGAGAGAAAAAGTTTGGGTCTAGAATTGGTACATATTATTACTATTGATAAAATCAAGTTGATAGAGAACATATTCGAATAGCTCAGAGTAGACAAAAGAGTTATGCAGACCCATTGTAGACATGATTTAGAATTTGAAGAAAGAGATTTTGTCTTCTTGAAGGTATCGCCATACAAAAGGTATTTCAGTTTGGGAAGAAAGCCAAGCCTAGCCCTAGGTTCATTGGACAATTTGAGATTTTAGAGAGAATTGGTCTTGTGGCCTATCTCATAGCTTTACTACCGATTCTATCTAGGCTTCACAATACGTTTCATGTGTCAATGTTGAGAAATTATATAGCAAATCCTTTACATATGTTAGACTATCAACCAATTCAAATATCAAAAGACATATCATATGAGTAGCAGCCTATTGAGATTATTGATAAGAAAGAACAAGTTTTGAAGACTAATATTATCTCCTTAGCCAAGGTATGTTGGATAAACCATTCTGTTGATGAAGCTATATGGGAGTGAAAGGTAGAAATGTTCGAAAAATATCCTTAACTAATCCATGCATAGAGTACTTTTGAAATTTAAGGAGGAAATTTTTAAAGAAGGGAGAATTTATAACACCAAATTTCCATGATTTTAAATTATGGAAATTCAATTTTTATTAGAATTCATATACGACATTATGGATGTTAAAATCATAAATAGGGTGTATGGGCACCCCAAAAATAAAATCGTGCAGGCCTTGTTAAGACCCAAAGCGGATAATATTTTGGCAGGTCTAGGTTGGGTCATGACAAATAATATCAGGGTGGCTAAGTCCCTAAGGGTGCGTGTATGTAACACCATAGGCGAATCCCACATCGGCAAAGCACAATAAAAATTATTGATTTGTAAGGGGTGATCCGCACCTTAGTTGGCAAGACACATTTTGGGGTGTATGGATACCCCATAAACAAAATTGTGTAGACCTCTTGCTAGGTCAGAGTTGGGTCATGATATGAATGCAGTTAAAAACAAATGTAGGAGATTTGTGACAATACGCTCTCAATTTTTGTGTCTCAAAGTCTGAATTTTGCATAGTATATTGTATTATGTTATCCCTAAAAGGACCACACTGACGAGGTTACATGGTTGGATGTGCGTTCACTAGATTGTATTTTGCGAGGTAGACTAGTTAATGTTGGATATGTTATGCTTCAACACATGTTTGCCACACTCTCAATAGATAACAAAACCTTTCTTTTAAGTAGCATTATTACAAAGATTTTCAAGCATTTTGGGCTCTAATACTGAGCCTGCATTTGACATATCTCAAGAATTAAGAGATGAATCAATTGCCTCTCTGACGTTTATTGGAAAAATGAAAAAGGGGTCAAAGATACCTTAGCTAAAAAAAATTCCACATTGATTGCTCCTGAAGATAATCGAATGTTGAAGGAGATGTTCTCCCAACTACTTAGCTACAAGATTACCGTGTTTTATAGAAGCCTTGATTCACCGTTTTGCTTAAAATAATAATGAGGTGATGTTTTAGCGTATTTTGGGTAAGATTTGCACTATCTCTAACCAGCAAACTAGCCTTTAATCACAATTTAAATACTCTCAACTCCAACAACAACTGATTGTAGAAGGGCATTAGCTAATTCTTCAAGCGATCTGCGTTGATCCTCCACCTCCACCACTGCCTTCCTAAAGGCTTTTTTATTCTTTTCCTCAATTTTTTTTTCACTAGCATCTTATCATATATCTTCTTCACATTTTATGCATTTATTTGGTGATCTTGAATATCATGAATTAATGCTTTTTCTTGACTTTTTGGATAATTATGGAGCTGGACTGGTTAATAATATGACTTTTTGTGGATATTTTAAATTTTACATGAATTTGCTTGGTCTATTACTTGCCTTTTTGGATATTGATATGGGGAGAAGATGTCATTATTGATACTTGATTATTTGAGATTGAAAGTGATGAAATGCTAATATATTCTTGACGGAGGCATTATTTAACAATTATCTATTTTAATTTTAAACATTAACATTGAGTTTCTTGAAGTGTATTTGATATTTTTCAAACCCATATCTACTTAAGAGGAGCTTAATATTTCTTGAAAATCTTGTTATTAAAATCCCCTTATAAATGTCAGAAAACATAAATTGTTTGTCATCATCAAAAAGAGAGAGATTGTTGACCTAAAGGTTATAGAAAACTTGATTTTTATGATAACAAACCACATATTAAGGTTAAAATAGAAAGAAAATTCTTTCATTCTCACTACCTCTTTAAGGACAAAAATTATCCATGAGAGATCAAGTTCAAAGCATTCAATGAACAAAGCTCATTAAGTCAACGACAAGCATCAAGGATACTAACTTAGGGATCTTTCTTGTCACATTTCTTACAATGCTAGCATGATTAAATGTGTGAATTATTAAGCATTTAAAAGCTCAAATTATTATTATTATCATCATATCATTGTTTTCATATTATAAAGATCCCATACTTGATTAAAAATAAAAATCAAGTGTTTTTATCAAAATAGTAGTTTTCAATTATTTGACTAGTTGGAAAAGTTTTCAAAACTATGAAACCATACAAGTATTGTTTAAAGATTCTAAAATATGACCTATTTTAAGGGATTTATAACATTTTAGGCCAATATATAATTTTAGAAAGCTATAGGTCAAAGTTATAAAATTTGAAAATTTGAGAAATCAGAGTTAACAGTTATCCACTTCCCAGGTAGTAGTGATTCGATAATAATTTGATACATTCTATCTTTGAAAAGGCTATTCGATTATTTGTAATGATGATCTACTTTGGCTCAAATTTTCTCGCTTATTTACTCCTGTAAGGAGTTTGATCTACTAAGAATAATCTCTATCTGTGGATTGAGAAGTTGTTAGTGTGAAAATTATTTTGGAAAAAGTGTGGAATCATCTTATATTGTAAAGCTTAATTGACACATATGAAGTCACATGCATTCTTTCTAGAACACTGGGTTATAAGACATAGTTAGTGGAATATTGAAGCTTGAATTGCTTGGAAGTGTGGATGTAGACAGATTTTTTGAACCACGTAAAATTCTTTGTGTTCATTTCTTACCCTCATCTCTTTATATTAATTATCTTAATCAGTATTGTTGGATTTTCGTGGTTGAACTTGTAGAATTGTCTTTGCTAGTGAAGAAACCTTTAAAAAGCTCAAATTATTATTATTATCATCATATCATTGTTTTCATATTATGAAGATCCCATACTTGATTAAAAATAAAAATCAAGTGTTTTTATCAAAATAGTAGTTTTCAATTATTTGACTAGTTGGAAAAGTTTTCAAAACTATGAAACCATACAAGTATTGTTTAAAGATTCTAAAATATGACCTATTTTAAGGACTTTATAACATTTTAGGCCAATATATAATTTTAGAAAGCTTTGGGTCAAAGTTATAAAATTTGAAAATTTGAGAAATCAAAGTTAACAGTCATCCACTTCCCAGGTAGTAGTGATTCGATAATAATTTGATACATTCTATCTTTGAAACGGCTATTCGATTATTTGCAGTGATGATCCACTTTGGCTCAAATTTTCTCGTTTATTTACTCCTGTAAGGAGTTTGATCTTGTAAGAATAATCTCTATCTATGGATTGAGATGTTGTAAGCGTGAAAAATATTTTGGAAAAAGTGTGGAATCATCTTATATTGCAAAGCTTTGACACTTATGAAGTCACATGCATTCTTTTTAGAACACTAGGTTATAAGACATAGTTAGTGGAATATTGAAGCTTGAATTGCTTGGAAGTGTGGATGTAGACAGATTTGTCGAACCACGTAAAATTTTTTGTGTTCATTTCTTACCCTCATCTCTTTATATTAATTATCTTAATCATTATTGTTGGATTTTTGTGGTTGCTAGTGAAGAAACCTTTAAATTCACCCCGCTCTTGAGTTGTCTGGCTGGAATTACAAATAAGGATATTACTTCTTCAACAAAAAGAAAGATGGGCTGCGGTTTGAGGGTTGTTTCAGTTGTTAAATGATGCTACACTATTAAGCGTAGGCATTGGCTTGAAGTTGGGTCAATCTAATCTAATCTAATCTGAACTGATCTTATTTGGATTAAATTTAGATTTATCTCTAAATCCGATCGTATAAGAATTTTTACAATTTGATTGTATTTGATTAGGAGTAGATAGGATTCATATCAATTGAGTCAATCCGATCAGATTTCTTGTACAATTAAAAAGAATAATTTAAATATAAATAAGACATAAAAATTAAAAGACAATCCTAAATCCTTAAATTCCTAAAATCAAAATAGAAATAATTAAAAAAGCATACCAGTTGTATCACACACGAACCTAGTCATTCTCTTCTAGAAAAAGTCAACCAATTGTCCAGTCATTGACGCCCCAGCTGTAAACTGACAACATCCCAGTCGATAGTCGTTGAGCCTATGAGCAACACATGACAAAGGTCCTAAACCTAGCCACTGCATTTACTTATTCATTGCAAGGATTTCAAATGGAGTTGGATCCCACAAAGCTTGTGAGGTGCAGAGGTTATCAAATAGATATTTTGACTTCGAAAAACTTGAAGAGGTTTGGATCGTTTGAATTGCTTGTGAACTTGTTTTGTTTGTATGTCATTCTCTTTTCTTTTTCGATTATTGAAGAATTAGCATTTTTGCTTTTAAGGATCAATTGTTGCTGAGGTTCTCAACAAAATAATTGTTTGTTAAAATGAACATACTTTCATTTTATGTCTTTTTTTTTCGTTTGTTGGCTTGCTGCATTTTCTTTTCTTAATTTGTGTTATTTTAATTTTGTATTCGAGCTTGCAAGTCATCTAGATCCATATGATTTATTCGAACACATCCAAATATAATTTCAATATGATATTATTTGGCCAATCTGAATTGGAATTAATCCAAACTATTCATCTGATCTAAGATATGTTCGAATCAAATTTAAGTTCAAATTTCATTGGGATTATCTTTTTATCAGTTCAAACAATCTAAAATCTGATTAGATTGATCCGAATCCAATCCACATTCAATTTTTCCCACCCTAATGGTTTAAGTAATGGTGTGTCCGTGTAATGCATTGGTTGTCTATTTACAGGGTTTTAAGGCAAATGCTAGTTGAATAGGTTAAGGAATCTCGTTCTTACATGGTAGCACGAATCCATGTGCTATAATGTAAAGTTTTAATTATTTTTCCTCTATTATCTAAAAGAAGATCAGTTTCCTTTCTACAATAGATTTTTTTTGGGGAGTAAATAATAAAGGAAAAATAAAACACCACGTGTTGATAAAAAGGTTTTAATGGCTATAAGTTAACTTCTTAGGGTACCCTACCCATACTGGGTACACTCTCTAGATAATACTGGTATGCAAGGTACGCCACAACAAATTTAAGAAATCAAAGGGCATATCCGAAAATCACCATCATGCGTGACACACTAATCGAATATTTTATTTGATTTCATCAAATCAAGAATATTATATCAGAAAAAGGGAGATAGCCAACTGCTAGTGTGCAAAAAAAGAAAAACAAAAGAAGTCTATAAAGGACAGTGGTCCATCACTACCACGCCTGCTACTGTGCAGAAAATCACTACAAAACGAACCTTGGACCACCTGTAAGGTACGCCACGTACACGATACAACAAAATTTGCCAAAAAACCATCTCCTTACACTCCAAGCATGCTCCCAACGGCTCAAAAAGCTGCCATGATGACAAAAGGATGTAAAAATTTTAGAAAAGATAAAAGAATCACCATTAAAAACATGTCATGTGGCAAAGGTACCCAGGTTGTGCTATATAAAGGCCAAAAAAGCTTTTATCTCTCTCACACTCACGCATACACTCATCTTCTCTAATACTCAACGCCAATACACACACAAAAAAGGGGGGCTATGTTCTTCTTCAACATCTCGCCACCTTTTTAAAGAGCTTTTAAGCTCTTACCTCTATAAAAAGTACAAATAGCTAACTTGAGCGTCGGAGTGTGGTTGCCGGCCACTGCCAATTTCACCTCTAATCGACTTTCTTTGTTTTGCAGGCCAAAAATCACCCTTTCAAGTTTCCCACATTTCATATCTGACTTTTTACCATCATTAGCTCTCTCACACTCTTTTTCATCTCTTTTGAAGTCTAAAATAGCCCTTACACCACGGTTAAGTGAGGTGCCCTGATCCTTAAAGAATATAAATTCATTGTTTTTGTGAGATTTTTATTCATTTCCTTTACAACCCAAAATCCACTTAAAACATATTTATAACATAATTAAAGTAAAATTACAATTGCTTGGCTGCAAAAACTAGGGTTTTGAGAAAAGCTTTTTGAAATTTTCCTAATATAGACCTTGATTGTGTTAGCCTAAAGGGCTACATATTGTAATTTTGATGAAAACAAACATGTGCCTTAAGAAAATTAAAAAATATTATATTTCATATTTCACTAGTTCTTGAAGGATAATATTTACGAGTAAGTGAATCACGTGAAATCAAGTTTAAGACACTCAACGGACAACGACATGATCAAAAATAAAGTTTACAGCTTAATAGACTCATTATTGCAACAATTCTTGTAAAGCCGGTATGATTTAATACATGAATAGTTTAGCATTTGAGAAGCTCAATATTTTGTTTAATAAATCATCATTTTTTTCATAAATCAAAGGTTTTAAAAGTATAAGTATTGTTTCAAATTCCTAAGTTGGACTTATTCATAAATATTTGAAAATTTTTGGGCCATATTATCATTTATGAAAGTTTGAGGGCCTGAGTATAAATATCATAAGTGGACAAAGAGTTAACGACTAACTGCCTGAGGGCTAGCGGCTAGCCGCTTGAGGAAAACTTCACATTTTCAAATTCTGCACTAAATTGAAAAAAATTTGAAAACTTTGAAATTTATAAGTATTATGTTAAATTTTATAAAGGACTATTTTGAAAAATATTATCATGTATTGGGCCATATCATAATTTTAGAAAGTTTTAAGAATAACAAGTATTATTTAGAAATTCTAAAATTGGGAATAGAACGTATTAATTTAGAAATTCTACATCATTTTGGGCCATAATATAATTATAAAAAGTTTTGGGCAAAACTATAATTTTGTGAACAGTGTCACTGTAACGAAATTCAAATTTAACGTTAACTTTACTGCTCTGAAGCAGGGAATCAGATAAATTAGGCGGCTACCCACTTGCTTGCTGGAATTTTGCCTATAGTAGCTAGCTTTTGGGCTTTAGCTATAAAAACTCAACTTCAACTTCAATTTTGAGACTCTTGCAAGCATAAACAAGTTTGAAACAACATATTTTGAGCTTCCAATTCGAAAATCATCATAGATTAAATCTTTATTGAGCTATTGTTTTTATATCTACTCTTAAAGAGAGTTTCTTTATTGTAATATTATTTTCTCATCAAATTTGTGAGTGTATAAGTGTGAGAGACACTTGAGTAAAGAGATATGGAGATAATCTCTTGATTGTAAAAGTTTATTAATACCTTAGAAGTCAATTGTAAAGAACTTGGAAGTTAATTGTAAACACTTAAGTGAAGAGATTGGGAGATAATCTCTTAGTTGTAAAGGTCTATTAACACCTTAGAAGTCAATTGTAAAGAACTTGAAGTCTTAGGAGGTTTGGATAGTAAAATCTCTAAGCTTGGTTGGCTTGGAGGCGTGGACGTAGGCGAGGATTGCCGAACCACGTAAAACTTATTGTGTTTGCTTTCTCTTCTCTTACTTTTTATTATTGTGCTTTATTGAACTTATTGTTTTGATTTAATTAAGGTAATAGATTAAATTATTGGGCGAATTATTTTGTATAAATTATAAAATCTCAATTCACTCCCCTCTTGGGTTGCATAACCTGCATTTCAGATTGCACAATATTCATCACAATATGAATTGCCAAAACTTGTTTTAAGAGTGTTTATGGTTTTTGGCCTTCTAGGGTTTTTGTTTCTCTTTGTTTTATGGAACAAGGTGCCCTAAGTAGGCTTGGCTAAGGAGTCAGCCTAAACTGGCCTCATTTTGATAAGTCCATAAGTTCCAAACTAAGAACCACAATGGTTGCCCTAGCATAGCAACTTATGCCATTTTAGAAAACATACTTGACGGTTGGATCGAGCTTTTGGATTTAATATTTATTTTTAGACAAAAACATTAGTGTTACAACCTTACCCTCTTGGGCATATGAGAATTAGAAATACTTTTAACTATTATAGCACTAGAATGAGAAATTTGATTGAAGCATCTATTTGCTGCTATGTTCAAGTCAAATTATAGTACACCTCATAGACATAATAAATACATACATAATTTATCTAGATCTAAAGCTAAAGACTTTTAAAAATATTTTAAGCTGTAATAAGAAAATCCATGAAAAACTATATACTTCTTAGCTCTAAAAAAACATTCAACTCTCCTTTACTCTATGCTATCAACATCCTCAAGACCTAAAAGTTGGAGTGAGTTAATGCCGAGTCGACGGATACGAGTTATTGAGGTTTTAATAACATTAATACAATAGGGAATAATCAGTTCAAGCAGTAAAAACACTTTGACATACATAAGCAATCTAAAATACATACATGACATCCAACAACAATTAATTAATTAACAACCTGCAATCATCATTCAATGTCAAACCATATCATTCAACTAGCTAACATTTCATTAACAGTTATAGTCAATATACCAAGCATAGGCTAAACAAAAAGGAAGGGGCAACCATTATTCTATAATGGATCACAAAAAATCCTTTGCAATTTTGAAAACCAAAACTCTCCGAAAGCACATAATATGCCTACCTCACTCTAAGCAACATAAAGTAAGTTCACTGATGATTCTTTTCTTGTTGACATTACTTCTTAAGCAAAAAATAACAATACATTTATCTAATTACAATGCTACTAATAACATCCCCATTTTGACATAATTGTGAATAAATTAAATAGATTTTAAGAACATGCATGCTAAAACTTGCTAAAATTGATCTTTAAAAGCAAAACTATTGTAGTCTTAGTAACACCAAAAAAGGTTCTACAAATTTAAAATACCAATTTTACTACCATAAATAGTTGACTTTAAATCACTTGATTTTGTTATTTGAAACTTGATATCAGACTGAAATTAAGACATGGATGGAGTATAAAAATCATGTCATAACATAATTTTTATTTACCAAAACAATATTTAAAGATGCATATAGTAAATTTTCATATTTCTATTTCGAGGATACAGAATTTGCCAAAGTTTAAAAAATTTATGATGGTTTACTCAAAATCATTTCAATTTCTTGGTAAAAAATAAAAGTTCATTAATCAAGGTAAAGAAATTCATTAAAAATTTAACTTTTCATCTTCTTAATCCCCAATCTCATTCTTTTTTTTTTCACTCTCTCTCATCATCTTCTTCTTTATTTCTTTTTCTTTTCTTTTCTTTTTTGTTTCTTCCTTATGTATTATTTTGTATCTCTTCTTAGTAGAGGTTGAAGTATTGCAATAGTGTTTGCCTCACTTCATTACACATGAAAAAGAGTCCAATAGTTGTGATTATGTAACACCCCAAATATAACACTTGGTAATAGGAGGTTACATACAAATCGAAATCCTTATACAAAATCTCAAATTGAAATACCTCAAACTTTATTAAACAAATCCACAAGTTGAATACTTGACATATTCTCGCAAATCATAAATGTAACAAAAGTCTCAAAACTCCCCAACTATAAGTTTAGAACACTAACAAGCTTAAAGGAAATAGAAACTCATCATTCTTTTTTTCAACTAGCAAGTAAATAAATCTCTACCTCCAAAGATAAACACACCTCTCAACAAGTCACTCAAATGCCCTCTACAGATATCAAAGTCATAATTAATCACAAAAAAAAAATCGTATAAGATATAAATACAGGAAACAAAAGATTAGCTCATGTCACAAAATATCACTTATACTCTCAGTGACCAGCCAGAATAGAATCAGAATTAGAATATAGTGTGCACCCTCAAAATAGAAACTCAGTACTTGTCCAGAACATACATATCATATAATACGATCAGAATCAAAATCAAAATAGCTACAGACAATGAGCCAAAATATTTAAATTCATTTTCCATATGTCACGACTTGCACGAGGTACTATGTAGCACTTCGGGGCACTCTGGCCCCCAAACAATCATAAATAATCTCAATTGTATATGTGAATAAATTATTTTTATCGAATTCATAAAAGATCAACAATGATTTAGGATTGCAAAATAAATTCCATTTTAATATTTCATAGACAAATTCATAGAAGACAGTCATGTAACAAAATAAATTACATATTTAAAGGCATTAATAATATTCTATTAGATCCATAAAAATAACATAATTTTCATATTTGAAAACATTTACATAAATTAATTCTGTTTTGAAGAATTAAAAAAACACATGTAATGATGTTACTTACAATAATATTAAGATATCAATATAATCACACAAATCTAGAACTCTATGAAAATTATATTAAAACACTTACATAAATAATTTTGTTTTGAAGAACTATAAAAAGCACATGTACTTGTAATAATGTTAAAATATCAAACTATCTTACATGTCCAGTACTCTAGATATCTAGTATACTAGAAATGATGTCACTTACAATAATATTAAGATATCAATAGAGTCACACAAATCTAGTGCTTTTGGAGTGGAGTTACTCACCTAGATAGAAGAAATTATTTAAACACACTTCTAAGCCTCCAATCAACCACAGACACCTTAAACAATTCAAAATGTAGCGACTAACAACTAATTCCAACATCTTGATTCTCTAACCCATATCCTATAGGTCTGATTCTTTGAACTTTTACTCTTAAAATAATAATTGGAATGACGAACTATGTGGACAACCATAAGTATCTCCCATAAAATCTTCATGAAGAACTGATACCAAAAACAATTTCAAAACTATTTGTTTTATGACAAATTTAGAACTATTTTACAGTGCTTTAACTAAAACATTATGTATTCCAGGATTTTTATAAAATTATATACTAATAAAAAAATTATGAAATTAAAATTGGGAATACTATATACATGTAATAAGCCCTGTTTAAAATTTTAAAACTTTTTGAGTTTATTTTACACTCCAAATAATTTTGTAATTGTTTTTTAAATCACACCTTGTTGAGAAAGGAACTCACACAAGCGATTGTAAATGAAGCAGAAACAAACATCTTTCTCTTTTTGTGTGATTAAAATAAGATATGTACTATAAATAAATAGGCAGAAAAATAAACCAACAAAATCTGAAGTAATAAATCAACCATAAGAGACACATATCTTACATAAAATCCAAAATAGAAAAAATCACGAGACCGTAGTCCAATATAATCTTCCACTATATTAATGAGATTACAGCACAAATTCTTCTTTAGATAATATTAGAGGCTAACAATATCAAGAATCTTGATATTCGCGTTACAATAACAAACTAATGTCGGTCTCTCTAACAAGTGTGTATCTCAAATAATAGACAACAAAAGGATAAAAAAAAAATCAAGACCAGTATGATTGTAGAAGGCGATACCAGAAACGTACTCTCAAAATTTGGGAGAAAACGAAGTCAAAAACCAGCTTCCGATTGTCCAATCAAACATTGAAAACCTTACTCCCAATTCTAGAGAAAATTCCATTGCTCTCTCTTGTCTTTTCTTCTTTTTAGTCTGCAGCTACTGTTTGCTTTTCTTTTCTTTTATATAGCCATATGAATCACAAAACCTATTTCAAAGGCAAATTTCATTTAACCCCATGTTGTTTTTCCTTAATTAGTTCGCTGCCCAAACTAATGCAATTTGGGCTTGGGCCACCAAAATGAGATGGACCCAATAAATATCCCCCTCCAGATCATGTGGAGGGCACCACTAAGCTCGTTCTTTGCTTACAACTTTTCAACTTCTCCTTGGGCAACATTTTTATCATTATATCTGACCTATTCTCCGTTGTGTGTATGTTCTGAAGCTGCAATTGTTTCTTTTCAAGCATGTCTTGTATGTAATGATGCCTCACATAAATATGTTGGCATTTCAAATGGTATGTTGAATTCTTTGCTAAGTGAATGGAACTCTGACTGTAGTAGTACACAATAAAGTTGTCTTAATTCACGCCCAATCACTACAACAAAAAAGATATATGGTAGCATTTTAAATAATGCCAAGTTTGCCCGTATAACTAAAAGTCTTACCATTTAGTAGCATCTATTAGATGCTAACAATTTGAATACATAACATTCAAAAATGGCTACTGAATATTATTTTGTAGCTTCATGCAGATGCTATCATTGTACAATTTGTAGCATTTACGAAATGCTACTAAATTTTATATATAACATTCAAAAAAATTCTACAAGAGCCATTTTATAATGCTACCACCTGCCTTTCATAGCACTCTGATAATGCATTTTTAATAATAATTATAACATTTTAATAATTTTATGATTAGTAAAAGAATGAAATAAAATATGTGTAATGTAGCTATTTGTAAATGTTATGAATAATTTTAAATTTTTCTATTATAGTATTTGTAAAAAGCTATGAATATTATCATATAATGTTTTTTTTGGTTGTTCAATGTTATTTGTTTAAATTGATAAATTCACATTGAAATGTTTATTCACCAAATATAACTTTAAATATCAAATGCTAAACAATTTGACATGTAATCTATCATTCGTTAAGGGAAAAAAACAATCACTATATATTTAATCACAATAACTATATATAAGCATCCAAAATCACATGATCATATACCTCCAAGAACACAAAAAGATTTAAACAAAAAAATTATGTTCATGTCATACTTGCACTTTTTCTCCCCATGAATTAAACCAAATAAAGTTGTTATTACATCTACAACTTGCCTTCTACTCTTTACAAAATATACTTTATCTTTGCAACCTACATTATGAATTCAACACAAAAACATAGTTACATTTTGACATAAAAAAATAAATACTAAAGCTTTAAAAAATGAGAAGGAAAATAATGTTCTGTTAGTAAGTACAAATAAAAATAACAATATTGAAAATCTAAAGCAATGAACATTTATCTTTGCATGAAAGGAGGAAAATATCTATTTTCATTTATTAGGAGATTAAGCTATAATGTAACGATAATCAATAAGAATCAAAGTAATAAGAAGAATACAAGAAAAACTAAATCACAACCCGCCAAGATCAACATTTCAAAAACAAATGGCCATGGTGAAGCCTTGGCATATGGCTCCCAGTGAAAATGAATAAAACAATTATTTGTCCAAATAATTGCTCAAAGTAAATGAACAAAAAAAAATCTAAAAAGCCAAGCTTCACTTAACTGAAAAATGATAATAATATTAATAAGGACCTTCTCAAAGTAGCAAAATGCGAAGTGGCTTTCTTATAGCTACAAACTATATCAAATTCGCTATCAATATTAAAATATATAAAGTCGCTATAAAAAGAAAAGGAAGTGAAAAAAATTACCCAAATAGATGAACTGGAAAAGCTAGTTGGAAAGAAACAAGACAACTCATTAGGAGGCCATGTAATTGTACTCCCAACAAATTTTTCAATTGTTGACATATGAGGCATTACTTTACATAAAGCTTTAGAGATTGTCTTACTAGATCCATGCAAAACTCTTATGGTATTAGAACCAAGGGGAATGTGATGAACAAGTGCATTTAGATTACTTGATGACCAACGCCCTTCAACAACATCACACCCAACTAAATCAAGTATTATACACTCAGTCACTTTTGGGAATACCTTCACACTCTTCAACTACAATACAAGGACAATTTAAAAACCAAAAATATATTATCATTTAAGATAATCCTTCAATATTTTTATTTTTCATGCTTTGATTGAATTTAAAATGTAAATAGTATTCTTACCGGTGAAGAAGTCAATGCTATTTTTGGAGGATTCCTACATGCTTGGCTTTCATGAAAATGACTCTATAATGAAAAATAAAAATTCAATAACTAAATATTATAACAATTATATAAATGTGAATAAAACATAATACATACTTGCCGCCTTTTTATGTAGCTCTTCAACTAGCTTTCAGATATCGGACAATTATTTTCGAAATAATACTATTTTTTTTATATAATAGAAAACAATTTAAGAAATGATTGTTTAGCTAAATTTTTATTATATATATATATATTAACCATATCTTCCTTCGTTCTAACAACTCATATATGCCTTGTTGTTTATGGGATTTGTGTCTAGCAAATCTTTCTAAATATTTCATTTCTTTCCTACACTGTTGAATAAGCTTTGTGCAGTTACATAGATATAGATACAATTACATATTCTAATATAGTAATACACTTATCTTAAATTTTTCACTGTTTCTTTTTCTTTCACAAAACTTTTCCACTCACTTATTGAAAAGATATTATCAAGTCTTAACTTCATTCTTTCTTGCTCATTTCCCCCAAGTTACACATATAAAACACAAAAAATATGAGTTAGTTTAAGAACACAACCCATAAAATTTATAATGCAAAAACTTTAATAATTGTTAAAGAGATGTTGGCCCCTAAACAAGTTTTGAAAAATGTTAAAATAAAATAAACAATGCCAGAAAATTATATTGGGACTTAAGTTTGTTTACTAAACCTACTTCAGTGTTGATATGCACATTGCTGCAAATCTATTGAGTGGGAAGTTGATAATTCCTCCATCAAATGCTAAGACTATACCAACCAAACAATAACTTTGAGATTCTAGAATTAAAATTGTGTTCATACAAACGATTACAAAATATATCAAAACCCGGGATCAATTTGCTCATGAGAGAAAGAAATCATAACCAGTCAAGGTATAATAATAGCAAATAAGCTAAAAACAATTAGACAGATGCAACTAATAGTAAATATTGCTAGAATGCTAGGGATTTAGAGATTAAAAAAATAAGTTATAAAACTATCAATAATCCACAAATAATTAAGAAGATGGCATGATTTTTCCTTTTAAATGTTCAATCATCAAACCCAAATACAAATAGTAAATAAATCATTTTAATCATTAATTGCTTATGTAGATGGAAGAAAGAGCACCCAAATTGGTGTTATATTTGTTTTGGCCATGGGTATAGTAGCGAAATTGAAGTTGCATGAGTGAGAATCCTTACCAAATCAATCAGATCACTTCTAAATTACCGAGTAGCCAGCCTAATCTTTCTCAAGTCAGCGAATATATGTGAAGTGGCCAGGGAATCGTCATCCATTTTTTTCTTTTCTTTTCTTTTCTTCTTTTCGTTTTTTGAGATTTAGTGATTATTAGAATGGAGAATAGACATTAGAGGAGAATTCTCTATAAAGCAGCAGTGGGAAAGGAAATAATGTAGGCGCCTTTTGTTTGTTTTTGTTTTTTCTTTTTAGGGTACCACATTCTTCTGAACTTACCCCTTTTGTAGGTAATTGTCTTCTACTAAAACTACCCAATTTGTACATCTTTAGTTTAATTTTCACTCCATTTTTTGCAGTTTTTAAATTGGGTTTATTGTCTTTTCATTGTTTTATATATTTTTAAAATGTGGTAATGCTACCGCATTTTCTAGCAAAAACAATGATATTATATCTACTCCTATCTTGTAGCATTTTTAAAATGTTATCTTTATTAATTAATATTCTATAGCATAATTTAGAATGCTACCAATAGATATTGATGGTCTAACATTTCAATCCTTTTATCTTGTAGCATTCTTTGAATACTAATTTATTTTATCAATCAAAATGCTACCAATAGAATTTTATCAATGCTATTTTAAAATATTATTATATTTATTACTCTTCCATTGCATTTTTCAAATGCTACTTTATTTAATGTTATATTGTAGCATTTCCTAAATGTTATATAATTCAATATTATATGTAGCATATGCAAAAATACTACTAGTAATGATCAAATGTCATTAAAAACGAAATGTAATGGTTAGCATCATTTTGTAAAGCATTATAATAAATTGATATTTGGTAACATTCTTAAAATAAATGCTACAGTATAATGCTACTAAAGGCCATAATTGTTGTAGTGAACTCTTGTACAAAATTCTTCATCCACAAGGTTTCTTTCCAACCTTCAGTGATTGTAATATACTCTACTTCAGTGCTAGAACAAGCACCACACTGTTGAAGTTTGGGCTGTTATGAGTGCCTCTAGGATATATAATAATCCACTTTATTGTTGTCTAGTTCTTCTTTGCTCGAATTGTAGAGAAACTGATTGACTACACCAACTACATGAGCAATAGCTAGTCTTCTACAAGCCATGGCGTACATCAAACTAACAACTACTGAAGCATAAGGAATTCCTTTCATTTTTTTTTCCCTTTCTCACTTGTAGGACAATCCTCAGAACTAAGCTTAAAATGACCTATAAGTAGAGAACAAACAGTTTTTTCCTTACCTAGGTTAAATCTTAGAAGAAACCTTTCAATATATACTTCTTGCGATAACCATAATTTCTCAAAATTTTTATCTCGATAAATATTCATGCCAAGAATCTATTTCGCCGATCCCAAGCCCTTCATTGCAAAAGACCTACTAAACTCTCTCTTCATATTGCCAATCTTACTATCATCTTGGCCAACAATCAATATATCATCTACATAAAGCAAAAGAATGATGAAATCATCATCATCAAACTTCTTTACAAAAACACAATGGTCACACATAGTCTTGGGGAAGCCATGATTCTCATAAAACAATCAAACTTTTTGTACCACTATTTTGGTGCCTGTTTCAGACTATATAAACTTTTCTTTAACTTATATATAAGTTCTTCTTTTCCTTCGACATTGAACCCTTCAAATTGCTTCTTGTACACTTCAAATTGCTTCATGTACATTTCCTCCTTTAAGTCACCATGCCAAAACATTGTCTTGACATCGAGCTGTTCAATCTCCAAATTCAAACTAGCTGCTAATCCCAAAACTACTTGGATAGAAGATATCTTCACCACATGAGAAAATATTTCTTCAATTTCAACACCTTTCTTCTAACAAAAGCCATTCATAACTAAGATAACCTTGTATCGTTGTTGTGTGTTATTTTCAATCTTCAACCTGTAAACCCACTTGTTCTTCAGTGTCCTCTTTCCTTTGGGAAGTTTTACTAAGTTATAAGTGTGCCTCCCATTCAAGGATATCATCTCCTCTTACTTGGCTTTAACCAACTCATTTTTATGCTGGTGAGACATGACTTCTTCCAAGTAGTGAAAGGTCATTGTTCTCTGGTGGATCTCCCCAATTATGGCTCAACTAGTGGTGTAGATGGTTCTAGAAGTACCTGGGCAACTACTTTTATTGGACCATCATTATTATCCTTTCTAGCTCCCCCACGATCATCATGAAGTATAAATGGAGAAACTGAAGTTGGAATAATAGGGATCTCTAAAGATAACTGAAACCCATTACTCTTTTCTACAGTACTAATTATCTGATCTTCAAGGAACACAACATCATTACTTCTAATTAACTTCCTTGCTAGTAGATCCTATAATCTGCACTTAATTCTTCATGTTCATAGCTTAAGAAAATGCATTCATTGGCTTTATCATCAAGCTTTAATCTCTCATCTTTAGGGATGTGAACATATGCTGTACAGCCAAACACTCTTAAGTGTTTATAAGAAATATCTTTCCCAGTCCAAACTCTCCCTGGTTAACTGTAGTATACATACCCTATACCCAAAATAATTTAGGAAGCTTAGCATCAAAATACAGACACCTGACTCTCTCTTCAATTATTATATTCATCCTTTTTGAAACACTACTCTTTTAAAGGATTTTTGGTATAGTCTTCTCAAGTCTGATTCCATGCTTTGTATTCCAAATGAGATCAAAGCACCCCTCTCTACCAGCATGAAGCTTATTGCCAGAATAGATCGAACGTAATAACGTATTGTTAACTGTTTAAAATTTAAAATTCAAATCAACCAAGAAAGAGATCACTGAAGATTGGATGGAATAACCTTTCTGTTATTTTCGTTAGCATTAGTCATTCAAAGAAGTCAATGAAGAAGAGAGTTATTTCACGTCCATCTTTCTCAATAAGGTGAAAGCAACAACTAAGATAACAAACAAGATTGAACTGATGTAGATCTACCTGCTTACTCCTTTCCTTTGAGACCTTCTTTGTTCTGAGAGACCCATTGTATGAGTCACAGTCTAAGTTTATTACTAATGGGCATTGTATCACGAGTTGTAATTCCTCTAATAGGTTTGGGGCTTGAAGAAGTTGTATATATATACACTATGTCTTTTATAGGTTTGGGCTTTTCTAATTCTTTGAATTTATAATGGAAGTTGTAGTTTCTTCTACCATTAACACAATTTTTAGGAGGAACTGTACTCCTTTTTTACATATCAGAGTTTCAAACTCAGGTTGGAGGATCCTTACTCTCCTCTCCTAGGATTATCAGAGTGTCAGATTAGCCTTTGAATTCATTCCACCTTTCACTCTATATCCAATCATTTTCCCTACTAGTCGTTGCCAACCTATTGATGGAGTAGGCACTAAAATAAATAAAGAGAATAGTCGTATAACGGAAACACTTCTTAACCGCTCTCTTTGACTTCGAATATGGATGGTCCTATCCCTATTCCCAAGCCCAACTGAACAAAAAATATGTTATTTCACAATTATATACGTTACCATTTTTCATATTGTTTAGCAAAGGAGCACTCGTTGGTACCAACTCACCTATTATTGTATAATTTTTTATCAAATTGTAGTTATATAAAGTCAATTCATCCTCGATCACATTTAGTATACATACGTGAATGATGAATAAACCTTTTTCTCGTATCGTCCAGGTAGACGCTTTTACCTTTACTAGATGCAATCCTTAAATGACATTTAACCCCTTTTATCTTGTTTTCAATACTTAATTTCTTATTCGATATGGAAGGTTGATCGAGAGACACTGACACCGCAATGGACCGAATCTTTTTTATCCTCTAGAAGTACCAAATCCTTTTTTATATATTAATTAAAGAAATGTATCACATGTGTCAAGACCAGGTCGAGAAGGGGGGCTAGTGCAACAGCTATTGATGGATTGGTCCTCTTCGATTGGATTAATTTCATTTCTTTACTGAGCTGCGGGATAGAAAGCATCAACATTTAGACTCTGATTCATCTTCAAACCCTTCTGCCTAGCTCCCCTCCCCTGATAAGATAGAGAAATGTCGTTCACCAGCTTGAAAGCTTAGAAAAAAAAACATATAATGGACTTCGACCTCACTTCTAAACTAAACTATAATTGAGACAAATCTACTTTGTTGTTTTTATCACTACAATACGAAATAACTATCTCACTGGGACTCATTGATTATCTACCCAATTTTCAATTCTTAGAATGCAACTTGCAACTAAAAATCTTGCAACATGCAAATCATCGCATCATCTTTCAAATATTGTGAAAACACAAATAAGAAGTGGCTTCGCTTTATTCCTATCTCCTATCTCTCTTCCTCTACTAGACTCAATCGAAGAAAATATAGATAACTTTTGACTGGGTTAAAAAGTATTCCACCTCATTATGGTAACAACATTTCTTTCATGTTGTTGTTAAACCCTAACTTTGCTACTGGTTTACTTCGCCCAGCCTTAGCCAGCTAGAATAGATACGGATACTTGCTTTCAAGCGCTTTTGCTTTGCCTCACTACAGTGATAGATGAACTCGATCGATCTTCTACTAATAAAATTAATAAGTACATGATTTGATAATAAGAGGGCTTTCATGTCTCACAACACAACTAAGTATTCCACCTCTTTCTAATTCTTGGACTCTCAAAAGTGTAAACAAAATTATCTTCTCTATCAACGCAAGTACATGTCTTACTCATTCTATGTTTTCTTCTCTCTAACGAAGCGCGCAAACCACTAGATAATCCATATTTCACATTAAATGGTGACCAACATGTCCTGCCCAAAGGCATAACTATGAGACTAACTTGGTTACAATGGCATTGATTAGAGATTTGGATCTCCTTTCTAGAAAAAAGAAAATGGAGAATAACCCGTCTTCATGGTCTAGTAGAAGTCAAAAAGTTTCTTTAACCCAGAGATCTTTGTCAGCCTATTAAAGGAAAGGACACCAACATGTCCTGCCCATTCGCTTTTTTAGATACAGAATCAATGTAGATTCAGAATGACACCAAATAAAGAAAACTACATTAACAACCTCCTCTTCGTAGCCGCTCTCTTTAACTAATATGTTACTCATTCTTGACCAACGATGGACATCTTAACCACTTTTGTCACAACCAACTCTTGGTAAATTGTGTTCATTATATATTAAAGGCCTCAAGCTTATCCAAAGACATTTTAAGGCACAGTTCAGGCAGAAGAAGAATCAAATAAGGAAAGGGTTCTTTGATCACTTATTGAATTTCCTCAATGAGATCACTTACGAAATTGCAAATATAATAAGACTGTTAGTGCAAGGAATATGAAAGGTAAAGCTGAGATCAAGCAACAAATCTGTTTATTAGAAACTTTCCTTCACTTTTTCTTTTATCAAGATTACGTTTGTGTTCAGAATACCATATAGTATCAAAAAGAATGCATTGGATGCAAGCTACTATGGTCAATGCAGTGAGATTTGAGATACCCTAAGTAACTTAGTGAGTGCTCTAAGAAGGGCTTGGGAAAAGAAAATGAAATACAAACAACTGTGCTAGTCGTAATAAAGGAAAGTAAACAAAACAAAAATGAAAACTTTTCATTTCCATTTAATCATCTTATTAACTAAACCATTAGTTAGACTTAGTTTTATTTATTTTTATTTTCTTTTTTGTAATTAACTCTTGGGGCTTGACATCAATGTTATGAATTTTTTCTCAGGCTCTGAGGATGTGAACTATGCCTCAAGCGCCGATTCGAATTCGCTTCCAGGGTCAGGGCCTTTCCATCATATTCCTAATGTAGAGCCTACCCTAGCCCTTTCCATCATATTCCTGATGTCACCCCTTTCCTTAATGGTAATGGAGGAATCCCTCTGCCTATTCTCGATCAATTTTGTCTCCTCAAACAGGAGACGAAATTGGAACTTTTTGCTTGGATACAACTTCTAGAAAACTGTTTGATTGAAGGCTTGCTGCCATAATTACATTTAGGCGAGTACGAAGCCTTAGTTAGAGATGAAGAATACCATGGATAATTACTTCAAAATAAAGTGGAAGGATCTAAACATAATAAAAGGGAAAGCAAAGTTGTGCTTTCTACCAATAGCAAAGGGGATCATGTCTATGATAATGATAATAATTGGGTACACACTCGTCCTAAAAACGTAACATATGATGATTGTTGTGCAAATTTGATTGAACTTGTAAGTGCACAAATATATTGTAGAATATATCAACGGTGACAAGTATGGATCCCACAAGGAGCTGGATTTTAATCGTGTGTAGCGTTAATTTTAGGGATGGCAAAAATCCCCACGGGGA
The DNA here is from genome assembly GCA_029633175.1 of Citrus glauca. Classification (NCBI taxonomy): domain Eukaryota; kingdom Viridiplantae; phylum Streptophyta; class Magnoliopsida; order Sapindales; family Rutaceae; genus Citrus; species Citrus glauca. Next base: position 13,023,843 of record JAQOOD010000004.1, on the reverse strand, counting down.
GGGGTACCCTCAGGGATTTTCCTCATTCAGGGAGGGTATGGGGATAATTTCATACCCAATTTTTTATTCGGGGAAGGGACGGGGAAATTTTTTTACCCAATTTTTTATTCGGGGAGGGGACAGGGATGAGGTGGAATCCCCATCCCCTACCCATTTCTCCATTTTAATTTTTAATTTTATTTTAATTTTTTAAAATTATTAGTAAATAAATAATATAATTTAAATTATAAAATTATAAATATTGATAAAAATAAAAAATATCAAAATATTTATATTATTAAACTTTTAGGCCTAATTAACTAATCAAAGTCTTAAATTTTTATTTAGGACATTAAAAAGATCGAGTAGATTCTATTAGCCCAATATTATTTTAATTTTAATATTCTTTAAATATTTTAAACTTAAATCTATTTTTTATTTATTTTTAGATGTTATAATTGCCCACAATGAATCACAATTTTAATATTTAATCTAATATTTGATCTTGATTTGCTTCGATTTAACTATTGTGTTGTAAAGAGAATAGTCCAAATTTATAAATTGTCCACGCTACCATTGAAAAAACTAATTTTGAATCTAAATTCGATTTTATTTGTAACAATTTTGTATTAGACTATTAATTTGTTCATGATAGTTTGTAAAAGAAGTTTGTATCCCTTGCATGTTGCGTTACTTACTAATTTACTGTATGTGACTTTTGTAATAGATATTAATATAAGATATATTTCAAACTTTACTTTTATTTAAATTTTTTATTTTAATATGATTAACTCAAAATCGAAAACAAAAAAAATGTATTAGTTATTCGGGGATCAGGGACCCTCAGGGATCCCCTGTTATTATTCGGGGAGGGGATGGAGATTCTCTCAAGTAATTCTGACGGGGACGGGAAAGGGATGGGGACATACACAAAATATCGGGGATGGGTATGGGGAGATTGGTCCCCTCCCCATTGCTATCCCTAGTTAATTTTCTTAGTGGATTTGTGGTGAAATTGATGTAGATTATCCTAGAATTTAAATTGGAATGGCGGAAATAAATTAAACTGGAAACTATTGAAATAAAGTGCTTGGGTATTTGGATCTACATCAACATGCACCATGAGCTAGATATTCATTATTAATGCCAATTAAATCATGAGGGGAATTTCCACTCCTCATGAACCACACTCAAATAAATAGGTGCTAAGGGCTTATCGTGCCAAATAGTAATAACCTTCTATTACATCTAGACAAGATTATTACTATCTGTCGACGAAAAGTTAAAACATCCATAGATATTATAGGGGAGAGAAAGTAAATTTACTAAATAAAGCCCATGGAACATGTTGAGACTTCACATTCAACCGAAGATTAAAAGAAAATTAATTACTCATAATTGAACTAGGGTAAAATGAAAATTTATTAAAATACAAGATAGAGAATAAATTATAGAAAATAGAGCTCAAAAATGGATTCAGGGGTGTCGAATTAGGAGGGAGAGCCCCCTTTTTGTAGATACAATGAGTAAATCATGGCTACGGATTAAAACAATTTGAATGCTTAGGATTGCGCTATATGGCAAGTTCTGATTGGATAGAACACATCATCAAGGTTGTCATTCCGTGTAATGCATGTATCATACGCATGTTTCCTGGTCCACTAACATACTGTCACATCATCGATCAACACCGCATTAATATTTTAGTTCAATAGGATTGTGACACTTCATCGGTCAATGCCAACCCATTAGTCAATGCCACATAAGCAGTCAATGCCACATCATTTTTCCAATCGAATGATGCCACGTCATTAGTCAGAGCCATGTCATCGGTCAACGCCACATCATCAGTCAATGCCATGTCATCGAATTGTATATGTGAACAATGTTGTGATAGTACCATGTACAATACCGTACATATGAACAGTACCGTACATGTGAACAGTGTCGTTTACCCTTTTATACTCCTCATAAGGTTTTCAACTATCCTGAATTCAAAACTACTATCGGTTTTACTATCTGATCTCTCGTGCATTGTGAAATGACCATGATGCCCCTAAAATACACAAAATACTTAATTAAAATAAAACACACATAATTAAATCACAAGTTATTTAAAAATATAAAAGTTGAGATGTTAGTGAGACTTGAAGTGTAAAATGACGATTTTCTCCTTTATAAATATAAATTTTTTAACACTCAACATACCCCCAACCAACTTATTGCTAGTCCCTAGTAAATAAAGCGAAGAAAAAATTCAAATTCAAAATGATTTTTTTAAACAATCGTGTTTATTCAATAAGACTAATGATAGCAATCAAATAAAAGTATAAGCATCATCTTCAGTCTAAACAAACATCACACCCACATCAACCATCCACATGCATCAGTCTAGCAAGCTTTATCACAGCTATAGTAATCAAGCCACTTTCAAGAATGATATGTCAAACCCCAAAAGCTCACCGATAATAGTGACACTCTCACAAAAAAATTAAACCCAATAATATAGTCACTTCAATGAATGGCAAATTGAGAGAAAATAATAAAGAAGTGATATCACACACTCTCACCAAGATGAAACAAGTATGCCCACAGCTTAGAAATAACACAATCTTAGTCAAACAAAATGTTAGTCAAACTAATGTATTTATTTATTTGTCTTTTTATGCATCACTACATCTTTTTACCCGATATAACAAGCTTATACTTCAGACTGTAGATCTCTAAAATCAAGGACTTTTATTAGGATGTAACATAGGCTAGGGACATGGCTAACAAAGGAGGGGAAATAAGAAAAATAAAATATACGTTTGAGAAAAAGTAGAAATCTTTTGGAAATTACAAGGTGTATTTCATTTATTTGTTATTTATTATTTTTCCCTTTTTAAAAAAATTATTTTTTTTGTATGGCACAACTTTACTAAACAAACTAATTATTTACATTTTTCTCAAACATAAATAAGTTATGGAACTTGTAAGATATCGGGTAATACTCCAAATCGGAGTAGGTCAAGATGATAAGTTGACCAAAAACAAATTGTATATGAAAGGCTCAAAAGAGTTAATTATGGATATTTCACAAAAGGGATGATTAAAAATGCTCAAACGAGTCAAAGATGGCTTTTCCATCGTCTTTTAGGGCTCTAAATAATCTTTCATATCTACTAATTAGATGGACTTTCAGATATAGCAACACTTTTTTTCTCTTTTTTATTCTATTTAACTTTTTTTTATAGGATTGACTCAAAGGAAATCTAGATATCGTGTATAAAATAATAAACTGCTTAGCTGTATAAAAAATGGACAAAAAGGGTTACTCTCCAAGAAAAATAACAAGCTTAAAAACTCACTTGGTATTCATTATGGCATGTGCATTCCTTCAACAACTCATATTTATTTACGACATCAACATGTAGAGTAGCAAACATGGCGTAACATCACTTAAAATCAAAAATAATACAAATACTAAAATTTAAAAGTTATCATGTCATCCAATGTTTAAAAAAATCACATAATTTTTTTTTCAAACGACATTCTATCCCTCAACCTATTCTAAACATAAAAAGAAAATATGCTTGCAAAAAGGTGAAAATGATACAGAAAATCAAATTAGAAAAGTTACACTTAAAATGATAGGAAAAGAAAATGTCTGAATTTTTTTTTAACTAAGAAGATGCATTTCTAAAGTCACTACACTCCATATTCAGTCATTTTTTACTCAAAAATTTGAAAGCGTATATTTATAAAGGAGAAATTAGAAAGAAGAAATTAGAAAAAAATAATTGTCAAAGCTTAATAAAGAAAAAAATATCTGGATTTTTTTTTTACTTCCAAACCAAAAAGATGCGTTTTTACAATCACTACACTCCATATTCAGTCATCTTCGACTTAAAAAGTTAGCCACGGTTAGTCTCTTCATAAAAAATGAATAAAAACTTAACCAAGATTGAGACATTCCACAATTGTCAACTATTCTCCCCCCCCCCCACCAGAACGAAACATTGTCCTCAATGTTTTAAAAGAAACAAATATAGTTTAGAAGACATTACCTATGTGGCGTAACACAGAAGAAAATATTTACAAACGGAGAGTTAAATCTAACTTGCACTTCTTACTGCGGCTACTGTTACCATCATTATTTAGATACTGCAACACCAAGGTCTTGGGATCGGGCTCTAGTCGATAAGCTTGTAACAGATCAATTAGCTCATTAGCAATGTGAGTACAAATAAAAACGTTTTTTGCTGTGGAATGAATGAAATAGTTTTTGATTTTATAGTTAAGAAATGCGATAAAGCCGTAATAAAAGTTATTGACATTTAACAAATCGATAGGTTTTTGGTGAATGTTTAGATAGACTCAATATGCTAACGTAATAAGTGTCTCTAGAGTTGCGAGTTCTCCTGGTAGGAAAATAAAAGCATCAACATGATTTAGCATTTTAGTTATTCTCTCTTGCATACCTAAGACGACTAACTCTTCTCTAATCGATGAGTCAGACAAACTGCCCAAAGGTTTTAGGACTCTTGAGATGATGCCTAACACATGGCTTCCTTTAACAGTAAAATCTCGTATCGAACTTTATAGATAGTAAGGAGGGTATTCTTAGGAAGTGAAGGGAATTGATTGTGAAACTTTGCTAAAATCTCTTTTCTATCCATACCTTCGCCTTAAAATATCAGTTATTGTGAAAAAATAAAGTAACTGATTGATTGTTACGGAGTACCATTATCCGACACTTAATTGGGGTAACAAATAAAAACACACAAACGGAGTAAAAACTAAAACATAAAAAGAAAATTACAATCGTCCTCTTATTGAATTTACGTCAAGCTCCAACTGGATGTCGATGATACCTCCCTCAATATCTCTGAGTTGTCTTTCTAAAGCCTCAACATAGGATACTAACTCTGGCGATTGTAGATCTTAAAAATGATGTGTTTTACAAAATCGAATATAGCTTCTGAGATGAGATTTTACACGTTGAAGTCATCTAAAAATGTCCTACTGTGTAATCAGATGCATCACACATAAGCTCAAATGGTAAACTCCAGTTTAGAGGCTGAATGATGGGTGATGATGTCAACAATCGTTTTAGTTTTTCAAATGCCACAAGACATGAATAATCAAAGACAAAAGGTACATCTTTAGCAAGTAAATTGCATAAGAGTCAAGAAACTTTACTAAAATCTTTAATGAAATGTCTATAAAAACCAGCATACTCAAGTAAAGATCTTACTTCTCTAACTGTTTTAAGTGGAGGAAGATTGGAAATGAGATTTATCTTAGCTTTATCAATCTCAATACCTTTGCTTAAAATGATGTGACCGAGAACCATACATTATTTTACCATAAAATGACACTTCTAAAATGCAAGTTATACAACCCAAGAGGGGGTGAATTGGTATTTTAAAACTAATGCAATACAATTTGCACAACAAATCAATCTAACACCTTAATGGAATAGAAAATAATAAATTCAAACAAGCATAACGATAAAGAGTAAAGGAAGAGAAAAACAAACACATGAATTTTTACGTGGTACGGCAATTCTTATCTACGTCCATGCCTCCAAGCCAACCAAGCTCAAGAATTTCATTATCCAAGCCTCCTAAGGCTTCAAGTTCTTATAATTGACTTCTAAGGTGTCAACGAACTTGTACAACCAAGAGATTATCTCCCTAACCTCTTCACCCCAAGTGTTTCTCACACTTGTACACTCATAATTTGATAAGAAATGAAAATTACAATAAAAACTCTATTCAAGAATATATATGCAAATAATAGCACATTAATGATTTAGTCTGTGATGATTTACGATTTGGAAGCTCAATATATGTTATATGATTTTATTTATGCTTGCATTAGTCCTTAAAATGAAGTTAGAGTTGACTTTTTATACTTAAAGCTCGAAAACTAGCCGTTATAGACAAATTCCCGCAACCAAGCGGTTAGCCGCTTGATTTAACCGGCTAGCCGCTTGTAACAGTGATTTTATCAATATTTTTAAATTTTGCTACAGTAATAGTATCCACCACAATTACACTTCAGCCTAAAACTTTTTATAATTATATTATGGCCCAAAATGTTATAAAACTTTGTACACAAGTCTAATTTAAAAATTTTTAAAGAGTGATTGCCATTTCAAAACTTTCTAAACTTATGAAATAACCCAAATATATTATTATTTTTCAAAGAGGTCCTTTTTCAAAATTTTAACACAATACCCATATTTTTCAAAGTCCTCAAAATTTTTCTCTTTAGTCCAAAATGTTGATAAATTATATTATGGCCCAAAATATTTTAAATGTTTGCAAAAAATGTCCAACTCCGAAATTCAAAATAATACTTATTAAAATCAAAGATTGCAAAACTTTTCATTTAAGTACAAATTACTCAAATCCACAAAATATCTTACCTTATAAAAATAAAACCTTTTACTTTATGAAAAGTAATTATTTAAATAAATCTCTTGAGCTTCTCAGATGTTAAATCATGCATTAATTAAGTTACATTGGCTTTACAAGAAGTTATTGCAATAATTTTTTTGTTGAGCTCTAAACTGTATTCTTGATTTCGTCGTTGTCCGTTGAGTGTCTTGAGCTTGATTTCACTTGATTCACTTGCATAAATTTTACCCTTCAAAAACTAGTGAAAATGTTTAATACAATATTTATTAAATCACTTAATACACATGCTTGTTATCATCAAAATTACATTATGTGTAGCCCTTTAGGCTAACAACTTCTCCCAATTTAATATCAAATTCTTTTCGATAAATCTCTGCAAAACTAGTGTTAGATGATGTAAAATTGATCAAATGAATCACCAAAGAAAGAAATGTCATCTATAAAGACTTCAATGAATTGTTCAACCATATAAGAAAAAATGTTTAACATGCATCGTTGAAATATAGCAGGTGCATTACATAATCCAAATGGCATCGTCCTATATGCAAAAGTGTCAAAGAGCAAGTGAAAGTGGTTTTCTCTTGATCTTTTGGTGTTATAGGAATTTGATTATATCTTGAGTAGCCATCGAAAAAGCAATAAAATTCATGACCTGCTAATCTATTAAGTATTTGATCAATAAATGATAAAGAAAAATGGTCTTATGTGTGACAGAATTCAACTTCTATAATCAATGCATACGCGCCACTCTGTAGTTACTCTAATGGGTATCAATTCATTATCAGTATTGGTAACTACTATGACTCCTAACTTTTTGGGGACAACTTGTATAGGATTGATCCATAAACTATTAGAAATGGCGTAAATGATACCTACATCTAATGGCTTAAGGAATTTAGTTCTAACAACTTCTTTCATATTAGGGTTTAACCGACATTGCATATCCTTAGTAGGTTTAGCATTTTCACTAAGGCGAATGTAATGCATGCAGTCTATTGGGTTTATACCTTTTATGGTAGTTATGGTTCATCCTAATACTCCTTTGTGCTCTTTTAACACTTCTAACTACTTACCATTTTATTCGTCATTTAGGGGATGATGAGATGACTACTGGCAGAGTGCTTTATTTTCCTAAGAACACATATTCCAAAGTGTTGGGTAATGGTTCAAGCTCGTGTTTTGGTGGTGATTCTGATGATGGGTTGAGTTTCTTCTCTGATGGTGCTAGTTATTCAACTCTTAACTTCCATTTATTAGTGTTCATGGATGGTGTTGAGTCAAGTAGGGCGTTGACCTCATCGACTGATCTGTCAATATCAAAATCTAAACCAAAATGAGTTAAACATGTTTGTAAAATGTGATCACTAAGGTTTGAAAGAAAAGTATTATCAACTAATGTTTCAATTAAATCTACATCAACAATTTCATCACTTGCATTGTTAGGTTGTTTGGCAATGTTGAAGATGTTTAGCTCCATAGTCATATTGTCAAAGGACAACTGCATATTTCCAATCCTGCATTGAATGGGAGCATCGGCAGTTGCCAAGAAAAGTTGACCTAGGATAATGGGGATGTACTTTCCTAAATCCTAGATTGGTTGAGTGTCAATTACAATAAAATCAACAAGAAAATAAAACTTATTTACCTGGATAAGCACGTCCTCCACAATACTACGAGGTATTTTCGTGGACTGATCTGCAAGCTGTAACACCACTGGAGTTAGGTGTAATTCTCTTAGTCTTAGTTTCATAAATACTGACCAATGCAACAGATTTATACTAGCTCCCAAGTCCAACAAAGCATTCTTAACTGTGTGATTCCTTATGCTACATGAGATAATAAGGGAGCCTGAGTCTTTGTATTTTAGAAGAATTTTGTGTTTGAGTATAAAGCTAACGTTTTCTGTTAAAAATGTATTCTTTTGAATATAAATATTTCTCTTTTTACTACAAAGGTCTCTAAGAAACTTGGCATAATATAGCATTTGTTTTATAGCATCAAGTAAAGGGATGTTAACAATTACCTGTTTAAAGATTTCAAAAATTTCACCTGCGGATTTTCCCTTCTTTCCTTTAGCTAACCTCTGAAGAAAATGAGCTTTGGGAACATTTTCTTGTGGGTTAGTTTCTTATTTCTCCTCTGATGATGAGTCCTCAGTATTCATAGGTACAATTTGAGTTATTTTTGTCACCGGCATCTCTACTTTATTGTCGACTTCTTTTTCTTTTTGCAAAGTCATGACGGCTTTGACCTCTCTATGCTGCTGTGGTGAACTGATACTTGCTTCATGCACTCCTTCAGGATTAGGCCTAGGTTGACTTGGGAATTTGTCTTCAATAGTCATTGCCAAAGTTTGAACCGAAGAAGCAAGTTGTCCGACCACCTTCTCGAGGTTTGAAATTGATTGGGCATGTGAGTTAAAGTCTACTCTCATCTCATTTCGTAGTTCATCAATGGTGCGGTTTTGTTGCTCAATTGTGGATTGAGTAAGGTTCTTGAAATTCTGAAATGCATCTTCCCATGGTCTGGGTTAACAGTAGTTCTGGTTCTAATTGTATGGTCTAAATAGTGGCTGAGAGGCTGAAGGAACTTAAAGAATTTGTTGCATTGGTGAAGCTGAAGCTGCTGGTCTATTGTGTTGGAATCTATGATACCATAAAAAATTGGGGTGGTGTCTCTATTCAAGGTTATATGTGTTGGAATATGGGTTGTAATTTGATAGTTTTCTCATTACACATATGGCATTAGCTTGATCTGAGTATGAGTCATGGTTATGTGGTTCTATTGGCATTGGTGCAATTTCTCGTACCCATGATGTGGACACTTTAAAAATAGCCCATTTAATCGCTCTCATACTTCAAAAAACTGTTCGTCTTCTCTCTAGGTAAACTCTGAAATTTCCCTGCGAATAGCATTGGTTTTACGCACTAGGAAATATTTATTCAAAAATTTTGTTACCATTTATTCCTATGTGTAATGCTATTAACAGGTAATGTATTCAATCATGAATGAGCTTTATCTTTTAAAAAAAATAGGAATAGTCTAAGTTTAATATCATCGTCTGAAAAAATTCTCATATTTAAAAGTTTGAAAAATAGCATGAAAATCATTCAGATGATTATATGAGTCCTCATTTTCTAGGCCATAGAACGGTGGGAGACAATTTAGCACACTAGGTTTTAACTCAAAACTCCTAGCAGGTACATTTGGGTATCTTATGCATGATGTGCTCAAGTTAGCTAAGGGACTGAAGTAATCCTTAAATGACGTCTCTGGTAGTGCTTGTTGTTGTTGTTGAATATCCATTTCAATTTTATTTTTAATGTGTTTGTGTGTGCCAAATGTTTTTTTCAGTTCAAAGTTTATAGACTCAAGATTAGGTAATAGTGACATTTGACTATACATGCAAAGAACAAAAGAAATGAAAAAAACTAATAAAAATAAAGGAGAATGAGAAATTACAATACTAATATTATCACGTTGTTACAACCTTATTATGAAAAAAAAATCAAGTGCTATAGAACAAAATTATGTGTAATAAATTAATTAAAATTAAAATAAATTAACAAGATAAACAAAAAATTACAAAGAAATATAACTAGAAAATTAAATTACAAAAACTTAAAGAATAGAAAAAGAAAAGAAATTATTACCTTAAAATGCAGATTCACTTTTTTTTCTATTTTCTAATAAGAAAAAAATTACAAGAAAACAACTAAAAGAAATTATTTATAAAAATTAATTCTACAAATTAAAAAAACTTACCTCCCCGACAATGGTGCCAAAAACTTGTTGTGCAAATTTTATTGAACTCACAAGTGCACGAATCTATTGTAGAATAAATCAATAGTGACGAGCGTTGATCCCACGAGGAGGTGGATTTTAATTGTGTAGAGTTAATTTTCTCTGTGGGTGGTTGGATTTGTGGTTAAATTGATTTAGATTATCCTAGAATTTAAATTAAAATGGCGAGAATAAATTAAACTGAAAACTATTGAAATAAAGTGCTTAGGTATCTAGATCTGTATCAATATGCACCATGAGTTAGATATTCTTTATTAATGTCAATTAAATCATAAGGGGGATTTCTACTCCTCATAAATCACACTCAAATAAATATGATGCTAAGAGCTTATCATGCCAAATAGCAATAACATTCTACTACGTCTAGACAAGATTATTACTATCTGTCGATGAAAAGTCAAAATATCCATATATATTAGAGGGGAAGAAAAAGTAAATTTACCAAATTAAGCTCATGGAACATGTTGAGACTTCATCTTCAACCTAAGCATAAAAGAAAATTAGTTACTCATATTGGATTAGGGGTAAAATGGAAATTTATTAAAATACATAGAAAATACAAGATGGAGAAGGAATTATAGAAAATAGAGCTAAAAATAGATTCAAGAGTGTCGAATTAGGGGGCAGAGCCCCCTTTTTTAGATACAATAATTAAATCATGGCTACATATTAAAACAATTTGGACGCTTAGGATCGCGCCACGTAGTAAGTTCTGATTAGATAGAACACATCATCAACGTTTTCATTCTATGTAATACATGTATCGTACACATGTTTGTCGGTCCACTAACATACTGCCACATCACTGATCAACATCGCATCAACATTTTAGTTCAATAGCATCATGATACATCATCTGTCAGCGCCAACTCATCAATCAATGCCATATAAGCAATCAAAGTCACATCATTTGTTCGATCGAATGTTGCCACATCATTGGTTGGTGTCATGTCATCGGTCAACGCCATGTCATCAGACCGTATATGTGAACAGTATTGTGAACAGTCCCATGTACAGTACCGTACATGTGAACAGTATTGTTTACCCTTTTATGCTCTTCATAAAGTTTTCGACTATCTTGATCCAAACTTATGGTCTGCTTTACTATCTGATCTCTCGTTCATTGTGAAATGATCATGATGCCCCTAAAATACATAAAATACTTAATTAAAATAAAACACACATAATTAAATCACAAAGGACTTAAATATATAAAAGTATGGATTTAGTGAGACTTGAAGTGTAAAATTATGATTTTCTCTTTTATAAATATACACTTTCTAACACTCAATAATGATACCTCACTTAATTCTCAAATTGAGATTGAACTTGTTTTAGGTGATAAAATTCTCAATCAAGAAAAAGAGAAACTGAAGCATGATATCTAAGGATGTCATCCAAAATTGAGCTCCTGCAAAAAAAGGAAAAGGTTTGCTAAGATTTCTAAGGTGTCGACTATAACCAAACAACTGCAATCCATAAAGAAGAAAAAGCCTAAGGGTAAGAAAATCCAAGGCTAAGATGACACTATCTAACACTTAAACAGGCTACCCTAGTCGAATTGGTTAAGTCTAGAGAGAACCGAATCGTATAGATGGGCCTTTCCACTTAAATAGTTATTTTTCCCGATTGAAAGTAGTGGAAGATATGTATAGTGCCTAGTAGCATTGCTAATACTTAAAGATTAAGCAGTGGAAATGCCTACTTGTTGATGATTTTCGGTACTCTTGTTTTACCTTCGTTTTTCGTCCTTTAATGAATAAGATCCTTATGTTTGACTAAGGACCTTTGCGCTAACATCAGTGGGCAATAGTTGCTCCTATTTCTATTCTATATACGTTAATATCTGTTTGTAATGAAACCGACACTCACCCACCGTAGACAGAATTAGCAATACAACTTCTCCTACAGTTTGAAGATCGGTGAAAGGGTTGCCCTAAAAAGAGAGCTCCAAGTGAATGCCAATAAGAAAAGGTCTCCTCTAACAACGTTAGGCCTTAGCCCTCTTTTGATCCCGAATAAGATTCTCTCTAAAATGAAAACATGTGGTTGGTATGGGCAAACTCGGATTATTCTTCCATTCCAAACGTCTCAAGGTCAGGGGGATGATGTTCAAGTAACATTAAACACTAAATCTTTGTCGATTTAATGTTGTCACTAATAAATCAATTATAAGTCTGAGACAAGAAAGGAACTCATCCTGCTTGTTATTACCACTTGGCATAGGTGCGAGACTCTAACTATAACTAGCCACAAGTACAATTACAATACTGAGACTTATACATCTTTTCAGGAATCTATTGAAAACTAATGCTAGTCGAAGTACTAGAATCTCTAATTTTTTATATAATGAACATAGTTCTATGTTCTTATGAGATGCCCTTAAAGACGACTTTTATTTCAGACTCTTAGTTAGAAAGAATTGTCACAAGTAGACCTACTGAGAAGGAGCTATGCTGTAATCGTTATTAGGAAATGGCTGAACAATTAGTTTAGATTGTGACAGAGACAAAGACAAACACCACGAGCTCGACTGTTCCCATTGCTTTAGAGGATGTTGTTCCGGCACCTGAATTCAATACTGAAAAGTGTGCCAGTGGCAAAGAAGGGGGTATAGCATAGTTAAATCGATCTATTAATAATGAACTTGTAGTGTCATCCAGTACTTGTTCCTCATCAATAAGTTGGTCCAGTACCTGTTGAAGGTTTTGGTCTTGTTCAATAAGTTTTGACAAGGAAATGTCATTAATCCTCGTATATCAAAATCATGATAACTTATATTTTCTTCTCTTACTCAATTCCTAACTAATAGTAAGTTAGCCTAAGGACCACAATCAAGAGCTTCGGCGTATCAGGGCTTTCTAGTCTCCTATGTCTACTGGATGTCCAGTCTACTATTCCTTCAGTAAAGCTTTCCATTCTTCCAAGTCATAAATCGAGGGTATCTTTTTCTGGTGTATAACCTTTCCCCTATGTTCTTAGTTGGCGAATTTCCTTATGTTTAACCGTCTCGAACATAATCCTTCTTTCTTTAAGTTTCTATCTTTTTATTAGTAAGTCTGCTTCTCGGGATCTACAGTATTACTTAAATGGTTCTCTGTATTCACCACCATTATCTGCCCTGACACATTTTAAGCAAAAGCCCATACATTTTCTAGAAAAATCATCAATAAAAGTCATAAAATAAAGTACATCTCCTATTGATTTACTTTCTATTCTGCAAACATTGATGTGAATTAAATCAAGGATTTATGACTTTCTAGATGGAGAAAAGCTTTTAAAAGCTACTTTGTGCGCCCTTATAACTAAGTAATGAACACAAGTCTTGAGGCACATACTTGCGAAGTTGGGTAGAAATCATTTTCTAGCAAGAGTTCCTAACCCTTTTTCACCAATAAGACCAAGCCTTTTATACCAAGTCTCAATGTCAAAAGCTTTTACAGCCATTTTCACGTCTTCTTCCTTGACCTTGACTTCTATCACTAGAGAGTGTTTACTTTCCTCCCCTTGGCTAACATTAGGGAACCTTTAGTGAGCTTCCATTTTCCTTTACCAAATTAGTTAGTATAACCATCATCATCAGGCTTGCCTGTAAATATCAAATTAAGGCGAATGTCAAGCACATATCTTACATCTTTAAGCAACAACTTATAGCCAATGCTGGTTTCCAAACAAATATCTCTTATACCCACAATCTCGGATGCCTCCTCATTTCTCATCCGAACATGGTTGTAATCACTATTAACATAAGATGTGATGTAATCAAAATGTGCAATAACATGAAACGAAACACCTAAATCAATCACCGAATCACTGGTATGGCTCATAAATAATACCTATATCACCATCAACAATGGCTACAATGTTCTCTTTTGTCATTTTTCTGAGCATCAACCTATTCTTTCGCCGATTCTCTTTTCTACAATTTATATTCTCTTTTAACGTGACCTATTTTTTGACAATGAAAGCATTTCATTATTCTTCTTTGGGACTTAGATCTTTATCTGGGGTTACCATTGTTCTACAGGCAGGAATTTCTGTTTTGGCTTCTCCTTCACCTTTCTTACTTTTTTTAAACAAGAGCATTTGACTTATAAGAAACTACTTTAACATTTTCTCTTCTAGATTCTTCATTTCTCAGTCTATCTATAACCATATCCAAGGTTAATTTCTATTTGGCACTAAATTATTCATTAACACCACTAGTGTCTCCCAACTGTCAGGTAAAGAATTAAGCAACAATAATGCTTGTAACTCATCATCTAAAACAATTTTCATACTAATCAACTGATCAACCAAGCGCTAAAACTCACTAGTATATTTAGTTATATTGTGTCCCTCCTTGTATTTCAAGTTAACAAGCATTTTCATCAAATTGCCTTTGTTCTGTGTTGTTGGTTGTTCATAAATTGTTTCTAGTTTCCTCCAAAGAACATCAGTCCCAGATTCCTTCGCTACATGGTGGTATACACTTTAATCAATCCATGACTTAATAGTATCCACATCCTTCTGACTTAATTGTACCCATTTCTTATCATCTAAATAGGCAGGTTTAAGTTCTTTGCCTTTAATGGGCTCATGTACGTCTCTCATGTCTAGTAAATCTTCCATTCTAGACTTCCAAATACCATAATTTCATGATTTTAATTGAATCATGCATGTCAAGAACTCCTCAATCTCAACCACACAAGTAAAAAAATATAACTTGACACTCTGATACCACTCTGTTGGGAAAGGACTCACACAAGCAGTTGTAAATTAAGTAGAGACAAACTTTTTTCCCTCTTTGTGTGATTAAAACAGAATGTGTGCCATAAATAAATAGGTAGAAAAATAAATCAACAAAATCCAAAGTAATAAATTAACCATAAGAAACACAAATTTTACGTAAAAACCCAAAATGGAAAAATCAGGGAACCGTAGTTCGATAAAATCTTCCATCATATTAATGGAATTGTAACACAAATTCTTCTCTTAATAATACTAGAGGCTAATAAGATCAAGAATCTTAATATTCTTGGCTTACAGTAACAGCCTAATATATATATCTCTAGCATGTGGGTATTTCAAATAATAATCAATGAGAGGATAAAACAAAAATCAAAACTAGTAAAATTGTAGAGGGCGATGTCAGGAGCTTACCCTCAAAATTTTGGAGAAAATAAAGTTAAAATCACATTCTGATTGTCTAATCAAAATTGAAAATCTTACTCCTAATTCTAGAGAAAACGTCATTGTTCTCTCTTTTTCTCTCTTGTCTTTTCTTCTTTTTAGTATGTAGCTACTGCTTGCTTTTTTTTTTCTTTTATATAGCGACATGAATGACAAAACCTATTTTAAAGGAAAATTTTATTTAATCCCATGTTGTTTTCTTTAATTACTTAACTGCCCAAACTAATCCAATTTGGGTTTGGGCCACCCAAATGAGATGGACTCAACATAGTTTTTAAGTACAATAGTGTCTAACTTGAAAATCTATATAAAATTGTAGACAAGGTTAAGTCTTATGAAATAAATTTAGTCATTAAGCTCTACATGTCTAGGTTATGTACAGATAAAATTATTCTCAAAAATCATTTTCAATGGCCATGATTTAATATAAAATATTCATGTTGTCTATAAAATTCTATAATATGTTTCATACAACTTGAGTTTCAAATTAATCATATATTCACACAATGAAAACATAAGCAATAAAGACTCACCAATCTAGTTGCTTCAAATTAAACTAAGATCTTTAACTCTATTATAGAAATGTAGAAGGTTGCTATGAGGTATTTAGAATTTAGAATTTGGAGCTGAGAGAGAAAGAAGATGAATAATGAACAAAGTTAATAAATCTATATTCCTTCTTTCAAGTCCAAGCTTTTAACCAACCATTAACAAATACAAAGCAAGCAAATAATAAGTGTAAATATACATGTAAACCGAGCTTTAATGAAGTTGCTTTAATAAAAACAATAATAAATATAAAGCATGAATAAGTGTCATCATGAATACAAAGCAAACTTTAATAAATATAATAATGAATTAAAGTAAGTTTTAATAAAGAAACTTTAATAAAGCAATAACAAAACAACTTTAATAAGTGTAATCATGAATATAAAGTAAACTTTAATAAATACAATAATAAATTAAAATAAACTTGAATAAAGAAACCTTAAGATAACAATAATAAATATTATAACAAACTTAAATAAATATAATTATGAATGTTCATAACTGTATCTTTGAATAAATGCAAGATTTTATGATAAATGTAAATAATAAATGCATGACAAATGCAAGTAATAATGCAAGCACACATGGCCTGCGTAATTAATAAATGTAATACTAAGAAATTCTTGGTAACTCTAGTAAATTAGAAAGGTCTAGAATCATTCCTTAAAATCCCTTCATAAACCAATCAAAAGAAGTAAAACTTCTTATTTTCTTACTAAGATTACCATAATTATCAAAAATGAGAGGGGGATTGCTACTTTCCCCTTACAATAATTAACATATACCATTTACCTCTCTACAATTTTTATAATGGCCAAAAACTTCCCTGATAATATAAGTTTACAATATTACTCTTATTTTCAACTACTCTTTTATTTACATTTATTATAAATTAAATAAATTACATGAATAGAAACTAAATAAAAAAATTAAGTATTAAAAACAAGAAATATATATTTTAATGTAAGTAAAAAAATTAACAACAAATTTTTTTCTTGTAATTATTTATTTTGTGAATATTTTCTTATAATAAATATTTTGTAATATTTTAAAATTAAATATAAAAAGCATAGGCAAAATATTTTATTATTTATCTTATAATAAATTTTTAATTGTCATTTTTTGTTTTTAATACTTAATTTTTTATTTAGTTTCTATTCATGAGAATTATTTAATTTATAATAAATATAAATAAAAGATTGATTGAAAATAAGGGTAATATTATAAACTTATACTATCATGGGGGTTTTTGGCCATTATAAAAACAGTATGGAGGAAAGTGGTATATGTTAACTACTGTAGGAGGAGAAAGTGGCAATCTCCCATAATGAGAATCCGAAGGCATTACAGGTTAATGATTTGACAGCTAACAAGAGAAATAGATAAATTTAGAGGAATAGACTAGTACAGGATGGGGCACGAAAATAGCCCAAATTATGGAATGATATAAATCGTCACTCACTATTATCAAGAAGAAGATGAATGAATAGCTTCAACTTCACTCTTTCTCTCACTTTTATTTAACTAAAGTCAAAACATGAATTTCCTTTTTCAAAAAAAACAAAGCCATCAAGCCCTCACCCCTTAAAATACTTTCTATATAACATAGTATTTCGCTGCTTAAGGTAGCATCTTTAAGATCTCAACATCTAATCTGTCGTGTGACTGACGAAATCATCGTTGTAAACAAAAATCTCAAAATGTGACTAAATCTCAAAATGTGAGTATCCCCTTAATATGGCCAACCATCGAGTCATGCATGACTTACGCTTCTCAAATATATTATTTTATCGACTCATCCTTTTTTTTCAATTTTTTTCTCATTTCACTCTCAAATTTTATCTTCTTTGTTTCTTAGTTGTGCATATGGATTCATATTTCAAGTAATTTATGCTTTTAGGAGCCACAATAAGCTCACTATATTCAAGAATTAAATTAGAAAGTCTGCTCATTGATGGGTTAGATTTCTTTCTTATGGATATAAAGAATTAGAATCAGTTGGGTTCATTGAATTTTTTTTTGCTTCCTAACATTTAGTTTCCAACTTCATTATAGCTTCTTGATAGTGGAAACTAGGGGACTAGTGTTGGGTTCACCAAAATTTTTCTACTTCCCAACATTTACTTTCCAACAAAAATCATCAAAATTTTTTAACTTTTTGACATTTAGTTTCCGACACCGATCATAACTAAGTTTTTAGTTCATGTTATAACCTATTCGGGTTTAAAAATTCAACCCAAACAAATTGAAAATTATTTCAGTCGATCCAGTTTAGTTCAAATACAGTTTGGGTGTTACAAAATCATTTGTGTTACAGTAACTATTGTCAAAAATAATAAAATAAAACAGATTTTGACCTACAGTTATAGAGAAGCCAAAAGTGAAGAAAAATATGCATCACAGAGTAGTAAATTGCAGGAAATTGATAAACAAGATAACTAATTTCAACAAAAAATACTCATCATAGAGCAATAAAATGCAGGAGATTGATAACCAAAATAACTAATTTCAATAAAATACGTTGCATGCAGAGCAACATCTACTTCCAAGCTACTACCATAATAAACTATGATCTATCTATATCAAAATGGAAGACAAAATATAATATGAACAAACATTTCTCACAATGTAACATTTGGAAGACAAAACATTTACAAATCATTATTAGTTAACAGGAGCAAAGATTTCTAGCTGGGGACCAAAGTTCTCCCAAGAGTCGATGGCCTTCTCAGTTTTGACCCCTCAATATCGCCAATTACTTCCTCAATCTCATGAGCCACTGTGGTCAACTGAGGATACCATGATGCGATTATTGTGCAACTGTTGTGCGGCTGTTATGGGATGACGTGACGTTGATTTAAGAGAGGAAAGATGAAGGCTATTGCAAGCTATTATGTCCATCTCAGCTCTATCGTCGTGTGGTTGTGTTCTCATTCCGACGTAGAGTAGTGTAGGGATAGCCAACTGCTAGTAGCTTTACACTTGATAGAGAAAAGATGTGGCAATAAGGATTGGGTTTTTTTTTTTAATTTGATTTTAGGGAGTGGATGTGGCTTTGTATTTAGGGTTTTTTTTTGTTTAAGGTAAGCCTTTTTTCCCATTACAACTCCTTTGATTTAACAATTAACCCAAACTGAATTATAAAACCAGACAATTTTATAAGTTTAAACCATTCAGTTTTTAGGGTAAGGCGAATCAAACCGAAAACCGAATAAAAATTCCAATTTGGCTTGGTTTCGGTTAACCCAAACTAACGCCCACCCTAAATTAAGGGGCTAGTATTTGGGGTTGAATTTTTCCAATATCACTGAGGGGAATAACAAAGAAAGTCTAACTTGAATATCTACTAGTCTGACCCTCTTAGCTCAGCCTGAAAAAGTAATAGCTCGACATGGAATTTCTCTTATATCACTAAGGGGAATAGCTAATCCAATCCGACCTTAATATTTACTAGTACGACCTAGAAGCCTATGAGCTTGACATGAAAATGTATTAGCCCAACATAGAATTTCTCTAATGTCATCAAGGGGAACAGCCAAGCAAGTCCGACCTGAATATCTATTAAATTTAACTTGAAAGTCTACCAACTCGACTTGAAAAAACCTGCCGACTTGACAAAAACATTTATTTGTCAAAATAAGCGCTGCCTATTTTTCAGGAAAGTTAAGTGTCATTATTTTTTAAATCACCCTCAGTTGATAGTAACTACGTGCAACTATTAAGAGAGTGTGTTGAAATCAAAGAAGTAACCACCCATGACCAAGAGCCTATCCAAGCTAAAGAAGGTATCATTGGAGGGTTTTAACAAATTAAAGAAAGAAATTCTATAAGAGATCAACTACTTGAAGATTCTACAAGATCTTCAACAACACCCAAAATCCTTTAAACTTCAACATAATTTCAATTTTACCAATTAATTTTCCTCTCCATAAAAATCAAATATCTAACTAGGCATCAGAGGATCTGCACTGAAACTCTATCTGGCATATCCTGATTGTGATTTATGGTTGGTCGGTGTAGAGAGTTGTGTTCGAATTAGCACTTGAGTTAGGATTCGTGTTGTTATCTCCCAAAAAAATAACTCCAATTGTTGAAGTTATTTTTCGGCATCAATAAATCATAAAATGTTGGAGTACGAATAAGTAATATGTATAAGTAATTGATTGATGGCTCCCAAAAGAAAGAATCACTATCTATGGTTTTGAAACAAGAAATTAAGAAAGAGGAAAAAAAACTTAGGGATTTCAAGAGCTTGTTCAATATGAGATGGTGCTAAATATATGTGTAGTAAGTAGTAGAAGAACTTCCTTATCAAATTTTATCAACATGTAAATTGCACTGTGTGCACTATCATTAGTGCCAATATGAACGATTAATTGCTTTTGATTCATTGAAGGTCAATCAGTCTTGTGAAATTACAAAGAAAAGGGGTAGTGGATTAGTTTAGTGAGTAGCCGAGGAGATAAAAGAAAGTCTACGTGTCAATTTTTTTATTTGAAATAATATTAGAAAAAATCTAAACTATTAGATGAACTAAAAGTGGAAATTAAAAGCTTGACAGAACATTAGAGATGGAGCAAGCTGGAATTTAGAACGCGAGACAGAACATTGGAGAAGCTGAAGAATCAGCTGTGGGAACTCAAGCAAACAAGGGTGCAGTTTGTGAATAGAAAGAAATCCGGAAGGTGAAGAAGCAAATCCAAAATATTCTTATGGATGAGGAAATTTTCTGGAAGCAATGCTCAAGAGTAGATTGGCTCAAGGAAGGGGACAAAAACACGAAATTCTTTCACGGCAAGGTGACAACAAGAAGGAAAAAAAAAGAATTTGGGGGATTGAAGATAATTTCGGGAGCTGGATTGAGAAGCCAACTGATGTCGAGCATGAATTCTGCAACTACTTCACCAATCACTTTACATCAACCCAGCCGAGCCATAGTCAAATTGCAGCAGTCTTGGAAGGAATAACTCCAAGAGTTACTGCCAGCATGAATGAGAGTTTGGGGGAGCCTTTTACAGCTGAGGAAGTTTTGGAAGCCTTGAGCCAAATGTGCCCAACGAAGGGTCCAGGGCCGGATGCCTTACCAGCAGTGTTTTACCAAAAGCATTGGCATTCGGTTAAGGAGGGAGTGCTTACCACCTGTCCGCATATTCTCAACTCACAAGGTACTATAGGCCCCCTAAACCACACTTACATTGCTTTGGTACCAAAAATTGGAAAGCCTAGGAAAGTGACAAATTTTAGGCCTATTAGTCTGTGCGATATTATCTATAGAATTGTAGCTAAAACAATTGCTAATAGATTTAAGCAAATTTTGCACGAAATTATCTCTCCGTCATAAAGCGCTTTCATCCCCCATAGGTTGATCGCGGACAACATAATAGTTGGCTATGAACGTTTGCACAAGATAAGGCACTGTAAAGGCAAGCAAAATGGTTTAATGGCATTAAAGCTTGATGTTCGTAAAGCTTAAGACAAATTAGAATGGAATTTTTTAGAGCAAACTTTAAAAAAACTAGGCTTCTCGCATCGGTGGATTAGCTTGATTATAAGGTGCATTAGTTCGGTTTCTTTTTCAGTGCTAATCAATGGTTCAGTGAGAGGTTTAAGACAAGGCTGCCCCCTCTCTTTGTATCTATTTATTACATGTGCAGAGGCTTTCTCATTCTTGTTGTAGCGGGCTGAGCAACAAAGACTTATTCATGGCCTATCTTTTGGACATGATTTGAAGATCTCGCACCTTTTATTTGCTTATGACAGCCTCATCTTCAGCAGAGCTTCTATGGTAAATTGTCACAACTTGAAGATGATCCTTGAGCGCTACTCTACAACTTCCAGCCAAATCTTTAATTTCGAGAAATCTTCCATTCTTCTCAGTGGCAACGTTCAGCAAGAGCAAGCTAAGGCAATTGGGAATCTCTTTCAGCTCAATATTGTGCCGAGACATGAAAAATATTTAGGCATGCCGTCTATGATCGGGAGAAAGAGAAGTAGCTTCTTCAATGATATCAGGCTGAAGGCCTCCAATAAGATCTCAGGTTGGCAGCACAAATTCTTTTCTTGCGGAGGGAAAGAAGTCTTAATCAAAGCAGTTGTTCAAGCTATCCCAGCCTATGCAATGAGCGTCTTTAAAATTCCGATGGGGATGTGTAATGATATTCAAAAAATGGTGGCAAATTTTTTGTGGGGCTCCAGGAGGGAAGGGAGGAATATTCACTGGGCAAGGTGGGAAAAGATGCGAAGTGTCGGGGTGGGATGGGTTTTCGTGACTTTTCAAGCTTTAACTGAGTTCTTCTAGCAAAGCAAGGATGGAGAATTCAATAATATCCAGATTCATTGGTGGCAAGGATCCTGCAAGCCAGATATTTCCAATCGAAAAATTTCTTGGATGCCAAACTCGGCTCAAACCCTT
Source organism: Citrus glauca (assembly GCA_029633175.1). NCBI lineage: Eukaryota > Viridiplantae > Streptophyta > Magnoliopsida > Sapindales > Rutaceae > Citrus > Citrus glauca. The sequence goes on along the minus strand of JAQOOD010000004.1, from coordinate 13,001,517 downwards.
CATATATTTGGAGGAGCATTTTGTGGGGAAGGAAAATTATTTGTTCAGGCTCTAGGTGGAGAGTTGGTAACGGTCAGAAAATTCATGTTCATGGGGCTAATTGGATCCCACAGCCCTCAACTTTCCAGCCAGTCTTTAAGCCATCGTTGCCTCCTGATACTATTGTTTCGGAATTAATTAATGAGGCAAACTGCTAGGATGAAAAGAAGATTTATGAGCATTTCAACAAGATGGATGCTGATTTAATGGCAAAGATCCCTCTACCTGAAAAAGCAAGGGAGGATGAGTTGATTTGGCATTATGGAAAAAATGGCCAATACTCGGTTAGCAGTGGATATCAGACAGCTCTCCAAATCAAATTCCCAGCCATGTCTCAAGCTCAGGGGATTCCAAAAATGAATGAAATATTATTTGGTCCCTTGCATTGCCTCAAAAGATCAGGATTTTTATCTGGAGAACAGCTAAAAACCAGCTCCCCTCAGCTGAGAATCTGTGCAAGAGAAAAATTATTCATGAACCCACTTGCCAAGTATGTAAAATGGAAACGGAATCTGTCATTGATGCTCTAGTGGACTGCAAATTAGCTGAGAAGGTTTCGAAGCTAATCCATTTTGAAGATGATATTCATGCAGCTCATAGCCACGATATGTTAAGCTTGCTGCATACTATGAAAAAATTGAGAAGCAGAGATGACCTGGAGCTATTAGTAACCATTTTCTGGGTAAAACAGAATGCTAGAAATTAGCTGATTTTCAAAAGAAAAAGGGAGAACCCCAAAATTTTGGTTGCTAAAGCTGAAGCTTTGATTGCAACTTACAGGAGGGTGCATTGTTCAGCTGAGATATGCAGCAAATCAGAACATAGGGCACATTCGTATAAATGGAACCCCCCTACAGATGGCCTTGTCAAAGTAAATATTGATGCAACCATCAGTTTCAAAAGGAACATTGTGGGGCTAGAGACAGTGATCATAGATGAGTTGGGGCATGTTAGAGCAGCTGCTATCAAGGTCTCCAAGCTACAGGGAGATGTCTCTTACGCAGAAGCAGAAGCTATGGAATGGGGTTTGTTGGTGGCGAGAGATGCAGAAATGAAAGCTGTAATTGTGGAATCAAACTCTCAAGGAGTGGTCAATCTAGTTAACAACAAGCAGGGCAGCAGGTCTGAGATCTATTGGGTTGTCTTCGAAATTCAAAAGTTAGCGGAAAACTTTGAGCGAGTTAGTTTTAAGTATACACCTAAATCTTGTAATGCTTTTGCCCACTCTTTAGCTAAGTTAGCTCTAGAGAAATGCGAGACTGCTGTGTGGAAGGATTCATACCCTTCACAAGTGATGTATCTTTTTCTTCATTGATTTAATGGAAATTTCTCTTCAAAAAAAAGTGGAAATTAAAAAACTGCATGATAAGTTATATCCCGATACCTGGAAAATAGAAAGCTTAAATAAATAAATAAATATATAGAATAATTCTTATTTTATCTAAGTTAGAATGTCATTAGAAATTTAAAGAAAAACACAAATTTTAATATAGCTTTAAACAAAAATACAGAATCTTACATGTCAAGTTTGATATTGTAGCTAATTATACATCTTTTCACAATTGTGGCATATTTATAAGATGTCAAAAACTTCTTATTTTTTAAAATTCTTGGGTAGAAATTATTCTTTTAAAGTAAAATGACAAATTTTAATTTGACTTTTGGTATCAGTGGTCCCAATTGGATGTATAAAAGAATCATATATGTGGTTTATTGTAATGGAGCTAATGTTATTTGAAAAGAACGTATCACCTAAAATGAGTTAAGAGGAGGTCAATATTGAGTGGATTTTATAATAGACAATAATATACCCTGGTATCATAGAAAACTATTATAGAATAATATGAGACCTTAGTACAGTGCTAATGGAAAAAGATCATTTTGAGGACTCAATTTAGGCACTACAATAGTGACTAAACTAGAAGATGTAGAATACCAGGGATATGCTTTTCAAAGTATTGGTATTGTAGAGGCCAACCACCACCCTTAGGATTACAAAATGATGAAATAGAGATACCAGGATAATTTTTTTGGTATCATGGTCCCAATTGGATGTATAAGAGAATCAAATATGTGATTTATTGTAATGGAGCTAATGTTATTTCAAAGGAATGCATCACTAGAAATGAGTCAAAAGAAGGTTGGTGTTGAGTGAATTTTATGGCAGACCATGAATACCTTAGAATTATAGAAAACTATTATAGCAAAATATGAGACCTTATTACAGTGCCAATGGAAAACAATCATCTTGAAGACTCAAGTTAGGCACCAGAATAGTGATTGAACCAGAAGATGTAGAATACTAAGGATGTGCTTTTTTAAAAGTATTGGCATTGTATAGGCCAACTACCGCCCTTAGGACAACAAAATGATGAAATTATGGTTAATGTACATTCTTAAATCACCAATTGATTTTAGAGGAATTTGACAACCGTTACTTTAAAACTTCATAGTTAAGTGTGTCGAAGGTAGAGTAATTCAATGATGGGTGACTTGCTCAGAAGTTGCAACAAGCACCTCGATCCAACATAAAGAGAATTCATTATAACATGTGATTCATTCCGCATGTGCTAAGTGAGCAATAAAGAAAATGAATGATTAAATCTTCATTCTCAATGTTGTATAAATTTTATTGAACTCGCAAGCGCATGAATTTATTATAGAATATATTAATGATGACGAGTGTCGATCCCGCGAGGAGTTGGATTTTAACTGTGTATAGAGTTAATTTTCTTAAGTGGGTGATTGAATTTGTGGTGGAAGTGATTTAAATTTATCCTAAAATTCAAATTAAAATGATGGGAATAAATTGAAGTGAAAATCTCTTAAAATGACGTACTTGGATAGCTGGATATGCATCAACATGCACCATGAGCTAAATATTCTTTATTAATGTCAATTAAATCATGAAGGGGGTTTCCACTCCTCATGAACCACACTCTAATTAATATGGTACTAGAAACTTATTGTGTCAAATAACAATAACCGTGTACTAGGGAGCCGGTTAAACCAGGGCGGTATCTAGACAAGATTATTATTATTTGACGACGAAAAGTCAAAACATCCACAATAATTAGAGAGGAAGAGAAAATAAATTTACCAAATAAAGCTCATGGCATAAGTTGAGACTTCACCTTCAACTCAAGCTTGAAAGAAACCTAGCTACTCATAATTGAACTAGGGGTAAAATAGGAATTTATTAAATATGTAGAAAATACAAGATGGAGAATGAATTACAGAAAATTGAACTCAAAAATGATTTCAGGGATGTCAAATTAGGGGAGAGAGCCGCATTTTTATAGATACATTGAGTAAATCATGGTCATCAAATTAAAAACATTTTAGACGCTCAAAATTGCGTCATAGCATTAGTAAACAGTATGCGGTTTGGTTGTAAATAATCTCGTGTATATGCATGTACCGTACACACGATTTTTGGTCCACTGACTTGCTACCACGTAACCGATCAACAGTACATAAGAATTTTAGTCCAATATGATCATGACACATCATCAATCAATGTCACATCATCGGTTAATACCACATCATCGTTCCGTATATGTAAACAGTGTCGTGAACAGTAACATGGACTGTACCATACAAGTAAATAGTGTCATTTTTCCTTTTATACTCCTCCTAAGGTTTTCAACTGTCCTGAGTTCAAAAGTGATATCTATTTTGCTGTCTCATCTCTTGTTTATCGTAAAATAACCATGATGCCCCTAAAATACATAAAATACTTAATTAAAATAAAACACACATAATTAAATCACGAGACTTAAATACATAAAAGAAAGGGTGTTAGTAAGACTTGAAATGTAAAATAACGATTTTCTCCTTTATAAATATACACTTTCTAACAATCAACATTCAACACTATTTAGAATTTGGCATCCATTTCCTAATAAATTTAGTTTGGCTGGTAATAAAGAATTCCATGTGAGGACTAATTTTCACATCCCTACCCTACCATTATCCATTTTATACATGTTAGATCTTTTATATCTTATTTTAGTGAAATAAAAATTAAAATGACTCAAATAAAATCATTCACCACATATTGTAAAATATTTAAATTATTAAAAATAGAAAACATCTCCAACATATTGATACAATTTCTTGAATCATATAAAAATATAAAATATTTGGATAAATAATATTTTTAAAAATACATTTTTAAATTTATGGGAATTGGGGTGGTGGGGTGGGGAGTACAAACCCAAATTAAACCTTAAATAGTAATAGAAATATCTGCAAATGTTGTTATGAAAATCAACTATGTTTTAAAGTATTGAATTAATGCTCGCTACTTTAACATGTTATCTATGACTTTGATTCAGTCAATGAAATACACTATCTGTGATTTAATATGAATCAATCAACTATGTTTTATGTTGTTTACATCTTGCTTATGGATTTACTGGTACCAGTCGTACAATCTACTGAGGGATTGATACAATTATGAATATATTGAGTGGTCAAGAGTAACTTCTTGATAAAAGAATTGAACTGTGTTTTGACGTACATAACAAATTATCTAGGACATGATAAACCAATGAAGAGTCTCTTCCATGTGGTTACAATCGAGATCACTTAGCTCTAATATGATTTTATCTTTGTTCATGAATCAAATGGCATATTGACCTATATGAAAATTACATTACGTCAGGCAGGCCATGGTTCTCTACTTGTTTGAGCATGATATATTTGGTTCTTTGCCAGTAATATCGCATTTGGTTATCACAAAAGATCTCAATGTCTTCTAGCATTACTTCCAAATCATCTAATAAGTCTTTCAACCAAATAGTTTCCTGGACAACCTTTGTTGTTGCCATTTATTATATTCTGTAGTGGAAAGGGCAGTTGTCAATTGTAAAATTGACCTCTAACTAATCAGACCTCCACCTAATGTAAATGCGTAACCCATTATTGATCTTCGCTTGTCAAGGACTTGGGAGAAATCAAAATCACAATACACAATATATTGTTAACCACAATCCTTCTTGAACAATAATCAAATATTAATTGTCCCATACAGATATCGGAGAAGCCACTTCACTGTAAGTCAATAGCTTTTGCCCAGATTATGCATGTATCTACAAACTATACTCACGGCTTGAGATATGTCGGCCCTTGTGCACACTATAGCATATATAAGACTACCTACAACACTAGTATATGGAACACGAGCCATATAGTCGCGCTCTTCCTAAGAAACATGAAGAAGAGCTAAATTTGGAATGAGAAGCTAGAGGAGTATAAATTGGTTTAGTTTTGTCATTCATACCAAAAATTTCTAGCACCTTCTTTAAATAAAACTTTTAAGTCAACCATATGCTTTCATTCCTTTTGTCCTTATAAATCTCCATCCCAAGTATTCTCTGTGCATCACCTAAGTCTTTTATCTTGAACTCAAAAGCCAATTGCTTCTTTAATCTTTCAATCTCAAGTCTATTCTTCAAGTTATAAGCATATCGTCGATATAGAGTAATAGACATATGAAAGTTCTATCTTGTAGTCTTCTAAAGTAAACAAAGTCATTGTGTTCACCTTTAGTGAATTATGCCCTTTCATGAATTGATCAAATCTTGTACGACTAACTTGATGATTGTTTTAATCAGTACAAAGATTTAATCAATCTACACATATGATTCTCGATTCCACCAACTTTGAAACCACAAGGCTGAGTCATATAGATTTTTTTTCCAAATTTCCGTGTAAGAATATCATCTTAACATCTAATTAAGACACTTATAATTTCATATTCAGCTACTAAGTCAAGTATGATACAAATAGAAGTATATTTTACAGCTGAAGAGAGCACTTCATTGTAGTTAATACTTTTTTTCTAAGAAAAATCTTTTCGTACAAGCCTTGACTTATATCGAAAAGTTGTTTGATTTAGAGAACCTTGTTTCTTGGTGTAAACCCATTTATTGTTAATATCCCTTTTCTTTTTAGGTAACTCTACAAGTTCCCAAGTCTGATTTTGATGAAAAAATTTTATTTCTTCTTCTATGGCTAACTTGCACTAACTACTTTCAATACTGGACATAGCTTCATTAAAAATGTTAGGGATATTATCATTAATAACTGGAAGTGCATAAGCTACCACTATGTCATTAGTAAGCTATTTAGGTCATCATCTTGTCATTATATTGTCATTATGATCTTCGACATCTTTAGTTGTTTCTCTCTCTTATAAGACGTCAACAAAAATGAGTTTTTCTTCAACTCTTGGGGTCTCCTCCAAAGTTGAACTTTTTTCTAATGTAGAACTAACCGGTATATATAGAGTTGCATCAAACTACATTTGGTGCAATTTCTCATTAGTCTTATTCTCTACTTATTAAGAACTTGAAGCTTTCAACATAGAAGCTTCATAAAAAATGACATCTCTGCCATATAAAAAATTTTTATCTTCGAGATCCCAAATCTTTAAAACTTAACTCCACCTTTGATCCTATAAAGATAGATTTTCTTGCATGAGGATCGAGCTTATCATTGTTTACATGATAACTGGACACCTAAATACACGAATGAAATCATAATCTTATACATGTTTTTCAAACCATATTTCCATAGGAGTTTTACCTCCAATTGTAGTAAAAAACTGTCAGTTTATTAAATGACTTGTGTAACTCACAACCTCAACCCAAAACTTTTTATCTAAACCAATATTAAATAACATATGTTGTACTTTCTCCAGTAAAGTACGATTTATATGTTTAGCCACACTATGCTATTGCAGAGTATGTCACACTGTAAAATGTATTTTTATACCCTCACTCTGCCGTACTTGTAAGAATAAATCAGAAGTATAATCACTCATATTATCAAAACGCAATACTTTGATTTTTCTACTAATTTGAGTATCCATTAGTTTCTTCTATTTCACTAAAATCTTTAAAATCTCATCATTTGCTCACATAGTGTACACCCACACATGTCTAGTGAAATCATCAACATATGGCACAGAATAATAGTTTTCATCAATTGATGCAATCTTGGTTTGTCCTTATACATCACTATGAACATATTCAAAGATCTCACGAGTATCATGATTACAGTACTGAACTTGACCCTTGTTTTCTTGCCTACCACACAATACTCATAGAACTTTATTTTACAGGTATTGGTGCCTTTCAAAAGTCCATGTCTCATCAAAGTTGTTTAGAGAGATTTTTCTCCAGCATGTCCCAGTCGTACATGCTATAACTTGGTGGTGTCACTATGCACCTCAAAAATATTAGTTTTATCAATTGTACCTCCTTTCAAATAGTATAAATTGTGACACCGAACCCTTACAAAATCACCATAGGTATGTATGTGAACTTCATTATACCATTTTCACTGTTAATCTTGTAGCTTTTAACTTCCAAAATACCTACGAAAATTAGATATTTCTGTAATGCTGGAACATATCTAACTTCTTTCAATTCTCTGACTATTCCATTGAATATCTTGAGCGGAATTATTTCTATCCCTATCATGCAACAAGGTTGATCCTCTAGCTAACAAAATTTCAGACAATGCTCTTTCGAAATGTTTATCCTTATTCTAAATTTCTAAATTAATCAGTATTGTGTAGACATTTATGAAGATGATTACGTTTTTACTATATAATAAAGTAGTCATAAAATGGTTATATTCCTCTAGAAGTAAGTGCAATAAAGTCATAGCCTTGACTTCATCCTTAATATCTTTATCAAGATTCTTCAAATCTGTATATAACTTTCCAAATCTTGAGATATGGTCGTGCATTGACACCTCAGGCTTTATTTGAAAGCCATATACTTGGCTCATTATATAAAGACAATTTTGAAGACTTTTCAGCAGGTACTTTTCCTCTAATGTACACCACAAAGTCATCGCACACTCCTCATCTTTCACAAGATATTTCATCTCTTTGGTCAAGCAAGATCTTATCTGACCACAAGTTTTCTTATTCATACAATCTCAAGTTTTTTTGTCATACAAGTATCTTTTACTTTTTAGAATGACATTGAAACCAATTTGAATAAAGTCATCCATAACTTCATGCCTCCACATGCGTAAGTTGATTTTCCAATCAAATTTTTGAAAATCGATCTTCTGGCTTCCTATAACAGGTGTTGCATGGCGATGTGACAAGTCTTGCTTCCCACTTGAAATGTCTCCTAAAGTAGTCTAGATAGATCTCTCCCCACTTCTGAAAGTTTCACTTTCTACCATTTTTCTCGATAAACTATTCTCACCTAAGAGATAAGCACGTATGAAAAATACACCAAGAAAGTTCCTTGGAAAAAATAAAGGGGTCACACTAATCCCACTTAAAACTCAAATTCCTTAAGCTCTTATCACCTTTGTGATAGAACTTTCCTAGACATGCAATTATCCACACAACTGTCCTATAAGCTCTTGATACATCCAATAACGAATTGTTGTCTCCACCATAGTTGTGAACAATACTACATATGTGAATAGTACTATATATGTAAACAATACCATACACCCCAAGTATGAACCTTCAACTCTGATACCACTTGTTATACTCTGACACTAGTTGTGCACAAAATATGGAATCAAACGCACCATATAATAATAGAAAAATAAAGGACACAAGAATTTAATGTAGTTCGGCGATTATGCCTACATCCATGAGAGCAAGAGAAAATAATTGCATTACTAACAATTATTTTAGTATAATATTTGAATAAAAAAACTTACTTCCCAAAACCCAAGTACACCCAGTACTCTTACACATACTTGAAAAAAAAAATCTCTCAATTCCTCCAATTGCTCACTCTCTCAACAATTCGTCACTTGAATTGTTTCTCTCAATTTGAGGATGATATGAAATGAAGAAATGCCCTATAGGTTTCAAGCTTGCACCAGTGTACCTAACCCTTTAATTGCATTTCAACGGTTTCAGCCATCTCCAAATGCATTTCAATAATTCCGGGCACCTCCAAATGCATTTCAACAATTTCGGCCATTGATTTGAAAAACTCTTTAATATTATCCAAAAAAAAAGTCTTGCATCCAACAAGTCTTCATAATTTTGCAAAAGTCTTAATGCCCTTTTTTGTTTCAACATTGTTGACCCTGGTTCACTTGTGTTACATTTTGCTTATGAATACACTTCTTTTGTCCATTGAATAATAGTAATAAAATTAAATACACACACTCGAATAGAGAGAACTGTGAAACCATTTGACCATATGAATGACATAGTGAGCATTCATTGAACTGTAGCCGTTTACCTGTTCTTCTCTAGCAGCATTTATATATACAGAGTCCTAGTACATTGTTTAATCCCTTATGATTTGTCCTTCTCATGCAAAACTTAACCACTTCTTGCTTCTGACATTTCTAACAATCACTTTTCTTTATTCGAAAGACGGCTACAATTCAGTTATGAACGAAGGCTGGACGCCCATAAGAGAATCTGGTGAGCCACATGAGAATTGCAAATTTAAGAAGCCAATGAAGCATGAGTGCGTACGTATCTTGGAGATAAGAGAAGTTGCTGGGATTGAAGAGGCAGATGCAGATGCCGAGTATGATAATGCATTGAAGGAAGCCATTAGAGGTGTGCAGGATGCCATGACTGCCATTAATGAACATTTAGAAGAAGTTAGATATGAGATTGCTGCACTTAAAGCTGAGTGACTTTGCCAATGTAAGATTTTTTGGCAAGAAATTAACTTAAAATACAAAACATCGGGATAATCCATATGGTACCATGATTGCTTGGCGGATTGGGTTTTATTCATAATCAATAGATTGTATTGGATGAAGAAATGTACATAAGATTTTCTATTTGGTATACATTGTCTTCAACAATTACGGTTTGATAATCATAAATAGTCCTCCTGCCACTCCTCAATTACTGTCAAGAAGCTCCAGTTTTTTGGAGTAAAAACTTTATAACAATCACGTTAAAGAATTTGTGCTTCAATTAAACTCCACAACTTTTTCGTGTATAAATTATTTAAACCAATATCTCAAAGATTATATTGGCACACATTCAGAATTTAAGAAAAGAAAAGAACTAAGCAAAGAAGAAAAAATTAGTTTCAGAGTTTCTTATATTATTAACATGACAACAGATAAGCATATTAGAAAGATTGTTGGTCTCAAAGTTTTCTTATTTTTGTTCGAGATAAAAGTTTCCAAATATAAAATTTAGTTCTATTTGGGAGTGCTCTTCCAATATTCTTCCACTGGGGCTTTGCCATGCTTTTATCATAATGGTGCGAAATTGGCTTTAAAGAGTTTTAACAGCAACGCCAAGCTATTCTGCCTTTTCGATCCAAGAAATGCATTGTTGGAACTAGGTTAGAATGTCAAGTGGCTCTAAATTCAAGGGTTCCCGATGGTCTGCTACACTCAAACACAAGGTAAGAATCATTTATACAGACAATATTGTTTTTTCTAGGAACGACAAAACAAATTAATTAATCGAATTCAAATTAAATCTTAAACGAATTGAGTAAAAATTCTGTTTACTCAATTTGATTCATTTATTAAATAAATTAAAATATAAAAAATTAAATTTGATTTATTTATTAAATTAATATTCGATTTAATTTATTTAATAAAATTAATAAATAAATTAGATTGAATCTAGATCATTTACTATTTATTTATCCCATAATATATGAACGCATAACGAATTGAATTGGATATGAATTTTTTTACAAATCCTTTGAATAAATTTCTCGCTGGTTGGGGAGAAATAACAACAAAATCAAACGAAACCCATCTCGGTGATGACCACTTTAAGAACTCAAGGTGAGAGATTTCTAGGTAGCAACTAATCCGCGACGACCAGTTTCCCAACCCACGAAACGGTTCTTCTATTCCCTCCCTCCCCCCTCCCCCTCCCCCTCCTCGCGTGCCTGTAGCTGTGAAGAGGAGGAGATTTTTGGCTTTGAGTGAAGAAGAAGAAAAGGAAGTTGTTGTGAAGAGGAAGCTAGTGAATGATTTTGATAGAGTTGCTAGTGATGATTTGATTGGAGTGATAGTGAGAAGCAAGTTATCTAAAGGGAGGGATGAGATGGAGGAGTTGAGTATGAGTCTTGAGAAGACCACCAAAAAGGCCAATTACATGAAAACTAATATTAGAACTTTCCCAGATTAGCTAAGTGTAGATAAAAAAGAACTAAATTCGTTTGATCTTTTGTCATCATTAAAGGGTGGATAAACGTTATGCCTGAACCTGCTTATATATTTTGTCTTATTATCGTTAATAATTACGAAATTAATTATTAAAATTTAAATTTTTTTATATAAATTTAAGGATGAAAATATAATTTAATTAAATAAATAATAAATAAATTTTAAACTAATAGACCGTATTCAATTAATTACGATGCATTTATTCAACAAATCTTAAATAATTAAACGAATCAATGTCCTCAAACGCAAATTTAATCCGTTTATTGAACAAATAAAATCGAGTTCACACATTTATTAAATGAATTAATTTTTTTCGAACTCATACTCATTTAATTCATGTCAAATTGAATCGAATAAACGAATCTTCACCCGGTTTGCCGCTCCTAGATTTTTCAAGTTAATATTCAAACAAAAATACTTGTATGCATCAAAATCCCCAAGTTGGATGGTAAAATACATTACAAAGGTCCAAATTTTAGCAGATTAGTTACAAATTCGTGGCAAACTCGCTTTAGGAGAAAAAAATATTGATGGCTCAAATGCTATAGGAAGGTTTCAAATTTTTTTATGGATACAGTACTAATTAGCAAACATCAGATTTTTTTAATTTGTTTAATAAATGAATTGAAATATTTGGTTGTGACAACAGCACTCCCAAACGGGCATTAGTGCGCTTGTGAAACCCAATGGCAACAGGTATGAGTACTGAAGCGGCCCGTGAGGCCCTATGTTGTTTCACATATGGTGTCCGTATTGAATTTGTTCTTTGTTTTCTAGGCTCTTTTATGCCTTTTTGAAGTCAGGTTTGTTTGTATGGCTCAACTTATTGCCAACTGTATGGGCCAATTCACTTCTTCACCCTCATCATTTTTCCGTGTCAAGCCAGCAATCACTAACATGGAGACTATCTTCAATTAATGAATTCATTTGAAAACAAAAACAGAAACACAAAAATCAAAGGGCATTATCGATTTCACATCAATAACAATCATACATCAAATTCCATTACAATGATTTCTTACATGTGATTTGAATCACCAGAAGTTCTTATCCCAAAGGAAGAATCTTCACCAGCCCAAAATCAACCCCTTCTTAAATGCAATCATATCGAGTGGATTCATAAACTTCACTATTGATTTCTGTAGCTTTCTCAGATTGCTTCCTTCAAAATTTTGCTGTATTTAACATAAAAAATAAAAAATGAAAAGTCCATCAACAATCACTTTTTATGTGCAATTGCCTCTATTGATCAATGTGTGATATTCCGAATCCTCAATACTAACAGAATCGAAATGATCTCTCAATTGACTTGTAAACTTTACAAATGTCCCGACCGTCTTCTATGTTACAATGATCAGGATACAAGATTATTGATTAGATTTGTTACCATCTTTCTCCACTTCCGTCCCAGTACAAGTAATTAAAATTTGCAACTCAAAATGCAGCCTCTAGAAGAAACATCAGCCTGAAATGTACTGCTTTTGAAAATCCTTAGTTACCTGAGAAAGGCAAGAGTGACATGTTCATGCTACCAGAATCTTGAGCCATCCCAACCGAAAAGAAACAGAAATTGAGAGGGAAAAAAGTATCAAGATGAATCAATCCAGAGCTTCTTCTGTTTACTGAATTTATTCTAGCTGCATAAAATTGAAGAAAATGTAGAGAAAGCACTCTCACCCAGAAGCAGAAGAAGCTTTGACCCATGTACTGTAGATCCCATAATCTTTCACCCTATATAATGCATCATGCATACAAAAAATTACAAAATAAAAATGAAAGAACGGATTCTCAATGATGATAGAATCGATGAATGGAAATGAAAAGAATATGATCACCTTCAATATCTTCAATGTGATCAAACTGAAAAATAAATGACAAACAAAATTTTCAAATCATAACAACCAATGAGAAACTTCACTTACAAGAACAAATCATCAAGAATGATTTCAGAAAACAGATTGATATAAAAGCGAAAGCCATCAGGGCTGATATCTCTGCATAAAAGACCTGCCAAGGATATTCAATTACATATTAGAGATCCAAAAAGTGCCAGTTATATTCTAAGCAAGCTGCATGACAATGTACCTTTGCCCTCAGCAGTCAGAAGATGCTCCTTGGCCATGGCAGGTGCAATCCCTAAGGTCATTGCAGCATCACTTGCACTTATACCATGTCGAAGGGCTTCAGGCTTTGTCACTAGGGCTCTAAGTCTACCAAAAACCTGCATTATCATGCCAATTAATTAAAAAGCAGGAAATTTACTATTTTGATAATATTATTATTGTATTGTTTTATAAAAAGGAATTTAAATATTTATTTTGGGGTTAAATTTAAATATCACCTTATAATTAGGGAAGTGTGTTATTTCCCTATTGCAAAATGGAAATAATGTATGTGTGTCTATATAAATACATCATACATACATACATATATATCACCAGCTTCATTACAAGTCTCTCTCTCTAAATGGAACTGATACATAAAGGCTTAAGACTAAAATTTCACTAATAATTCTAAGCCTCATCTGCAAATTGACACAAGAAAATGAGGGAACCTTATAATCTATTGGTGAAGCTTGATATGAGGGCATTCTACGATGATATAACAACTAAAGTAGATGCTCAGCCAAATTCCAGGAGGAGTGACATCAGAGGTATTGCATTAGTGGTGCTTGATGCGCTCACAAAATGACAATGGGTTAGAGAAGAAGAGTTAGCAAAGGAATTGAAACTGCACTCAAAGCAGTTTTAACGGACTTTGCAATTTTTGGAAGAAGAAAAACTTAGTTGCTCGAGATCAGAGGAAAGAGACTGTTAAGGGTGCAAAGATATATAGTAACACCGTTGCTAACACAGTTGACGGTCAACTGCTTGCAAAAGAGGGAGAATAAAAGATTAAACTGCACACGCACTCTTAATGTTCTCTAGATTTTACACATATACATGTACATACATACAGTCTCTAGATTTTATTTATATGTATATGTATACATGAGTGTGTGTGTGTGTGTGTGCGTGTGTGCGCATAGAGTGGGAGAGAGAACTTTCGCATCCACAGACAAAGGTATCTAAAACCAATCATAGATTGGGGGGATTAAAGCGCCCAACTCATAATTGGCGAATTCGTAGGTTCAATTCCTACTGGATGCACGCCAATGGGACCCGTTGATTCTCTCCCAATTGGTTGGACCGTAGGTGTGATGATTTACTTCACCGGCGAGGTCTCTAGTTGTAAGTTAATGCTAGATAAAAAGGATTTCGGTTATATTTTTCCTTGCGACGGTCCGGGACGCCAAGAGGGGAAACAAAATCAAGGAGACTTTCCAAAGGTCAATAACTAATGACTTTATACTTCATCAAAGATTGTTAAATAGCTAGATGTTTTCATTTAGTAACTGTTACTCTAGAGAAACCAATGACAATGAATGGGGTATACAGCCTACTATAGAGAAACCAATCAACATCAATGAACATAAGTATTAAAGTGATAAAGCTAAAAGATAATTGAGATTACACTGAGAAGATAACTCCCAAAAACCTAATCCTCTCCATCATCGACTATAAAAAAAATAACAAATAAATCCATTTCGAAGAATAACTAGCAAAAGATTTCAACAATAAGCAGTACTTTAAGATGAAAGTGATCACCTCCTCATCACTGTGGGACTTGCTCTGGATGACCATGACCCCGCTATCAAACTTCCGAAGCATTACCGGACTGTTGAACAGAGTATAACACATAAATGACATTAAATGTTATCTCGCTATAAACACAGGAGACAGATTCCAACATAAATTCAGCACCAAATTTTTTGCGTCACAATCTCATATATGTCAGCCCACTACAAAAAGGTAACTGAAGAAAAATTGCACATACACATCAAACTTCTCCCAAAGAGAACACGCTTGCGACAAATCGTCTGGTGAGATCAAGGCTGTTTATTTGTTTTAAAAGGGCGGAAAAAAAAAAAAAAGAGACAATATTAATAGGATAAAATTAAGAACTTTTCAACCTAGGCTAGCAACAAATTCTCCCGCAAGACCAATTCTGTGTAAAATGAAAAACTAGATTAGAAAGGGGGGGGGGGATCACTCCAAGAAACAAACCCAAAAAAAAAAAAGAAAGAAAGAAACTAAACCTGTGCCCCGTGCACGATTAAAGAGACAATAGACATCTATAAGATTGATCATTCCTCCAGCTCTCTCTAGGGGAATTTTGACAAAATCTGCCAACTATACATCAAGAAACAATAACTAAGTATCAAAAGCAGTCTGTTTCAGGTGAAGGAAAGTTACCAACTAACAAAAATAATTGTCCTGTATATAATACAAAACATGCTTAAAGAATTCAATCACTGCCTTTTAACTTTTTACTAGTGTTATTTAGTTTCAGAAATCTTCCTACTTAACTGCCATTTAGTCTGCTCGCAGTTATTTAAAAAACTTAAATTAAGCAATCAAAAAAAAAGTCGAAATCCATTTCGTACATAACCACAACTACTTTTTCAAATTTTAAGCTCTATATCTTTTTATAATAGTGTATGTTTCAAGGTGGTTTAGTTAACACATATTTATTATGAGGCCAATCAATTTTTTTCTTCAAATTCTGTGGGGTTTATAAGAGGAATGAAATTGATGGTAGCAAAGGCAAATGGTGTCAATCAAGTCAAAATATTTTCTTGGAGACTCTACACTGCTTCTAATCAATGACATAAAACCACAGACTGACAAAACAAGCAAAATGGCTAGCCATAAGCAGTGATTTAACATAAACTTCAGCATTTTGTTCAATGCATAGTTTTTTTTTTTTTTTTTGGAATAAGACACAAAGAAACTTTTAAAGAAAATTAGAAGGGAATAAATATTACAAAAGTGAACCAGAGTTTCACAAACTAGAATCTTCCCTATAATGTAGAACACCAAAAATCTATACAGAACTTTGAAAAAAGAAATCCTTGAAACCCAAGACATAGGAATAAGAAACCACACCAACAAAATTAAACCAACTGCATCCCAATCAAGCTGAATGAAAAGGAATGAGGAATCTTGAAAATCCTTGGAAGTTGACGCCCAAAAAGAAGAAAAGAATTGAATCCTGACCATAACCCATTAATATCATCCTCTTTTTCGCCTACAAAAATACGGCTAATTCTTTCTTGCCAAGCCACCCAAAAAAGAGCTAGGACAACACACTTCCATAATGTTCTAGCTTGCCTTCCTTTTCTAAGGGCAAAAATGTTAACCATAAATACTACCTTACAAGAGGTTGGTGCTGCCCAAAGAATATTAGCTGCAACAAATAAACAAGCCCATAAAGAGAGGCAACATCATAATGAAGAAAAGGATGGGTGCTGGTTTCTTCATTCTTTCTACACATAACACACCAAGAAGGAGAAAGACATGTCTTAGGATTTCTCCTTTGAATCTTCTCTCTGGTATTAATAATTCCAAGCGCTACTAGCCAAGCAAAAAATTGGACTTTAGGAGGAACATTTGCTTTCCGGACCATCCCAGATACATTACAATCACTATTAGAATGTCTTCTACCAACCAATAAAATAAAGACTCGCAAGAGAACTTGCCAGAGCCATTTAACTTCCAGATTCTCTCATCATCTTTACTCTCATAAAAGGGGGAAAAAGAAACGTCCATCAAAGCTTCAAGGCAGTGTACTCTTGAACCTCTATATCATTCAAATTCCTCCTCAAATTAAAATTTCAACTCCATTCTAGGAAAAGAGATCCTTGACTATTCTAGATTTGATAGTCACATTCTTAGAAAGACATAATCTACACAATTGAGGAAACTGCTCAAAAAGAGAGAGGTCCCCTACCCATATCTTCCCAAAATCAAATTTTCTCACCATTTCCCTCTGCAACTATGATAAGTTTATGTATATTGAATCAATCATGAATAATCCTTGCACCCATTTGGTTTTAGTAAACATCAAAATAAATACTCTCTTCACTTGTGCTTTTCAGGAGTTTAAGAAATGTTTACAAATATCACTAATTGAAATCGACAAAAAATTATATACAAGATGCTTTACACAGCCAATGTCCTCAAAGGAATGATTTCGGCAATTATAATATTAGTTGGAAGGAACTGTAGGACTTCAGAAATAGATTCATTGAGGTAAATAAAGCACAATGCTTTGGTTTCCATATGAATGTTGGTTGCAATTGTTATTGGAAGTATGATCACAACGCATCACATACATTTTCTATTTAAAGCCACAGTGTAAAACCTACCAAGAAATTCTAGGTTCTATATGTAACATTTCAGCTGAACTAGCTCAAATTACTGTCCTAAACCTAAACCCTGCAGTGCTTTATATGATTCTTAATAAAAATAATAGGACAACAACACTACTGATGTCAAAGATGAAAATAATAACAATAATAGCAAACCTGGCGAGACAGTTGTTGGTGATACAAGGCACCTGCAGATTCTTTGGTAACGGGGGATACAATACCGACACTCAGCAACCAATCTTGCATCTCTTCTTTAGAACCCAATTCCTCATCATTTGCAGAATTGGATTGAGAACTCGAGCCAGCCAGAAGTTTTTGCCTCATTTTCTCAGCTAGCATTACCATCTCTTTAGCTTTATTCTGCAAATCCAAAAGAGTGATTAAACTTAAAGCGCCTAAACAAAAAGAATAACAGTGGAATCAATAAACAAAGTTTGGAAGAGAAAAATGCATCAATTTTTCAACAGCCCCATATAAAGAGTCTTCAAGGAAAAGTGTACCATGAGAGCATTCAAGTCCTGAAAAGCCTCCTGCAAGTTTCTATCAGTACTTTCCCACATCTCTTGTTCTTTTCTAAGTAAACCCCCAACTCCCACCATTCGCACCGACCCATCACTCGCATACAATGAAGCTGAAGCCGGGCCAGTCTCCGAAGGCGTCGTTTCCCACGCCCTCCCCCTCCAACACTGCCACATCTTGGACAAAAACAACTCCCAATCCCCTTTCCCCCTCACAACCACCGTAATCACAACCGACCGCAAACCTGTGACCCGGCCAGGGTCCGAGTCGAGGATCCGATTATCGGGAGTGGCGGAGACCTGGAATCGAAAGCGAGGGGAGTGGAACACGGACTTAAGTGATCGCTTGGACGAGAAGATGTGGGTGATGGCGGAGAGAGGGATGGCAACGGCGGTGGAGGAGCAGGAGGAGGAAAGGAAGAGGAGGCGATGGGTGGTGAGAATAAAGTGACCGGATTTTAAGGGAGGGAATGAGACGGCATCGTCTTGGTCGTGTTCGATGTCGACATTTGAGAGGAGGTTGCATTCTACTTCGTTTGGCACGAGAACAGGCCGACCGCTGCTCGTGACGGAGGCTGGCACGAAAAAGTTATTACTGGCCATTTAATTGAATTTACAAAATTAAAAACACAGAAATAGATTTGTTCGTCTCTGTGTTTGTTCGAGTGGGTGATCAGATTTTGAAGACACGGGCCTAAAAGGAGAAGGCGAACTAGTTTTTGTTACTTCACAGTTGTTATATGTCATATAAGTCTCCATAGTTTAGGTCTTCTTAAATATGGGCCTTAATTTGTACATTTGCATTAAATAGGTCCTGACATTCTGCTGAAAGACCGAAATACCCTTTTGATTATAAACCTTGGTCCTTTAAACCCTACCTCTTGTACCTCTCGTGTGTGCTATTAACTTCACTCTGGAAGAATGCAACCTCTCTTCAATGCTTTTGCTAATCAAACCCAGTCCAATTCTTCCACTTCTACGCTTCCTCAGATGGTAATTTTTTTAATAACTTGGTTTTATTGTTTATGAATTACAAGCTTTTATTTAGTTTAATATTTTTTTTGATAATTCAGCAGGCTTTTAGACCTAATATGTTACAAAATTCAGTGCCAATGCAACCTCAAACAGGTATAATGGGCCCTCAAGTTCCATTTCCTTTGAGTAATTCCAATATGCCGGCAACAGCACCGTTGATGAATCAAAATAATTTCATGAATGCTTCTAACCCTCTTCTTATCGCACAAAGTAATCATCTGGGTTTGCCTCAACTGGGCCATATGTTTCCAGTACATGGGAATTTCGGCAACATGCCGCTGAATGTAAGTCAAGGACAGATATTTGGTCCTAATTTGTCGAATCTGCCTCAACAGTTTAACCAAAACATGGGTTTCTCAAATGGGCAAATGTGTCTGCAAAGTGTGAATCAACTTTTGTCTATGCAAATGTCAAATCCCTGCTTGTTTGGGAATCCACAGTTTGGTCTTGTGAACCAAAACCAGCAAAACTTTGTTCAGCCAATAAAGGATGTGTCAGGAAATAATACCCTTAAATCTTGTTCAAGTGAGCCTCGTCAAGGTCGGAACTTGCAACCTTCAGCTTTCATGAGGTCACAGGTATCACTTTTACTCTCTTCTTACTTGTATTACAGGAACTCATTTCATGTGGAAAGATAACTTAAATTATTGTAGATAGTACAGCTGTATGGTCTTCTTCTTTTTTTCTTTTTTCTTTTTTCCTTTTCTTCACTTTTATTTTTTTAACTGAACAAGTTAAAAAGAGGATATTAGGGTAAGGATGCGATTGAAACTGAGGTTGGGCAATTATAGCTTAAAAGATATGGTAATATGTTTAGTAATAATGTGTTTCATAAACACTAGTTGTTGTAGTTTAAAAGTTATGTTGATATGATTTTTTATCTGTATAATGAAAAATCTATTATTACTTTAATAATTTTGTCAAAATTTATATTTATTTTATATTATTAACTTTTATTTCATAGTTACAGTTTTTTTTCCACAGCAACTAAAGCACCTCAATGCCAAACAGAACTTAAATTTAGTATTATTAATATTACACTTCCTAATTGTGCATACGACGCATATTTTAGGTGGTGAATTTAGTCCTGCAAAATTGTGACCCTAAGATGGTGCTGAAATTGTTGATATCTAAACTACACAACAAGAACTTTTTCTTATTGTTTCTTGAACTATTGTGCTGTTGCGAGTCCAATTTGAGACCAAAAGAATTGATATGCAAATGATGGTTTGTTTTTATGATTGAATTTGCTCATCATATATCAACTTTTAGAGTTGCTTTGGTCTATGGTGCAATATGAAGGAAGGAGGGCCTGGAAAGAGGGTTGGTTAAAGAAGATTTCTTAGCTCAAGATTTTTCTTCATATTTTCTCATTCATTGTTACCTCATTTACTATTTGCAAAGAATTATTGATGGGATGGGAAATGAATTTTATTTAGGGCAGCACCATTTCATGCACTTTTTGGCCAGCACCAAACCTGGTTTAGCAGTACAGCTGTTTTACAATGCTGACTATTTTTCATGATTCTTTAGCCAACTTTGCTGTCAAAACCTTCTTTAAAATTGTTATTGTGCATGAATTTTCTATTGATCTGCAGCTGCCGTTGGTTAATTTATGTCTTCTCTTGTTGTTGCAGAGGAACTTTGTTCAAAATGGTCAGGGTAGCATTTCAAAGAGCAATTCTAAAAAAGTTTCAGGAAAAAACTTCATCAAAAATCGAACAAAAGAGTTTTCACAGGGGTTGGTCCTGCCTTTCTAGTTTCCTGATTTCAAAATAGTTTTACGAGTGCTTTTTCAGTTGGTTGATTATAAATGTTTAATCTGTGCAGGTTTCAGAAATCTCACTTTCATCAAACGCATAATGGGAAGAGAAAATTTGGGTTTCATAATGATCAAAAACCTAAAGGTTTGTGATAATGCAAACATTCGAATTTCTAGTCAGAAGAACAAAAAAATTGGAGTTCGATGTGATCGGCATGATATAGTGTATTGGATTCCCCTATGTTAGGAAGCAATTAAAGCTTGTGGGTGGGTTTAGGATAGAAGCTATTTTGTTGGAAACTGTTGGTGAGAGCCAACTGCATAACGTAATAAGCAGCATGTCTTTAAGTACAAAGTGTACTTTTAACCTTAATACTGTGAGTTTGTGTGGCCGATCTGGTGTTAATTCTCATGTAGGTGGAATTGAGTAACTTAACTAGGCCCATTTCAGGTTGACGTGCTGCTTGAGGTTTTGGTTACTCAAATTTTGCAGTAGTATTACACGTGTTTGGATTATGTTGTGTCAAAATAAATTGGTGATTTTCCTAAAGGTTAAATCAATTAGAGATTATTTAAGAATGATTAGGGTTTTAGAGTGAGACAGAAAGAATAGTTCAGTTTAGAACTGTCATAAAATTTTGCAAAAGCCAGGAGGATTACAGATATGTAAACCTTGAGTGCATGTCATTATCTTTCTGCTCAAGATTTGATGGTTATGTTTTAGAAAGGTTTCCAATTCTTGAAAGACCAGAGTGGAATAATCTGTAAGAGAATTGATTTCAATATAGATGTGATCCAGTATGCTAAAGGATCAATCTGACTCTGAGGCTATCACTATTATTCTTCAAAATTTTGGGGATATGCTTATATTTGGGAATAATAATCCTTCATTAACTCGTCCTCATGGTAAGATGAGAAAGCAGTCTGTATAAATAATATATGTTTATCATGTGACTTATATGCTGCATAGAAAAAACAAATTATGCATGAAAGATATACGTTGCATATTAATTACGCATGCTCTGCATCCTTTTTGTGCCTTTTAGAGTCTGTGTTACTGACTGATTTGTCTTTTCAACAGGACATGGCAATGGAAAGGCAACAAAATTTGGTCTGGCTAATCAGATGAACCAACCTCAAGAAAAGAAAAGGTAATAATGTACTCCTTATTTACCAATTGAGGAGGAAAATCTTATGAAATTAGTACCATATGGAGACTCATAAGAAGTGAAGTTTGGACTGGCATGTGTAAAGTATGACATGACTTATTTTTTGGAACAAGATGGGCAATTTAATTTATAAGTACTATTTTAATATTGTTTCAGTTGAGCCTAAGTTTTTAGCTGGCAAATAAGAGCTTTACACTGAACAGTTATGAAAAAGATCATAAAGCGTGGTTTCATTTTTCAATATGCCTTTTCTTTTCAATTTACATAACTATAACATAGCTCAAAATATTTTGCCAGTTTTTCTCAAGTAGTGAAGCAGTTATGAAAATTTGATTACCTTTGAACATTCAAATGATGGTCTATCTGTAGGTTTTTCCTTTTCTTTTCTTTTTTTGTGGATTCATACCACCTTTTCATTATCCTTTAATGCCCAAGGATGCAGATGGTAGATATTGATTTCTTTCTTTGGTCTCTATATGCTGCTTCTCATGCATCTTTCTAATGTGCTCAGATGGGCTTGTTTCTCATTCTATCTTTTGCAGAAAATCTCTTGCTTTGACCTATACGGAGCAAGAGGTCAAACAGTGGTGTGAAGAGCGTAGGAAGAACTATCCAACAAAAGCCAATATAAACAAGGTTAGATTAATTGTTCTGTGTGTCCTCAATGATGCTCTTTGATATTGATTTTATGTTAATTTAGCTTCACATCTGCAGAAACTGACTGAAAAGCAATCAAACTCTGATGTTATTGATAAAGAGGCCAAAATGCGACGTGAGGTACATTTATTTGGTTCTAACCTTATTCTTTAATATGAATGATTTTTGCTTAAATTTTTCTTGAATTTTGGCAAAGCACATTTTGTCATCCTCACAGCAATAAGGTTACATGATCTAGAAATTATTGGAGTGCTTTTCCCATTATAAGATCACTTTTCTTGGCAGTTCAATAGCTTTGACTTGTGTGTTTGTGTATTTACTTTTGACCTTGTGATTAATCACTTTATAATCTTCATCGTCCAAAACCAATTCTTGGAACTATTTGCCTCTTAATATTATTCGTCTTTTATTTCTTTTTGTTATGATGTAATATTCCTGTTACTTAGTTCATATGAATCTTCATGATGTAATGATGAATGAGACACTGGAGAGCTCAACTCATCCTGATCTCATGGATTTTAGCCTGTTCATTGCAGAAGTGAGCCAATGAATTGTATGGCAACTTTTTTTATGTTGAAGATTACAATGGTGATTCCAGTTTCTTTAAGTGCCTGTTTTTGAAGTTTATACAAATTGCGGTATTTAAAATTATTTGGATTTAGAATTTTCTGTACGGAATGCATAATTGTTTTTGACAGACAGCTAAAGGTACATATCAACCATACATTATAATTCAATTAAACTTTTTTCTTGAAAGGACTAAATAAAGAATTGCTTCTCAAAATGAATTGTTCTCTTTGAATAATTTCAATAAATAATGGACATATAGCTTCTGTAATAGAAGGAATCTTTTTTATTGGTAAAGAGCACGACCTAGGTTCACCATCCGTTGGGTTATCCCTGTTTTGCATGTTGATATGGATCAACATATAAACAAGACCCTTATACTTTTTACTTATACATATAAACAAGAAATTCTGATAATATAATTTGTTTGCAGCAACTCAAGGAGATCTTGGCAAAGCAGGCTGAGCTGGGTGTTGAAGTTGCAGAAATTCCATCGTATTATCTTTTAGATTCAAAGAAACAAGTTTGTGGAAGGGTGGAGAATACAATGCCATTGAATAAGAGGGGGAGATTTCAGAACAATTATGATAAAAGAGGAAGATACAAAAGAAAAGATCAGTTTTCAAAGGAGCAAAAGTTAGCAGATAAGGATTCATCCAACACCTCTTCTTTCAACAAGAAGAAGCCAACACTTCTGCAAAAGCTTCTGAGTGCAGATGTAAAGAGAGATAAAAGCCATTTGTTACAGACTTTTCGGTTCATGGCAATTAATTCATTTTTCAAGGATTGGCCTGAGAAGCCCGTAAACTTTCCTTTGGTTATGGTCAAAGATGGTGGGGCTGCAGGTGAGGTGGTTGAAGAGAAATCCTTGCTTTTAGGTGAAGAAGATTCTGAAGGAAATGGCAGAAGGATGGTTGAGCATTTTAAACATGATGAGAATAGGGAAAGAATGCACCATAACATACAAGGTTTTGAGGATGAGAATGATGAGGAGGAGGAGGAGGAGGATAATGGAGAACAAATGAAAGTTTATATTGCAGGAAAAGGTAATACTAATGACGAACATGTGAGGCTTGAGGAAGAAGAGGGAGAAATTATTGACTAGTGCTGCTTATATTTCGTCATCTCTAAAATGTATGGTAATCTGCATTGCATTTGTCTGTTATTCTCTTGTTTATAAAAGCTTGCCGGAATATTTCTTTGACACTCCTTTGAGCAGGAAGACATGCCATCACCACTTCACCGGTTGAGAATTGAGAATGCTCAGGAGAAAAAGAGTGTCGGGAATTTTTAAGTAAATTTTACATTTATCTGGTCAAATGAGTCTTACCATTTTGAATTTTATCTTCAGTCTTGGGAGATTCAACCTCCCGAACCTCTACATCTTATACATAAAGGAAAGAGGTGACCCTAACTCAACTAGGTAGTTATTACCAAAATCATAGCAAAATTTCGGCTTATCCCCTGTGACAATCTTTAAATTACCTCGTTTACAATTGAATTATTAAGTTATTCTTCAAAATTTGTTATCTCTCTGTTATTTTTAACAGTTAAAATTTGTTATCTCTCTGTTATTTTTAACAGTTAAAATTTGTTATCTCGATTTTGCAAGTGTAGTAACATGAGAGGGACACGCAAGATGGCAAATGCAGCAGTGACCCAAACTTATCGTCATTGAATAGTCGCAGTTGGGAGACTGCGGTGCCACGTGGCGACTCTAGTGAAAACAGCGAAATGTGTCATCATTTGATATTCTTTTT
This sequence comes from Citrus glauca, assembly GCA_029633175.1. NCBI lineage: Eukaryota > Viridiplantae > Streptophyta > Magnoliopsida > Sapindales > Rutaceae > Citrus > Citrus glauca. Next base: position 12,976,591 of record JAQOOD010000004.1, on the reverse strand, counting down.
TTAATTAAATTTAAATAATTGCATTAATGATAACCATTCCTATAATTTTATGCAATCCAAATTTTGTTTTTTATCTTAATTTTTTAATAAAAAATGTTATAAGACATTTGTGAAACATATTTCTAATTCGAATATAAATAATGTCTATTCGGTATCTTGAAAATTTCTAACACATCTAAACATTTTTTTTTATTTTGACCACGAGATATTTTAAGGAGAGCTTCAATGATGAGAGGTATTTTTAAATTTATATTATAATTTAGATTAAAAATTTTCACTTGAATCGAAAGATATAAATTTTTTAATAAAAATGACTTTTTTATTATTTAAAATAAAAAATAAATTTAATTAAATTATTTAAAAAAACTCCATTACCAATAATAAAAAAAAAACGAAGATCATCATCATAATCGATGGGTATCTACACGGCTGCATATACGAACAGTCAAACTTTTGTTCGTTTAAAATTCTCTCGGTCAAAGAATCAATGAATTAAATTATTTTATTTTGACTGGTCACGCCCATCAGGTTACTCGTTACGCCCATCAAATCAACGTGGATAGACAGATATCATCATCTAGGTCCATTTATGTAAAATTCTTCAATAAACCAAATGTATCGAAGATTCGGATGAGAGATCTCATCATCTAGCAAGGACTTTCTTTTTTTTTTTTAATATCATATATCATAATCAATTAATTCTCTCTTCCTGTATCAAAACTCATTAATTTATGTGCTCAAAGAAATTTGTTGTTTTTATTACTCATAATTTTTTTTATTAATTAAAGGTAGATTTTGCTGGGGATAAAATAATAAAATAAACAAAAAAATAGAAGTAATCTATTTTTTTGACAGCTGTTAATAACTTACAGCAACTTAAAAGTATAATTCAATATTAAAAAATTAATAATATGTAAAGCAAGGGGAGGTTATAGACAACTATTTTTTAATTTATTACAATTTACATATCATTTAACTTAACAAGATATTTTTTATAATAAAAAGATTTTGTAACATGAGAAAAAAAATTAATTTACTAAAACAAACATAGAGTAATGTTCATATATATTGACGAGTAGTATGGTTTTAAATTCCATCTAGAAGCAATTACGTGACCGATAAGGCCAACTTTCCTTTATAAACATACTGCGCGCAGTCTCTATAGATGAATACAATAATTAATTAATCTTTTTTAATGTAACTACGCCTCGGCAAGATAAGCTTAATAAGAAATTAGCCTTTCCACGTTCCAATGTCACAATTTAGTATACGTATGCTTTTTTAATTTTTAATTTTTTTCTTTTACTCAAAAAATTATGACAATCTTGTTTTACCTAGCCTAGCAAATTTTGATAGGGTTCTTTATTTATTTATTTATTTATTTATTTTGGATCGGGGTTCTTGGTTGGATGTTGCTTATTAATTACGTAACATGGCCAACTTTCTTTGAAATTTTCTTGGACTCTAGCTAGACACTAGGGATGAATTGACTAAATTATTTAGTCCTAAAGTTTCAAGTTTGGCTCTTCAATGTGAAACTATTCGCAACAAAACAAAACTAGCTAGTCATTTATTGGTCATATAATAGAGTATGTATTATTTGTCTAGTGCATGCTTCAAATTCTTTTATTTGTCTAGTGCATGCTTTAAATACTAACCAACACATAAACGTTTTTAGTGGATAGTCGTATGTTAAACACAAAAAATTATCCGTTCTTTCTATTATTTCGTAATAATAATTGTCAAGATCATTATTAACGTGACATAATTTTAGAGTTACGAAATCTTTACACAATTATTAATGTGACATACTGTCAATGTTTGAATAAAAATATCACATGACATACATTTTAATAGCGAAATTAAGTTTTATTATTTAAAAAAAAGAACGCGAAATTGAGAGGTTGAGAAAACTAAATTTAGCATATAGCTCATGAAAAATGCAAATGAAATTGCAATTCTAGGAGCCGTGTGGATGTCAAACTAGCAACGAAATCACACGCAATCAATAATGTAACGATCATTGTCGTCAATTTTATATCACATATGTTTCATTGTATACTACATTAAAAAAATAATAATATTAGGGATCCTAACATTTGGATCAAAATTTACATCTCAACTATATGTGCTACTCATTAATTAGAGGATGAGTTTTAGAGAGATTGCCAATTTTCTCCTACTAAAATCAATATATACCATTTAATCCCCTACTGTTTTCTTCATAATATCTAAAAAAAACACCTCTTGCACCAAAAAAAGTTAAAGGAAAATAGGATAAATTAGTCATTTTCTTGATAATTTATTTTGAAAATATGAATTATATATTCATCATAAGAAAAATATTTAAAAAATAGTAAAAGTACAAGAAAATTATCTTCTTATTATTATTTTTATTCACATTAAAACAAATATTTCTTATTATTCATACTTAAATCTTTTTATTTTAATATCTATTTATATGATTTATTTAATTTATAATAAATATGAATAAAAATATCTGTAAAATTATACTGTCAGGGAATTATTAACGATTATGAAACAATAAAAGACAAGTGATATATACTGATTTCAGTAAGGAAATCTGACAATCTCCCTAAACTTTATAATTAGCAAAATTATGGTTATATCACCAATAGATGGATGTCGCATCAATTGGATATAGATTAGAACTAAATGTTGGGATAATTTTGGTAAATTAATAATGATGATTTCTTTTTAACAATGATATTACAATCAAAAGTTTATGTATATTTACAATCTAGAATCTATTAGAACTAAGTTAATTTAATTATGGCACAATTTAATTTTTTGTGCATATCTTCGCACTAATTTGCGAGCGGTTATATATCCTTTCTAAATATTGTTCTATCATCTGACTTATCATTTAACATATACGTGATAAATCTGTCATATGAAACATATGAAGATTTGTTCGTACTAGTCTTATATATTACAAGTCGGTATATTATAAATTTATAACCAATCTTACGTAGGTATGCTATCAACCTGTCATAATCTTTATAACATTAAAAACTTCATTTCTATGTATTTTATATATCATAAGATTCCACAAAAATATTATAAGTTATAAAATATGATTGTTTAGACCTCTTCTTCAAGGTAAAAAAATAATTGTACTCTAAATTTTAATCTAGCTAAGAAAATATGTAATCTAAATTGATGGTAATATATATCGGCAAAGGATCGATGGCCCCTTAAAATTGTACTATTTTTTACACTCTATCTGAGCTTTTAGATTATGTATAAATGAACGGTTAATATTAGATTAACTAAGTGACAAGTAACATTTATTTTTATTTATCATTTTTCTCTCCTATATGCCTTTTTCTCTCTTATTATTTTTAATCCATCTTTCATCTCTCACATTTCTTTCTATTCTCCAATTTTTTTTTCCTCTCTCGTTTTAGCCCTTAAAAAACTTTTCTTTGCAATATCTCAAACAATAAAAACAAAAGTTCAATTTGATGAAGCTTCAACATTTCCAAATTAGCCGTAATAACAATTGAAAAAAGAAGAAGCAGAAGCAAGAAAAGTTTATCATCCATTACCATGACCATAGACAAGGGGAAGAACGGGTTTGAATGCTTTTCAAAGAGGGAACAATCAATTTTCATATTTCCTTAAATTTTTTATGCGAAATAAATTGTGATTTTGTTCGATGATTTCCGTTTGGTAAAAAATTGTCTAATAGAAGTTGATGCAAGTTCAATGTAACTATGGTATGGTTAAGGGAAATCAGGAAATGGAAAAAAAGAGTCCATTGGTAAATTTGACTCTCGTTCATAATTTTAATATGATACAACTCAAATAATAACCTTCATTTAATGGAAATCTATTCTACTCATAAAGCGGGGAGCTAAATAAAATCCTATGAAAAGGGAAGTCGAGTCCCAATAATTTTTTTTTAGTTATAAATATTAGTAGAGTTTTAATTGTAATATATCAGTATTTTAAACAAAAAAAATAAAAAAAGAGAGAGAGTCACGAGGAAAAAAGAAAAGAAATGGGTAAATGTGGCTGTGAAGATCATTGGAGAGAGAATGATTAAAAAACAATATATTTAATACATCTCATTAAATTTTCACCATTCATCTATTTATAATATAGTTAACAAACAATAAAAGTAAGTGTAATATTTTGGGATAAGTGATCATTCTCTAGTATATATTTGTATAATATTATCAAGAGTAGTTTTTTTATCAGGGATTTCTCACTTTAATAAAGTCAGAGATTAGTAAAAAATAAAAAATAATAATAATAAACTACATGATAGTGTATTTGAGTTTGTACTTATTTTATCTTTTAACTAATTCATGACTTTATTAAAATCAGAAATCCCTAATTAAAAAAACTAACCATATTATCAATGTCATATATCAAATAATTATCAAGAACAAATTATTTATTTTTTTAGAACTTACACTATCGACAATTTATCAATTTAAAATTTGAATGAGTGCGTCTAATTCCAAATATCTTAAACACGTCAACTTCGCCAACTCTTTTGGGCAGATAGGTGAAATAACATATTTCGAGGACGTTTTGGGGATGTAAACCTAACTAAAACCTGGAAGGGAACCATCAATGAAAACTTAATTAAGATAGTAAAAAATAAATAAATAAAAATGTAGGTTAAAGTCATTCACAATCGCAATCAAAGCATCTGCAAAAAAGGAAGCTATTAAAACTGAAGCAGGGACGTGCCGGCTTGTAGTAGTTTGAAGTAGTTGAAATCATAACTAAAATAAAATTAAACAAAGTGCCAAAATTAGAAACTAATAAAGAAAGAAACATCAAAGAAGGTATTCAATTATCTTTTAGAGGGAAAAGGAGATTTTTTTAAAGCACTAATATCACCTGGGCCCTATAAATTTTTGAAATCACAAATATATACTATTTATCTTCTTTAATTCAATGCTTATGTTATTTTGGAGTATAAGATCAATCCCACAATTTCACTCTCATGCATCTCATATGTGGTTGAAGTCTTCCCTTATAATTTTGTATTATATTTGGAAGGTTAGAAAAAAATTAAAGTTTGAAAATATTCAACCTTTAGTTACACATATCAAATATCAGTATTTGAGCTAAATCTCTCATTTGAATAAATTATGTCTGAGATTTATAAGCCTTTCTGACTCTTTTCTTATTTATAACTTATTTAATTTGAGCAATTTTCTTTACACTTCTCTAAAAGATCTTTACAATTTTATGATTTCTTTTGATCTTTTTCTTCTATTAAAGCAATTGATGAACTCTCTAAGGCAATACGAGTCTTGCTTCTTGTAGTGTTATTTACAGAAGATAAAATAGAATATTTTTTGGGTGCTTTACTATGTCAATTGAGAATCAAAACTTCTTTTTATGTAGAACTTTATGTCATTACTTATACTATTAAAATTTGTATTGTGGTTAGAATACGACTCAATTGCTGCTTACTCTTACTTGAAAAGTAACATTTTTTTTTCTCATTGACAACTTTGCACTAAATGGCTCAATTGCTTAACCATAATAAAATTTATGTGATTTCATTATTTCTATATCTATAGAGAAAGTAACGGCGTTTTAGCCACTGTTAGTTTGAGTTTTTTGAATTTGACATGGTGGTATTTTCTCTACTTGATTATTCTTGGGTAAAGATCAAATACCAATTTGCTTTATCTTGTTATAGTTTGGTATTTCAAAGACTATAGGATTGTATTTGGCAATGTTATTCTAAATGAACTCTATACCTTATTTTTCATTTAATGTATTATACCTCTTTCGAGTTTTTATTTTTTTTAAATCCCATGTTCTAATAAAAAAAATTACACACTCTAAGGTAATATATTGCCTCTAATGCATTGGAGTTCACGTTTATATGTCTTTTAGTTTGGTTATTATTTCATTAAAATAAAGGATCCCCCATTAGAAACAAGCTCATAATAGTCAAAGTTTCTATAACTTGACTAGCATTACACACCAGCAAAGATCCAGGAAGACATTCCACAGTTGCTTGTAAGCTAGACTTGCCTATTTAATTAAGATTAAATTTTAAGATGAATCAAGTTGAAACTCTCAAGATGCTCGTTATGTCTTAGTCATTAATTTTATTGATAATTAGATTAAATTTTAAGATGAATCTTAATTAAAATGCACCTAAAAAATTTTGAATTAGATATAAGGAAATTTGTACGAGTGATCTGGAAATAATTTTTTTTCCCCTTAGACGTTATCTCTCAACATGATTGATTTGTTTAGATTTTGGTCTATAATGACCTTTTGTAGACTATTATTATCATGTGCAATGGGAGTTACCATGAGTCCTACCCATATATGCACCCAGCTTTAGTACTATATAAAAATCCATACGTGTACATATACTCAAACCTTCTGTATTGAAATTCCATTATCATTTGTATTGTTGGGGAATATTGGACTGATGTGAAGGTTTCAAAGAAACTAGATTCATGCGAGTGATTTTAACAAAAATAGGAAACCGATTGTTATTACCCAAAAGAAAAATGAAAATGAAAATGAAATGAAGACCCTTTCTCTCCATGTTTCATTCAACTGGTCAAAATCAGACACCCATGAAAATTATTGTATGAGATATCATATAATAAATATTATTTAAACAATAACAACTACCAAAACATAAGCAAAGCGGAAATGGAAAGCAGACAAGTCCAAGTGCTTCTAGAAACAGAACATTTTGTTTGATTTTTGACATCAAAGATCAAACTACTAATTCTTCTGTGTATACTTTTTCTTTATGTTTGATTTTAAAAAAAATTCTGAAATCACACAACATGTGTTTTGTTTTTGTTATTGTCGCCATCCCATTACGACTCTTCCTCATTTCTTGTAAACAACGAGTATCCTGTATGCCTTTGCCTTTGACTTTTCGCCATGTTAATTTCTCCTCCATTTACATATTCATTCGCAAAATTCAACCACTATAAAAGAACCTGACAACAACTATCAGAATATTGACGTATTTCTTTTCTTTTGTAACCTGCTTTACACGCAAGTAAGTTCTCGCAACCCCTTTGTTTTTGTTACTTTTTTGTAATCTTGCTAAAGATTTGTTACTTGGGTTAGCTTTGTTCAGTTGCTTGAGTTCTGGGATTTGTTTGTATTTTGCAAATCTGCATCTGGGTATCTCATGATTTCGTAGATTGTTGACTTTTGAGTTGTTATTAATGAGGTCCTTGATCTCTAGATCATGACCTCTCTGTAAGTGGCTGATTCTCAAGAGCTTGTTGAGTCTTTGTTTTGTTTTGATTTTCTAGTGCAATCTTCTCTTTTTGAGGTGGAGGGGTTGGGGGTGCGAATCTTGATAGGTATCTTGGGATGGATTTAAATAATTCGACTGAGAGCACTGTTCCACATTTTGAGATAAATACCAGTTCATCATCCCGGCGAAGCATTTCTTCTAGTCAATCCAGGGCTTCCCGTGGGAATTCGATAAGGGAAGTGACTTTGGGTGATTTAGGATCAAAGCCTGTTAGGTATGGATCTCGAGGTGGTGATTCTGAGGGTCTTAGTATGTCGCAGAAGGAGATCAATGAAGAGGATGCTAGGTTTGTGTATATAAATGATCCTGTGAAGTCGAATGAAAAGTTTGAATATGCTGGGAATTCAATTAGGACTGGAAAATATTCAATCCTTACATTCATTCCCAGAAATTTATTTGAACAGTTTCACAGAGTTGCATACATATATTTCCTTGTGATTGCTGTGCTTAATCAGCTTCCCCAGCTTGCAGTTTTTGGACGGGGAGTTTCTATTTTGCCATTAGCCTTTGTCCTGTCGGTTACAGCAATCAAGGATGCTTATGAGGATTATAGAAGGCACAGGTCAGATAGAATTGAGAACAATAGACTGGCAAATGTTCTGGTGAATAATCAGTTTCAAGAAAAGAAATGGAAGGATATTCGGGTTGGGGAAATTATTAAAATCAAGACAAATGAAACTATTCCTTGTGATATGGTGCTGCTCTCTACTAGTGATCCCACTGGGGTTGCATACCTGCAGACAATTAATTTGGACGGGGAGTCGAATTTGAAGACTCGGTACGCAAAGCAAGAGACTCTTTTGAAGGTTCCTGAAAAGGAGACTATCTGTGGGTTGATTAAATGTGAGAAGCCCAACAGGAACATATATGGATTTCATGCTAATATGGAAGTTGAAGGGAAACGGCTGTCCCTTGGACCTTCAAATATTCTTTTACGAGGCTGTGAGCTGAAAAATACCTCTTGGGCTCTTGGCATAGCTGTTTATGCTGGCCAGGAGACAAAAGTTATGCTTAACAGCTCAGGAGCTCCATCCAAGAGGAGCTGGCTTGAGATGCATATGAACTCAGAGATCATCAAGCTCTCTTTTTTCCTTGTTGCTTTGTGTACAGTTGTCTCCATCTGTGCTGCTGTTTGGTTGAAACGTCACAATGATGAATTGGACTACATGCCTTACTATAGGAGAAAGGACTTCTCTGAGGAGGGTGAACCAGATAACTATAAGTATTATGGATGGGGATTGGAGATTCTTTTCACCTTCCTCATGTCAGTTATAGTGTTTCAGGTCATGATCCCCATTTCTTTGTACATATCTATGGAACTTGTCCGGCTTGGCCAGGCATACTTCATGATCCAAGATTCCCACATGTATGATGAGGCCTCAAGTTCAAGATTTCAGTGCAGAGCTTTAAATATAAATGAAGATTTAGGACAAATAAAGTATGTATTTTCGGACAAAACTGGTACCCTTACTGAGAATAAGATGGAATTTCGATGTGCAAGCATTTGGGGGATAGATTACAGTGGTGGCAATGCACGTTCTCACAGTGAGGAAGTTGGTTACTCTGTACAAGGTAATGCAACTTAAGTTTTGGCAGTATATCTATAGTCATAACTTCTGATTTATTTATTTATTGTTATTCTTTACAAAATCTGACTATTTTCTTTCTTCTTTATGTTCTTTGATATTCAGTGGATGAAAAAGTTTTGAGACCGAAGCTGACAGTGAATGTCGATCCTCATCTTTTACAATTATCAAGAAGTGGAAAGAACACTGAAGAAGGCAAACATGTCTATGACTTCTTCCTTGCACTGGCAGCTTGTAATACTATTGTGCCTCTTGTTGTCGACACATCTGATCCGAATGTTAAATTAGTAGATTACCAAGGGGAGTCTCCAGATGAGCAAGCGTTAGTTTATGCTGCTGCTGCATATGGCTTTATGCTAATAGAAAGAACTTCGGGCCATATCGTTGTTGATATTCAGGGTCAAAGGCAAAGGTAATTTCTGATGCTATACCTTAATTTATTGCTACCCTTATGTAATCACCATTATTATCACTGAACCTACTTTCACAATGACCACTACATCTAATCTCTAATTTTGCATAGCATTAACGTAATTTGTCTAAGTACCTCAGATGATGGTAGCAAGAATCATTATTGTAGCTTCAAGGTTAGCATTTAAGGGGGGGTTTTTTTTGGGGGGGGGGGGGGGGGGGGGGAGGGGAGTCTCATTTCAAACAGACAAAATAATCTATGTATAATTGTGTAATTGTATAAATTTCATCTTTGTGGGAGCCTGATAGCTGAGTACAAAATCTTTCCCTATCATGTGAAAATGTATTATAAGCCCTTTTGTTTTTTGGGAGGGGTTTTGGGTTGGGTGGGAAAACGTTGGAGTTCCAGGTGGGATCATTCCAGGATCTGCTTTTTCTATTTGTCCTTTGTTGGACTGATAGATAGAGATCCTTTTTTGGTGGTGGACTCTACAAGCTAACTGCAGGGTAGTAGTGTTTCTAATTTTGTACTACATTATAGTTTATTACTCTTTCCAGTTTTTGTTTTCTAAAATTTATTCAAGTTATAGGTCTTATTGTATTTTGCTTCATTTCCTCTTATGGGCAGAGCAGGTTCAATGTCTTGGGTTTACATGAGTTCGACAGTGACCGGAAGAGGATGTCTGTTATTTTGGGGCTCCCTGACAAGACTGTGACGCTCTTTGTAAAAGGTGCTGACACATCTATGTTTAGTGTGATAGCTAAAGCTTTGAATATGAATGTAATAAGGGGAACTGAAAGCCATCTCCATGCTTACTCCTCTGTGGGTTTGAGAACACTCGTTGTTGGTATGCGAGAACTGAGTGCTTCAGAATTTGAGCAGTGGCAGTCTTCCTTTGAGGCTGCTAGCAATGCTTTGTTTGGTAGGGCTGCTTTACTTCGCAAGGTTGCTAGCAGTGTGGAAAACAATCTCTGCATATTGGGTGCCTCAGGTATTGAAGATAAACTACAACAAGGGGTGCCAGAAGCTATTGAGTCACTTCGAGCAGCTGGTATTAAAGTATGGGTTTTGACTGGTGACAAGCAAGAAACTGCCATATCTATTGGCTACTCGTCAAAACTCCTAACAAGCAAGATGACACAAGTTATAATTAATAGCAACTCAAAGGAATCGTGTAGAAAGAGTTTAGAGGATGCCATTGCCATGTCTAAGAAGCTAAAGACCGTGCCTGGTGTCTCACACAACTCTGAAAGAAGTTCTGGAGCTGGTGTTGCACAACTGGCCTTGATTATTGATGGTACCAGCCTTGTTTATATTCTAGACAGTGAACTTGATGAACAGGTATGGAACGACCATCCTTTCCATTTGTTTGTGTCTCCATGATATCTCATATCCTGATCCAGATTTTATCATCTTGAACTGCAGCTTTTCCAATTAGCTGGAAACTGTTCTGTTGTACTGTGTTGCCGAGTAGCACCGTTGCAAAAAGCTGGAATTGTTGCCCTTGTAAAGACCAGGACATCAGACATGACCCTTGCAATTGGGGATGGTAATCAAAATTCCCTTCATTTTCTTAAAACCATCAGCTCTCTATACAATATTACAAATTTTCAGCTCACCAATTGGTGTTTCGGCTGATATCAGAATTTGCAATATTTAACAGGTGCAAATGATGTTTCAATGATTCAAATGGCTGATGTTGGAGTTGGCATAAGCGGCCAAGAGGGTCGGCAAGCTGTAATGTCATCGGATTTTGCAATGGGGCAGTTTAGATTCTTAGTTACACTTTTGTTGGTCCACGGGCATTGGAATTATCAGCGGATGGGCTACATGATATTGTACAACTTTTACAGGAATGCAGTGCTTGTTTTTGTTCTATTTTGGTGAGTAATTTTATGACAACTTTATGATCTTGCTACTTTCTCTATCCGCAAATCTAAATATCAAGAAATTCTGAAAATTCATCATAAATCTTCATCTTCGCCTGAATTTCTTGTGTTAATAATAAGAAATAATTTAATTATTTCAGTTGTCTACTGCTCAGTATTACATAATAGGCTTTTTCTTTCCTTTATAGGTCCATAGGTTTCTTGTACCCCTTCTCCTTGTCTGCTATATTACTAGAATGAATGTTACAATTAATTATGAGGCTTTGTGAATGATGTCATTTATAGTAAGTAGTTCATGGCTGCTAATATCCTCATCTGGTGTGTAGGTATGTGCTATTTACTGCTTTCACTTTGACAACTGCAATTAATGAGTGGAGCAGTGTGTTATATTCTGTGATCTACACTTCTTTGCCTACAATTGTTGTTGCTATACTTGACAAGGATCTTAGTAGAAGGACTCTTCTACAGAATCCCCAGCTCTATGGGGCTGGGCACAGACAAGAGTGCTACAACACAAAATTGTTTTGGCTAACAATGGCTGATACATTGTGGCAAAGTGTGGTGATCTTTTTTATTCCTTTTGGAGCATACTGGGACAGCACCATTGATGTATCAAGTATTGGGGATTTGTGGACACTTGCTGTTGTTATTTTGGTTAATATACACTTGGCTATGGATGTCATCCGGTGGACTTGGATTACTCATGCAGTCATTTGGGGATCTATAATTGCAACGTTGATTTGTGTCATGATAATAGATGCCGTACCTTCATTACCCGGTTATTGGTATGCCCTCTTTCTTGCTATTTGGAATAGACTGTTAGGTGTTTCCTTTCAACATATGCATAATTGCGTGTACCATTTGTAATATTTGAAAAACCTCTACCACTGTTTACTTAGTTTCACTCATTACATGCATTTTACTGTATACTTAATAGCCTTCACTTACGCATGCTGTGAATTTTGTTCAATTTTTTTTCACATCACCCTTGTATATAACAACTGAAGTTTCGACTCCTGCATAATTTGACAGGGCATTCTTCGAGGTTGCAAAGACAAGATTGTTTTGGTTTTGCTTGATGATTATTCTCGTAGCAGCACTTATTCCTCGTTTTCTTGTAAAATTTCTCTATCAATACTATTATCCATGCGATGTTCAGATTGCAAGAGAAGCCGAGAAGGCAGGGAATCTTAGGGAGCGTGGAGCCGGAGAAATAGAAATGAATCCAGTATTAGATCCTCCCCAAAGATAAAATTTGATTCCCCCCCCCCCCCCTTTTCCCCCCTTCCTTTTTTTTGTAACATATCATATTCTTTTGGCTTCTTCAGGGAACCACTCTACAGTAGCCGCTTTTCATTATTTGCTATCCGAAGGATAGAGTTCGAGTTTGTATACCTAGGCTTGTATTTTTGGCAATGTTGTATAACAAAATTTGTTGTATCACAAAATTATTCAATGTATATTAGCATTGTCTACAACCAACCTCGTAGATGAAGTTGAGATGACATGCAGACTGATAGCACTACAGATTTCTTCTTCTGAACGTCTATTGCAGCTAATGGACATTTGAAATTGCTTCCGTTAAGCTCCGAAAAGCTGCCTTAATTTCCGTTTATTTTGTCATTGGAAGTATATTTGCAACACTTGACCGGAGCATTAGAAGAAGCTCATACAGATGCTTAAATGCCTAAAATATTTAAGTAGGACTACATATGTTGCTCTTCACATTCTCTGATGCATAGATCCGAGTTCATAGTTACAGTGCCTCCTGATTGTTCTCTTTCAGACCCTGAATCTGGGTGGCAAACTGCAAATTCCACAAAGTGTCTTCAACAGAAGGTCTGTCCTTTGGCTTATTGGACAGACATCGCAGACACAGCTCCATCATTCTCTTCAATGATTCATCCGAGCATTCATTCATAACTGCAGGATCCACGATACTCTTTCGAGCTTCATCAGTCCCTATGTTTACTTGCAGCTGCATAAGATACAAGCACTAGCTTTAGTTATGGAACACAAATTGTGTTTAATGCACCCGCAGCAAAGAATTTGCTTACAAGAAGTAAAATTAAAATTTAGTTTCAAAGAACTGATAGGAGAAATAAATTATAGAATCACAAGCACTCACAAGATCTTTTACAAGAACAACAACATTTTCGGACGTGATAGGCCTTCCCACAATGATTTCAATTAAGATTATTCCTATGTCATACACATCACTTTTGTCATCCTGTTCTGTCCTGCAGACACATAGACACAAAGTAACAAAGTAAATTCTAGGCACTGTGGTAAACACCATCGTATATGCAAGTTGGTAAAAATGTATTATGCACCTTGCCAAGACACTTGTTTTTTTGGCAGGAGAAGAAACTTCAGCACTGCCCTGAAATTTTAAGCAGCATATGATCAACTCAAAAGTACTGATATGAATGGCAGCACGTGTGGTGAACGAGACACAAACATATTAATATCTTATCCATACCTTGCCTCTAGCTTCAGCTAAAAGAGGAAGGTTATAGCTGTTGATCTTTACATGAAAATTCTCATCTAATAAAACATCTGTTATCTTGAGATTATTTGAAAAGACTCCCGGCACAATCCCTGTATGCAGGAACTGGACACCCTTTACAATTGCTATTGCAGCTGCTATTCGTTGGACCCAAGTAAGCTTGTAGCCTGCCAAACAAAGTTTAGATAAAGATGTAAAATGTGTTATTGTCAGGGTCATCGACAACAGATAAGGGTAAGGAAAATCGATATAAAAAATTACCAGGTCCAGATATGAAGCTTCTTAGTGTCTCATTTGGATCATACTCAAATATAAGATATATAATGCTTATGCTTAGATCATCCAAACTGAAGTCCAAGCAGTGACCAAGAGCACTAACTAAATTGCTATGTCTGAGTTTTGAAATCAGTTCAATGTGGTAGGTGTACATATGTGGACTGCTCTTTTTGCTCATTTTCAAGCTTCTAATAGCAACCAGAGTGCCATCAGTGAGCTTTCCTTTGTAAATCTGATGTTAAAGGTGCATATAACATTCAGAATAAATAAGTTAATCTTATAGCAACATCATCAAAATGTAAAAACACTTGATCTTTCAATCCAATACTTCGGATGAAATTTGAAATACACACCTGACCATGTGAAGCATCACACATGAAACTTGAAGAATCAAAGCAATCAGTGGCCTCCTTAAGCTCATCAAGAGTAAAGGTTCGATAAGCAGGGAGGCTAGCTCCCATCTTCATTGTTTCCAATGTATATCCTGCAAATATATACAAGTATTAGAAACCATATATGTCAAATACATATAATGAAACATGCATAAAAGAAACAGAAGGAATTAATGGATTGGAGATGTAATTACTGGCATCTGAAAGCAGCTTCACTGTGTTAATTGTTGACACATTCTCCAGTATAAACCTTGTTGAAGTTGTTTCTACTTTATTATTATTCTTATTGTACACCTTTTTCACAACCAAAAGAACAGCCCCAACAACTGCAATGCCACCAACAGTCCCTCCCACCACACTTGATGCATAAGAGCTTTTGTTCTTCTGTTTATGCGGCAAAACTTTGACAGCCAGAGCTTCATTTTGGCAGAAATTAGAAGGATTCTGCTCTTGTTCTTCATTTGATAAACAGTTTTTGGAATACAAGACGAGCCTGGTCTTTGCTTCCACTTGTAGACAAGAAGGTAAATATCCTGTTAAAAGATTTGAAGATAAATCCACAAAGGCAAGTTGCGGATTGCATGACATGTTTTGCAGGAGTAATCCTGTTAATTTGTTTCCATGGATATCAAGATAAGTAATGGAAGGTAACGATAACAATGATGGTATAAATGGCCCCACAAATTGATTTAGAGAAATGTCTAGCTTTTGAAGCTGATTGTAGGAGCGTAATTCATCAGGATTAATACCAAACTGAAACCTGTTGTTTCTGAGAACAAGAGTGACCATTTTCTTATGCAATCTGGGAAAACGAGGACCAAAATAATTGTCTTGCACATCAAACACTTGAAGATTTTTCAAGTTGCGAAGATCAGGTATTTCCCCAGACAAGTGATTAGCTGAAAGTGACACAGCTCTCAGACTTTGTAAACCTGTTAGAGAAACTGGCAAGAATCCACTTAGAGAATTGTTCTTCAAGCTCAACACAGACAAAACTTGGAGTAAACTTAGTTCACTGGGGACTGCCCCAGTAAACTTGTTATCATCAAGAATGAGTGTTTGTAAGTTTCTCAAAGAAGAAATTTGAACTGGGATGGAACCACTCAAATAGTTTGAACTAAGATTCAATATTTCCAGGGAAGATGAATGAGCAATGCTGCCAGGAAGTGGACCCCATAAGCCTAAAGAAACCAAAGATAAGACTTTCAAGCTGGAAAGACTTCCAAGGGTTGAAAAGAAAGTGTCAGTTGAGAAATTATGAGCAAGTCCACCATTGATATTGTTGTTGTTGTCACCTGCAATGTGAAGCTGAGTCAAATTATCTTCATAACAAACTATAGAGTTAGTGAAGGAGTTGGTTCAATATTGCAGAAATCAGTGACAGTGGTGGTGTTAAAGCTGCTTGAAACTGAAGGATAGTTGAGCAGCTGCTGGATTCTTACAAGGGTCTGATACTGAAAGAGTTGAAGCTGGTTTGAATGGGGAGCAGAAACAATAATGCTGAGAATTATAAACACAAGAAGATGAAGCTTATCAACTGGTTTTGCCATGGAGACAATACTGAGAATAATGAATGTGCATTCATACGCATACAGTTTTTAAGAGATTTGTGCGTCAAAGATAGTATCTGCAGACACAACTTTCAATACAAATCAAGTCATGTTTTTGCTCTCAGCCTAGTGTGTGTAATCGTGTTCTTGCTCATTGGAAACATAAATTGCTTTGTTCCAGATTCCATTCCGTGCCACTTAGTAGACACCTACAATTGTCAATTGACAATTACTAAATACACGTAAATCTTGATTATCTGGAATTAATTCATTAAATTAGCCCCGCAATTTAGTATTAAGTGCACAGATTCATCTATAAAATTATTTTTTTAAACAAAATAGTTATAATAATACTTAAATACAAAATTTATATCTCAATTAAAAATATATATATCATAAATATGACTAAGATTGCCACACGATCTTAGGTGAATAAGAACAGATTAATCTCAATTATATACCATCGTCCAAATCTTCCTTAGATTTGGTGGTGGAGTGCTTCATGCTTTATGTTATCTATGGGGGTAATTTAGCGTCTACCCTATATATTTTAACAATTTGCCCTGAGCACCCAATGTTTTGATCATGTGAACCACTCCCCTACTTCGTCAATTTGACATTTAAATATAGTGGTATCATCAAGTTACAGTTAATTTTGACTAAGGGTGTGTTTGAAATTGAGGTTAAGCAATTGTAATTTAAAAGTTATAGTATTAAAATATTTAGTAAACATTAGCTACTGTAACTTGAAAGTTATATTGATATGATTTTTCACTTGTATAATAGAAAATTTATTATATCTTTAATAACTTTGTCAAAATTATTATTTAAAATTTATATTTACTATATATTATTAATTTATATTTCATAGTTATAACTTTTTTTTCATGATAGTTGTTTTTTAAAAGTTATAGCACCTTAATTCCAAACAAGATCTAAATGCCTACAACGCCATAGATAAATTAATGGTAAATTACAGTACATATCACAAAGTAATTCCAATCCACTAATATTCAACTTCCTTTCGGAACATGCATTGATCGTCTGAACTCAGCTAATCTGATTCATATGACCAATTAATAGAATGAATCACCAATTAATAAAAACCTTATTTCAAATATACGCACACGCAACATACATATACATACGTTATTATTGATCAAAATTTGAAATTGAAAGTTCGAATTAAAAAATTAAAAGCTTTAAAAAGCTCAAATTAAGAAGTGATTCTAAATGCTAATTTAATTTTATATCTAACTTTATAGGTATGATATAATGTATAACAATTTTCTTTTAAAATGGTTTAGAATTTCTTCAAAAACCCATCTTTTAATATTGTAGATTTTTTAAACAATTTTTATTAATTACGAAATATTAAAAAACTTGCTTTATAAAAAAAATCATATGATATGAGATATGTAAATCCACCTTTTTGTTATTATACTGTGTATTTTACACAATGAAATTTAAGAGGTGTGGTATACATATAATAAGTTATGTGATTGTTTCTATAATTCACTTTTTAAAGTCATTAGTATAAAACACACATTACTTTTATTAAAGAGTGGATAAAAACATATCGTTATACTCCTCTTGAATATCCACCATTTAATGATAATTGTACTTTATCTTTGCTCAAGAAAAACATAATGAAAAAAAAAAGCCTCACTGTTTCGACATTCCTATACCTTATCAAGGCCTTATACCTTATAAGAGATATTATTTCATCAAGATATCTACGGTCCTTTTTTAAAGACCAAATGCTCTTTTAGAGTCTCATTTGTAGCAGGACCCTAACAAATAACCTTTTTCTTTCTAGGAACCTTTGAACTAAATAGTGTATCACACTTCAAGCACGTTATAGGCAATTCCGCAACTACTCATAAATTATTCCTAAAGAACAATGACCTAGCTAGGAGCATAAGCAGCTTACTTGCTTATATTTACTACATTTATAGGTGCATTTGTCATCTATTGCAAATGAATTACCTTTTGAACTTTATATTTAGAGAGGCCTGAGAATATAAATGAGACATACTTGACACTTTCTCAAAAAGATCATACCTTACCCCAATATGCATTTTTCTCTCTTCTAATGGAGGAAAACTTGTCTCATTAATGTGATAGTTTAAATAAAATGTAGTCAAAACACATAGCCTTTTAGAGGATTAAAATACATAATAATTATCGGTGAGGTAAAACTAACAGATGGGGAAATTTACAAAACTGAACACAAAATTTATGCATTTTTCAACTTTAACCCCCTCAAAATTTTTCCATCACCATTAGCTAAATCACCAAATTGTAGATGAAATTACCCTCATCATTCTCACATTTCTCTCAAGCCAAATTCCTCCCCCTCTCACCAAAATCTCATCACTGGAATCTCGTATACATCGTTGGCAGCGTAGATTGACAGCAGAGGAAGTTGTCGGCGGTTGAAACAAGCTAAATCACTTTGAAAATCTTCGGAGATCTCCAAAATCAAAGACAAAAATTGGAAACCCTAGGTAAGTTATTGAAAACCCGACATTGTTGTTATTGTTATTGTGTTGGTTGCATTGGTGATGGATTGAGTATTTGGGCTGTTATTGGTGTTTAATGGTGATGGTGGATGAGATGCATGTGAGAAAGGGAAGGGAAGGGAAAAGGACATGAAAGGGAAGGCCGTGGTGCATCCCACGCACGCAACATGCGCATCTCGCGAGACTTTATAAATATACATTTTCCAATACTCAACACCTAGTAACGAGACTTTGCTATGGCGAAGATGTCGTCCTAACGAAGCATAAGACAATGCATAGGTTACTTAAGAAGTATTTTGGAGGCAGGAATCGCGATATAAATCTTGGCCAGTTCGAGCAAATGTTTATGAACTTAGACTTCAAGACTATGGATAACACCGATGCGCTAAAAATCGTTATGTTTTACTTTGTTGATAGAATACTAAACAGAAGAAAAGATCATAGTCAAATCAATTTCAATTTGCTTAATGAGGTAGATGACATAAATCACTTTCGAAGTTGTCCGTGGGGTCATTTGTCATGGGAAACAATATATGAAAGCCTTCATAATGCATTAAACGACAAAGCCAATAAATTTAAGAAGGCAAGCGCAAAAAATCCTTTGCATAGAATTGAGAAATATAATTTTTATGGCTTTATGTCTGCAATGCATGTGAGTGAAGAATTTATTTGTTTTTATAACTTAGTTTTGTTATAATAATTATTTAATGACACATTTTTTGACTTCATATTTTTCCTTATTGAAGACATGAATTTTTGAAGCGATTGGAGGACTACCATTACAGTGGGTGGTGAAAATTAAGAGAAAGGGTTCTCAGATCGTGTAATGGAAGCCCGTGGCTTTTTCGAATATAAACTTCGGCGAATTCTATTCATACCTCAACGAGCATCTTATAAGTCATTTATATGTATGTTTGTATATAACTGTTAACTACTAGATGATTATACTAATTGAAAATTTAGTATTCTTTATGACATGATGACACCAGTTTACAAACCCTCAAATCAAATGCAAAAGAGAGAGCCACAAATTATTAGAATAGTGTCGAGGATTACGTGCCATATTTGTCAAGTTGGGTCTGTAATGTGAGTATCCTTTACAGTATCATTTAAAATATAAACAAAATTGAATTTTTTTTTTGGTATTTACTGTTTTTCTGTTTTACTTGGTGCAACACTAGCCTTCAATTAATACGCCATCCATTACAGGGACAAAAGAGGTGAATTATGACACCACGAGCCAAATAGGACTGCAGCAGAATCCTATTTAAGATGACTATGCTACCGACGACCATTACAAATCCGTACATGATTCAGATGACAAAAATAAGTTGGAGGTTACTTCCGTCATCCTGATAACTTTGTTTCATCACATATACCTAATTTCGCCACTTTCCCATTACTTTCTTATTTTGTGATAATAGGCAAGGACTAAGTTCCGCAATGATTATTTCACTCAACGACTGAATAGAATAGAGTCTTCCATTCACGAATTGAGGTCGAAACTTCAGGCTGGACACAGTTCCATTAACAAACTAAGGTTAGAACTTCAGGCAGAACGCAGAGACGCATAACAATATAGAGAAGCAGTTATAGGGTTTATGGCTTCGTTTGGCACGAGTTCTTCGAAGGGCACGTATGGTGATTCTCTGTTTGGCCCCTCGTACACGATGAGCAAGTTTTATATGCTTTTGTTATGTTATTATGATTTGAAACTCGAAATTAGTTTAATATGTTCATCTCCTCGAAACAACAGGCCCCAGATGGCTATGATCTGAACGTTGATGCTGGCTACAGTACGCATACTGATACTGGTAATGACGACGAGCACACTCCCATGTCGTTGTCCAATCTTTATGGGGACATAAGTGGTGACAGTGTACAGATATTCACGGAGGCACCGCCCGGGGTTAATAAGTTTGGATGTCTGTACAGACCATCATATATCTTTGGCAGTCCTTACTTCATTCCTCATTTCAAGAGAGTTAGGAATGTCAGGCCTCTACTTGCACTTAACATTACGAACTATGAAATTGATAAAAGAGCGAGTATGGATATGAATCCGCTTAGGGGACTAGAAGATTCAAGGCTATGTGAGGAGTTTAATAAGTGGTTTGCCAGTAAAATTCTCGTGGATCAGCCCGTCCAATAGTCCTGAAATTTCTTTGAAATACTCATGGGCAATGCTTCGATGGGGTGGCTTAGTGACGAGGTAAGTGTGCTTAATGGTCAAAACATTACAATATTGTTCATCTTTCCGCTGGCATGGATTATGTTTTAAATTAACTTGGTTTAATCCTTTTACAGCATATTCATACATTTATTGGTTGATGAGCAAAAAGTAATGGCAGTTTTCAAATGCACTACTGCAGCGCGTCACACATATAAATACATATTTTTGGGCCTGTTTACGAACTCTATAATCATTAACTATAATTTTGATGTTTTAAATACTCGAAATCTTATTAATTCCCTACTCATCGTGTAATAGATGTTCCTAAAGCAATTATGGAACAATTGTAGTTATGATGTCTATTCATTACAATATGGCAACAACTTGAACAACTATATGGATGGGCGAGAAGATATCATATCCAAACTGTTTACGAACGTCGATGTGGTAAGAATTGTCACTCAATCTTATGGTAGTTGTGTATAAAATATGATAATTTAACATTTTATTTATGTAGATATTCATCCCTGTGAATTTAGGCCGCGATCATTGGGTACTAGCTCGAGTGGACCTTCGCGCGAAGAGGGTGTAGATTTACAACTCGTTGGTTACCTTTCGCGATGACAAAACATATTTGCTTAAATTCAAGCCTCTTCAGGTCATTTTCCCTCAATGGCTTTAAGATGTTGGATTCTACAACATCCTACCTGAGCTGCAGAGTGCCAACCCTTGGAAAGTAAGAATCGTTAAGTATGTGCCCCAACAAGAACCTAAAAGTGGTGATTGCGGCGTATTTATGTTGATGTTTATAATGTATTTGATGTTCGGGCTAAAACTTGATTTTGATGGTAGTCACGAGCATTACTTCAAGAAGAAAATTGCTATAGATAAATTTACGGGTGATATTACCTTGTAAGTTATTGTATTGTATTCAGACTTGATGTATGGATGTAGATTATTTTTCTAATAGATATAAACTTTTGATATATTCATATGTTAGGTATAAGTAATTGTTGATATACTTTAGTACTTATTATGCAAATGAATGTAAAATAATATACCTTATTACATATAATTGTAAAATAAACTATAATAAGAGTTCAGAATCCATAATTAGTTAGAATGATATAATCAGTTTGGCTTCAACACAATGGAATTTTTACATCTTTTGCGGTTATGACCTGGTTGGTTACATTGCTTGCATCTCACAGTTCTTCGGTTAACATCCTCACTGATAGAATGAATTCTTAACTCTGAATGACAACCATGTAGTTGTGCTTCAATCGGTTGGTTAACTCTGATTTCCTGGATTTCTTTTGGAATGTCCCAATCTGTCCTGTCACTAACCGGCTCCACTGGTTCTGCATTTGCCATGACCAATGAATCTTTAGAGTAATAATCAGAGCAAATACTTATGTAATCCACACGAACGGTCAGATAAGCAGCAATTGCATGCGCACAAACAAGCTGATCGAGTTGGAATACTCTACAGGAGCAAGTTCTTTCATGAATGTCAACTATCCATTCCTTCATACCACCATCCAAAACATGAAATTGATACTAAGACACAGGACGAATGGTCATTCTTTCGGCCGAAATTCTCTTTTCGCCGACTAGCTCATCTGCCACAATTTTCTTATCATAAAACCATTGCTGTAATATTTTTCTAAAGTGATCAACAAGATAAGTTACATGAAATTTCTGTGGATCCCTCATTAAAGAATTAACGTTTTCCACAATGTTGGTGGTAAGTCTGTTGTATCTCGTACCTTCATATTCAGACCTTACCAATTACACGTACCCACATTATTCTTTAAGTAATCAGCTGCGCCCGAGTGGAGCATCCACAACCCCCTTCAAGTTGCCTTTTAAATTCTTTGTGTCCATATGCCTTTGCTGCATTAATAAAGGCTGGCTCGAATTGATCCCAAATAGCTTTGGACATCCTGAATTTTGATATAATGTTGCCTTTGACATGGTAAAAATAAACGCCATGAGCAGCAGTGTAAAATGCTTTCAAAACGGCTCTCTTGATGGCAGTACATCGATTAGAGATAAATACTAACTCTGGCCTATCGCCAATCACTCCGTGTAACTTCGTCATAAACCATTCACAAGCATCATTGTTTTATGAATCCATGACTCCAATAGCTAATAGATACAGTTGATTATTATCATCCAGACATGTTGTTACAAACATTCTTCCACGATATAACCTCTTTAAATGAGTGCCATCTACAGCGATCACAGGCCTAATGTATTACGTGAAGCCCTTGATAGAAGATTCAAGCGCAACAAAGTAGTATAAGAAATTATCATTTCCATCCTGTTGGAGGTGTGTCACTGTACCCTCATTCGCTTTGGTCAAAACGTGAGAGTATTTTGGAAGTAAGTTGTATGACTCTACAGGGTTCCCTTATACTATTTCAAGATCGACTTCTTTAGTATGATATGCTTGCTGATATGTAACTAGAAACCTTATTCTTACTGTATGTCTGCTCTAATATCTTTGTCGTGTATATCCGTTTGTCCTGAATGAATTTATCCACGATAAGATGGCCAACATCCCGACTCCTTATTTGACAGAGACCACTAGGCAATATCTCATTAGAGCACGTATGAACATTGTCAACTCTTCTCACTACCCAAGGAACATTCTGCTCATCCGAACCTCTCATTAAGCGAAGACGCCAATTACATGATTCTAAAGAATAGTGAGCCTCAAAGCGTGTCATTGTGGACTGTGCAATCTTGAAATCATACTTTTCCCACAAGGCCACTTTGCGTAATTCCAGTATTAACTCATTCTTTTCAGCAAATAACTTTCCCACACCAATGTCAGTAGAATTACAGCTTCTAACTAAGTATGGAGCAACCAAATTTGAAAGTAATACTGGAGTGAGACTCACCAGGCGATTAACTGTTATCCTCTTCTTCGAACGGGTCATCAGAGGAATATGTCGGTTGTCTCTATTGTTAATAGGAATATCATATTGATGCTCATCTTCATCATTGAAAGGAATATCGGAATGACCAATGCCTCT
Source organism: Citrus glauca (assembly GCA_029633175.1). Taxonomy (NCBI): domain Eukaryota; kingdom Viridiplantae; phylum Streptophyta; class Magnoliopsida; order Sapindales; family Rutaceae; genus Citrus; species Citrus glauca. The sequence goes on along the minus strand of JAQOOD010000004.1, from coordinate 12,952,932 downwards.
ATCATTAACTTTAGTATTGGAGTTCATGCCTTGCACACTATTGAACGTGTCATAAGCAGCTTCTGTATTATTGGTGTCATAAGCAGGATCATCATAATTGTGGAACTCATTATTCTAAAATGGAGAGTAATGTTGCCCTAACGATGTCCCTAATGGTAACACTTCTTCTTCAACATCCGCTAACGTAATGCTGTTCTCATCAATAGTGTAATTATTTTCGTTAAGTGGAGAGTAACGTTGCCGGAACGACATTTATTGTGATAACATCTCTTCCTCAATATCGGGGACAAACTCGTTTGCTTTAAACGAAGTTTCAATTTTCACAAGTAGCTTAGGATTTTCGCCCGAAACTCGAGGATATGTGGTGACAAATATAGAGATGCATCCATAATTGACCACATCAGAGGCCATGTGCAGCACGACATTAATCATTTCATCATTAAATATGTCCATAGGTAGTGAACATGCACGATACATTATGTTACTAGACCTCAAAGTTTTCTTCATCGTCATACTATATTCATTAGGATTTATCTGTAAAACTTCATACACCTTTGCCAGAAATTGTTCAAACATACAATCTTTTTGAACTAAAAATGTTGTATTCTTCGCATTCACGTACTTCATACATCCATCTGCTAATGTCTCCCACCAACCGTCGCAACATAATTGAAGTACAATGGAATCCATTAAACCTAAAAATTATAAAAAAATAAAAGATGTAAGATTACACGCTACAAAACCTAGTAAAATAAATATGCAGTACATTTATATAGATGAAATGAAGTATATGATTTTGAATTTGATTCGTCTCATCGTAAGCTTCGAAACTATATATTATACGCCTAAAACAAACACATGTAGCCCAAGTTATGACTTTCAGAAAATAGCTGAAATTTAGTGAGACAGGCAGTGGGACATGTGCCTATCTCACATAAAACCAGTGGGAAAAAGTGAGACAGATGTATGTCTCACATAAAATCAGTGGGAATAAGTGCAACAGGCGCCTAACTCACTTTTTCTGGACTTCGTTTTTGCTCAATTTTTTAGGGGTTGCAATGATTTATCTTCATTTCTCAACTCAAACTAACTACTTTAATAAGTCACATTATTTTATTAATGAAAAATTACAATGTTTGCAATAAAAAACCACTTCGATTTCAAACTCAAATAATAAAATCAATAGATTAAAATTTTAGGTTATGGTAAGAGTATAAACTACCCTTAAGAAGCTCTCCATTTGATAATTATATCTTCAATTATGCAATGCTTGTCTGATGAAATTTGTTAATTTTTTAAGAGTAATGAAGTTTGTTGAGTTGTTGAGCTAAGGTTTAGTAGTGCTGGAATTGAAAAGGGAAAAGTGGCATGCCTTTTTAAATTTGATGAAAGTGATGAGCGTAATGTAGTCCAAAAATAAGGTGTTTAGCTAATTAATAATTTTGATAGAAAAAACTTTGAAGGGTTAAAATTGAAAAAGGATAAAATTTTATGGCCTTTTTTATAAATTTCCCAAACAAATGTATGTTGAAATTTAGGATAAAAAGTATATAAACAAAGTAAATAAAATCAAATAGGTACCCTTAATTGATAAAGGTACTTCCATTAGGCAATTTGTTATTGATCCTCTAATCCTTCACCTTCAATCTTTTGTCTTTAAACTTTGCTAGCAATCTTAATATTTCATAAATATAGAAATATTATAGCCATCCTTATTTTTTGATGTGCAACTTTTAATTTGATGGTAACTATGTAGCATACATATAAAGATAGTTTTATTGAATAAACAGATAAAATAAAGAGTATAAGGGAATAGGATTCTTCCTATACTAGAGTACAATATTGCTGATAACCTGTTTGTAGGTTTAATTGGAAAGTATTAGACATGCATGTAAATAATATAAATGTTAAGCAGTTAAAGAAATAGAATGATATTAGCCAAGAAAATAGAGATAAAGCTTTGCGAGAGCTTAGATTGCAAATTGATGTGTTTCACATTAATAACTTTGGAAAGTAAATTGTAAAAATAGTTATATGACTTGTGATATATGCATCACACTTACTGAAAAATATTGTGAATTGTGCATCACATAAATTAATTCACAAAGTGTTATACATACCATACCTTAAAATTCAAAGTGTGTATTGTTAAATTCACAACTAATTAATATATTTAATTGGTTATAAATAGCCATCACCATATGAAATCACATATAATTTAGAAATTAATTGAAAAATTAAATAAATCACTTTGGATTGTGCCTATCCTCACAACAATTGAAATTTCTTTATCTTAGGTCTAGAAGAGAAAGCATTAACGCATTATTACTATCTTCAACTACACAAAGTAGTCCATCTATATTCTATCACCAATGGCTTAGCTGAAAAACCAATCTTCAATTATTTGAAAAACTGCTGTGAATAGGTAAAGACATTCAGCGCTGATGTTTTAAAAATATAAATTTTTATTCCTTGAATAAATACAAAGGAAAATAAATATTGTCTACTGAAGTTGTCAGCGACTCAACATAATGCATCAGTCCAAAGCAAAGCAGAAACAGCAAACATTAGATTCTAATTAATAAAGTTCATATAAAACAGGATGGACTATTAAATAGAAGATGCTGAGGTGATGTCTTTTTCTTTACACCAAAACTGGCACATAGCACCAAGACCACCGTACAGTATCTTCTAAAATTTATATTTTCTTTTAAAAATACATAATTAATTTCTTTCACCATTTTTTTTAGATTATTTCATTTATTATTACCCTGATTTTAAATATTCGAGATTTGAACTCTTTACACCAGAACTGCAAATTTTGTTTTAAATTCTTTTTTATATTTAAAAAATTACATTATACCAATATCTACAACAAATCTATCAGAATTGCAATCTCATATGGACCCAAAACGGTAAACTATCAAATATTTAGGAAAGAAAAAAAAAATAACTACCATAACACACATAAAAGAACTGAACGAGCTATTTGTACGGTTCCCAATTCTTGCATCAGTTTAGCAAAGCAATTATCTTTTTTTATCATAGGTTGTTATTTTTTTCCTTCTGATAAGATCACAGGTTGTTAAACAGAAAGTATAAATTGAATAATATAATGCATTTTTTCACAATAGGACACATTGTTGACAGCAACTAGTAAAATGACACAAACAAAACCAAATGACTGTGGATTCACACAGTGACTCACGGGAACAATAAGAAAAGCGTAAGATTGACTTTAAAAGTTTTGTCGTGCTCAAAATCACGAGAAGCGTTGGATTGCCTTCCCTGGCCAGATGCTTTATTTCTATTTTTGAGCTCTTTTAATCTTTTTGGCAAGGGCATCGCGCGGTAGAATTTGAGCTAATGAAAGCAGATTTTCGAGTTTATTTCAAAAGACCTCTAGACTGTCTTATAGTAAGTTTTTTACATTGTAATATCTGTAGATATACCCATTAAAAAAAAAATTATGTATTGTAATGATGCTATCTCGACACATAACAACAGTAATGAATATGAAATTAACAGTTAGTTTAGTTTAGCACCATATTCACGAATCTGTTATTTCATTTGACTGAAGATAGAATTTTGAATACCATCAATCTTAATCAGATACTATGTGATGTTACAACAAAACTCGCAATATCTGCTATTTTGAAAGAGAAAAGAATTAAGAAACGGTTTTATTATGTTCCAACAAAGGCATTCCATATCCAATGCTTTTCAATCTTCAAGAATATATCGATTTCTTCTTGCACCAAAAGCAATTCTCTGCATGATAACAGAAAGTGAAAATAATGATCACCCAGAAATTTTCCTAAAAGGATAATACCAAATTTGACTCTGTTTCAACCTAAAGTAACTGACTCAGGTTTTTCACATACCGAGAATATCTGTGAGTAGGCCTTCACTCCAGTGAGGAAACGAAGATAAGTAGGCTTTGTTGATCCACTGGCAGCGATTGATCTGATTTTAGGGACAAGACACTCAGCAACCTGCAGTAACAAGAAAATCCGACAAACAATGAAGACACAAAGAGCAGAAGTAATACATTCTAGTTAATTTATCCAAAAAAATGTGGATAAGCACTGACTGCATGCACAAACATTTTACAATTGTGATCCCAGTCAAAACGACCCAATATTACTGCAGCTATGTCACTTATTTGATTGGGTTCAGAAATCTATGTGTCTAATGATCTATGATTCAGCACTAATCACAGATTACGAATTGGCTTTAGTGTCACACAACAATCATCCAGTACAAAAAAATAGACATCATGATGACAATTGACTTCTTGTGTCTCCATATATGTTAAACTGTTGAACAAAATATTACCACATCAGCTGGTTCTGCCAAAACATTAATGAAGAATTTGGCCTGCAACAAACCAAAAGTTTTATTTTCAGCTTGAAATCAGAAATAAAAGGATAATGACCAAAAAGAAACATATATTTACTGTACCTACCTGCTTTGTAGTAGCACCGGACATGAGAAGATCAGTTGTCACCATTCCTGGCTGAACAATAATTGATGAAAAATGAAAAATGAAAACAATTGCGTATCGTGGTAAGGGACATCTAAAACAGTTACCTTAGAACCAAAAGCTAACCCCAGTCATGAAATAATTGAGGAATCTATTAGTGATCCTTCAAATCTCTGTAAAACTAAAGTTTCTCATGGGTGCACAACATGGAGTAGAAGCTAGTTACATCGCACACAAGGCTGCCTCACAGAAAGGTAGTTTGATATAATTCACAACCATGAATCATTTACAAAGTGGAGCCAAGGTAAAATAATTTTAGGATCAGTGTTTCATTCTTTGGTGTAGTAATTTGGCACCAGTTGCTGACCCACGACATAATCTTACCTTCTTACCGATGGTGGATATTAATGGTCGTTGAGTTTTAACTTGCAGCTGAAAGAAAGGTCAGGATGGCCTCAAAATGAATTTGAGCAAGAACATGTTAGATGAGCAGGTGATTGAAACCTGGAGGCTAAGTTACCAGTTTCAGAGACATGACTTTCACATCAAAAGGTAAGCATTTGTATAGATCTTTTAGCAGTAGTATTTCAATTTCCCATTATCAATACGATTTAGATCTATACTTTCAATTAGGATTGGATATATAAAATTTAAACATAGGGTAACTACTTAACCATAACAAAGCTTACCGACAAATTATGCACCACAACATTTTTAACATCTTGCATCTGCAATTCTGCCTGTGCAGAGGGAGAAGAAGAAGCAAAGAAATCAAAATAATTTGCATTACATAATTGGATAACTACCATTAAACATAATCGTACCAATACAATCACACATTTTCAAAGGCAAAAGAGAAAGCTCATGCAAAACAACAAATAAGAAATCATAAAGAGAGATTTGAAAAGAAAATTTCCCTTTTTCAATTTTAAAAAAGGGAAAAGAAAAAGAGAAACACAGCACATATAATTGCATTTAACTCCTCCCATATTCTGCCATCTGCAACTATACAATATGCCTCTATGGGAATACATTGTGAACCAGTAACTTGTTTGATGAAAGATAATACAATCCTAACCTACTTGAAATCTATTACTTCCATCCCATTGCAGCTGTGACTTCAGTCCCAAACATAGCCTTCAAATGGCGAGATTGCAACTCATGCGTGTATTAAATATGATCCATTAATTGCACACATGATATTTCATCCCAAGCCAATAGACCAAAAATAGTAAAATAATGTGTAAAAATTAGGTACACCAACCCGTCCCTATATTTATAAGATTGATGTTGGGATCAAGTTAATAATCTTTTGAGCCAATTCAAGTTAACTTTTGCTGAGTTTCCTTAAAACTTGGGTTGGGCGAGCTATGATTTTATTCAAGCCAAGTTGGAGCAGCAAAAAATGAAGTTTGTTTCCCTCAAATGGTGTGCAATGAAAGATGAATAGCCCAAAATGTTTTAAATTACAAGTCAAGTTATGACATCCTAAATTATGATGAGAAAGCAAGTGCAATCTATTTTTTTGAATATGAATAAATTTTTTTAATCAGAAAAAAAGTAGCAGTCCTAATAATAAGGCAGTATGGAGCATTAACCATCACATAAATCTTTGTTTTGGTCAAAGTGAGTGGTAAGCCACTCAGTTACAACGGGTAACGCAACAGGACCTGTGCAATTGTGCCTGAAACTTCTGTGCTAATAACAATGAAACATATTCTACTCTAAATATCTAATTCAACAGACAAAAAGCTTTGCTTGCATGTAGCAAAGAAAGCTCCTACCGCGCCAGAGAAGCGGGACAAGTTTTCTTCCAAAATTTATTTCCCTCAAATCTCTTTACACTATTTTAGCACATTGAGCTGTAATGTCTGTTGAAAATTAATACTGCTATACTGGTTGTGGTCTCAGCATAGCTCCCACATAGTAGATTCCAAAAGCACATGAACATAGATAGACACTAGCGGATAGCAACAGTTTCTTATCTTGTATAATTCAATAGCTTTGTAAATTATATAAAGAAAAAGGAGCATTTACCTGTAATGACTTTGTCAAATGCACTACACTACGTTTGGTTGCCCCATATGCAGCAAATCTATGAAAAAAGATAACAAAAGGAGAAAGAAATAAAAGACTATTCGTCAGATTATATACAGAGGTAAGGCTGTAAGAGTTTGTTGCATAAGTGGCCATTAATATTGTATATTGTCAAGGAAACAACATTCTACAACACAGCATGAATGTGATAAAGATTAGAATGATTTCAAGTATCATGTTTGCTGACATTTCAAAAAGCTGAAAACTACAGTAACTCAACTTAAGCAAGTGTGACACATCAGTCATTAAGCATCAAAGATTCAACAAAGAGATCTTTCAGTAGAACAAGGCAGTACTGTGGCAATGGCACTGGCCAACTGGTGGCCAACTGGTGCTGGTCAAATTGTAAAGCTACGAAGTACTGATGGTAACGACAATGGAGACAGCATAGCAGTGAATATGGTGGTAAAAGGAAGTGCAATTTCCAACAGATCTTGTCCCTCATCCACTACAAATAGGTATTGAAAGACATTGACCCATCCCTAGTCTCCCATTAAAGTGGGCATTGTCCAGTCAGGACTGTTATGAATTGGCTCGGACTGGAACCCTAAAATGATCCCCCAATCTGGAGTAACCTACATATCACCACTGTTTTCATGTGCTTCACTGCAAGTGTCAGAAGTGCTACAAATGCTGGATGCATGAGGCTTTTACACAAGAGCCCGTCAATATATGTATTTTGGTAAGAAACATAAATTGTAGTGATGAGAAAGTAAATACAAGAAGTAGACAGGAGGAAATCCACTAGGGATATCAATCAAGAGTGTGTATTGAAGTCTGTAGCTCTTGACCTAATATAGAACGAGAAGCATCAGAAATATATGTATGATAGCATGCATAAATCCTGTCATAAATACATAAGCCATTAATGTACTACGGGTCAGGCAATACCTTGGGGTGGGTCTTCCATCAGAACCTGCTCCATCAATGTTGAAAATATGACCCCCTCGAGGTTGTTCCCGCATCATTTTCATAGCCTAATTAATAGCTAAGCATGAGGATAAGCCTGAAAGTTCCACCAAAAAAGAAGAAGATACTTACCTCTCGACAACAAATCATTAGACCAAGAGAGTTTGTAGTGATAACTTCACTGCATAAACAGTACAAAAAATACAAACTGTAAAGATATCTACAAAGAGGCAAAGAAGTTTATTCTCCACAAAATTAGTAGTAATACTAATAATAATAATTAAAAAAAGAGAGTAAGAATGGTTCTTAAATGCGTACATCAGATCTTCATCTGAAGTTTCTGCTAAGGGTTTATAACTATATGCATTTGATCCTGCATTATTAATCTGCATCATTCTCAACTTAGGTAAGAGAGTAATAGCAGAAACAAACTGCTGGAAATTGGAAAAGAGCAGATCACAGATTTATTAAATTGAAAAGCAAAAAAGGGTCATCTTGAAACTGATTAAACTCCACTTAAATTAAAAGCATACATGATGCATGTGTATGTGTGTCTACACGCCTTTTTTTTGTTAATCAAAACTTTGGGACTTGATACAGCACCCAGTCATACGAAAACAAAAAATGTTGTCAGAAAGGTAAAATTTCTAGCATCAATTAGACATTTGTAAAAACTAAAATGATTTTTTTATGAAAATTCTGCAAATCAGAAAATGAGACTTCAACCTGCAAATTCTTGTTATGTAGGATATAAAATAGTATCCAGATGACCGAAGATCTGTGAAGTTTTGGGTCTCTCATCTTTTATCAGTTCAGATAAAGAGATAAATGAAGTATCTTTTATGCTTAAGGTGATCCAAAACAGTAGATTGTTCAGTCAAATTTCTCGAGGACAAAAAGTACTAGTTATTTAAAAGAATATCCAAAACCTTGGAAAAAAAAAATTGATCAACTCAGCATAAGTTTATTTGGTAACAATGTCATCACATAGTTAAACACAATTTAACCAGCTTAAGACTAATTCTATCTAATCAGATACTGAAAATATATATTCCAGATAGATATTTCTTCAACTAAATCACTCAGAAATCAGAGAATAAATATCAGGATGAAGAGTGAAGATCTGAATAAATACCCAAATATCAACATATTTCAAGTTCTTTTGTGCAAATGCAACTAAATCTGCCACTTCATTCCCTTCTCTAACATCACATTTTGTACCCTGTAAAGAAACTAAAGTTCAGAACCTGCTGCAACGTGCTAGCAATCTGTTTTGGGGGAAATAAGCAATTAAACAAATATATATGCACATCATAATTGCTATCATGAGCACCATTACTCATCTTATGGTACATAACCGCACAAATCGCACAGGCAAACAGCATGGTTGGATTTTATGCATAATGCCTTGATAATGCTGCACTATGTTGCCATGTCACACACCCTAAGATGAGCATCACAACCCAATAAAGCAGCTCGGTACATAGATATTAACTAAGAGCCATGAATATTTATATATAATGTTATAAGGAGTGGAAACAAGTCTTGAAGGAGGTACCCACACATGCTGCTCCCCAAATTCTTCTCTCAGACTCTGAACAGCTGAGTCCACTCTCTCTGCTGTCAAAAGATCAAAATTTAAGCATATAAACGTTAGCTATTCAGAGTCTCAATTTCAAGCTTACTTTTAAGTTAGGTCTCCTTTTCAATCATGTTATTTTACCAGTAAAAAGTAAAACAGCAATCACACTGGAGGAGAGAAAAGCATGAAGAAACTTGACTAAAAGCATAGAAAAGAGAACACCAGTAAAACAAAAGATTTACACAATACACCCACCATATAGAAATATTCACCGAAGAGATGTAGTGAGTCACTATATCATGGATTTTTAAAAGACGACAACCGGAAACGTACTTGAGGGAGGACAAAACCTCAAACCAAAATCTTCACACGGCTGGGTATATCCCAAAGCTGAACCACAATAAGAGTTAAATGTGAATCACAATTAAGTAGTTCTACAAAAGTACACTCACCAAAAGGAAAACCCATACTTTGGGTATAAAGATTGGATTCTTAGATCGCCAGATCCTAAAAAGATATCCCTTTTAATAGGGATCCTTAACCAAATTCCTTCTCCAAGTAGGAAATTATTTCCTTTCCCATCAAGTACATCTGAACATGGCCCAGTCCTACAGTATATAGAACAGATTGAGGCTGCAAGTTCAGTCACATTTGAACACATGAATACTTCAAGTAAAACGAAGTAAGAATTATCCTTAACTCCAAGTCCTTGTTGAAATACATCAAGATAACGAACTGTGTTCTTGAGCATATTATAGAAGATACCTTCTAGCCATTGCTGCCACTTTTCACTTTCCTACACCTTGAAAAACAGAAGTTTTAAGGGAGGCAGCAGAAAGTGAAGGTTTTCAGGCCTGGCTACTTCTATTGCTTCTCCAGTGCTCAAGCATCCCTTCATTCAAAGCCCACTCTAAGATAAAACTAAGGGAGCATTTGTTTTCTCTTTTTTTTTTTAACTTAATTGATTTAATTTTAATTAATTGTCATTAAATCTATTTGTTTTTTAACATTATGAAAATTTTCAATCATTAAGTTATTAAGTCAATTTTTTAGTTTTTTGCTTAATCTAAAATGTATACACGACATCATTAAAAGATATTCACTAAAATATCCTTATCTAATTAGCATGATTATATATCTCCATAACTTGTGATAACATAGTGGTAGATTATCATCATCATCATCATAATCATCATCATCTTCTTTGAATATTCTTTAAAGTAGCATTATTTATTTTTACAATTTTTTGTGAATATTTTTCATTTGCATCATAAACAACAATAAAATTGATTAACAGGTTCTAATTTAGTATATCAAAGAGTTGTATTCACTTGAACATAATTTGTGTTATGATAAAATAGTATTTTATTATGTTCGTTAAGATGTTTATTATTTATTTAACATTTAAAATTTGTAAGGGTACAAAAGTAAAATTACTAGCTTTCAAATTTTTTTAAGTTGAAAAAAAAAAAAAACTTAGTACTTACTATCATATATTTAGACCAAAAAAAAAACTGTCATTTAGATTCAAACATTTAACCCTATTCAGAATTCAAGTAATTCATGTCTATTTAGATTTCAAAAAAAAAAGAAAAAAGGCCACCTAAGAGTTCAATCATTTACTTTATTACCTGTTCTCAACCAAAAACATGATTTAATTTAGTATCCAGAGAAGCTGCTTACAAAGTTGCAATAATCACACCAGATATCGATAATAATTTCCTGAACACTATTTCTCCAGTAAGTTCACTTTTCAATTGTTTACCAAGTTCACCAATACCCAAATAGTACCCTGCATAATCATTTTACCACTTAAGCCAACATGAACTACATTGAGATAAGCAAGCAAAAAGAAGTCGAACATGTGAGCAACTTTTCCTCAAAGAATTTTTTGAAAAGACAAGTATACTATAAGTTAGAAACACACACGCGCGCGCGGAGTCCATACCTGATCTTGAGCAAATTATGACATTGTCACCAGCTTTTAGAAATTCTTTAGCCAATGCATACCCAATTCCTGAAATTACAAAAGTACAAGGGAAAAATGGGTTTCATAAAGATAATCAGATATTAAAAAGAAAAAAAAAACTAAATTTCTTCAGCAACAAAATTCCAAAGGTGCTTCGGGATAATTGATACTTTGTTCCTAGTCATGGCCAAAGTTAATAAAAAAATAGAACATGACTGCAATGAGCTTGATATTCTAAGTAGAAATACCACTTTCTAGTAGTAAAACAATACTACTACTAGATATGGGCAAACTTTTGTGGCACAGAGCCTTAACCCTGTACAGAGAAAAAGATGGCTGTGCAAATTGACATAGAACATTCCAAATTGATAAAACAAAAAATCAAAATGAAACGCCAAATTTCTAAAATAAAGAATGACAGAAACATATATATCATATATCCACACTGAAAGAATCATTTAATTCCTGATTTTCCTTTTTGACCAAGCACATACGAAATCTACAATCTATAGAAGTCTAGATTGGTATACGAGCCTGCAATTTTAACATGATTTCTGCCCCACTTCAGTTATTTCCTAATTAATTAATACCCCATTATTAGTTTATTGAAAAATTATAACAAATACAACCAACATAAGCATAAAAGCAGTCAAGAATCCATTTCGAAATTCAAATTCCATAATCGAAAGCAACATTTAATTTAGACAAGAATGGAGTAAAGTTGCCTCAGCAATCAACTAAAGTTAAAGCAAGCTAAGATTCGAAAAGGACTATTAAGAACTCAAAATTATTAATAAAAGAGGGAAACCTTTGGTAGAACCAGTAATCAAGACATTGTAGGGAGGGAGCATTGGCTCTCTTTTGACAGAAGATGAAGAAGAATCGGCCCTAATAATTGGAGAATGATAAGATTTGCTAGCTCTTAGACTAAAGCATTTTCGTCGGAAGCGAACGGTCGAGGAACCGTAACGGTAATGTGGTATAGGCAGAGAGGTCAAAATCAGTTGATGATTTTTGGAGGAGAAGTTGATGAGGCTGCAATTGATGGCAGCATTACTGGCCATGGCTTCTTGCTAACTTAAATTCTATTGCAAACCAACGCCACTAGAACAATTGGATATACGAAAGTTAAAACACATTTTGACACGAAGCAAAGTGAAAAAATATTTGGGTTATTTTTACAAATCGCTCCGAGATTTTATATAATAACAGTTTAATAAAAAGTATGATAATATTTTTCCATCTCTCCTCTATGATAATATTTTTATATTCCTCCTTTTATGTTAGTATAAAATTATGTATAGTATCAATATAAGGCTAAATCATAAAATCTTATTTAAAATTAAAAAAATTTAAAAAGTTAACTGCACTAGCATTGGTATGCGCAAAATAAGTGCTGCAAAAGTGTACATCTTATACCCAAATTAGTGATTTTTAAGTTTTTGCTCACACAAAATTCATTGTCTCCAATTAGTGGTTTTCCAATTCATTATATGAAAAAAAAAAATCCCTTCACAAAAGCGTAAATCTTTTTGCTCACACAAAATTCACCCCTTAATAACATAACTGTGAAAATAAGCAAGTATTATCAAGCTTGAGGATCAAGATTCATCACTATTTTAAACTTATCCATGAACAAGATAAGCTTGGATGGTGATAGAAGACTGCTAACGAGAGGGTATAGATAGCGATGTGGTTCCACGACTGGCATTGGAGCTGCGAAGAGTTTAGTTAAAACGGCAAAATCATGGACAATCGAAGCAGCGATTCTGCGGCTTTTCACGACTTCGATCGGTGGCTTTCTGGATGCTTTTCAGCGGCAAGGACAACATGGATGACCAACGGCTCAAGGGCTTCTGATCAGTACCAAGCTCGACCAAAACGATGGCTCGAAACGGGAGATCCAACCTAGTCACGATCGCGGGTCGGGATAGATCCGATTCTTTTTCTTCTCTCTCCCTGTGAGCTTCTCTCTTTTCCTTAATTTTCTCCCTTTATAAAGGTCAATGCAAAAGTCAAAGAAAATAGGGTGTGGGTGTTTGTACTCAAAATTAACTTGTATTCATGCTCGAAAGATTAGAAAAATTAGTGTTGCCATGTTGTGGATGTTTGTTGTAAAAGATTATGGGTTTCGATGTATGTTGAATTTGTAGAAAAATTTAATTTTATATTAATTGATTTAATTTTATTTCATTGAAATTGCCGGACAAAAAGGAAAGAAATATATTTTCCACAAGAATCGATAAAAAGTAAAAGTAATATACTTTCAAACAGTTATTCATATTTTTCCCAAACAAAAAAGTCCAAGTGGTAAGATACAGCTGACACGTTTACTCCTTGACTTTTGCACTACCATTTTCATGTGCAATGGACAATAAGCAAGAGATTTGGAGGGAGAATGGAATCTCTGCCCTTTACATGACCAATAGGAATTTTTTTTTTCTTTTTCTAATTAGGGTTATTTTTTCAACCTTGAAATTTGAAAGGGTATTTTTTTCATTTTATCGATTTACAAATGATCAACCGATGAAAATACTAACAGCGGCAGAGAGAGACAAAATTATTATCATATTTTTTATTAAACTGTTATTACGTAAAATAGAAAGTATGTAAAAATAACCCAAAAATATTTAGATATCAAATTCTTCTACAGCTAGAGTCTTCGTGAAAGGGCGTTACAGTAATTGTACGTAAACAAAACTGACCCAAAACTTGCGACGAGCTGGGCTTGTTCAAAGAGCAAAACTAAAAGGATAACTAAAACCCTAAATCGTTAAATCAGTGAAAACAAAATACCAAAAATACAGTAGAAATGCTTTCTTTCTCTTCACTCCGCAAAGCTAGTTCTCTACTCCGATACAATGGCGCATTCAATCGTCCACTCTCAGCTGATTTTGCAGGTATTTTTTAACCTTTGTTCTGTACAAATTTTGTGGTTTTACTCTTTCTGTTTCTGCTGCAAAACTGTGGGCAAATGATGTCGTTTCATTGGAAAATTTCATTTTTGATTAACAATGACACTGAACCTATGTTTTATTGGCTTTTTTTTTAAATTTGTTTAGTGCCAATTTCACTTTTACCCCGTTGTATATGTTAAACTCTAGCCGACTTAGGATTCAACGAGATATGCCATGTCTGCATTAAGGTTTAAAACTTGACAAAATGAAATATTTTGTGGAGTATGTTGAATGCCCATTTGAATTTCGGTTGGGCAAATTTTGATAAATCTTTTCGTTGTTAATGTATAAATATGTTTTTTTAAATACTCTGTAGGTTATTTAGAGAATGAGAAACGTCATTTTTGTTCTTCCTGGAGTGTTGCAAGAGGGGAGAGTGGCAGAAGTTTGCCACGAGTTTTGGGCAATTTGGGTATGAATTTATGTGCAGTGAGTGTGGAACAAAATGTTTCTGCTCCATATGCTTTAGGTTTCAGGAATTTCATTCATTCCACAGGCCAGGGGGATGATGAAACAGGAAGGCGTTCCAGGCCCATGGACTTTGTGAGGGGAATAGTAGAGGAAGATGAAAAGAGATTCACTGGACCTTCTCAATTTGGTCAATTTCCTCGCTATAATGTTGAGCACAGTTCTGAGTTTGTCCACATAAAGCTGATGCGTAATAACACCTTTGTTACTGTGACGGATTCTAAAGGAAATAAAAAGATTGGAGCCTCTTCTGGATGTTTGCCTGAACTGAAAGGGGGGCCAAAAATGTCCCGTTATGCTGCCGAAGCAACTGCAGAACATGTTGGGCGTCTGGCAAGGAACATGGGTTTAAAATCTGTAGTAGTGAGGGTGAAAGGGTTCACTTACTTTAAGAAGAAAAGGCAAGCAATCATGAGCTTCAGAGAGGGATTTGCTAATTCTCGAGATCAGAATCCTATTGTATATATTGAAGACACAACTCGTCGCCCGCACAATGGGTGCCGACTCCCAAAGAAACGCCGTATTTAAATAATGGCTAGCCAGTTTTGATATTTTTCACCATAGAAAGGAACTTTTATTGATGATTATCTGAATAATTGCTAGCCAGCTTTGACATTACCCAGTTTGCTTTTTACTCTTTGTTTATAGATGATTATCTGAATTCATAATCTTGTTCTGAGATGTGAGAATGTAGGTAATGATTATTATATCTTTGTACTGAATTCTAATTTTGTTTGCATATTTTGTATCCAAAATTTTCTTTTTAATTTTTTTTCACCATTATGCTCTGCATCCTTTGACTTGTTATTGCCTTCTTTTAGGAATAATCTATCCTTTTGTTCAGGGTGAAACTCGGTTGTTATTATCTGCCCGAAGACTATGATCAGGTTGCTGGTTATAAACTTATAATGGTTTCATTGATGGCTGAAGTGTAGAGTCGTTTATTAAAATTAATTTCTATGATCCATTATTATTTTATGGTTTCTCTTCTAAATACCCCTGGAAAATAACCTCTTTGTGGTTAGGCGTTTGAAGTTATTTGTCCTATCTTTCTTTTTATCTGTTTGTTTTTTATATTATTCGTATTTTCCCCAACAAGAGTTACCGTGAAGCATTCTTGCCAAACTTTATTTATTTACAAGAACATTGTAGGAGAACGACTCTACACCACCAAATGCATCCTTAAGGTTTAAAATTCACTGCGTGAGATATATAAACACATAAATAAATGTTATATATCTGGATGAAAAAAACTTTCAATTTGCTGCGGTGGATCCACCATCATCCTTCTTCATCCTTCAATTAACAGTAAATTGAAACAAAAATTTGAGGCCTGTTTTGTTGGTGAGATAATGTGTGCAATAGAAGCTACAATGCAGCTGCCATGGCTGCGCTATGGCAGTTACCAACTCTCCCGGCAGTTGGGCTATGGCAGTTTACATGTGGTTTATTGAAAATTATTAGGTTGGGCCATAAATAATTTAAATTTTGGAAAAAATTGGAGTGTATTTGACACACTATGGTATTAGTTATAGGGTGTGTTTGGTGCACGGGATTGTGTGGTATTAGAACACTATTTACATTAGTTTATTACCAAGGAGATGTTTGGCAAAATTTGAGACCTCATTAGGGTGCAATTTCCCTCGAGTTTGCGTAATGCGGTGGCTTTTGCCTCAATTGAGGCAAATTTATTTTATTAAAATATTATAAAAATAAATTATTTTATTACTAAATACTAATATAATGAATAAAATATAAAAATAAATTATATGATAGTATTATTTACATTAATATTAATTTTGCCATTTTTTGTTGAGTTATATTTAGGACGTGGGTTAAGCATTCCATTACTGGGTTAGCCATTCTTTTTTCTCTAATCTTGTTCTTATATTTTATATTTATGATAGTTGCTTTATTCCTGTGCGAGAGGATTTGTAGGATGCCCTAGTGACTTTTGTCGAACGTTGGATTGTGTGAAGGGATTTCAATGTAGCACAGTCCCTTTCTCAGACTTCTAATGGGCATACTTAGCCTCAAGGTGCTGTTGATGCTTTTAATTTAATATTATTAGACTATGGATTGAAGGATGTTGGTTTTGTTGTAGTCCTTTCACTTGAACTCATGGTCATATTTGGAGTTGCCTTGATAGGATGATGTGTAATTCACAGTGGTCTATTTTTTTTGTTTTTTTGGGGTTGTTCACATGACTCGCACCACTTCTGATCGTTCTCCTATGCTTTTATCTTGTCACAAAGACTCGGTTAAATGGCGTTCCAAGTTTAATTTTCTGCATGCTTGGCTTAAGCATCCTAATTTTATTGATGTTGTGCGGCAGTCCTGGTCTACTCTAGTTTTGGTTATGTGATAAAGGCTTTTTAGGAGGAGCTTATCCGATTGAAGCTTTGTTTAAAATCTTAGAATAAGAATGTGTTTGACAATGTCTTTCAGCGGGCTAAGGAGACTGAAGAGGATGTGGCTTAGAATGAGACGGAATATGATATTTCTAGCTATGCTGAGGATACGACTGCTTTGTGGAGGCTAGGGTTCGACTGCAACACGGTTTGATTTGTGAAAAGATTTTTCTATGACAACAGTAGTATTCTTTAGGCCCAGGAAGGGGCACTAATATCCGACATTTTTATACCAAGATTCAAAAGAAGCGCTAGCTTTTCTTATCCATAGAGTTCAAGATGAATCTTTTTGAGTGGATTTCTAAGCCTTCTAATGTTGTTACTTCTACTATTGATTTCTTTTAAGGGTTATTGGCTGGTAGAGTTAGTTTTAGCAATCTAATTTTTGATTTTATCTAGTTTTGATTATTGCGAATGATAATGTTGACTTATGTAGGAAGGGTGATATGGATGAAGTTAAGCAAATGGTTTTTCTCTATTGAACCAAATAGTGCTTGGGCCCAATCACCTGTGGTGATTTATTGGCTGCTATTATTGACTATTTCAAAGATTCTACCGCTCAAAGCCTTTTTAAGTACCTTATTGGTTATTTTCCTTAAGAAGACCTGTTACTTGAGATTATTTTTGGCCCATTGGTCTTTGCAATATAAGCAATGAGGTTCTAACCAAGTTGCTTATCTTGAGCTTGTCACCTATACTATCTTGTCTTATTTTTCTTTCTTAGAGTGGGCTTGTTCCTAGGACCATTAATGATGATGTTCTTTTGCTTCAGGAGATGGTGCACAACTTAAACCATTGATCTCAATGAAGTAATGTGGTGCTAAAGCTAGACATAGTCAAGACATATGATCAGATGTCTTGGTCTTTTATTATGAGATCCTGAGGTGTTTTGGGTTCTTTGAGTGTGGGTGTCTTTGATTCAAAAAGCTATTTTTAGGCCTTGGTTCTAAGTGACAATGAATGAGATTAGCCACGAGTTTTTTCAATCTTAGGATAGTCTTTAGGGCTAGCAAATCAAGTTCAAATCCGGTTCAGATAAACTCAATCGGATTTTAAGTTGATCGGGTTGGAAAAAATTTCATCCGAACTCAACCCGTATTTGGAAAAATGCATTTGGATCGATCGGGTTGGGTTGAAAAATCGGGTTGAGTTTAGATAGAATCATATTCAAATTAGAAACGGTTTGGATTAGTAAAATATATATGTGATAATAACATTAAAAAAATATATGTGATAATAAATAAAATATGGTAATTTATATTAGAATTATTCCTTAAACTAATGGAATTTACATTAAAATTATTAAATTACCATCAAAATTTCAAAAGTCAAAACACAAATTTGGGTTCGGGTTGGAGACTTGATTGTAGCTTGGAGGAACTTGGTGAATCGTGATGGTTGATGTGTGGAGTAGTAGATTAGTGGTTGTGTTTGCAAATGATGATTGGCATGTCAGATCGGGTAGGAAAATCAGCTATGATTGCGAGCATGGTGTGCTGCATTGGTGGAGGGGTGGACTAGTGGTGTGCTCTGTGCTACATCAGTTTGCTTTTGCCTAAGGCTGTGATTTTGACTTTTGAAGAGTAAAGACAAGAGAATGGAGATTTGTGATGTCGATTGCCAAGATGGTGAAGCAAAGACTAGAGAATGAGACTGTGAATGAGATTTGAGAGCGTGTGTGATACGTGTGAGCTGTGGTTGGATTGGAATTGTGGAAATGAATTTTGTGTGTGCGTGTGTTACAGCTTACAGGAGTTAGGACTTAGGAGTTTTGAATTTCATGATTTTTTTAAAGCCAAATTCGATCGGATTTTTGGATTGGGTTTGAGTTGTGGCTGTTGTGCAAATTTTATTGAATTCGTAAGCGCACGAATCTATTGTAGAATAGATTGAAATATAAATGTGCAACCCAAGAGGGGGGGTGAATTGGAATATTAAAAACTATCCTAGCAAATCCACACAACAAGCAATCTAATGTCTTAATAAAAATTAAAAAAATAATAAGTTCAATAAAAGCATAATAATTAAAGAGTAAGAGAGAAGAGAAACAAACACACGAATTTTACGTGGTTCGGCAATCCCCGCCTACGTCCACGCCTCCAAGCGATCCAAGCTTGAGGATTTCACTATCCAAGCCTTTCCAAGGCTTCAACCAATTACAATTGACTTCAAGGTGTCAATAAACCTTTACAACTAAGAGATTATCTCCCAATCTCTTCACTCAAGTGTCTCACATTCTCAAACTCTTACACTAGAGATGAATAAATAGAGATTACAATGAAACTCACTCAATGAGTAGATATTAAAAAATGAAGAACAAGAAATGATTCAATGTTTGTAGTTTGCAAGTTTGAAGGCTCAAGATATCACGTGTGCTTTTTGTTTTTGCTTGTTGGAGAGCTTCAAAAAGAGTTGGATTTAAGTTTTTATAGTTTGAACTCAAAAACTAGCCGTTATGTTCATTTCTGGTCAGAACCGGATTGGTGGATATGGAATCCGGTTAGCCGCTTGATGTTACCGTTACAAGCACAAATTTGAAATTCTGAACATCCGGCATGCTGTTTGTTGAATCCGGATAGCCGCTTGCGTTTTGGTTACATTCTGCCCAGAAACCGGATTGCCGTTTGTCATGAACCGGATTGCTGCTTTCGATTCGCATGAATTCTGCCCAGAAATCGGATTGCCGGATTTGCACAACCGGTTAGCCGTTTGCGTTTCGGTTTTATTCTGCCCGAATCCGGCTTGCCGGATTTCCTCATCTAGTTAGCCGGTTGCTACAGTAACTGATACAGTGACAGCTACTGTTACATTTTGACCCCAAAACTTTATACAATTGTATTATGACCAAAAAATATCATAAAAATTTGTAAATAGGTCCAATTTCAGAATTTATAAATATTATTTTGTTAATCCCAAATTTTTTTGAAATTATGATTTAGCCCCAATATTTTATTGTTTCACACAAAGGTCATTTTCAAGATAATACTCATATTTTCAAAGTTCTCAAAACCTTTTACTTTAGTCTAAAATATTCATAAATTATAGTATGGCCTAAAACATTTAAAAAGTTTCAAATAGGTCCAAATCCGAAATTCAAAAATAATATCAAAGATTTAAAACACATTTATTTTAGTTCAAAACACTTTGATTTTATAGCTTTATTTTCTTATTTATAAAACACAATTCATAAATATTTGTTTAATCAATACATGTGGTTTTTTATCATCAAAATCAATATGTATAGCTATATAAGCTAATATAGACTAATAGTGACGAGTGTCGATCCCACGAGGAGGTGGATTTTAATTGTGTGTAGAATTAATTTTGTAAATGGGTGGTTAGATTTGTGGTGAAAATGATTTGGATGATCTTAAAATTGGAATTCAAATGGCGAGAATAAATTCTAAAATTGGAATTGAAATGGTGAGAATAAATTGAAGAGAAATCTATTGAGATGAAGTATTTGGGTATCTGGATCCGTATCAACATGCATCATAGGCTAAATAATCCTTATTAATGCCAATTAAATCATGAGGGGAAAATTCATACCTCATGAACCACGCTCTAATCAATATGGTATTAAGGGTTTATCGTGCCAAATAATAATAATAACATTGTATCAGGAGGCTGGTGAAACCAAGGCGATACTAGACAAGATTAGTATTTGTTGACGAGAAGTCAAAACATCCACAAAAATTAGAGGGAAGAGAAAGTAAATTTACCAAATAAAGCCCATGACACATGTTGAGACTTCACTTTCAACCCAAACTTGAAAGAAAATTAGCCACTCATAATTGAACTACGAGCAAAATCAAAATTTATTAAAATACGTAGAAAATACAAGATGGAGAAGGAATTACAGAAAATGGATCCCAAAAATGAATTCAGAACTATCAAATTAGGGGGGAAGCTCCCTTTTTATAGATACATTCGGTAAATCATGACCATCGGATTAAAAACAGTTTGGACACTTAAGATTGCGCCACGTCATCAGTCAATAGTACGCGGTTTGACCACGCGGGTGAACAATAACACAGTTTGACTCGGGTTGAACAGTGACGCGGTTTGGTTGAAAATAATCTTGTGTGATGCATGTACCGCAAGCGAGATTTTTGGTCCACTGATATACTACCACGTCACCATCAACAGTACATAAGAATTTTAGTCCAATAGGATCTTGACACCTCATTAGTTAATGCCACATCATTGGTCAATGCTAACCCGTCTATACGAACAGTGTAGTGAACAGTAACGTAGACAATACCGTACACGTGAATAATATTGTACATGTGAACCGTGCCATTTTTCCTTTTATGCCCCTCTTAAAGTTTTTCGATTGTCCTGAATTCAAAAGTGATGTCCGTTTTGCCATCTGATCTCTCGTTTATTGTGAAATAACCATGATGCCCCTAAAATACATAAAATACTTAATTAAAATAAAACACACATAATTAAATTACAAGAAGCTTAAATACATAAAAGTAAGGGTTGTTAGTAAGATGTGAAATGTAAAATGACAATTTTTTCCTTTATAAATATATATTTTCTAACACTCAACAGTGGCTACAGTGGAATTATGGATATGAGATTGTGTGTGTGTGTAACAGCTTACTGGATTTAGGACTTACGAGTTTTTACTTTTGAATTTCATTATTTTTTTAAGCCAAATTTGATCAAATTTTGGGATCAGATCAGATCACAATTTGATTGGTTGGTTAATGTTCATCCAATTGGATTGTGTTAGTAATTTGATCTAATTCGAGCTCGATTTTTTTTCAAATTGGGGTTGGATTATTTAACTAGCTCTAATAGTCTTAGGTAGAGTGACTATTGAATCATTTGTATTCTCAGAATCCTTTAATGAGATAAACGACATCTCTTATGTCAATTCTTATATCAATGACACCAAAGGGATATTAAATGAATGAAATTAGGATATAGATGAAATATAATGAAATAGAGTCACTTTGAGGTTCCCTATAAAACGAGGCATGGAACAGAGCCATTATAAAGAAGTTCTGGTTATGCTTGTTCATGTCTCCCATTTGAGTTTTGCTGATGACATCGTTATTTTTACTAATGGGAGAAGGTCGAGCCTTTAGTAGCTTATGGATTTCCTTCATCACTATGAGACGGTTTTGGGCTAGTTAATTAATCAAGCTAAGAGTAATTTCCTTCATCACTTTTGCTTTTCCAGGACATTGTTCACTATGTTACTGATTAGAACAATCAAGGGAATACTATTAAAGTTTCAAGTGATCATTTGCACATTCATGGAGGCCCAATTACAAGAGCTAGAGCCAAAAAGATGCAAGCTGCATTAAATGAATTAGTTGAGAAAATATGAATTGAAAATGTAATTCAAGATGCAAGACATCATGAATTGGGCTTGGAGAGAAGATAAGGCATTATAGGCATTATTCAAGCTATTAAGCAGCCAAATACACAATTTGGATCAAATACAAAAGGGCAAATTCGGAATAAATCTGGTATTGATTGAACCAGAATTAATGTGCAAACTATATACCGTTGGAAAGATAATTAAGTTAGCTTTTCAATGCATTTTACAGAGCTAGATTTAGAGTTCTCTAGAAGGAGTTATGATCAATTTATTACAGCTTGTTTAGGCTTGGGAATTCAAACGACTCCTTTGATTATTCAACTTCATTTATTTGTTTTGTGTCAAATTTATCAATGTGTTAGGTGAGTCTATCATTAATAATAGTGGTTGGTGAAGGCTTTTAAACCACCCTTTGACAAACATATACTTGGAGGGTTGTTCCAATGTTTCCATTTGTATTTTTAAGATCTTGAGTTTCTTTTAGCCTATTTAAACTCAGCAACCTCGCTATGTATGAGATTTAAGAGATTAATATTATTTGAATTTGAAAGATTATTCTTTCTTTGATTCTTTTGAGAACTAGTGAACTTATCAAGAGTTTGTATTTTTGTGGTGTTCTAAATTTAGACTTATAACTCACATTCTCATATATTTCTTCAGTGTGGCGTCAATATCATTCTCTATACATTTGGTTCACGCTTTTCTTAAGCATTGAGTCAAGATTTTGTTTGTCATAAATCTGTTTAGAACTTTCTTAGAAAGTTGAAACTACAATTTAAGTGTGAGTTTCAAAGTTTCATTGTGGGAAATTCGTATCAGTTACTGATTTTTAGTAGCATCAGCTTCCATTCACTTATTTGAGTGTTGGATAGCTGTGTTGTAAAAATAATTAGCTGTAAACAAAATTAGTCAAATGTTAATTTTTAAAAGTGTTGTGAGTTTTAAAGAAGGTCGTACGTGCCTGGTAAACCTTATTGTTGAAACCGTGTAAGAATACAAATAATTAAAATTTATAAGTATATATGTATGTATGTAGATTTTATTATGTATACACAATAGTTGACAACTAAAATAAATTTTTTATTTTCTTAATCTCTTTAAATTTAATAATTTATTTCGTAATTGAATAAAAATAATTTTGAGTTTTTTTAATAGATGTGAGAATATGTATAAAATTATATTAATTATTAAATTAAATTTTAAAATTAGATTTTAAAAGTTAACCTTTTTTTATTTTTCAAAATTTGATATAAGATAAGTGAGTTTATTAAAAATACTTTTTAATTTTTTATTTAATATTAAAATTAATTTTTAACTTTTTAAATTATTTTTGAACTTTTAAAATCAATTCTAAACAGGTCTATAGTCAACGAAAATGCATCATAAGTAAGCCCATATCATTGCTCAAGCAAGCCCACAAGGCCATCGGTAAAATAGACAGTCAATGAGCAAGTACACCGAAGAAAACAAAACTAAAACTAAGCCTAATAAATTCTTGAGCCTGCCAGCGAAATCTTTTCGCTCCTCTTTCGTTCTGTCTGTTTAAATTTTCTCGAAGTTCTGTTCTGGCTTGCGAACGCAAGTAGACCAGTATGAACGCCCCCATAATCGGTGCGTTTTTTAACTTTTAATTTGTTATTTTATTCGTGTGAATTTTGCTTCTCTCTAAACAATTTTCTATTTTGACATGTAAATTTTGTCGGTTATTGCTTGAAGATCCTCTGCAAGGAGATTTCCCGGAAGTAATAGAGGAGTATTTAGAACATGGGGTTATGAAATGCATTGCGTTTAATCGTCGTGGCACTCTCCTTGCTGGTGAATCTTTCTCTCTCCTAGCTTAGCTCAGTGCCATTTTAGTTCTTTTGCCACTTTTACTTTCTGGGTATTTTCATTTTTTCATAGAAGATTTTTGTTTTTTGTGTAGAGCGATGGAGGTTCAGGTGTTTGGCGAAATAACATTTTGAGATTAGCTTAAAATAAGAATATGACTCGTTATAACTTGTCAGATTTGAAGGATTTTTATGTTGGTTGGATTACTTATTTTGGAAAATATGCAGTGAATGTAGTGATCTAATGCTAGCTAGCAGATACATTTTGGCTTCGTGGTGGAATCACAGCTAATACTGTTTGCGAGATATTAATTTTCTTGTATTGGCCAATACTTGGTTCTTGTTGTAAGAAATTCACTGAGTGTGTCTCAATATAAAAAGCCTTAGTAATTGTGAACCCTTTCATTGAAAGCTAGATTTACAAGAATTTCAGTAAAGGGAATTACGCTTTGTAAAGTTTAAATGAGCAATAAATGTGGATGATAGTTTAATGGTTACATCTTTAAATTAATGAACTACTGTATATTATTAAGGCTAGTTTAGTTCCTATATTTCTGTTCAGTAAAGATAATTAGTGGGAATTGGTCGGATGTATTCCATGTTTTTTACTGCTCACCATCTACACTTGTTGTCATTTTTCTTTGACAGCTGGATGTTCTGATGGAAGTTGCGTAATCTGGGATTTTGAGACCAGGGGAATCGCAAAGGAGCTTAGGGATAAAGAATGTGTTGCTGCGATAACAAGTGTCTGCTGGTCAAAATATGGTCATCGTATACTTGTGTCTGCTGCAGACAAATCATTAACACTTTGGGATGTCCTCAAGGGAGAGAAGATAACTCGTATAGTTCTCCAACAAACTCCACTACAAGCTCGTCTGCATCCTGGTTCTTCTACTCCATCTCTCTGCCTGGCATGCCCTCTCTCATCTGCTCCCATGATTGTGGACCTAAGTATGGGAAGCACAAGCATCCTGCCGATTGCAGTTCCTGACGTGGCTAATGGCATTGCCCCTTCCTCACGGAACAAATACTCTGATGGAACCCCCCCTTTCACTCCTACTGCTGCATGCTTCAATAAATATGGGGATCTTGTTTATGTGGGCAATTCCAAAGGGGAAATTCTTGTAATAGATCACAAAAGCAATCAAATACGGGCCTTGGTTCCTGTTTCTGGTGCTGCTGTGATAAAAAATATAGTGTTCAGCAGGAATGGTCAGTATCTCCTAACAAATTCAAATGATCGGACTATCAGGATCTATGACAATCTCCTGCCACTGAAAAATGGACTTGAAGCCCTTGTCGACATTGAGAAAGGGGTTGCTGAGCCAAACGGCATTGAGAAGATGAAGATGGTTGGATCAAAGTGCTTGGCACTTTTCCGCGAGTTTCAAGATTCCATCACCAAGATGCATTGGAAAGCTCCATGTTTCAGTGGTGATGGTGAGTGGGTAATTGCTGGTTCTGCAAGTAAAGGGGAGCACAAGATTTACATATGGGACAGGGCGGGGTATCTTGTGAAAATCCTTGAAGGTCCTAAGGAAGCACTAATAGATTTAGCATGGCATCCGGTGCATCCCATTATTGTCTCTGTTTCCTTGACTGGGTGGGTTTATATCTGGGCTAAAGATTATACAGAGAACTGGAGTGCTTTTGCACCTGATTTCAAAGAGCTTGAGGAAAATGAAGAATATGTGGAACGGGAAGATGAATTCGATTTGAATACTGAAACTGAAAAGGTGAATGAGGGAACCAGATTAGCTGAGAAGAACTACTGTTTATTTTATGTTTTAAAAATATTTTTTTTGTGCATGCAGGTGAAAGAATCAAATGTTAATGAAGATGAAGAAGTTGATATTGTCGCAGTAGATAAGGATGCTTTCAGTGATTCAGATATGTCACAGGAAGAGCTGTGCTTCTTGCCTGCCATTCCTTGTCCTGATGCTCCTGAGCGGCAAGGCAAGTGCGTGGGAAGTTCTTCAAAGTTGATGGATCGTAATCATTCTGGATCACCTCTTTCAGAGGAGGCCATGCAAAATGGACAAGCAGCAAACCATGCATCTAGTCCACTTGAAGGTATCTTCATGCTTATTGAAGTGCTTTGATTTAAACTTTACCTGGAGTTACTTGCTTACGTAAATTAGGAAATCTTATGATAGTGTTCCAAGTTCATAGTTCATATAAAAGAACCAGAGTATAAAAAAAATACGCAGATAATCATAATGTGTGGCAGTTAAATAGAAAAAATTCTGGTAGCTTGTGCATGAAAATGTTTATATCATTGTGAATGATGGGATATGAATTTAACAAAGTATATTCTACAACCGTAGAATGTGAAAGACGATTAATATTTTCATTCATAAACCAATGTGAAAGACGATTAATATTTTCATTCATAAACCTTTGTGCTGGTTGCTCCAGTTAAAGTCTGCTTATGTGACTCCTGATTCCGTGGACGAGCATATAGAAAGCAAATAGAGCCTCAGGATTGAGACAAGTATTTGATAGAAAGTTGAGCCACCCTCTCAACTCTTTCTAGGGAAATGAACTCTTGTATTTTTTCGCATAAATTTATCAAATCTCATATGTAAAAGTTCATCCGTATTTTCCTCTGTGATCTAGCTTCAATTTTTTTCTGATAGGAAACAGAGAAATTTTTATGGGTATTAGAAAGGAGTAAATATTAGAAACTGAACCAGAGGTCCACAAACTAAAATCTTCCCTGCAGTTTAGATCACCAAAATCTATGCAGAACTTTTGAAAAAGAAACCCTTGAAACCCAAGACACAGAAATAAGAATCCAAACCAACAAAATTTAGCCCAAACTGCATCCCAATCAAGCTGAATGAAACAAAATGAGGAATCTTGAAAATGCTTGGAAGTTCACACCCAAATAGAAGAAAAGAAAAGAATCCTGTCGCATAACCCATTAAAATCTTCCCGAAATGTACAGCTACACACTTCTATAATGTTTTGGCTTTCCTTCCTTTTCTGAAAGCAAAAATATTATCCATCATGGAAGCCTTATAAGAGGCTGGAGCTGCCAAAGAGTGTTAGCTGCACTGCATAAATGAGCCCATAAAGAGGAGGCAACATCACAATGAAGAAAAAGATGGTTGTTGGTTTCTTAACTTCTTTCTACACATATCACAACAGGAAGGAGAAAGACCGATCTTAGAATTTTTCCTTTGATTCTTCTATCTAGTATTAATAAGGGAAATTATCCGCCGTCCACCCGTTTTTTCTAATTTTTTAAAAACTGCATTTTTTTTTTTTTTGGCTAGAATCCACCTGAAGTTACATTTCTTTTCATTTTTTCACTTCCGTTTGGAATCCGTTAAGGAAATTAGCAGAATATTGCTTAAATGACTTTTTTACCCTCAAATGTAAAAGATAATTTATTCATCAACCACTTGTTTTTTTTCGTATTTTTTTCAAAAATACACAATTCTAAATTTTTTTTTGCTGACCTCCACTCGAAGTTGTATTGTTTTACACCTATCCACCACTGCGTTGTTGTAAAATGACGATTTTACCCTTATGATGTTAGCAAAGTTATAACGGTCTCCAAACGGAAGTGGAAAGTGAAAAGAAATGTAATTTCAAGTGGATTCCAGCCAAAAAAAAAAATTGTGTATTTTTTGAAAACGGTGAAAAAACGGGTGGACGGTAGATAATTTTCCTATTAATAATTCCAAGAGCTACAGTCCAAGCAAAAATTTGGACTTCAGGAGGAACATTTGCTTTCCAGAAGACCATCCCAATTTCATTAGAATCACTACTAGAATTGTCTTCAACCAAGAAAATTATGACTTGCAAGAGAACTTTCCAGAGACATCTAACTTCCAGATTATATCATCATTTTTACTCTTGTCAAGGAAAAAGATTCCATCAAAACTACAATAATCTTTGTATCATTCAAATTTCTCCTCAAATTAAAATTCCAACTCCATTCTAAAAGGAGAGATCCTTGACCATTCTAGTTTTTATAGACACATCGTAGGAAGACATAATCTATACTAGCGAGGAAATTGCTCGAAAGAGAGAGGTCTCTACCCACATATCTTCCCAAATCGGATTTTCTCACCATTTTCCCTCTGCCCACCTGATATGGATGATCTTAGCTTCAATTGACAAACATAATAATATAAACTGAAAATTTGTTCATCTAGACTTTTATGAAGCCTCAAACATGTTGCAGTAGAGCTTCATTTCAGAAGTGCGGAGAAAAGGGGCATAATGTTGCATGTTTCATAGCGATTGATGCCACTACCTACTAACATCCATATGCTTCCTCAACGTGTCAGTCTTATGTTCTTCTCTTTAGGTTGATAAGGTTCTGCTGTTCATCAATCCTTTTTGAGAAACTAAATTACTTAAATCAATTACTGATTTTTAAGCATTTGTGGATAATTTGTTGCAGAGGACACTGGAGGAACTCGCTTAAAAAGGAAGCGGAAGCCTTCGGAGAAGGGGTTGGAATTGCAGGCTGAGAAGGTTAGGAAACCTTTGAAATCTTCTGGTAGATCATCAAAAGTGAAATCTAAATCTATGGCAGATCAGGACATGAGTAATGGTGTATATGGTGATGACATTTCTGATGAGTACCAATGACCACAAATCTATATATTTCCATTTGTAATAACAATTTTTGTTTTTTTCCCTCCTTTTGAACGACTTACAGTCAGTATTTATTTCTTAAGTATCTTTAGGTTCGCTGAGTGTGGTTATACTTGGGAATTATGTTTTACTAGTTCTCAAATTCTAGATTGTAAAATCAGGATTCTCATTTGGCAGTGCGGAGGGGCAACCACAGTGGATGTATAAGAGCTATCTGGGTTTCTTTTAGGTGGAAATCCTAGAGAAACTAGCTTTTTAGATCTGATGGTGGAAATGGTGGAGAAAGAAAAGATTAGATGGGTGGAAGGGAGTTTTCTTTTTTGGGGCAGGCAGACTTACATTGCTTTCAAGCTGTATTGTCCTGTTTGCTAGCATACAGTTAATTTTTTCTTCCTCTCTCTCATAGTTAGATGTGAGGTCGGTGGCAAAGCAAAAGGGATTATGTGGTTAGATATAAGGTGGATGGGAACTGATAAAATTTTGGGCCAACTTTTAGATGGGCAAAATGTATCTTTTGTAATGTATGTATTCGTAGTCTGAAGGTCTCAACTTCGTTTCCTTTTTGCTTTCAACCCGCTGCTGGCTTGTTCAATACTTTTGCCAGTAAATTGTGGACGATGGATGTTGAAAGCTTAGCTCACGCCTTTTTTCCCTCTTTTTTTGACTTTTAATCATCCCCTTGCATGAAGATTATGGCTCTTAGCCGCATGGGAAGTCAAGTTGGTATGGGTGGTGCATTGTGTCAAGATGCATACAGGAGAAGATGCTGCAGCTCGATGAAAGATAGAAGGAAGACTTGTAAGGATTGATACTTGATAGTGAGTGGACATGGGCTTCTATTTCGCTTTCTTGGTTTTGGGAGGTTTCCCACTAAGTTTTGGTTGTGTTTTTCTTTACATATCCCTACGCAAGTTCATATGCACGGGGGCATTTCTCGATCGCTCAATGTGAAGTTCAAACACGCTTTGGGGATGACTAATGGGGCTGGGCTGCTAGGCTTCCTTTTATTTTTTTTTTGGGTTGGGGAACTACGTACTCTGGAAAGTTCTAGGCCATCTTGGTGTGGCGGGCTCGAGCCCAACATAGGCCAGAACAAAGGAAGCTAGAATAAAAATAATGGTCGTCCTATGATGTAATTTTTTTTAATAGATTTTTTTTTTGTTATAGCATCAATAATATAACAAAATTGTACCGTGATTTGATTAAAGGTATATAACTATAATATTTGTATTAGAGAAAAAGATAAAATATTTAAAAATTATAGTAACTAGTTTGTTAAGCATTTAAATAGGTAGAGAATTTGCGTAAAATAACTTTGACCGTTAATAGAGTTTGAGACAATTTCACTTGAATAATATATTTTTATTAAAATTTACTTTTTCAATCCTTCTTTAAATTTGTAATATTGTTATCTTTTTTAATATAAATGTTTCATAATTGCTATTATTATTATTATTAAGTGTAAGGTGTGATATCTAACATATCTAAAACAAGCCAAATAAATAATTTAAAAGCAAAACACAAATCAAATAAATAGCTTCTAATTATAAAATTTATACATAGAGTAACAAATGATACAATTATGTACATATAAGTGAAAGTTGTAAATTGTGTCAATAGAATTGTTTGTAATCTAACAATATAGATTCACCTATGTTTTAATAAAATTTAATATAAAATGCCTACTATTTTGTATACTTTTAAGGACAATTAATTAACCAATAGTCAATATTAAAAGTCAAATCAATATTTTATAATATTAAATCATCCACCACTAAATTGCATGAAATCAAGTTTAAAGTCTTTGTTTATATATCCAAACCATCATATAGTTTTAACATATATATATATGTTTCCATTCATAGTTGATTTAGATATTTCTCATTTGGTGTTGATTGGTATCATTAATGATATGTATATAATAATATATTACAATGACTTCTATGATTGTTAATGTTTAAGTGTTAATGGTTTGTACTTAAATTCATACAATATAAATTATTAAAAGAGCTTATGGAATATAGTATTTTTTTTATCATTATATAAAATATTGTTGAAATAATATTACTTGTTACTGATGTTTATTTCAAAGCTATTTTTATGCCAATATCCTAGGAATTTTCCTTTATCAATTAATTTAAAATAACAAAAATGTATTTACCTTCATCATGAAGGTTAATAAATACTTTTGAATTAATTATTGATCCATTGTATTAAATGAATTGTGGAGATTAAAATACTTAATCAAAGGATTCAGAAAAACTGAGTTATCAATGCTATGAAAATTCATAAAATATCATAGAAAAATCTTAAAAATAAATTAACTTCATAAACGAAGCCATCATTATATTGACTTTAATACAAAATCTAGAATTATAGTTAAAAGAAAACTCCAATCTAAAAAATTTCTAAATTTTGAATTTTGAATGCATTGCAACAAAAGTGCAAGCAAGAAGCTTTCAAATGGCAAATAAAAAGTTTAAACTGTTATAAATATGGAGAATACGGACAGGAAGTATTTGATATTTGATGTAAACAAAGATAAGTAGAAGAAGCAAAATGGTATAGGCCACAGAATATTGTTATAAAGTAAGTAGAAATAAAGCTAACCCCGTGTATTTAGAGTGATGGGTAGCTAATTAAATTTTTCCACCATTCGTCACATACGCATGGATTTCGGAGCCAACTTTAAGGGATTCAGGCCTTAGGCGAATTTTTTTTAGGTCTTTCTACATTCAACAACATTAACTCTCAAACGAAGATAAAATAATTTAAAATTTATTTTTTAAGATTATGCAAGGCACATGTCAATATAAAAAACAAAAATAAATCAAATTTGTACAAAAAAAGAACAATAATAATTTAAAATAAAAATTAGAAACAGTAACACTTGAGAAGTTGATTAATTGAGATGAAATGTGATGATCAAATGATAGCAATAGAATAGAGAACAATTTTCTTTGTAGTGAACAGAGTAAGAAATTTTTAGTTGAGATTATTATTGATTTAATGTCTATTGGTTTTGAAGATGTTAATTAGAGCTTAAAGGAATATTAAAAATCAGATCTAGGATTTAATACAATATTCTTTTTTTTTGGAAATGGAAAGTATTTAATTTTTTTCCTTGGGAAGATAAAAAAGAATTAATTGGTAAAATCATTAATTCTACTTTATATGAATATTATCAAATATGAAATTTTTTATTTAAAAAATATTATTTTTAAGGCGAAGATTATCACATATAGAATTTTTATTAGTAAACAAATCTTAATTTTTGGATACTTTATGAATGGGAGTAATAATAGGGAGATATGTAAAAATTGGGCTTTCTTATATATGTAACTTAAATATGAAATACTAACTAAGCAACCCAAGGGGGGTGCATTAGGCTTTTAAAAATTAAGTTAAGCAAATCACACAACAATTTAATCTAATATCTTAATGGAAACGTTGTGATCAACTATTGTTTGAATTTGATTGAGCTTATTTATAATTGGAGCTGAAATATAGTCGTTGTTGACTTTCTGCGTGAAATCGGATCACCGTTAACCATTAATGGTTAACCGTTTTGACTAGTTCAAGTGACCGTTGAGCTGAAATTCAAATAAACGGTTGATCGCTTGCCACTATTAGTTTGCCATTAATTTCAGAGACTTGCAAAACAAAATTCTTGTATCTATTCTTTCTAAACGGCTAAAGGTTAGCATTGGATGACATTCTGGAAATTATCGGTTAGCCGTTTGAAGTTAACGGTTCACCGGTTATTTCCAGCAGCACGTAAAATAGAATAAGCTTATCTGTTTGTCTTCAACGGTTCAAGGTTAGCGCCTATTTCCATTTTGGAAATTATCCGTTCACCATTTTATATAAATAGTTAGCTGTTTAATTCCAGTAACCTTCCCTGCACACTTGTGTTGTCCTTTTTTATTAACCGGTTCAAGTGTAAGAAAATACTTATCTCTGGAATTTATCGGTTAACAATTTCAATATTAACAGTTCACTGTTTGTTTCCAGAATCACAATTTTAATCAAAATATTATAGAAGATGTTTTCCCAGTTCAAAGTTTAATGATTTATCATATTTTAGGAAAATATTGTACGGATTTTTAATGAAATATTTATTTATTTAAACAAAAACTCCAAAATTTTAATAAAAAGCATTCGGAGTTTGTTATCATCAAAATCATTATAAAGAACATATACATGTTAACAAAATAGAATCTTTGGAATCTTAGAAAAATAATTATTCATTAGCGTATTAGTTAAGTAATATGTCAAATATTGGACCTTTATAAAATTTGGAGCCTTAAGCGACCACCTAATTTGTCTAATACTAAAGTTGTCCTAATGGCTTCACTAACTCTTATTTCGCATAAATCTTATCCAAACCGCTTGACTTGCTAACTAAGTGGTTTGACCAAGCTAATCAAACCTAATACTGAGAATGGTTGGTATCATCCACGCAAGTGGTGATGTGGTTAAAACATGCTCATGCTATCGCTAATTAGCCACGGTAAGGCGGATAGACACCCATTTCTATCATAACACTCCTTGGATATCCAATTCTTCATGATAATTTGCACTTGGCTTTTGCTAGTTAAAAATCTATTGGGTAAATCATCAAGTAGTGTGAACGTGCTTCAAGATTTCCTCGTTAAAAATTCTTTAAAAACCTAGTCCAAGTAAAAAAGAGTACAATGGATAAATGTCCAGTTTAACTTTAGAAGTTCTTGCTTGCAAGATATTTTTCCAGGTGCACCTCTTAATGATCAACTCGATAGTTTGTTTAAATGGTGAATGGTGATGCTATATATTATCTTCTCACATGTTGATGCGGGTGGAGTTTTAAAAAACAAATCGACAAAATTATCAATGGAGTGTATCTGCCTAAGATTAATCTTCTCATTTTGTGTTGCTCATAAGCGTATTAGTTAAATAATATGTCAAATATTGGACCTTTATAAAATTTGGAGCCTTAAGCGACCACCTAATTTGTCTAATACTAAAGTTGTCCTAATTGTTAGCTTTTATAGCTATAGATATTGATTTTGATGATAACAAAACACATGTATTGATTAAACAAAGATTTATAAATTGTGTTTTATAATAAGAAAATAAGGTTTTAAAATCAAAGTGTTTTGTACTAAAATGAATGTGTTATAAAATCTTTGATATTGTTTTTCAATTTCGGATTTGGACCTATTTGAAACTATTTATATGTTTTGGGCCATACTATAAGTTGTGAATATTTTGGACTAAAGTGAAAGGTTTTGGGAACTTTGAAAATATGGGTACTTTGTTGTAAAGGACCTTTGTGCAAGATAATAAACTCGTTAGGGCCAAATAATAATTTCAGAAAGTTTTTGGAATAGTAAAGTAATATTTGGAAATTCTGAAATTGGACCTATTTGTAAAGTTTCATAACGTTTTGGGCCATAATATAGTTTTATAACATTTTGGGGTCAAACTGTAAAATTGAAAACTATTTCACTGTAGCAGTTACTGTAGCAACCGGCTAACCGGTTATCAAATCCGGCAAACCGGTTTCGGGCAGCAAGTAACCAAAATACAAGCGGCTAACCGGTTGTGAAATCCGGCAAACCGGTTTTCGGGGTTTTCGAGACAAAATGCAACCAAAACGCAAGCGGCTAACCGGATTCGACAACGGTAAACCGGTTGTTCAAGATTTCAAATTTGTGTTTGTAACGGTAACATCAAGCGGCTAACCGGATTCCACATCCGGCAAATCGGTTCCGGCCAGAAATGAACATAACGGCTAGTTTTTGAGTTCAAACTATATAAACTCAAAACCATTTCATTTTTGGCAACTCAAGCAAGCATAAACAAGAGCACACAACATATATATTGAGCTTCATTTTCGTAACTCATCATTTATTAGCTCATCTTTGTTCTTCAAATTGTATATCCACTCTTAAAGAGAGATTGAGTGTTGTATTTTTCATTTCTCAAATTGTGAGATTACAAGTGTGGAAAACACTTGGGGTAAAGAGATTGGGGATATAATCTCTTGTTGTAAAGGTTCATTGACACCTTGAAGTCAATTGTAATATCTTGAAGCCTTGGGAGGCTTGGATAGTGAAATCCTCAAGCGGGTGAGCTTGGAGGCGTGGATGTAGGCGGGGATAGCCGAACCACGTAAAAATCCTTGAGTTCGTTTTTCTCTTCCCTTACTCTTTTATTATTGTGCTTGCATTGAATTTATTGTTTTCGAATTTATTAAGGCATTAGAGATTCATTGTTGTGTGGATTTGCTAGGATAAGTTTTAAAATTCCAATTTACCCCCCCTCTTGGGTTGTACACTTATATTTTATTTGGTATCAGAGCGAGGTTCTCTTGTGTAGACTTAACCGTCTAGAGTTAAAGATTCGTAGCAACCCAAATTAGCTCAACCACCATGGAAGGCCAATCTATCACTAGACCTCCATTTTTCGATGGAAATGATTTTCCTTATTGGAAAACTAGGATGAGAATTTATTTACAAGCCTTAGATTATGAAATATGGGAAGTTGTTTGTGATGATTTACTCATTCCTAGAAATAATGTTTTAAGTGAATGGGATAAGAGAAAGATGTCTTTAAATTCCAAGGCTATGAATGCTTTATTTTGTGCCTTAGATAAAAAGGAATTTCATAGAGTTTCAAATTGTTCTAATGCTTATGAAATTTGGAGAAAACTCAAAATTGTGTATGAGGAGACTACAAACGAGGAGGAATTTCATGAAGTGTCGAATTTGGCTCTCATGGCAATTGGAGATGAATCGGATGACGAGCTTGATGAGGTAAGTGATCCAACCTACGATGAGTTGTATGATGCTTTTAAAGATTTGCATGATAATTGGATAAAAATTGGTAAAAAGAATGCATGCCTTAAGAAGAAAATGCTAGAACTTACAAATGACAAGGATGCCATGCAAAAATGCATTGATTCATTGAATGAGAAGATAAAGAAATTAGAATTAGAGAATAAAACAATGCATGATGAAGTTGCATTATCAAATGAGAAATTTAGCACTTCATACAAGCATATAGAATCACATGTAAATAATTTGAAAAATGAAAAAGATGCCTTGCAAAAATCCAATGTTTCATTAAATGAAAAGATCAAAAAATTGGAATTAGATAATGAAATGTTACATGATAGAATTGCATCATTTACATGTAAGCAAAGTGCTTCATATGAGCATGAGAAGTCACATGGTGATGAATTAATGAAAGAAAATGAAATGCTCAAGAAAAAGAATATTGAACTTAGTAGTGTGGTTCTAAAATTTACAAATGGGCAAAAGATGTTGGATAACATGCTTAATTCTAAAAAATGTGTATTTGATAAAGGAGGACTTGGATATAAACCTTACTTGAAACAAAAATATTATAAGAGTTATTTTGTTAAGGCTACCTCCACATGTGATCATAAAATTACTTGTCATTATTGCAATCAAAATGGTCATATGAAACTTGATTGTCCTATTAAAAGAAAAGTATATTATGGAGTCAAATGTATTTGGGTTTCAAAAGGAACCATTACTAACACTCAAGGACCCAAGACTATTTGGGTACCAAAGCACACAACTTGAATTTCTTTCGTAGGTACCACAAACAAGGAATTGTGGAGAGTTCCTTGATGAAGCTTGTGAGGGTAATCATTTGATCATGATCGAGGAGAAAAATATGAGGCAAGATGATTTAATTGTTTTGGTAACAATTCTTGCCATATTAATTTTGTTGAATGGATCATGATAAATGGATAGTAGTTTAAATTTGTGAAAGCATGCTTATATGTCTACATGATTATCATTGTGTATAATATTGAGTGATTTATCATGATGCATGGTTATATATGTATGATTATAGCTTGTCAACTCATCATGATAGCTTTGTTTGATTTTGATGATCATATAATGCCTAAGCTTGATAAATGAGTGATATAATTGAATTATTAATCTTTGAATGTTTATATGTTTCATAATTGTGATGAATATGCATGATGAATATGTTATAAATTTGAGTTTTATGATTGGATGTAAATTATATTGATCCATGCATTAAAACGGTTTTAAAATTGTTTGGAAAACAAAGGAGTCTTTGAAAATCTTAGTCTGCACAAGCTGTAATGAATTGATCATAACTCCTTCTAGGGAACTCAAAATCCAGCTCCGTAAAATTTATTGGAAAGCTAACTTAATTATCTTTCTAACGGTATATAGCTTGAACATTAATTCTGTCTCAATCAATACAGTTTTTATTCCGAACTTGACCCTTCTGCAGTTTATTAAGTTTCGAATATGCTTCATGATTGTATGCTTGTTGGATGGATTATTTGGTTGATATGATTTCATATGTTTGGCCTTGTATGCATATATGTTTCATGCACTAATTGACGTTTTTGAAAAGTTAAATGATTTTTAAAATTGATCAATTTTTAAGTAAAAATTTTTTGGTTTATATAATACAAGTCTAAGAGCTTGCAAAAGTTCAAAAATATTTTCCAAAGCTTAACTTGTATACCACTTCTAATCAACCGGAAAGCCGTTTTTCATTTTGGAGTTTTTTGGACCAAATCCGGATAACCACACTTTTAAAACCGGTAAGCCGAATTCATTTTGGTGCTCACTGGAGCACAACCGGTCAGCTGGTTATGACAACCGGAAAGCCAGATTGGCTTTGCACACTTGCTGGAAAAATGCGGACAACCGGATTGGCAATACCGGTAAGCCGTTTGAGAGAGTTTTATTTCTGGACAAAAACCGGTCAGCCGGTTATGGCATCCGGAAAGCCGGATCTGTACAGCTCATTTTCTGGTCACAACCGGCTAGCCGGTTAGTGAAATCCGGCAAGCCGGATTCGTGAGCTATTGGCTCTATTTTTGCTTCTTCCTCTTCTTATGTGAATTTTCTGCACTTGTTCTTCCTCTCTCTCAAAACCGTGAGCTACTCTCTTCCATTTCCAATCAATTCTTCTTCATTTCTCAACCAGATATATGTCAAGATCAATCTCTTAAACCATTACCCATGCATTTCATCTTCATTAAACTCTTCTCTATCATCATTTCTTCACTTGTTCCTCATCATTTCTATACCTCTCATTCACGCGTGAACAGTGCCTCGCCATTTCTTTGTCAAATCTCTTCGTCTTTCACTCACTTTCTTGTTAAAATCAATCATCTTTAAAATCATTTTAATTGATTCAAACTTACTCTTTTTACTCAACATCTTGAAAATCCGAATTTGTACATTTTGAGTATTTCCAATTACCACTTCCATAGTGTGCTCTCCTTATGGTTTTTATCATAGTTTTCTACTATATTATGCACTTATATTTTCATATGCATTATTGCCTTTATTATGGATGGATGATGATTATCGTTTGATATTTGGATGTTTTATATTTGGATATTGTGGATCTAATGTGCTTATCTTGACTTTTTGATGATCTATATATTAGCATATGTTGATTTTGATGACTTATATATTATCATTATGTACTTATGCTTTACTTAAGTTTTGATAATAAAGAATGTCCATTGATGATTCCATTGTATTTGATGAAGTTTGATCTTATGAGATTTATGATTGGTAAATGAATGCATTTTTTTGTACTTTATTGATGTATTGTTAAATATGCATTCCCTTGCTATATGATTATGGAATCCTCGGATTTAATTGTTGCAAGTATTGGAGGAATTCATAATTTCATATTGATTTTGATGATTCATGATTATATGTGTATTGCTTGATAAAACTTGTGGATTATTGAATATTGAAGTGTTGGTTTGCTAATGGTGTTGTTGGGTTGATGATGGAGTTGTTGACAAACCTTTTTGGAAGTGTTTTTCTCTTATGTGTATAAATGGTTTTACTCATTTTTTAAGGGAAAACTCTACCAAATTTTTGCTCACCAAAAACCAAACTTGCATGTCCTTCTTTTCTCTTTCTCTTTTTGATGTTGAAGGGGGAGATAATTTGAGAGTTTGATAATTTGAGAGTTTTTGGGGGTTTTAAGAATGAATTTGAAAATGTTTTACAAATGGGAAGATTTTTTTTTTAAAAATGATTACTTGATCAAAAATTTTGTTATTGACCATTTCTTAATTTGGCCATATATTTAGGGGGAGCATGTAATATGTTTCACTTTGGTTAAATTTTTTAAATTGGCCATACATTTAGGGGGAGCATATAATGTGATTTTGAATAATATACATTTTGAATATTTCTTTTGATGTTTGGTATTTGAGTATGATGATGATTTTGATGATTTTGAGATAATGATGATTTGATCATATAGTTGTTTTATATGATAATTTTATGTCATGAGTTGTTGATTTGGTAATTAATGGAATAATGGTTCATGATATTTTAGTGTGATTATTTGTATATGGAGTTGGCTTTTATCATGACCTATAATAATTTGGATGTATTATTACTAAATCTTGTATTTGAGTTGATGCTTGTTGTTAGGGGGAGGTTTTGTCGAAATTTCTATTCAGATAACATAGGTAACAAATTTGCTATTCTTTTCCTTTTCCTTTGAGTTTTTTTTATGATGAAGGGGGAGAAGAATACATGTTTTTTAAATCATGTTTTTAAATTTATAAAACTTTACCACTCTTTTTCTTTGCCAATTAAGTTTTCTTTTTGATGATGAGGGGGAGAAAAATGCATGTATTTAAATTTATTAATTTAGTTAATTGGCAAATTGTGAAATTTGTGGAATCATTCTTTAAATACATAAAATGTTTGTCATCATCAAAAAG
Source organism: Citrus glauca (assembly GCA_029633175.1). NCBI lineage: Eukaryota > Viridiplantae > Streptophyta > Magnoliopsida > Sapindales > Rutaceae > Citrus > Citrus glauca. Next base: position 12,913,495 of record JAQOOD010000004.1, on the reverse strand, counting down.
GGGGAGATTGTTAACATATATGTTTTCATAATATTGATTTTCATGATAACAAACAAGATTAAGAATGATTAATCTTTTAAGCTCAAATAATGTTTTATACATTTTGAATAAATCATTATTTCACATTATAAATGTTTTATATTTTGAAAAATGATTTATCAAAATATACATGTATCTCGAGAAAGTATGCATGTATGCAGTGGGAGTTTGTTTCAAATCATTGTTTTCTCTAACCTTGCATTAATTAATAAGGAGCTTTTTATAACTAGATTAAATCTTTGTAATGTATTTTGTCATCATCAAAAATGGGGAGATTGTTAGCTTTTATAGCTATAGATATTGATTTTGATGATAACAAAACACATGTATTGATTAAACAAAGATTTATAAATTGTGTTTTATAATAAGAAAATAAGGTTTTAAAATCAAAGTGTTTTGTACTAAAATGAATGTGTTATAAAATCTTTGATATTGTTTTTCAATTTCGGATTTGGACCTATTTGAAACTATTTATATGTTTTGGGCCATACTATAAGTTATGAATATTTTGGACTAAAGTGAAAGGTTTTGGGAACTTTGAAAATATGGGTACTTTGTTGTAAAGGACCTTTGTGCAAGATAATAAACTCGTTAGGGCCAAATAATAATTTCAGAAAGTTTTTGGAATAGTAAAGTAATATTTGGAAATTCTGAAATTGGACCTATTTGTAAAGTTTCATAACGTTTTGGGCCATAATATAGTTTTATAACATTTTGGGGTCAAACTGTAAAATTGAAAACTATTTCACTGTAGCAGTTACTGTAGCAACCGGCTAACCGGTTATCAAATCCGGCAAACCGGTTTCGGGCAGCAAGTAACCAAAATACAAGCGGCTAACCGGTTGTGAAATCCGGCAAACCGGTTTTCGGGGTTTTCGAGACAAAATGCAACCAAAACGCAAGCGGCTAACCGGATTCGACAAACGGTAAACCGGTTGTTCAAGATTTCAAATTTGTGTTTGTAACGGTAACATCAAGCGGCTAACCGGAATCCACATCCGGCAAACCGGTTCCGGCCAGAAATGAACATAACGGCTAGTTTTTGAGTTCAAACTATATAAACTCAAAACCATTTCATTTTTGGCAACTCATGCAAGCATAAACAAGAGCACACAACATATATATTGAGCTTCATTTTCGTAACTCATCATTTATTAGCTCATCTTTGTTCTTCAAATTGTATATCCACTCTTAAAGAGAGATTGAGTGTTGTATTTTTCATTTCTCAAATTGTGAGATTACAAGTGTGGGAAACACTTGGGGTAAAGAGATTGGGGATATAATCTCTTGTTGTAAAGGTTCATTGACACCTTGAAGTCAATTGTAATATCTTGAAGCCTTGGGAGGCTTGGATAGTGAAATCCTCAAGCGGGTGAGCTTGGAGGCGTGGATGTAGGCGGGGATAGCCGAACCACGTAAAAATCCTTGAGTTCGTTTTTCTCTTCCCTTACTCTTTTATTATTGTGCTTGCATTGAATTTATTGTTTTCGAATTTATTAAGGCATTAGAGATTCATTGTTGTGTGGATTTGCTAGGATAAGTTTTAAAATTCCAATTCACCCCCCCCCTCTTGGGTTGTACACTTATATTTCACTAATGGCTTCACTAACTCTTATTTCGCATAAATCTTATCCAAACCGCTTGGCAACTGACTTGACTTGTTAACTAAGTGGTTTGACCAAGCTAATCAAACCTAATACTGAGAATGGTTGGTATCATCCACGCAAGTGGTGATGTGGTTAAAACATGCTCATGCTATCGCTAATTAGCCACGGTAAGGCGGATAGACACCCATTTCTATCATAGCACTCCTTGGATATCCAATTCTTCATGATAATTTGCACTTGGCTTTTGCTAGTTAAAAATCTATTGGGTAAATCATCAAGTAGTGTGAACGTGCTTCAAGATTGCCTCGTTAAAAATTCTTTAAAAGCCTAGTCCAAGGAAAAAAGAGTACAATGGACATATGTCCAGTTTAACTGTAGAAGTTCTCTCTTGCAAGATATTTTTCCAGGTGCACCTCTTAATGATCAACTCGATAGTTTGTTTAAATGGTGAATGGTGATGCTATATGTTATCTTCTCACATGCTGATGCAGGTGGAGTTTTAAAAAACACATCGGCAAAATTATCAATGGACTGTATCTGCCTAATATTAATCTTCTCGTTTTGTGTTGCTTATAAGCGTATTAGTTAAATAATATGTCAAATATTGGACCTTTATAAAATTTGGAGCCTTTAGCGACCACCTAATTTGTCTAATACTAAAGTTGTCCTAATGGCTTCACTAACTCTTATTTCGCATAAATCTTATCCAAACCACTTGGCAACTGACTTGACTTGCTAAATAAGTGGTTTGACCAAGCTAATCAAACCTAATACTGAGAATGGTTGGTATCATCCACGCAAGTGGTGATGTGGTTAAAACATGCTCATTCTATCGCTAATTAGCCACGGTAAGGCGGATATACACCCATTTCTATCATAACACTCCTTGGATATCCAATTCTTCATGATAATTTGCACTTGGCTTTTGCTAGTTAAAAATCTATTGGGTAAATCATAAAGTAGTGTGAACGTGCTTCAAGATTGCCTCGTTAAAAATTCTTTAAAAACCTAGTCCAAGTAAAAAAGAGTACAATGGATATATGTCCAGTTTAACTGTAGAAGTTCTCGCTTGCAAGATATTTTTCCAGGTGCACCTCTTAATGATCAACTCGATAGTTTGTTTAAATGGTGAATGGTGATGCTATATGTTATCTTCTCACATGTTGATGCGGGTGGAGTTTTAAAAAGCAAATCGGAAAAATTATCTATGGAGTGTATCTACCTAATATTAATCTTCTCATTTTTTTTTGCTCATGAGTGTAAAAGAACTTCGGTGAGCTATGTTTTATCTTATCTCCTTTAACATATCCTCCTTTGAATTGAAGTATACATGCAGCATTATCTTGATATATAACTAGGACATCTGCACTTGATAATTTACAGTCACTCTACATATTATAGTAATATACTGCACCTATTCGCATTCTTTACATGCTTCATACAATGCAAGAATTTCAACGTGATTAGAGAATATAGCTGCAAGAGTCTGCTTCATAGATTTTTAAGAAATAGTTGTTCCATTATATGTAAAAACTTATCCCGTCTGTAAACATGCTATATGAGGATCTTCTAAATAACTTGCATTTGCATATAACTAATAAGACCTGAATTTTTCATTAGTTCATTATTAGAAAATAAACCCAAATAAATAGTTCAATGAAGTTAACAACAATTACGTATAACACCATCCTAATATCATCTAGTTGGTTCAGAATTAAATGTTGTCAATAAATTTGTTGGAAAAGCTATATCCTATCTAGTACATTTGGCTGAATGTATTAGAGCACCAATGGTATTAAAAAATGGTACTTTTGGGATATGTACCTGCTCTTTATCCTCTTTAAAACAAAATGGATGTTTCTTAGGATTAAAAGATTGGACAACCATTAGGGTACGCATTGGCTAATCTTTATTCACATTGAAACGTTTAATATCTTTTCATATAATTTAACTAATGAGTAAAGATATCGTTATATTTGTACTTCGTCTACATAATAAAGCGACATAGCAAAAGAAAATTTGATTAGATAGAGAAAACTACAATTTGTTTTAGTATTGGACCAAGCCAACACGATTAACTTACGCATGATTAGATATCATTATAACCCAAATAACTCAATGAGATTTTAATAACGTGTTAAGCAAGATTAGATGACACTCTAATCCAAATGACTATACAAAAGAGATTTAGATAGATAATCCCAGAGGGAATTGGTTTTATTGAACAATTGAATACGAGTTATGAAAACAATAACAAGTTTACTCTATTTATAATAGAGTAAACCCACTTCACTAACTTAAAAATGGAAAACTAAATCACAATTACAATGGAAATAAAAGATACTTCTATAAGTTAACTAAAATCTCAAACATTAATTGACTCTAATTAAAATAGAAAGCCGTAAAATAAAATTCTAGAATCTTAAAATTCCTAAAATAACGTCAAACATCATTCTCTCCTTTTTAAAATAAACTTGTCCTAGAGTTTGAATATAGTTTGGAGGATGGAACTTGTAGTGTAGAAGCAAATCATCTTATAAGTCAAACTTATTGTCCTTCTCATCAATCTTTCTTGAAACTTTGAAAAATCCATACTTCATCAACTTTCTTTGCTTGTACATTCTTCAAGGTGATGAAGACTTCCAAGAACGAACAACGATCAAATAACGCTTGCTCTTTCTCAATTGTCGTTTAATGCGCTCTCCGATAATTTTCACATTTTCAATTAAATCTTCTTCAAGCACAATCTTCTTGTCTTCAATGTGAATAGGTAAAACCATTTCAATCATTTTAGCTTCTTCAACTTGATTTTATTGCACAATCTCAATCCTATTATTAGGCTCAATATGCAAATCAAGAGTAGGTTCTTCTTCTTCTTTGAAAATATCAGATAGAGAGAAAATCTCATCATCCTCAATGCTAGGCACATTATGCAAATGCTCTCGCAGGTTGTCAGATTAAAATTTTAAATCAATAATATATCATACCTATTGCAACATTAAGCACATCTTCGACAAGTGGGGAGGCGTAAACTTCTTTCATTTGAACATCTTTCACTTTAGGCTGTTGACTTGTGATAAAACTAGGGATCTCAAATTTGCGTAATGGATGTGGTTGACTTATCTTCTTCAATGTTGGACTTCCCTCTCTCTATATCTATTCAAGGAAAGCCTAAGACTCTCGATTGCCTACTCTATCGTTACCATTTTCAGGTTAAAAGCTTTCTAAAATGCTTGTGAGATTGCTTATCTAACTCTTTGTCTAATAACCTCAAGATCAACAACAAGCCTAGAAGAATTCGAGAGGTCATCAAACAATTCTTGATAAGCCATAGGATTTTTTTAATAATAGTATTAACCTTGAGTTGTAGTTTTTGTTTTGGGTTTTTGGTTTTTTAAAGAATATGAAATTATAGGGTAATACTATAATTAAACAAAATATTGGGTGAAACTTCTAAATAAATAAAATATGAGGTTACCAGTGATGATTAGGGATGATGTTGGTCTAGTTTTGGTTGGTAACTACAGTGGATTCTTGTGGTGGTGGAGATTGATGATGATAAGGTTCGATGGTGGAGAATTTGAAAGTGAATGCTGCGACTTTGAGTGGTTTTTGTGGTGTCTGTGTGGCTAGGAATTGGTAGGCAGTGGATGGTGAGTTTGATGACAGTGTTGGCTAGTGACAAAAGTAGGTAGATGGTAGTGGACTGCTTGGCGGAGCCATGTGTTTGGGTTGGTGATTTGTGGCTGTTTAGGCAGTGGTTGAGGGCGATGACAGTGGGGGTTTGGTCACCAAATTATAGCGAATCAGATGGTGGTAGTAACTAGTTGAATGGAGGTGGTGGGTGGCTAGGTAGCGGCAGTGGCTGTGTTTGTAGAGGCTAGGGTTTTTAAAAATTTTGGGATTTGCCCTTTTTTCTTTTTTTCTTTTTTCAATGGTGGATTTGGTATGGATGGGTATCTTGGAAAGTTATGCAATTTACATAAAACTACTCTGATACCACTTGATAAAGCGACATAACAGAAGCAAATTTGATTGGGTAGAGAAAACTAGATTTCATTCAAGTACTGGACCAAGCCAATACGATTAACTTACACTCTAATTGAAACGTGACTAGATGTCGTTCTACTCAAACGACTCAATGAGATTTTAATAATGCGTTAAGCGAGATTAGATGACTCTCTAATCCAGATAGCTTTTCAAAAAAGATTTAGATAGATAATACAGAGGGAATTATTAAAAAAAAATTTATTGAATAATTGAATATGGGCTATGAAAACAATAACAAGACCTCTCTATTTAATAATAGAGTAAACTCAGTTTCCTAAGTTAACTTAAAAATAGGGAATTAAATCAAAATTACAATGGAAATAAAAGAAACTTCTGTAACTTAACTATATCTCATACCTTAGTTCACTCTAATAAAAATAGAAAGTTCTAAAAATAATAAAACACTATAATTGACTCTAATTAAAATAGAAAGTTTTAAAATAACAAAATTCTAAAATTCTAAAATTCCTAAAATAACTTCCTACATCACTACAAGACGAGGGTTCTGAGACAATATCCAATTTTCTCTAAATCTTTCATTTTAAACTCTCTTTTCAAATAATCAACAATCTTTTGGATTTATTTGGGAGTTTCATTCAAATTCATATCATCAACGTAGAGTACTACAATAGCAAATCTAGATTTTAAATTAAAGATAAATAGAATCATTCATGTATCTTTCCTTGATCAAGTATCCACTCAGGCGATTATACTACATGCATCATATTGTTTCAATCCATAAAAGATTTTTGTAGCTTTATAGAACTCAGCCTTTGATGTGGTGATTGAGATGCTTCAAGCATGTTGAATCCTTAAATATTATATATATATATACACACATAAGCTGTCACTACATCTATGAGATGCAAATCAAGCCTCTTAGACACAACCAATCTGATAAAGAATCAGAATATTACTGCATATAATGCCATGAATACATCTCCCCATACTAATACCTAGTCTTTGTAAGAAATCTTATGCAATGAGTTGTACTTTATACCTAACTATCTTATTCTCTTTTTACATTCCTAAACAAATTCCCATTTATATCCAACAAGTTTAACACCAATAGGAGTTTGAACTACATCTCTAAAAATAACATGTTTGGTTAAAGAAGTTAATAATGCCTGAATTGCTTCTTTCTATTTGGCATAATATGTTTCAGTCTACATTCACTAGTGAATTGAGATTCAATGCAAAAACAATATTGATGACTTTTTTTTAATGATTCCACACTTTTTATATATGAGCAAAATCTGTACATTTTTTTTCCATTCTAAGCCATATTAAGGGCTTTGCCCATATCTAAGGTATTTGCCTCTTTAAGATGCAATGTCATTGTAAGAACATAGGTCTCATCAAAGACCTTTGTTTTGAAGGAATACTTTCACTTACAACTTGATCCTCCACAATAATGGGATCCTAAATTTTTATTTTCATTTTTATTTTTCACAAGGTATTATCCTTTAAACTAAGTGGTGTATAACGCTTAAAATGTGCTTAAGATGATTCATCAGTTGCCCTTTTATTAGAATGTTCAATAAGAACAACTAACTGGCTGGGTACATTCGTAGTTAGCATATATGACTTGGTTACTTTGAGAGATAGGGATGGCAAAACATCGGGTCGGGCTCGGGCTTGGCCAAACCCGACCCGACCCGATCAACAAAGAATTAAAGCCCGACCCTAAAAAAGCCTTACTTATTTATAGTTCCGACCTACCCGAATCGGGCCAACTCTAGCCCAACCCTACCAAAACCATTTTCTACCCATAATTCAATGTTGAAAAATCAACTTCTTCATTGTTTATATAATAATTCGAATGAGAAAATGAAGCATCTACCATTTAACTAATAAATAATTTATTATTTTAAAACCATGATACACAAATATATATAAAATATTTTCAATACAATTAAATTAAAAACACACAATGCAATTAAATTAAAAATATACAATGTAATTCCACAACCATTTTATACATACACAATTCAATTTAACAAGCCAGCATAAAAAATAAAAAATAAAAAACTCATGTCTTATATAAATAAAAACACAATGCAATTAAATTAAAAGCACACAATGTAATTCCACAACCATTTTAGTCATACACAATTCAATTCAACAACTCAACCTAAAAAAAAAAACTCATGTCTTATTCAAATAAAAATACAATACAATTAAATTAAAAACACGCAATGTGTAATGTTGTGAGGATGTATTGTGTGAGTGTGTTAACTTGTGTTAGTTTTTTTTTAAATAGGGTCGGGTCAGGTTGGGTTGGCATTAAGCCCGACCCTGACTCTAAATTTGTTCGGGCTTTAAAATTTTGGCCCTAACCTGATTGTAAACTAAAAAATTCGGGCCAAAGCCCTAAAAATTAGGGTCGGGTCAATCGGGCCAAAAATAGGGTCGGGCTAAATTGCTAAGCCTATTGAGAGATGATAAATATCTAGCTATGGACGAATATTATCCATCCAAGTGCAAATCCATAATTATCTATAATGGATATATTCTTATCCATACTCAGTTTTAAAATGTTGGATATGGATATCCATGGATATTTAATTTTTATTATATGATATAATAATACAAAAGATACGAAATCAAAGATAATAATATAAAATAGTTAAATCAATATTAGATTCTAATATCAAATAAGAAATAATAAAATCCTAAATGACAAATATCAAATCTATGAATTCACACAAAGAAATTATAATATGAAATTACAAATTTATTTTGAAATTGAATATGAAAGTTCATTATTCTAATGTCTTATTTATGACTTATAAGCTTTCATTCTCCAATTTGACCATCATCATAAATCATAATTATACAAATTAAAACAATTAAAGCCTTAAACAAATAAATAATTTGTATTATTTATGACCATGATAATTCAAAATGACCATCAAGCACATATCAAAAAAGGTGAAAAATTAACACTCGTTAAAACATGGTTGTGTTTCTTTCTTATTATCATTATTAGTCACTTCTCCATTCGTCACCTTATATTCAAGAATTCCACATATGTTTTTTTTTTTCTAAATACCATTGAATTAGAAAGAAAACAAATATTATTCAAAATCATATAAAATGTAGAAGTAAGATGAGTTTGAAACTTTCAATTGAGCCTATATCCAATTCTAATCACACATTAAGGCATCTTATGTATTTAGATGAAATTTACTATGATGGAGGCTTAGAAATCGACTACCACCACTAAAAGCAAACTTTAAAGCAACTTTTGAGATTGTAACTGCTAGCATATCTCTAGTGATCTTAGACAACATAGGATTCCCACTTTTATTCACCTTCTAACATATTATAATATCAACCCGTGGAGTAGTTTTATCCTCATCTTCCAAGTAAATATTTAGTTTTGACTTAGCTTTTTTATGGATATGTTGACATTTAAATGAAATAATGTTTTGCACAATTAACATGCCTATTATAGATTTACGGTTAAACTAGAACTAGAAACAACATTAAACTCACCAAATCCTTCAACATATATATATGGATTCTATCAATATTAGTTGATGAATCGCTACCATAAATCTGAGGAAAGAAAAAATCCACTAAACCCATTATGTATCCAGATCCAATTGAATAACAATACACATTACGCCATAAATTTCATCCCAATATTTTTCAATCTCTTCTAACATACTTTTTATCACATCACATGAAGAATTAAGCCAAGCATTCATTGATAATCTAATTTAAAAAAATAATTGGAAAAAATAATTAACTATTGGGTATTTAGTGCCAAAAATAATCTCTATCATTATACAAAAGGGCCTTAAACGACTACATACTACCCTTGCTAACTCCCATTCTACTTTAGCAGGCAAGTGCTTATATTGGCTATCACAATACTTCAAACGAGTAAACATCTTGATAAATCAAAGAAAATTTAAGCATCAAATATGTTAAATTCAATCGAGTTCTATAATTAGGGACTATACTCTTAGAATAATTCAACTTCAATTGGTAGTTAGCTATATCATTACATAACTCCACCTTTTTAGGTGATGTTGTCCAATAATTGACATTGTTTCTATTTTTTTAATCCCATCAACTATTGCATCTAACCCATCATTAACAACTAAATTTAAAATGTGGGCATAACATCTCAAGTGCAACAAATTTCCCATTAATAATAATGAATTACTAGGAAACTTTGCTAACAAAAGCGAAATCATAGCATTATTAGTGCAACAATTATCAATAGTTATTTTTTTTACTACTGTCGATCTACATTCTAGTGCAACAAACACTTAGTCTACTCATTAGAAGGTGCTTCAATTGTATGTGGAAGGCATGTATATAAATCTAGACAATTCAAAAAAGAATAAACATACATAAAGTAAATATGATAGAATATGATTTATATTTATTAAACTTTTAAACTGGCACTTTAAGTTTCTATATGTTAGAGTCCAATTATTGTTATAAAATGTTTCATCACAACCATATACCCTTTTATTAATTCTTGGATGTCCTTATAACCTGGGTAATGTCAACTTTACTAGTACTATCCTTCAGGAATGCCATTGTCTTGGACTTTTCGAAATCAAATAGCTTAAAAAATTATTTTTAGTAGAGTTTTTACAAATTTTACTAAGCAAATGCTGGACAAAGCTCATCAAATCCCTAAAATCTTCATACTCAACAAATCTTAAAAAAAAACTCTTGCATAATTATCATTCTTGCTATTTTTATCTAGGAAGTGTTTGATCAAATCCATTAGGATCAATAACTAAAATTGTTGAAGTTTCAACATCTTTTTTCTTGCAGACCTTAGATGCTTGGCTAGGGCTAGAAGCTGGAGCTAATTCTTGTATTTGTTGAGACATCTACCTTTATCGTTTCATAAATACGAAGTATCACTCGATCGTTGTCTTGTTCCTCATGTGAAATGGCCCTAAGCTCTAGACATTTGTCTCAATGAGCTTTTTGATTGTCCTTTTGAATTTTTTTTTTCTACCCATACTAGTTGAATAAGTTAGTGGATTTTCAATATTAACATTACTAGAGGTTTGAGGTTCTAGTTGAACAATTGGATTAGGATCAAGATCATACATAATTAACCTAAAAATAAAATAGCACTCTAGTTTATAGAATGTTAAATATGTGTTCAATACTGTAAAAACATTTGTCTAGTGCAACTTCTAACACTCTAAAAAATGTTAAATATGTGTTAAATCTTGCAATGAATTAAGATCCACTAAAAGTAACATCATCTAAATAGTATTTGTATATGCTTAATCATACTGAACTACTAACCTTAGGTTCAAAAGATCATCATTTAAATTTAACTATATAAATAATAGTTATAACCTGAGGTTTCTATGGAATTTTGTTAGCCACATTTATTTCTATTTTTAATTAAAGAAACCCAAAAGTCAATGGGTTAAAATGGAAAAAAATTTATATAAAAGTTATAGAATCATTAAATTAAAATTAATTTTCATCATAGTTGTTTTTTTTAAAATAATGAAGTGCTTAAACCCAATCATACCTTTACAATTACAACCATATATATAAGTTACAGCAATATTCAACTGATAAATAGAAGCACGTACACACACACACAAAGTTTATAAATAAAAATAACAGTAAAAAATGTCAATATATTTGGTCTAATTTTTACATCCCTATCCTTTGTTTTCTCTTTCCATTTCTTTATTCCCCACCTTCCGTCTTTATTTCTATTGCTTCTGTTAAAACAAGAAATCATTTGGTGACTGTAGTCTAGGGACATTCATGTTGTATCACCAATAATTAATAACGAATTACAAGGAAGTGTACATGAATCCATAGTGCTGAATTGCTCTCAAAGTTGTGTGGTTGACTTTCCAAATCGACACGGTCTCTTAAAGAATCCTTTAAATTTCTTTGTACTCTCTCATTGATGATGAGATGTCAGAAAGAATTGAAAGATTCGTGTGACCTGTGGACTATAATCACTTATGTAGATAACTTTTTCATATTGTATTTAGGTATTTCTATTTGGCATTTATATTTCAATCCATCATAAAAATAGAAATTACCTATAATCTCTACACGTCATATTATACATTAAAGTCCATATTACCGAAAACCTTAATAGATCACTTTTAATTGGGCTTAACCTTATATGATAGTTTGCAACATATAATTATTCACATATAAATCCAACATTGGAAAAATGTATAACCACTTAAAAAAAGTCCAACAATCTCTCACTTGTGAACTATATGTGCAACTTGATAGTTATACTTTGGAAAAATAACCGTATGAGCTCAACTTTACTATTTTTACCAAAATGTATTTATAACCAATTCGAATCATCAGTTATACTAACATAGGATCAAAGCGGCCTTTGTTACAACTATCGTAACTTGACCTATTAATTGCCACTATACCAATATAACTGAATGACATGGATCATATGTTGATGTATAGCATGAAAATTTCATGAAATGTGATCTTAACATACCTATTTCCAACTAGTCCACCTTAAACCTTAGTAAGATTAAATCTTATTAAAATTAGAGTGAGATTAAATCAATACTTTATTTATATAGAAAATAACGTCAAATATCCATAAACTGAAATAACTGAAAAAGTCTAAACTATAAGAGCATCTAAAGATACAAAATCCTGCTAAAACTAAATATCTTTTAATGAAATGACAACCACACGAGCAGTGTACTCATGAAACATCTTGGGTGGCAATCCCTTAGTAAGCGGATCCGCAATCATGTAGTTTGTGCCGATGTGATCCATAAACAACTATCCACTCTGAACTCTTTCTTTAACAACTAGGAATTTGATGTCCATATGCTTTGACTTTGTCGAGCTAGCACTGGTGACTTATTGTCACAAAATAATTTGAGTGGTTTATCAGCATCACAATACTATACGCAGCCTCGTGAAAAAATTCCGTAGCTATATTCCATGATTGGCTGCCTCATAAAATGCTATGAACTCTACTATTATAAGAAAAGAAGTTACAAGAGACTGTTTAGCATTCTTCCAAGAGACAGCAGCCCCGCTAATAGATAGATATAACTCGAAGTGAATTTCATACTATCTTCGCATCCAGCAAAATCAGGGTCAGTATACCCAACGATCTGAAGCTGATATGACCTCCAATATGTGAGTATGTAGTCTTTTGTTTTCTGTAAGTACTATAAGACCTGTTTGGCTATTTTCCAATGGTCTACTCCTGGATTACTTAGATATCTGCCCAACATCCCAGTAACGTATGCAATATCCAATCGCGTATAAACCTGAACATATATGAAGCTTTGTACGACTGACATGTAAATAATCTTCTGTATTTCTTTTTCTTCAAAAAAATCCAAAAACTTCATCTCAATTTCTTTCGTACTCTAAATTCAACTTCCCCCTTCTTTATTTCTCTTGATATAGCTTTAGTTTATTACTTTTGAATTTTGTCAGAGGCTTAGCATGGGACATCAAACCATGCACTCACAATATTGACCAAAATCTTTTTTATGAAATATTTTAAATCTAATTTTCATCAAGTTGTACACTCACAAATAAAAGCAATTGAGGAAGATGAAGAAAGATACCTTAAATTAGAAGGAGAAGTAGTTGTAATATTGAAGAGGAAAGAGTAGAGTTTTGAATAAACTAATATCAATAGCCCGGGAACATGTGAGGACTAGTGATATGAATGGCTGACTAGAGATGACCAAACAGACTGATATTAGTGGCCGACGAGTGACAAGCATCTGGCTTGTGAATTGAATAGAGCAAAACTAGGGTTTTCTAAATTTAAAATACGAAAGGGGAAATGAAATTTAGGTTGATGGATTATGCCAAATATAATTTTTAATTTTATTCTAACTTTATCAAATATAAATTTTTAACCTAATGAGAAGAATGAATTGTATATTGTATATCCATTCAATATCTATATCCATTCAATATCTAGTTGAATATTTAAAAAAAAAATCAATATTTATATCTAAAAGGCTTTTGGATGGATATTATCCAATCTAATTAAATTGGATATCCAACTTGAATTGAATAATTTGCCAACCCCAGTTACTTTAAATGCATCTGTAAATGTGTTTACGAATGATTTGTAATTTATTGTCAGTGAATTACTTTTTGCTCTTCCTTTTCACTCTGACTGGTATGAAAATTTAAATGAAACAATTCTTTCACTTGCCATGAAAGCTCACGTCCATTTCCAATGGAGGACATTTTATCTCTCCCAAAGGAGGAAATTTTATCTCATGGAAGAGATCAATGCCATTGGTGGGTCCCAATTTATTGTAGGCTGAAATTCTAAAAAGAATGAAGCAATTTTTGAAGATAAAATTGTAAATGCAACAAAAAGAAAAAGACATAAGTGGAGTCTATTATATAAAGAGTGGGATGGAACTATCATCACCCTTTATTTTTTTTATAAAAAAAAGATAGGGTTCGAAAAATAGTCAGATAGGCCGATATGTATTCAATAAATAACACTAAAATTCCTTTTTTAGCATGTTGTTCTATTATCCAAAAAAGTTAACTTTAGTATTTTATAATAAATAAAAATATATTAACAAATAAATATAATAATATATACATTTTAAAATAATCTTGATATTTAAATTTTTTAAAAATATTTTACAATCTATTACAAATCATTCATTATTTAAAAATAAAATTTATAATAAATAGAAACATAATATTAAAATTTAAATATAAAAATGTTAAATTAATACTTGAGATATATTTTATTAATTATAAAATCTACTTAACCCAAAGATTTATTTAAAATAAATAAAATATATAAATAAATTATTTTAAATATTAAGAATATTTTAATAATGTCAGTCTACTAGATAGGTTAAATTATTTATATTAAATATGTATTTAATAAAGAATTTAAAATCAAATTTTTATCTACGATATTTAAAGAGTATGTTGGTCAAGAGAAGTTGATTTTTTTATTGAAATTTGAAGGATCTGCCTGGATATTTCCCCAAACTTAAGCGTGTAGTTATCCTCTTCTGTCGTTTTTTTTTTTAAAAGAAAGATGGCAAAATGGTAATGTCGACAAAAATGAGTACACAATTTGTAGGGATCAATAAAGAAATTTGTTGAGTCGAAGCAAGTTATAGGTGCATAAAGAAACTTTTTCAGGAGAATAAAGTGTTTGGGGCATAAAAATTAATGAAAGACTCTATTCTTGACCAAACCCTATTTGTGTCTGCACAAGTGCATAGTAGAAGCCGAAGCCTGAGTCCTTGCACATGGGTTCCAGCTGGCCCAAGTCTTTTTACCATCCCTAAATTTAACAGTAAAATAATTTATAGGAACATGTTTTAATTAAAATTTGTATTCGATTGTTTATAGGAATATCTTTTAATCCAAAGGTGTAATTGTCAATTTTGCTTCCTGCTTTGAAAACAGTACGTAATTCAATTGTCTTCACACACACACACACACTATCTCACAATGACAACTTGATAATTACGACTAAATAATTAAAGTACTTTTTTTTGACTTATCATAGAATTTGAATGCTTGTAATATTTATTTTCATAAAATGCTTTTTAACATAATTAGAACCATACAACTTTTTATTTTTTTTAAAAAAAATCATTCATATTTTTATTAAAAAAATATATTATTTAAATATATAATGAATGAGGCTCAAGTCCGGACATCAGATATTGATAGAAATCCAGACTAGAGCTTCTCCGCCATTGTATGTAATCCCTGAAATTTAATACAAATTTAAAGAAATTTCTTTAGTTTAATGAAATTTTAGTCCGGACATCTAAATTTTACAATCGTTAATCTTAGTATATTACCAGGGACATAATACACAATTTCTTTTAGAATATTGCTCGTCTGAATTACATTCTATTCCATTTCTTTCTTTGTTCGAATCTAGATCTCTATTGACATGACTATTAAATTATATTTGTCTTATTAACTTTAAAATTTTTATTTTTTTAATTGCATCTTATATCCATTATTAAAGCCAAAAATCTTAAATTTGATTGTGGTTCATAAAGCTTGCATCCTAATTCCATCACACGAAACATGCACTTATTAGTTTGATTTGTGGTCCATAAAAATAAAGCCATATGGATGCATATTTACTTGATCTCTTCCTTGTTAGCTACTCATATTTGAATGCTTTAAATGCATAAAAGAGAATAAATAAAAGTTTAGAGGAACAAGTAAAGCATAAAATAAGACATCATATTATATATAACCTAGCAATTGTAATGTAGAAATATCCCTTCCTTCTATTTAATCTTTGGAAAAATGTTGAACTTTGAATTGTTGAAAAAGGATTTCATGCAAATGCAAGTTTCTCAAGCTGCGTTTTTTGGACTTTTGGTTGCGGTTGCTGCAATGATCATCACAATTGCTGTCTATCTTTGTTCTATCAAAAAATCCAGAGGTCAGATAATTTTGTATATTATATCACTTTTTTTTCTTTTAATTATAAAATGGAATTGTTCTTTCAAAGAGAATTTAATTTTTTTCAGGCTGCTTAGACCCTGAGAATTTCAAAGAATTCAAACTTACTAAAAGAACAACAATCAGTCATAATACTGCAAAGTTCAGATTTGCACTTCCAAAATCCACTTCAATATTGGGTCTTCCTGTTGGACAACATATACTTTGCAGGTAATTAATTTACTAACTCTTTAATAGGGCAGGTTTAAGAGACACAATTTCAAACACAAATTTTAAACTCTTGGATTAAAGAATAAATAAGACCAAGATTTGATGAAATATTAATTTTTTTAACTTAATATTTTATTTTTCACCTCTCTCTCCTCACTTCTCGGTTTTTATGTTTTATCTCTCATCTCTTCCATCTGTCTCTTTCTACTGTGTAAGCACCCCTCGGGCCATGAAAAGCCAAACTAAAAACATGACATAACCACCAAAATCGTGGTTTCATTTTACTTCGAAATAAATTTAAAAGAATAGTTTCACTTAAATAAGTGTCGATGGTATTATATGTTGCTAGATTTTACGTAAAAATCTAAAGTATAGACTTGATCTTTTATTTTTAACAACGGAGAAGCCGGTAATTTGTATTTTTTAAATCTAATTAGTACCCATCGAGGTTTATTTTCAGTGATTATCTTCAAGAATGAAAACTAAAAACCTAGATTTTGTACACCATGATTTTGCTAATAGGGCTTAATCAGCCACTGTTCTAAATTCTCCCATCGCAAGAAACCTATTTTCACTTTCTTACTGTATAACAATTTGATTCTTTTGGCTTAAGTATGCTGGATGACCATATCAAATACTATTCACAGGCCAAGCAGGTATGGGCACTATGGTTGAAAATTTGTTTTGTTGGCGATAGCTTATCTTGGTATGATAAGGCATTTTATAGCAAGGAGATAGATACAGAAGATGAGAAAGAAGGCAGTAGGAAGAGAAATTAGAGAGCAATCACTTGATATAGGAGAGAGAGAGAGAACAAATCATAAAATATTAATTAGAAGAAGAGAATTTTATTTCTTTAACGAATCTTGTCTCTTTATTATTCTTTAGTTTTAGAGCTTCAAATTTGTGTCTAAGATTGTATTTAAAATTTGTCTCGTGAACCTGCCCTTTCGTTGATTTGTATATAATCAATATTTTATTAGATTTTTTAAAAATTAAATTTTAAAAATATATTCAATATGTTGATGAGCAGGGGGAAAGACAGTGAAGGTAATGAAGTTATTAGACCATATACTCCAATAACTTTGGATTCTGATATTGGTTACTTTGAACTAGTTGTTAAGGTAAATCTTATTTACAATGAAGCTCAAAAGAGCCACGTTTCTTTTTTTTTTTTTGGGGATATTCTAAAAGTCATAGTGTCATACTTCATCAATTTAATTATAAAGTGTTTTCTGCATATGAACAGATGTATCCGAAAGGAAGAATATCTCACCATTTCAGGGAGATGCATGAAGGAGAATACCTTCCAGTAAAGGGACCCAAGGTTTCAGGTCCTTTAATTTAATTTTGAGATGCTAGCATTCCTATTTTAAGTCTTTTTGCCATTTGAATTGGATGTGCTAGAAATTCAGAATTAAGTGTCTAAGTAACACATTATGACAAAGTCTAATTTTTCATATATATTACGACTAGGTACGTAAAACGTGAGAGTAAAGATCACCTTAATTCTAATACTATAATACTTAATTTTTTTAAAAAAAATTGTAATAAATGAAAAAGGTAATATTAATAAGGAAAAAAATAACATGAAAAAAACAAATTATCCCAAAATGTCTTCAAAAAGTCGTTCTGAGTAGAAGTAGAGGTGGTCAATCCCATCTAGTGAACAAATTTCCCAAAAAAAAAAATCTAAATTTACCATAATGTCAGCATATGAACTCCTCTCCTAATAATACGAGAAAACCTAAAATCTATCTCCTTAGAAAATAATTGCAGCTAAGCCATGTATAATGAAGTGACCACGGAGGATTATATTCTTGGCCCATGAGACTCGATAATTAATTGTTGGTGATATTAGCTTGTAAGCAAAACTTTATAATATTAATTGATGGTCAAAAGGGGCGCCTCAAATATAAAGTCGGGCAAGCTCGAGCATTTGGGATGATTGCTGGAGGCAGTGTCATTACTCCAATGTTTCAGGTAAATATTGAATTGCTCATGCATGCAACTATTTTTTTATTTTTATCTACAATATATTTATTATTTGTTTTTTTCTTATATATATAATGTTTGCAGGTAACGCGAGCCATTTTAGAGAACCCTAAAGACAAGACCAATGTGCATCTCATCTATGCTAATGTTACAGTTGGAGACATTCTTCTGAAGGTAATTATTAAGTCGCTACTTGCTAAATTTTCTTCTATATTCAATACATAAAGTGTAAGGTTATGTATTTATAAGGCCAAGGCGTCCTCTCTCTCTCAAATATAAATAAATAAATATATATATATATATATATATATATATATATATATTCTATTTTAAGATCTTGAATTTGTTAAAATATAGGAACACTATATGAGCCATATAGTTTAATAATTTAATGGTATTATACTATTAAACTATATGCCTTAATAGCTTTTCCAAACTCTACTAAAGTCTAAAATTTTGGAACAAATCGATACTCTCTCTGTCTCTCTATATAGATTCTAAGGTGTGGGCGTCTTTTTTTTTTTTTCCCCATACAAACACACTATTAAGATATATGGTTTAATACAGTCAGTGCCCAATTCACTATAAAGGCATTAGGTTTAATAGCATGTCCATTATATACATACATACATACATACATACATACATACATACATATATATATACATATACATACATACATACATATATACATATACATACATACATATATATATATATATATACAAACAATCCATAACTAAATTCAGAAAAGAAAAATATTAACAAAAGATTACAAAGCGAAAACGTTATAGAATTTACTAATAGAGTTTGAAAGAATAAAATTAGAGTTTTGAGTCCTTTTATAACAAGTCTAAATATCGTAAATGTACTAAAATAGGCAAATCCAAAATATAATATGATAATTAAATTCTCCTAATCAAAATAAGAAAAGGAAGAACAAACGACACTCAAATCCGAGTTCCAAAAAAAAGATAAAAATTCTAAAAGAATAAAGAAAAATAGGAAAAATTTTAAAACTACAAAACAACTAGAAAATAAGTAGAATTTTCGGCTCGACCACCAGGCAGCATGACTTAGGGTTTTGTTCATTGCGTCACACAAGTTTTGAAATGGTATATTAAATATCGAAAACGGACACCTATAGACTGAGTTAGGACCTCCAAAAAGTACCATTCTCGTGACACGCAACACCCTATGTCAAAGATATAATTTATAAGTTTAGAAAAGATTTAACTTTAACTTGGTCTATTCAAATTGAGACAAATTTTTATTTTTTATTTTGTAAAAAAAATTTGACAATTTTTTTTATTTTACTTTATAGGAAATATTCTTTTTTTTTTTAAGTTGTCTTTCGAGAATCATATTCATGTAACAAAGTTCCATATAGGCTCACGCGATTTTGCTTTTGATTTGTTGTAAAGCTCTCTTAGTGTTCGAAATTGGGAATCATCATATACAACCCAACAACAATTTTTAAACATGATCGTGTCTTTCTACTAAAAAAAAATAAAATAAAAAAGGGATGTGCGATTCTAATAATCGTGACGCCCTAATTTTAGAAACCAAGTATAATTTGAAATCCTGGAATGTACAATGAACGTATTATGTATATGTAGCAGTCAATAAGCATATGTATATAATATTTGAATTGGTGAAGGGCGGTGAATGAAAATGCATTAAAATTGGTTTCTAAAAATGTTTACAGGACGAACTTGATAGCTTTGCCACGAACTCCCCAAACCGTTTCAAAGTGTACTACGTTTTGAGCCAGGTCTGTATATTCATGTTTCAGATTTTGTAACTTTTTCCCCCTGAAATAAACAACGTGAGACCCATTTTTAAAAAGGGAAAAAATTATTTATTACAATTCACTGGTGATCCGACATTGTTTCAGCCCCCTGAAGTGTGGAATGGCGGGATTGGTCATGTGTCCAAGGAAATGATTCAGATACATTGTCCCACACCAGCCCCTGATATTCAGGTTTATTTAATTATTATTAATAGCCCTTTTAATTTTCAAAAAAATAAATAAAAAGAAAAAAGGGCAGATTGGTTAGTTAAAGTTGAGTCCACAAAAATGAGTTACGTTGCATCAATCATTCATTTTATTTTTTTTATTTTTTTATGTCATTGAATTTACAACTGAACCCGATAATATATTGGCTATTTGTTGGACCAAAACCAGAAAGAATCCGATCTTGGTTCCCCAAGATCCACTCAAAATTCTCTGTAACCTAAGAATGGTTTATAATCAACTGAACCCGATAAAGCAATTCGAAACCAAATCAAGACAAAAGAACCAAAAATACACACAAAATGGCACAAAAGAATTATAGTAGTTCAGCCACTTAGGTGACCTACATTCATTGTGAAAAGGAGAGCAAGCTTTTATAATTTGGCCTTTACAGAATACAAAAGATGCTGAGAAACTGTTACCCTCTCGAATTAAAACTAATAACAACTCTCAAGGTTTTATATACAACATGGAATAGCTTCTAGAATCACTACTAGAAGCCAGCTCTGGGACACGTGTTGCAATCACCTAAGAAACGTTGTCTTCATTTGCCGTTTTGAATAAGTAATGCACGTGTTGAATCACGTGATCAACTTATTCTTCCTGCTGACATAACAACTCTGTCATCTAGCTCCCTTACACGAGACAACCGACATATCATCTGATTTCAAGTTGCACAGCTGACATATCACACATAGTCACAACTTCAGATTTGCGGTTCATTTCTCAACATTCTCCACCTTGAACCCAAATCAGTTACTTCTCATCTTTCCTTCTCACTCAATACCTGTAGTTTAGATCCTGTAGATTTCAACTGAGTTCACACAGAACTCAAACTTGGCACTTGGTAAGGACTTGGTTAGCATATCTGCTAAGTTATCATCAGTGTGAATCTTCGCCACTTTAACCACTCCTTTTGATACTTCTAGCCTGACAAAGTGAAGCTTGATGTCAATGTGTTTGGTCTTCTCGTGATGTATCTGATTTCTGCTCAAACAAATAGCACTCTGACTATCATAATGGATTGTGACTTGCTTTTGCTCAAACCCCAAATCAGTCACCATTCCTCTAAGCCAGATTGCTTCTTTAATTGCTTCTGCTGTTGCAGTGTACTCGGCTTCAGTTGTTGACAAAGTAATAACACTTTGTAAAAAAGCTTTCCAGTTTATGGTGCAACCATTCAGTTTGAATAGATACCCAGTCAATGACCTCCTCTTGTCCAGCTCTCTAGCATAATCAGAATCCACAAAACCCTCTACATTGACTTCCTTCCCTTTATCAGCTCTATATGCTAAACCATAGTTCATGGTCCCATTAAGATACCTTAGAATCCATACCACAACCTTCCAATGTTCTTTCCCTGGATCAACCATATACATGCTTACCACACCAACTGCATAAGATAAGTTAGGCCTGGTTAGAACCAATGCATATATCAAACACCCTACTGTACTTAAATATGAAATTGAGCTCATTTAAGCTCTTTCAGCATCAGTTTTAAGACACTGCTGAGAGGACAATCTTAAATGAGCTGGTAGTGGAGTTAGAACTGCCTTTGATCTTTCTATTTCAAACCTTTTTAGTACTTTCTTGATGTATCTCTGCTGTGATAATACAGAGTACCATTCTTTCTATTTCTATCAGTTCAACACCAAGGATCTTCTTTACTTCTCCAAGATCCTTCATCTCAAATGAACCCCTCAGTTGGTGCATCTATTTGATTTATATTTTTACAGGCTATCAGTATATCATCAACATATAATAATAAATAGATCTTATTGCCATCTTCTACATCCTTATGATATACACAACAATCAAATGGACAACTCTGAAAGTTGTTCTTTAGTATGAACCTATCAAACCTCAAGTACCATTGTCTTGGGGATTGTTTAAGTCCATATAAGGATTTTTTAAGGTGGCATATATAGTCAGGTTTTTCACATACCCCTCTGGTTGTCTCATTACAATCATTTCATCCAACTCACCATGGAGGAAAGCAGTCTTGACATCCATATGCTCGAGATGCATGTCATTTACAGCTACTAGTCCCAACAAGATTCTTAAAGAAGAGTGGCCTACCACTAGGGAAAAAATCTCAGTAAAATCAATGCCTTCCTCTTGTGTAAAGCCTTTGGCAACTAGCCTGGCTTTATACATTTGTGGCTCAACACCTAAGATTCCTTCTTTAATCTTGTAAATCCACTTGCAGCCAACTACTTTTTTTATTTAGTAGTCTTTTTTTATCAAAATCCAAGTGTGATTTTTTTTTTACTAATTGCATCTCTTCATCCATAGTTGCCTTCCATTTTCCTGAATTATCTCTGTTAACAGCTTTTGAATATTTTTTTGGTTCATCTGAGTCTAGTTCATGTGCTGCTGTCAGTGCAAATGCAATTAAGTTTGCATATGCATACTTCTTAGGTGGCCTTATAACTCTCTTTTCCCTATCTCTCACAACTTAGTAACTTTTAACACCTTGATCTTAATCTTCTTCAAATTCACATTCTAATTCTAAAATATTCCTTTCAGCTTCAAATTCTGATTCAGATAGTTTTCTATTTTGCAATTGAATTTAATGGCTCCACCTCAAAATAATTCTTCTAATCCTTATTCTTATAGTGGTTATTTTTTTTTTTTTTTATCTTTGCTAGCTCTGATGGTTTGAGCATTTCAACCTCATTGAAGACAACATCCTTACTGATTATAGCTTTTGGAGGCTTCAAATTAGTACATCAGAGCTTATATTCCTTCATCCCTTCTAGATATCCCATAAACACACCCTTAAGAGGCGTAGGTTCCAGCTTCCCTTGCTTTATGTGAGCATATGCAGGGCATCCAAACACCCTCATGTTTGAGTAGTCAGCTGGTTTGCCAGTCCAAAGCTCAATTGGAGTTTTAAAATTGATTCCAGAAGATGGACTCCTATTAATTATGTAGCAGGTTGTGGATGGTGTTTATGCCCATAATGTCATAGGCAACTTGGAATGAATGAGCATGCATCCTACTTTATTAACCAAAGTTCTGTTCATTCTCTCAGCTAATCCATTTTGCTGAGGTGTGTATTTCACTATTTTGTGTCTAACAATGCCATGTTGAGCATAGAAATCCTTAAACTTCTTATTGTAAAATTTTAACCCATTGTTAGTTCTCAACCTTCTAACTTTTCTGCTTGTTTCAGTTTCAACTAATGTCTTCCAATTCTTGAATTGGTCAAGTACATCTTCTTTACTTTTCAATACATAAACTATAACCATTCTAGAAAAATCATCAATGAGGAATAAGGAATATCTTGCCCCACCTAAAGATATTGTCTATACAGACCCCCACAGATCAGCATGAATGTAGTCTAGAGTTCCCTTTGAGTTTTGGACCCCTATGCTTAATTTCACTCTTGAACACTTGCCTAGGAAACATTCTTCTCAAAATCTCAAAGTCTATATCTTGTCACTACTTATGACTCCTTGTTTTGATAATTCTCTTAAGCCTTTTTCACTCATGTGATGCCACAACATGATTTTATCTAGATTCTGATTTGAGATCCCAACATCCCCTGTGACAACAGTGCCTTGAAGCACATACAAGCCATTGTTCAAATTCCCTTTCATTAAAACCATGGACCCTCTCATTACTTTTAAGGTGTCAGATTCAAGTTTAACAAGACAACCCATTTTATCAAGCATTCTTAGAGAAATTAAGTTCCTTTTCAGGTTTGGTACATGCCTCACATCTACCAATTCCCTGGTAATGTCATCAAACATTCTTAGTCTTATTATGCCTCTCCCAACTACCTTACACATTACATCATTCCCCATTACTACTAACCCCCCATCATAGACTTCATAGTTAATGAATATATTCTTATTAAGGCACATATGAAAGGAGCAGCCAGAATTTAGGACCCACTTACCTCTGGTTTGGTCATTAGTCACAATGAGAATCCCAGTTGAGTCATAGTCATAAGATTCTATACTTTTTGATGCAACAACATCCCCAGTCTTCTCTTGTACATCTCTAAATTTATTTTTCCTTTCAGGGCAATTCTTCTTGAAATGACCTTCCTTGTGGCAGTAGAAGCATTTCTTATTCTTCGGCCTGGATTTGGATCTTTTCTATTTTCCTTTGTAGCTTTCTTTCTTTTATGACTTTCCTCTTGCCATTAATCTTGCAGCCTCTCTTGATTCTTTCTTTATAGCAACTTTAGAACTTAGTGTTTCTTTCACATCTATCATTGTAAGGGTCTATCTCCCATACATGAGTGTGTCAAGTAGATGCTCATGGGAACTAGGTAATGAATACAGTAATATCAAAGTCTTGTCCTCATCCTTAATCTTTACATTTATGTCTTCAAGATCAAGAATGATCTTATTGAAGGCATCAATGTGGTCTAAGATTGAAGATCCTTCCACCATCTACAGAGTATACAACTTTTTCTTAGTGGCTAATCTCTTAGCCATTGATTTCTTGGTATACAAATCTTCAAGCTTCTTCCAAAGCCCTGAAGCTGTTTTCTCACCACCAACTTCTCTGAGTACCCTATCACCAAGGCTTAAAATTATGGCACTATGGGCTCTGTCCAGCACATCATGTAAATCTTCATCAGAAACCTTTCTTAGCTTCTTTGAAGATGATTCCTCACTGAGAGCTTCATCCAGACCTTGATGTACCAGCGGGGCTCTCATCTTGAGCCTCCATAGGCGAAAGTCATTTTCACCTATAAACTTCTCCACCTTAAGCTTAGTTGATCCCATCTCCAAGATTAAAAGAAAGTAGTGGAGGCTCTGATACTAATTTGTTGGACCAAAGCCAGAAAGAATCTGATCTTGGTTTCCTAAGATCCACTCAAAATTCTCTGTAACCTAATAATGGTTTATAATCAACCCAAACTTGACGAAGAAATAGACACTAAAGCAATTCGAAACCAAATCAAGAAAAAGAACCGAAAACACACACAAAATGGCACAAGAGAATTACAGTGGTTCAACCTAACCACTTAGGTGACCTACATCCATTGTGAAAAGGAGAGCAAGCTTTTACTAATTTAGCCTTTACAAAATACAAAAGATGCTGAGAACTATCACCCTCTCGAATTAAAGCTAATAACAACTCTCACGGTTTTATATACAATATGAAATAGCTTATAGAATTACCACCAGAAGCCAGCTCAACGTTACTGGGTTTGTTAGCAATAAACCTAGAAAATTCTCGCGCCTTTCAATAGGTTTACCAGCTATTTAACTAGCTCTGGGACACATGTTGTAATCACCTGAGAAACGTTGTCTTCATCTGCCATTTTGAACAAGTCAAGTGCTCAACTTATCTTCCTGCTGACATAACAGCTCTGTCATCTAGCTCCCTTACTCGGGACAATCGACATATCATATGATTTCAAGTTGCACAGCTGACATACCACACATAGTCACAACTTCATATTTGCGGTTCGTTTCTCAACATTATTAATGTATTTTGTGCCGCTGCGATATTTATTTGAATTCAAGTAATAAATGCTAAAAATTTATGTTTACTAATGTTTCTTTTGATTTTTAAGAAAATAAATTAAAAAGGGGGCAGAATTGGTTGGTTAAAAGTTATGAGTCTACAAAGATTGGCCAATATCTTTGATTTCTGTCCTTAAATTTACAACTGACTACGAATTGGCTGCAGATATTGAGATGTGGACCTCCAGGCATGAACAAAGCCATGGCTGATCATCTTAATGCACTTGGATACACATTAGACATGCAATTTGAGTTCTGATATTTACATCTCCCTATGCCGACGTGCCTCTTCATATAGTTAATAATAATTAAGCACACTTAAACGATAAGTTGAATTGTCTGTGTTTGATTTGATAACTAATGCAAGGAATATTGTATAAAATGTAAAATCCTTGTATATTGATAATTGAACCGAGTGTTAATTCAATGAAGTTTATTGCATTAATTAATTAGAAATAAAATAGAAATACAAATAACTATTATATGTATATACAGGTGATGAATTTTTAATTAATTAATAAACTTTAATTGAGTGGTGCGGTCTGAAGACCAAATCCAAAGGGGAAGAGTGGATCATAATTTTGGTCACCAAGGTTCATGGGTACTTGATCAATTCTTCTGAACCAAGTTCTTGACAATTTTCCAGTGAAAGGAGAATCACCAAAAAGAGCATCAGCCACACCTTGTCCTTCACTTCCAGGAAGCCATGCAGCCACAAGAGCATCCATGGCCTCAACATAGGGCTCGATGACTAGCGGGCGGCCAGATACAAGCACAACCACGCATTTGGTAGCTTTGCAAACATTGTTAATTATATCAGGAGCTGGCCATGGGAGTGTAAGGTTTGTGTTATCACCCTTTGTTTCAGCATATGGCACCTCTCCTACAACCACAATGCCAATTGAGAAGTTGTTGTCCTTGACAAAGTTGTAGTCAGGCCTCTCACTGAAAACAACTTGTGTGCTTGGGTCGACTGTGGCATTAATGGCTCGAAGAATTGTAGTTCCTTCCGTGTAGTTATTTCCACTATCTCCTTGCCACTCAATTGTCCAGCCGCCGCATTGATATCCCAAATTGTCAGCATGTGTTCCGGCCACTAGAATCTTCGGCAATTTCTTTTCAAGTGGAAGCACAGGAGGAGATTGTTGCTTCCCATTTTTCAGTAACACAAGTGATTTCCTTACAGCTTCTCTCGCTAACTCTCTGTGTTCCTTGCAACCAAGTTTGTCAACAAAACTGTTATCTGCATACGGGTTCTCAAAAAGTCCCATTTCAAACTTGACCCTCAAAATCCTCTTAACAGCATCATTAATTCTCCTCATTGGGATCACTTTCTTATTCACCAGATCTGTGAGGATATTAATGAACTCGGGGTATAGGTAAGGAACCATGATCTGTACGTACATGGGGATACTGGATGGATTAAATAATAAATTAATTAATAGTATAAGAATTAATACGCTTACACACACTGCACATACCATGTCAAGGCCAGCCAAAACTGATTCTTGAACTGAGTAAGTGTAGTTGGAATGTGGTGGAGATGTAATCCTGTCAATTCCTTCCCAATCTGAGATGGTGAAACCCTGAATAATGTGCATAGACCGACAGTATAATAATTAATTTAATTTCAGTTAATTATTTAAGCAGATACATAGATAGATAGATATATTATATATTGACTGATGAATATATAGATGCATGCAAGCAAGAAAATTAATTAATTACCTTGAACTTTAGCTTTTCCTTGAGATACTCAGTAACCAATTCTTTGTTAGCATGCATCTTCTTTCCATTAATACTGGAATACGAAATCATAACAGTGGAGACGCGTTGATCCAACGCACTCCAGTAAGGAGGCATGTGAATATCGAACAGTTGTTCTGTGGTAACAATGGTGTTATTTTCATTAATGCCATTGACCGTGCCACCATCCCCAACATAGTGCTTTGCACAAGCTGCCACCTTGTCCTTTCCACCAACAAAAGGTCTACCTTTCTTGACTTGCTTGCTTGGTGCATCTCCTTGTAATCCAGAGATGATAACAGAAAACTGTTGAACAAGTTTTACGTCCTCACTGTAACTCTCATAGCACCTTCCCCACCTAGGATCTCTGCAAACCGCGATACATGGGGCAAAGGCATATGGAATGCCAGTTGCTCGAACTTCAAGTGCAGTTGCAGCACCAATTCTCTTAACAAGATTAGGATCTCTGGTGGCTCCAAGGCCGACATTATGTGGGAAAACTGTAGCTTTATACACGTTGTTGTGTCCATGAACAGCATCAACTCCATAAATCATTGGGATGCCAAGACGTGTTGCCATAGCTCCTCTCTGAATATCATTAACCATATCAATCCATTGCTGCGCTGTTGCATTTGGAGATGGCACACTCCCTCCGCCGCTCAAAACACTTCCGATGAAGTAATTCTTCATCGCATCAAAAGTGGCATTAACCCTTTCAATTTGGGTCATCTGCCCAATCTTCTCCGCAAGAGTCATTCTGCTCAATAAGTCCTTCACCCTAACCTCCACTGGCTGCTTTGGATCTTTGTATATCATTGGACCATCATTCCCATCGACCAGCAAGCCACAGCAACACCAAAACAGAATTCCCACTAAGGGAATCAAACTTCTTTTCGTCTTCATCTTTTATTTCTACTGGCAATGGGTTCTGATTAAGTCCGTTGCTCCACAACGTGAACAATTTCGATGGGATAAGACGCACGTACTTATAACCAAATTTATTTGCTAATCTTAGCAAGTTAAACATCCAAAATTAAGGGGATTATTTTTGCCTAAATAATAGGTCCAAAGTGATTTATATTTAGATTTTAGATTTTAGACCACTAATTCTTACATATGAAAGTGAACTGTGATTTATTAGTTAAAGTTTAAATGAAAGTTATTCTTCTATCTAATTTAGAATTAACTAATTTCTTACATTAGAATTATGATTTGGATTATCTCTTTATCTAAATTTTCTTAAGATTTTTTAGGGATTATGACACGTGCTTTTAACTATATTCTTCTATCCAATTTAGAAGTAGCTAATTTCTTATATACAATTGGGACACAAACTTTTAAGTAGTGGCGGGCAATTTTAGATTCGGATGAATCCGATCGAATTTTGGATAATTCGGATTAAAAAAAAATTCATCTGAATTCAATCAGACTTTAAATCCGATCCAAATAATTAGGATCGGATGAAAATTTTGAATTACTCGGATTTAGATCAGATCGAATGAATTTAGATTTTAGATTATTTTTTGGATTCGGATTAATTCGGATTGAAATCAGATTTGGACATTTTTAACAATTCTCACAAAAAATTTATGAAATATATAATTAATGAAAACTTACTAACCATTAAAAAAGAAAAAGAAAATCAAAACAAGTTGACAAATGACAATGTATTATTTCCTTGACAATATGACATTGACATATACCAAGAAAACAAGCCGATACAAAGTTTCCATTCACAAAAATAAAAAAATATAATCCATTAAAATGAAAACATTTAAATAATCAAATCTAATAATCTATAATCAACAGCCCATTTATATTCTCATATGCATTCATTTTGTACAAACACTCTCATTTAATTTAATTAGTAATCCTCTTACAAGCTAGGTGCATAAACATTACTCCAAGTCCACGCCTCCAAATAAGCAACACAAAATAAACATTGCTCCAACTCTCCAAAGTCCAAATGAATAACACAAAATAAACTTTGCTCCGACTCCAAGTCTCCAAGTAAACAACACAAAAAAAAAACAATCAAACATTACTCAAAGTCTTCAAATAAATAAAAAACACAAAATTAAAAAATAAATATTATCATTATATCATCAAACAATAAAATAAACCAAAATAAAAATTATCATCAAAAAACATTTAGTCATTTAGCTTATTTTTTTAATTTTCAGTTTTTTTAGTTTACAGTGCAAATCCGATCGGATGATTCGGATTGATCCGAATCCGATCCAACCCGAACCAAATCTGATCAGATCGCACAAATTTCATCCAATCAGATTTGCCTTCAAATTCGAATCTGATCCGATGCCCACCCCTACTTTTAAGCATATTTAAGACAAAAGCTTTTAATTTAGTATTGGTTTTCCTTCTTAAATGCCGAAATACATTGTTTAGTGGGTGATAGGGATGACAGATTTTTAATTTTACCAATAATTCTTGTGATTGTAGGTAATTTGAAAAAATAAATTTTTTTATAGCTAATTTTTAAGTTAAAATTCTGAATGACCTCTTAGAAATTATTTTCTAACTTTTAGATAAAATAAAATAATTTAAATGATGATTTTTTTAATATTTAATTTTTTATAGAAAAGATATTAATATTTAATGTTAAAAACAATTAGTAAGGCTCAATTGCATTGAATCAATGATCAAGCTTACTTAGGAGATCTTAAATTCATAGAAAATGCTATGTTAAAAAGGCTATTGGAGAACAAATAGTCTCATGAGGATCATAGATAGCCCAAACAGTGCATTAATGCATAGGCCCATATTTAAGCTGTACAAGATCGCTAATTCAGCAGAAATCATGGCCTAAAGTCCATGAGACCTTGTCGTAGATCCTATAGCATCGTTTTAGAGATAAACTACTCCAATAAGTCACGTTACCTGATAGCTAAGCAAGGTAATCTAATAAACAAGTTATTATCTCATTCAAAGAGCAAAGACAATCTCTTGCCTACAATAAAGTGGAAAAGATCGCTAACTTACCCTTTTACGGTTTTAAACAAGAATTTAAGGTATTAGCCTTTACCCTGGCAACTTAACTCTCAAGTTCTCTGCAATTTACCCGCAAACAACAAATCTATAACCATTATTCAGCCTTGATCAAAGAGGAATCATCTTCTTGATCGAAATCACCACAAATCCCTACCTTAACCGACTAGCAACCCTAAACAGTGCTCATTACCTACCATCACCACAAAGCTTGCCCTAGTAACAAGCCATACCTTGAAGATTTAATTTACTTTTAATTTTCGTTAAGAAACACGAAAATATATCCTTTTGATAGCTAACTAAAGTAATAAAACTAGTATGTTAACTCTAAAATTTATTGTTAGTATGTTAACTCTAAAATTTATTGTCTCCTTCTCCCTTTTTATCGCTTTATCTCCTTATGAACTCTTTCTTCAATTATGTAAACATGGGTAATCTATCCAATATGCCATTTTTCAAATTTTGATTTTTAGCCTCTCTTAGTAAGATATCTAGACTTCTTCATAGCAGCAGCTATAAACTCTCCTTTGTGATTTCTGATGGCAATTCCCAATCCAACCAATTGGTCTTTCGTCTTGATGGCTGCATCCACATTCATTTTAAACCAGCCTTCAGGAGGTGGT
This sequence comes from Citrus glauca, assembly GCA_029633175.1. Lineage (NCBI taxonomy): Eukaryota > Viridiplantae > Streptophyta > Magnoliopsida > Sapindales > Rutaceae > Citrus > Citrus glauca. The sequence goes on along the minus strand of JAQOOD010000004.1, from coordinate 12,882,249 downwards.
TTCCAACTTGGCTGAGTAGAGGCTGCCTGAAGAGGGTTATCTTGCTGTTGAGGGGCTTTGATTCTTCTATACGATTCCACAGTTGCTTCAGCTTTAGCTACTAATATCTGACCATCTTCATTCTTTTTTTAAAAAACAAAAAGGTTCCTTGAATGCCAAATAGCCCAGCATATTGCCACAATTAACTCTATGTCTCTTATAGTTCTTCTTTCCATCAACCCCTGCAGTACACTCAACACATCTTGATTGGCAATATGTTCTAAATCTTCTTTAAAATCAGTAAGCTTCCACATTTTCTGAGATGCTTTACACGCAAACAGAGCACGGAAGACATTCTCCCCTTTGCTGCCACATCTTGGACACCAGGGATCTTGCACAATTTTCCCCTTCCATAAGTTCTCAGTAGTTGGCAACAAATCCTGAGCTACTCTCCACATGAAGTTTTTTATCTTTGCTGGGATTTCAAGCTTCCATATCACATTCCACTCAGTTAGTCTGGAATTTGAAATGCTAGGCCAGTTTGGAAACTTGAGGTGAAAGGCTATTTGATAACCGCTCTGCTTCTCATAAGCCCACAAACGCTCATCAGGTTCAGGGCATCTCGGGAGAGGAATCTGCATTATTCTTTCAATATTCTCAGGCATAAACTGTTGTCTAATCAGGTTTTCATTCCATTTGTGCTCTTCATTGATCAAGCAAGATACTGTAGTTCCTTCAAGCAGGGTTGGTTGAGATAAAATCTTAAAAGTCACAGGTCTATGAATCCAATTGGTATTGTAAATTTGCACATTCTCCATTTCCAATTCTCCATCTTAAGCCTCTGTGCATTACCTGTCTTCCCCATAGAATACTCCTCCAAATGAAAGAGGGTTTATATCCCAGTTTAGCCTTTAGAAAATCAGAATGCTTATAGCATCTTGCTTGCAAGACTTTAGCCAGCAGTGAATTTGGGAATTGAATAATCCTCCAACTTTGCTTTGCCACCAATGCTTGGTTGAAGCATGACAGGTCTTTGAAACCCATTCCTCATTTTCCTTCTGTGCTGCACATTCTTTCCCGTCTTACCCAATGGACATGCATTTGATCTCTTTTCGAGCCCCACCAGAAACCTGCAATCGCTTGCTGAATGTCTGCACATAAGCCCAACGGAAGCTTGAAAACACTCCTAGCATACGCAGGGACAGCCTGAGCCATGACTTTAATCAACACTTCCTTTCCCCCACTTGAAAAAAGTTTGCTGTTCCAATTTGATATCTTACTAAGAACTCTTAGTTTGATATCACTAAAAAAATTTATCTTCTTTCTTTCCACCATAAATGGCAATCCCAAATACTTTTCATGTCTCAAAACCACATGGAGCTGAAAAATATTCTTTATTGTTTCCATCTGACCAGCTGAGGTGTTCCCACTGAAAAACATTGAAGACTTCTCGAAGTTAAAAATATGTCTCGAAGTTGCCGCATAACAGTCGAAGATAGCCTTGAGATTGGTAAAATCCTCCATACTAGCTTTGGTGAAAGCAAGACTATCGTCTGCAAAGAAGAGGTGCATAATCGACAAGTCTTTACTAAATTTTAGCCCATGAATTAATTGTTGGGATTCAGCCTACAACAACAAATTAGAGAACACTTCTGCACACAAAATGAACGAGTATGGGGACAACGGACACCCTTGTCTCAGCCCTCTTTGAGGGTGGATCAAGCCTTTTGCTACACCATTTATCAACACAGAGAATGATGATGTTGTGATGCACCTCATGATTAAATCAACCCATTTTTCAGAAAAGCCTAATCTTCTCAAGGTGCTTTCTAAGAACCTCCATTCCACCCATCATAAGCTTTGCTTATATCCAGCTTTAGTGCGACTAAACCGCCTTTTTTGCTTTTGCTGGATCTGATTTTATGGAGACATTCGTAGCCTATGATGATATTATCAGTAATAAGCCTATTAGGGACAAAAACACATCGAGTTGGAGCGATGATGAGATGCAAGATTTGTTTAAGCCTATTAGCTATGGTTTTGGCTACAATTCTGTATATAACATTACATAAACTAATAGGCCTATATTCAATCACTTTTCTAGGCTTTTTAACTTTTGGGATTAGGGCAATAAAAGTATGATTCAAAGGAGCGATACTACCTCTGTCGTTGAGAATGTGCATGCATGTTGTCAACACTCCTTTGCCCACTGATTTCCAATGCTTCTGAAAAAATGCTGCCGGAAGTCCATCTGGGCCTGGTGCCTTTGTTGGGCACATCTGAAAAAGCGCAGCTGAAATTTCATCTTTTGAAAATAGCTGGTCTAGAATCTCATTCATCTCCTCTGTTATTTTAATTGGAATCCCCTGTAGTGCAGCTTCTACTTGGGCTTGGGTGGGATATGTTGATGTGAACAGATTTGCAAAGTAATCACAAAACATCCTTTCTACATCCTCTGCTTCCTCTGTCCACTTATCTTCGTCATCCAGAATTTCCCAAATCTTGTCCTTCTTTTTTCTTGCAGAAGCCTTTGCATGAAAAATTTTTGTATTTCAATCCCCTTCTTTAAGCCAATCTTCCAGTAGATTTCTTCCTCTATCAGGATGACATCAATTTGTTTCTCAATGCTCTTGATTCTAGCCCCATCTACATACTGAAGATGATTTTGCTTTATTATCTTCAAATCTTCTATGAGCATGTCAACTTGCTTCTTCCTATCTCCCAACTTGTTTCTACTCCATAGCTTCAGCTGCGCTAGGGATTCTTTTGCTGCTTTGTGAAAAGTTTGAAAAACATTGTCTCTCCACCAACTTCTTTGATCCAGCCACTCCCATTTCACTATTTCTTTGCATTTTTTGTACGAGCTCCATAAATCCTCATAATGGACACAAGGGGTGGTTTTTTTGTGGTACCTAATACCTCTTCCTTTCTCCTCAATATTCATAAGAATATGATTATGGTCTGATGTCCAAGTAACTAATGTCTCAGTTGTTATTTCTTGAAAAAAGTTACCCCAGCTTCTGTTGCACAAAAAACGGTCTAGTCTTTCTTCAATCCAGGTCCATATCGCTGATTAGACCACGTGAAAGGCTGCCCCTTCCATCTCAAATCCACCAATTCACATTCTCTCATCGCTTCTCTAAATTCAAACATCATTCTCACGTCTCTATCATTTCCTCCCAACTTCTCAAAAGGCATCAAAATCTCATTGAAATCCCCAAAACACAGCCAAGATAGGGAAGAAAGAGTAGCTAACCTTTTCATTAAAGTCCACGTATGATGTTTTTGCCCTGTCTCTGGATGGCCATAGATTCCTGTACATCTCCAATAACTTCCATTTTCTGTATACACCACTTATGGTGCTTGCTGTATGACCTCACTTCCACCATCACATCTTTGTCCCACATCATTGCTAGTCCACCCCCTAATCCATTTCTCCCCACTTTAAAACAGTTTTCATAGCCCAAATCGAAACATCTCTTCTGCATTTGCTTAGGCTTCAGCTTTGTTTCACAAAGAAATAAAATCTGAGGCCTATATGATTGAAGAATTCTCTTGGCTTCACGGAACGTCGGGTCATTCCCCAAGCCCCTGATGTTCCAGCTTATGATTTTCATGGTTGTTGGCGGGGCTGATAATCAGCCTCCACCGATATTTCTTCCACATTTTCCACTGCCATATCATTACTTCCAGCAGCTTGCTCTTTTTCTACTTCCCACCTGAGCATCTGTTTTGCTTTTGGTGAGATAATTGGTAACACAAGTGTCGGGCTACCTATTTTCTTTTTTTTTTTCTCTGGGCTTGCCCAAATCACTTTGCTGGCCAACCTTTTCATAGATGTAGGCACTTTTTAACCCCACCCCCTGCTCTCTACCCCCTGCTTGTATCTTCCATTTTTTCGTGGGCTTGAGGTTATTTGCTACCAATCCATTTTTCCTTCCCACGTCTTCTAATGTGGATTCGGCTGTATTATCAATTTGGCCTAATTGGGGAATTATATCTTGGGGATTGCTTTGACCAACTCCAACTTCTCGCTCTTTCCCCCCCACCTGATTTTTCCCATTTTCCACTCCCAGTTTGGCATTTATTTTCTCAGGCTCCCTCCAATTTTCTCCTTCATTGGTTTTCCCGCTCCTAGGTCTTGTTCCCTAGATGTTTGGACTTCCTTAGTTGTCTCATTCTGATGTTTGCAGCTGCTTTCTTCATACTTTGGCCTGTCACCATCAGTCATTAATTGCTTCTCTGTACTCCCTGGTAATCAGGCAAGTCCCGTTTTCTTGACCTGCTTGAGCTCCAGTAACTTGCGTTCCCGTGTTTGTGGAAATTTAGTTTTCTGGCTGTGTTAGGGATTCAAGGCTTTGGTTTACAGCTGCATTTTCTTTGCTTCTTCTTCTAATTTGGTTTAACTTTTCTGCCATAGTCGGTGCTTTAAGCCGTGGTCCGTAAGCTAAATCTTCCTTTGGTTGCTTCTCATACCTTGTACACTCTCTGTATTGATCTCCGAGGCACCCACAACAGTAACAAAAGTCTGGCAGCCTTTTGTCTCTGATCAGCACTGGAATATATTCTTCCTCAGTCATATCTTCTTGTCTAATCTCCAGAATCTTCATTAGAGGCTTTGCGATATCGATGGATATTCTAATTATGATTACTTCCCCCATACAATCCCCGTTTGCATCTGTTTCCACCTCCTTAACTTTACCGATAGCTTCACCAAGTTATGAAATTGTCTCTCTCTCCATGCACATAATGGGCACGTTTTGAAGTTGCACCCAAAATGATACATGGGTGAATGACTGCTTTGCCAAATCTCCGAATCCCTTTGGTTCTGTAAATACAATAAGGGCCCTGGCAAAGTGCCATAGCCCTCCTGTTATTGCCTTCTTTTTATTAATTTCTGCCCCAAATTTAAACATGAACACATTATCTCCCAGGCTTTCCACCTTTACTTCCCTTTTGTTTTGCCACGCCTGTTGTAATGCTATCTTGAGCCCTTCTTTGTTTACACTTTTGCTTGTCAACACCTTCCTAACTAGACAGCCAGCTACAATCTGCTCCCCTTTAGATTTCATTTTGCTTTTAAAAGTGGCTTTGCCTTCCTCTACCCCTGATAACTTGATAGCTCTGCATCTTCGTATTAGCTCTTCTATCTCCATGGTCTTATTACAAACACCTTGAATGCACTAGTAATAACTTCCACACCAACTTTGCTACAAAAGCACCCGACTAAATGCTCTCAAAAACTACAACCAGGAATAGAAAAACAGTTGGGACTGAAAATAACTAATCCAAACAATTTACTAGAACCCAACATGTGGGTAAGAATAAAGGGTCCTCATAACCCTATCTAAAGCTTCCATTCTAACTTTTTCAAAGAAAAACCTGAGAAGGAAGCAACCCAAATTATTGTCCTTGGCTTTTTTTCCGTTATAAATATTATTTAAACATGCCTATTTTTGTGTAGTCATAGAATCGTAAGAGATTTGATAAACTAATATTTTTAACGTCAACAATCAGTGATTTGTCCGTGGTATACCTCAAAAAAGGTATTTATCTAAAATTATTCTCATACTCAAAATTTTTTTATATATATCTTTTTTAATATGTAATTACAAAATTATCCTAATAAAAAATCTAAACCAATCAAACTATCACAACCAATCGTGTAACAAAATTCTTAATTTTTCTCATGAGCAGCTTCTCCTTCTTCTGAATTTTTTCTCCTCCATTATTAAACTTTGTTCTTGTTCTGATACAATAAATTCACTGTCAAAATAAGCAACTCAGAATTTCCATTAATCTCCAAGACCTCAGGCAACCCATCATAGCATCCCCTTTACAAGCCCACATCAATTCTTATTGCTCTATTATCACAAACAGCATTTATCCCCTTTTCCTGTACCGTATGGCCCATAATCATTCTCTTCACGCCAGGAATAGTCGCAAGAGCATGTTCAAGAGCTGAACAATCACATTTCTTCTCCTCATCCGAAAACTTCCTCAACCAAACAACAGCATGCCTCCCTTTACAATATCCTGGCGCAGACTTCCCCATTAACCCATTGATCCAGTCCCTCACTTCTCGATTAATCCTCTCCAAACCATACTCTACTTGTTGCTTCAACAACCCTCCATGAACAAAAATAGAGTCCCCAACTACTAGCACGGTTGTATTCTCAGACAAAAACCGCCTTGCTTCCCTACCATTTTATAACAATTCTTCTATACACTGTCGCCGAAATGCGGCAAAACAAGTAAAACGACGCCGCCTCTTTGCAAACCAGTAGCTGCAATTCCCCCACTCTCCTTCAGCATCTCCTCCTTCAGGTACTTTTAGAAAGTCAAATTTTTTGTTTTAATGTAAAATAAAATTTGAAAGTTTCAAAGCTCAAGTTATTGATTTTCCTGGAAAAAATCATTTGCAGCTGGTATTGAAATGTGTGCAAAGTCTTGTATCAAAAGCTTAATTTTCATTTCTCGCAAAAATCAGATAACAAGACACATAATGTCCACCACAAACCCACTCCATTGTTGTTCAGTGTTCACAGTGGCATAGATTTGTTCTTAATTTAAATTTTAAATTTTCTGTTGCTGTTGCTTGTAAACTTCAATACTGAAATTTTTGCTAGTTGGATTAACAACGATCTATTCCTAGTTTTTAATCCATCAACAACAGAATGTTTATTAAGGAAATAGAAACCGCAAAACGTAGCAAACGCAAATCCATTTGGTGCCAATCCTCAGGAACTTAAGCCAGCAAGGGCCTACCGATTTTTGTATGGGTTTAAGCCTGGGCAGTTCTAATCATTGTCTCTGTAACAGTTACTTCAGTTGTCTGTTTGAGGCCTTTCTTTCACTTTTGTCTTGAGTCCTTCTTAAGCAGATGTTCCAAATTTCTAAAATTCGGGATCAGCAAATTCTTTGCATAGAGATTTTCAAAATCAAAGCATTTTTTGTGGGTTGACTGATAACTCCCTGTGCAAAGCATTCATTGACTTTGACTGGAATGAATGTAAACAGTTAACCTCTACATTTGAGAATATATATGTGCGTGTGTGTTTTCTCAAATGGGTATACTTAACTTTTAGATTCAGTCCTAATTAAATCTGTTGTCTTCTATGGTTATTTCAGGCTTATGCATGTCTTTTACCTTGCATTAATTTTCATCTCTTGCAAAAGTCATATAGTATGTTTGTGATTTGCAGCTCAATTTCCTTTTTTAGTTGTTATTATAATCTAACCTCCAATGTAGTTGTGTAAAGAATTTCTTGACCTGACTTTTACCCTAGAGTCGTGTAAAGAATTCTCCAATGCAATTATGTAAAGCATTTATTTACCAGACTTTTGCCCTAGAGTCGTGTAAAGAATTCTTTACTCAACAACAGTTGTGTAAAAAATTCTTTACACAACTGTTGTGTGAAGAATACTTTACTCGACAGTAGTTGGGTATGAACACCTTACTCCACTATATTCGCATAATTAGTTCTTTACTCGACTATAGTTTGTAAAGAATTCTTACTGGACACGCGTCGGGTATAAACACTTTATTTCCAATGTTACAAAGAATTTATGGTTTATATAGTAGACTGTAAATCAATGCATGTTTTACTCGACTGTAGTTGTGCAACGAATGATTTACTCGACTGGTATGTCATGTAATTTTTATGATTGGTTTAAAATATATTATTATGCAACTTTTCAATTATTTTATATATTGATTGATAATTTTTTTGTATTTATGCAGATGGAACCGAAGATCAAGGAATCCGAATAATTCAAAGCAAAGATTTCAAACCGATCATCACTAGAGGCAGTGAAGGACATTAAAAATAAACTCTCTGAGGCGCAAAAAAATATTTTCAAGCGTTCTTGTTTCGATCATTTTTTGGATGCGAAAGAGTTAAAATTTTCTGCTCAGTTAATAGGGGTCACCAAAATCTGTTTTCTTTGGTAGGTAATGCAAAGAGGAATCTTCAACTCAGCTCTACTAATTGTTTCCTCTAGAAAATAATCTACATCATCATCATTCATAATTGGGATGGGCGGCATTGGATCAGATGTTTTGAGCTTGAACTTCATTTCAATATCAAATTCAGAAATATCAATACAAATAACCCGAGATACTTTTTCTATCAATTGTGCATGCGTTGTAGAACGGGGCACCATGATCCCTCTTACCTCTATACCATTAAATCTATAATGGCTGTTTTGCTCAATCCATTCACCACAAAATATAATAGGTACACGTACTGAAGTCATTTCATGTAATAATACAACAGTTGATTATACAACAAATACAAAAATTAAATCAAACAAGATTTATAATGAAATGTGGATTTGTCTGCCTATTTACACGACTGACGTCGTGTAATCGATAGTTTACACAACAATAGTTGTGTAACTTGCTAAAATACTTAACTATAGTTCTGTAAACAGTCAGATGATATATTTAATAAAATATAATTGTAATATTTGTACTAACAGAATGCTATGTGTCATAACAACTACTATATCTTTCAAATTTGCACGATTGTTGTTGTGTAAATTCATACATACATGACGGAAGTCGTGTAAGTTGCAAAAATAAATGACTCAGTAAATAATCAAAGGACATATTTCTTCTTAAAAAAATGTTGGGATCTCATACCAATTGGAACATTTTACATATATACACAATTATAGTATGTAAGTTTATACATATACGCTAGTAGTCGTGTAACTTATTAACACACACGAACTATGTCCAGTAATAGTAAAATGATATATATAGTGCAAAATATATATTTTTTGAACCAATAGAATGATACGGTGTCATAATAATTGAATTTTTTTTTCACATTTGCAAGACTACAGTCGTGTAAATACATACATACACGACTGTTGTCATGTATGTCGGGTGCAGAAAAAAAATTTGACAACATCTTCAGGTTTTAACGAATATAGTTATAAAATCTATCAAATAACGATATATGATCCAAATGTAATGAAAATATGAGTTGGTTTAGTGTTTATCACAAACCAAACATAACCCTAAAAATAATATAATGTCAACAAATTGAATAGATAGCCCAAAATAAAAAATATAAAGTTTTAAATACCTTATTCATGAGATGAATAATACACCCAGTTGTAAATAAAAATCTCAGTGCATTAGCTGTTTATGAGTGATTTTGAGTGTGATGTGGTGTTTTTCATGAGTGGTCGTTTGTGTTGTGAGAAGTAAAGAGTGTTGAGTTGTGTGTGTTTTATATTTTTCTTTAGGGACATTTTAGACAATGTACCACATAAAAAGACATATTCAGATAATTTTCAAACATGGGGTATATTTAATTAAATACCATACTTTTAAGGCATATTTAATTAAAAACCCCGTCAACAAACTCACATTCCAAAATTCGCATACATAGTCAAATAGCCTCGATAATAATTCTCAAAAAAAGAAAAAATCATGGTAATACACAAGTACAGAAAGCAAAGTGAGGCATGAGCTCTATTGATATTTTGTATTAAGCTCATTGGTTTTTGATCTTTCAAGGCCTGTTAATTCAAATTTATTTATAAAATTTGGTTCGTGTCTGTGATTTGAGTAAATTTACAGTTCTAATGAAGTTAGCTCAGTTTCTCATAATTGATGTCAACTTTGAAAATATGTTGCTCAAAGAAAAAATGAAGTTAAGCCCATATCGCAGTTGGAGAGGTCAACTTAATCTTAGAGAATGTGTCTACCGTCAAACATTTTTCTTTAAATAAAGAGGAAGTAATTTTACCATCAAGTTAGAAAGTAAATTTTTTTATTAAGAAACATTGACTTATAAGTGTAGATAAGTAATTGTTTCTATAATATATTTTCCTAGCGTAAAATGTTGGAAAATTAACAAATTAAACACTAAAAAAACAATTTATTTTATTTCTTCAACAACACTACTCACCAACTATAATTCTTATTTTTCACTCTCTACAACTTAGAGATTTTGTTGCTTTACTTGATGCATAAACCAAAGAGAAGAGGAGGTATTTATACATGAAACAAACTAATCACAACCATTCATTTATTCAACTACTACACAAATCTTCACCATTTATTAAAACCTACCACTCATCTACTTCACCAACCACACCTACCACAAGAAGCTTCTATGTATTTAAATTTATTCATCTTGGATCAAATTTATGATCCAATATAAAGTTCTGATAAGTTACTTTCATTTATTTTAATTTAGAATCACAATGGACATATTCTAGTTATGATATATAATTTGAAATTCTATCTAATTCAATTGGAGGATATGGATCATGGCAATGCCTTTGCGTGGTCAAGAAATGGCTTGACAATTGAGATAAAGAGAAAAAAATATCCAATAAATAAAATAAACAAAAAAATTACAATAAAAGATAATAAATTTAATTAGATATAAATTGCAGACTACCATCATAAAGTAAAAAGATATTAAAATAAATAGTTTATACAAATAAAATGCAGCATGATTTATTCAATGCTCATTTATAGAATTTTCAATCTTCCACTACAACTTATTTATCAATATTCATTTATATAGAGAGAACCTTATGCATTTTTTATTACACAATTGCTTATAAAAAAGAAAAAGAAAAAAAGAGGTTATTTACAATTGGTTTAAAAAATTGTCTCAAATTCACTATCTTGGCTTTCTTTTTAAATTTGTACCTCTCTTAATCTGATCTTTTCTAATCTTTATAGGAGATTTTGAAACATGGCAATTAAAAAATTCTATGAGTAGGATTAAATTTATTCTTAAATTTCCTTAATAAACACAAAAACTGACTAACTAAAAACTAACAAACATATGGCCATTCACTCTTTCTTCCATTTTTTTAATCATTTTTTTTCTTTTCTTTTCTTTAGACATTGTGGTTGTTTTGCTTCTATTCTAAAAGATTATAGTAGCCACATACAAGACTTCAACATCATCAAAAAGGAAAAAAAATTGGGCAAGGTTAGTGACTTTTTTAATATTATTTATTCTATTGTTGCTACTACCTAAACCTCATTGAAAGTTGATTATTATGATATATTTTACACAAAAACATACACACATATTATTGATTTGTTTAGGATCCTGAAATTTATTAAAATCTAAGAAAACTATTAAATCATATGGTTCAATAGTATAATACCATTACACTATTAAAATTAGGATTTTCTATTGGAAGAGAGTCATGTGTTAAGATTATAGTGAAATGACACAGCAAAAAGGTTTTTGCTTGAAAGATAAGTAAGATCATTTGACAATAAATGTTAGAGTATAAACAAGAACTAGTTGTCATGCCCAATTGGGAATCAAGTTAAATAGAAATTAAAATAATTTTTTTGTCAATTAGTTTGTTAAGAGTTACAATCATCTTCTTGTAATGCAAGAGTGTGCACATATGATACTTTTTCATCATAAAGAGTATACCTTCTTAGGTTGTCGAAGTAGACTTGACAAAACAATATAGGATTTTATTGAAGTTTGCATTTGAGTTCATGGGCATGCAACTGGGTGGAAGGGAATATCTCAAATATATAAAACTAGATCATATAAACTATTTAGTATCAAAGAGACAAAAAAGCTTGGCATATGAAGAAGCAGGAATTGTGTCATAATATTTTAGTGATCAGACATTGGAAAACCTATCACTCTTTCCTTCTATAAAATTAGAAAGACACAACTTATAAAAATAATAATGCAAATAGAGCATTTGCAATGTTTTCTAGATTTAATCATTATTGGGAGACTGTTATATTTTAGGAAACTTTAATGTACGACAATACTATAGATTCGTTTGTATGGTTGTTTGAAATTTTTTTGTAGACGATGTTAAGAAAAGCTTAAAAAAATATTATTACTAATCAAGAAGCAGCAATGGAAAAGGCTATTTTACAAGTGATGCCCAACATATACTAAAGACTTTGTATATGGTATATGATGAAAAATACATTAAAGCATGTAAAGTCTATGTTTAATGGTTTTAGTGGGTGAAAAGTATCTTATTTAATTTTATAGATTGAATTGATGAATAACATAAATTCTTAACTGATTGTAATATGCTTAATGAATATGATATGAGTAGAGATTGATCTATCATGATGACTAGCCAGATCAATGCTTTGTCCAAGATCTTTGTCAAGATCAGCACAAGTTACATACAAACTCAGAGATGAATTAAATTAATTCAAGGACTTTCTAAACTAAAAAAAACACTTAAGAATTGAACCAAGAGCAAAATGAAAACAAACACAAGCTTAATCATAGAGAATAAATGAGATTACATAGTTTAGTTTTTTACAAGCCCTACATCCATGAGTGAAACCACTAGAACTAGTTTATTGATTGATTCAATGAAGAAATTACAAGAATGTGTAGTAAATATTATAGAGCACAAGAAAAAGTTTTCTCTTTCTTGAATCTCTCTCCATAGCTCTTTAGAATCTACTCAAAAAAAGCTGGAAAACTCAACTTATATAATAGCAGCATAACAACCTTAAAACCTTGCATAGTCTTTGGACATGTGTCTTAGATGATTATAGTTAACTTAAAAACACCTAAGCTATAAGGGATGTATGAGTCTTGAATTTGTTATAACAAAGACACAAGCTTAGATGTTGTTTTAGTGTTAAGTAACCACAAGGTGCTTCATGTGACCTCATAACAAACTGATGCCTTGATAAAACGTTGTGTTTTTATATATATGTGGTTGAATTCAATCATACTTAACATTTCACCACCTTTATTCAAACATCTAACTTTGATTGTTTAGCCACTCAATGCAAATAAGAGAATGCATATTCCTACTAAGTCCAAGTATTCTCTGAACTTAACAATTGAAACCACCTTATTCAACATAGCAGAGGAATTATTTTTAGTATAGATTTTCACTGTCTTAGTGACTCCTCTAGAAAACTCATTTATTATAAAGTGAAGCTTTATATCAATATGCTTGGTGTTCTGATGATATACTAGATCTTTGCACATATGTAATTTACTAGAATCGTCACAAGAGATTGAAGTAGGCTCTTGTTTAAGGCCATGTTTAGCTAACAACCTTTAAGCCATAAGGCTTTTTTTAACTGATTTAATAGCTGTTGTATATTCATCTTCTATAATTGAGAGAGCAACATGTTACAGGCTAGCTTTTTGGTTAATTAAGCAACCATTTAGCAAAAACATGTAGCTTATAAATAACATCTTTCTATCCATATCTCTAGCATAATCAGACCCAACAAAACCCATAAACAAATGTTATAACTATTCTACCGTTTGTACAATATTACCAAGCTAAGAGTGCCTCTAATATATCTTATTATCCACTTAACCCCTTTCCAATATTCTCTACCTAAAGATGCCATGTATCTATTGACAACACTCACATAATGTGAGATATTAGGCCTTGTAAGAACTATAACATACATTAGGCAACATACTGCATTTGCATATGGAACTTAATCCATTTCAAGTTTCTCATCTTCCGTTCTTAGGCAATAGAGCTTAGAAAGCTTGAAATGTGCAGATAATATCACTTGTACAGGTTTACAATCCAGTATATCAAAGATTTTTAAAACCCTTTTCGAGTACTTCTTTTGTGATAAGAAAATTGATCCCTACTCCTACGTCTGATGATTTCCAACCCCAATTTCTTCTTTAAATTTCCTAAATTCTTCATGTTAAAGGCAATGTTGTGGAGTTTCTTTAAAACTTCTATCTCAGCCTTTTTTTATAAGTAATAAGCATGTCATTAACATAAAAAAGTACTTAGATATTTGAGTTCAATAGCTTGCACTACACACAACAGTCATAGCTGCATGTTTTAAATTCATGTGTGCCTATGAATTTATCAAACTTAGTTATACAAGAAAGAAACTTTTTAAGTAAGCAAACATGATCCCTTTTGCCTAGAACTTTATACCCTTTAGGTTAAGTTATGCAAATCTATTCTTACGGTTGTTCATGCAAAAAAATAGTCTTGGCATCAAGCTACTCCAATTCTTCGTCATTTACTTCTGTTGAAGCCAATAGAACTCTAATTGATGCATATCTCACCATTGGTGAAAAAATTTCTTTAAAGTCAATCCCCTCCTTCTGAGTATGTCCCTTGGTAACAAGTCTAACCTTAAACCGTCTATATTCAAATGCAGTAAAGACCTCTTTAACTTTGTTTATCCATTTACACCTCACCATTTTCCTTTTTTCTAGCCTCTTAACCAATTCCCAAGTGTAGTTTTTATGAAGTGAATTAATCTCAGCCTTTTTTTATACTTTATCATTAATTTCATATGAAAAATGTAAAGCAACTGCAATCAAGTCAACGTATTCATACTTCTTAGGTTCCTTGATCTGCCTTTTCTGTTTATCTCTGACAAGTTGTTAGTTTTGAGTCAAATATTAACCTGAAACTTTATCTGAGATGTTTGCCATCTGTCGAAATGATTATTAATCTCATCTGATGCTTCAAATAAGTTGTTCTGAGTAGATGACTCTACCTTCAACTAAACACTAGGTGCTTGAATTTACTTTTGATTTTGATTTCATAGAACTTATTAGCCACTTATTTTTCATTGAAAACAATATCTCTATTAACTATGCATCTTGGTGGTGCAGTTAAATCTAGTTTGTAACCTTTTACACCACCATGATAGCCAATGAATACACCATTTAAAGCTCTTGGAGCTAACTCCCCTTAACTTATATAAGCATAGGCTTGACAACCAAACACCCCAAAGACTTCCATAGATTGATGGTTTTCCTGTTTACATCTTTTGTGGTGTTTTAAATCTAATTACAGAAGAATGACGCAAATTTACTAAGTAACAATTTGTACTGAGAATTTTACCTCACATTCTCATTAGTAACTTTCCTTGAATCATCATGCACCTCACTTTATCCATGAGTGTTCTAGTCATTCTCTCTGCATGACTATTTTGTTGAAGAGTTGACCTCACAGCCTTATGTTTAGTGATACCATCAGCAACATAGAAGTTGTCCAACACCTGATAATAAAACTTCAGTTCCTTATTTACTCTAATTCTTTAATAAAGTCTCATTCTTTAAACTTATCATACACTTGTCTTTCTATTTAAGCATATATATATATATGAAATTTTCTAGAGAAATCATCAATGATTGATAGAAAATACCTAGCTTCACTTAGAGATACCTCATGAACAGTCTTCTTTAATCATAATGTATATAATTTAGAGTACCCTTTGATGTATGAATTGATGTGCTGAAGCTTGTTCTTGTGGATTTACCTAGGACACCATCTTTTTAAAACACCAAGTGTTCAATACTATCACCACTTACAACCTTGTTTAGAAAGTTCTCTAAGCCCTTTGAGACTTATATAACCGAGTCGTAAATGCCACAGCCTAGCTTTATCTACACTATAGCTAGATGACATAGATATTTCTCATAATGATAGCACCCTCCAAGACATAGAGCCTATTTCTCTTCATTCCTTTTAACAAAACTAACGACCCTTTAACCACACTCAACACACTATTTTGAACCCTAACAATATACTCTATCTAGTCCATCAGTCCAAATGAAATCATGTACCTTATTAGATTAAGAACATGCCTTAGTTGCTTTAGTTCTAAAAAAGATCCATCATGCATTTTTAGTTTCATATTTCCTATGCCAATGACTTTACACAATGCATTATTTCGCATCATCATTTTATGACTATCGTATTTTTGATATACAATGAAATAATCTTTAACAGGACACACATGAAATGAACAACTCAAATTTAAAACCCCTTTACCATTTTAATTGACTTATGAGCTATTAATATTCCTATTGATTCATATTCCTTATCTTCAATAACTGCTACATCACCATTTTGACCTTTTTGATCTCTCTGATTATGTTTTCTTTTAGGATAATCTTTTTTAAAATGTCTTTTTTTTTGTGGCATTGAAAACATGTAAGAGTCTTGTTTTTGCTCTTGAATTTTCTTTGCTTTTTTTCTTTGTATCTTTCTTGTAAAATTTCTCTTTTATAGTCGACCCTTCATAGCTCCATGATCAAGATTCTCTTGTTTTTCTTACAACTTTCTTTACTTAAAGCTAATTTAACTTTATCTAATGAGAGATTTTAGCTCTAAATACATGAGAGGATCAACAAAATTCTTATAAGAATCAAGTAAAGAACTAATTAGCAATAAAGCATTTTCTTCATCATCTAAAGCTTCATTAACTGTAGCAAGTGTCTTATGTACTTGATTAAACTCATCAATGTGCTTATATAATGATGAGGCTTTAGTCATTTTTAGAGTGAACATTTTTTTTCTTGATGTAAAGACTATTTTCTAGTGATTTCTTCATATACAAGTTTTTCAGTTTCTCTACTAAGGTAGTAAGAATGTATCCTTAGCCACCTCTCTATTCACAGAATCTGCAAGACTTAGTATTATGGTGCTTCTGGCTTTTTTTTATCAATTTGATCCATTTGTTTTTAAGTCTTGATAAAGAAATATCCTTGCCTTCCTTTTTTTGTTGTTGGTTCAAGTGCATGCCCCAAAGCTGAAGCGATTAGAATAGATTCCATCTTCACTTTCCACAAGGTTGAAATTATTTCTCCTATTGAACTTCTCTGAATCTACCTTTTGTGTAGTCGTACTTGGATATTGATCAACAACCTTTCTTTGATACCAATTGTAGAGATTGATATATCTTGATGACTAACAAGATCAATGCAAAATCTTTGTCAAGATCAACATAAGTTGCTTACAAATTCAAGGATGAATCAAATCAATTCAAGGACTTAATAAATTAAAACAAACACCTAAGAGAAAAACTGATAATAAAACAAAAATAGATCACAAGCTCAATCACATGTAACGCAAAATATTATATGGTTCAAAGAGCTACATCTATAAATGACTAATTTAAAGAAAAATGTTATAAGAACGTGTAGCAAAGATTACATAGCACAAGAACAAGCTTTCTCTCTCTTAAATCTCTCTCTACAACTCTCTAAAAATCCATTCAAAAGAAACTGGAAAACGTAGCTTATATAACAGCAACATATTAACCTTGAAATTGAGATTGCAGTCTTTAACTACATGTCCTAAACCATTATAATGAAAATAAAAACACTTGAGCTATCACGTGTAAAGGCATAAGAGAGTCTTGAATCTGTTATGACCAAAATGCAAGCTTGAATGTTGTTTTAGATTTAAGCAACCACAAGCTCTACATGTGACTTCATAACAGACTGATGCCTCAATGAAATGCTATCGTTTCTATATACATGTGTTTGAATCCAATCGTACTTAACAATATGCATAACAATAATTGGTTGAGCAACATATTCAAGTTAAAAAGTGAATGAGCTTTTTCATATGTTAGACATGTTTGGTCTATTAAGATGAAAAGTACTTAGCCAAAGTTTTAATGCTAGCTTAAAAAATTATTTGAAGTCATACCATAATGTGCCACAATTTTTCAAGCACTTTGGGAGAGTGTCAAAAGACAAGTAATATAAAGAGTTACAAGTAGAATAGAAATCATATTATTACTTGGTTAATACGAAAATATATGTTCAAAAGAAGTTTACATAAAGAAGATACTTGAAGATTTTCAAAATCAATTTCAATATGTTGTTGAATTATTTGTAGATGGTTCAATCATAGATAAAAGAATTATTTTTTTATAAAGTAAAAAAGTACAATCAGAAAAAAAGACCATCAAGTGAGAAGGGATGTTAATAATTCATTATCTTGCAATTGTAGAGTGAAAAGGGAGATTAATAATTCATTATGCTTGAAAGGGTGGGAATATTATATAGCCATGTCTTAAAAGTCCTAGAGATTCCTTCGATTTAAAAGAATTAATCCCCAACCAATATATCTTAAAAAACATGGAAAAAGCTAGGTAGAACTGAATGTCTGCAAGACATGAATGGACATGAGATCCAAGCAGATGCAAAATTACAAGTAGTATGTCATATAGATCCTTATGCTAGATATTATCTAGGCTACCAAGCAGGGCTTTTGAGAGTCAAAAGGCCTACACTACTAGAAAAATAGGTTTTATTGGCACCAATTTAGTGTCAGTAATTACTTTTACTGACACTTGTTAATTGTGTCAGTAATGCTCAAATCAGAACACACTGACACTAATTTTTAGTGTCAATGATTTTTGTGTCAATAATTTGTATCACTATAGTATCACCAACATAGTGACACTATAGTGTTAGTATTTAATGACACTATTTTTGTGTCAGTAATTCATGTCACTAGAGTATCACTTAAATAACGATACTATGGTGTTAGGATTTGATGATACTATTTTTATTTCAATAATTTGTGTCACTATGGTATCACCAAAATAATGACACAATAATGTTAGTATTTAATGATATTATTTATATGTCAATGATTTATATCATTTTAAATATTTAGTGTCAGTATTTAGTGACGTTATGTTATCTTTGATTAATATTATATTTTCATTTCAATTATATTTTTCCTATAACACATTCTTTAGAACCCTTTTCCTAAATTCTTTTGAGCTATCTTTTTTTTCTTTACCACCTAGACGCTCCACAATTTGGACATTGAGTAAGATCAGCCAATTTATTCCTATACATAATGCAATCATTTGGACATGCATGTATTTTTTTCATATTCTAAGCCTGGCACTTTCATTATTTTCTTGGCCTCATACATTGACTTAGGTAGATTGTTATTATTTGATAAAATATCATCAAGGACTTCTAACAAAGTAGAAAACCCTTTATCAGACTACTCATAGTCTCCTTTCACATTATAAAGTCTCATTAAACCAAATAGTTTTGAATGTTCTGCACCTGAATACAACGGTTTTTTAGCTCCTTAAAAGAATTAGGGTCTTTATCATAATGCTCGTAAGTAACTTCGACCATGTCATTTATATCATTGTAATCATGACATCTAAATCTTTGACTATATGGATGGTCTTGACACTTTGTAGATGTAGAAATGGGGTTAGTTTCACCATGCCAAGTCCAAACTCTATATTTTGCCAGAAAACCTTTTCAAATAAATGATCCTTTACTTGTTGAGAAGTGTGAAACTCCATATTATAACAAAATGTGTAAAGACATCTAATTGACATTTGGTTTTCATAATTCAAAATGGCAAAATCTAAGAAATCAGCAACTTCGGTCTGATACTTTATGGATAATCGATTATAATTATCCAAGTTCTATCCATTTCAAATATTTTTACTTGTTCATATATTATATAATATCAATTTAGTTTAATAAAATTGCATGTTTAATTTCAAATGTTTAAAGTTATTATGATTATAGCTATAATAATAAATTCGTAATTTGGGAAAATTACTTACAGCTCCTATAAATTAATGCATTACCATAAACTACAATTATAGTTCTTGTACACTTATATTAATTTGAAAACATTAATAACAACATATATTTGCTTGCAAAAATTTCATGGCATGCTTATCTAATAACAACATATTATAAATTAACAATAACCCATGTTTTTAATTTGAAAACATTTCACTTACATGTAATCCTGATCAAATCCTAAATCAATGGAATGCCCTCTAGTTGATCAACAATTGATGCTCCACCTATAAATTGGAGAGACATTTATAAAAATCTGATGCTCCATATACATTTATGAATGAGTCATACCTATCATTGATGGTGGCAATTCGATCATACATATACATATACATATACATATACATATATATACATATATATACATGTATATACATACATACATACATATACGTACATATATGTATGTATGTATATGTATATGTATATATGTGTGTGTACCTATTTTGAAGTCCTAATTCTATCAAAATTTAAATTCAATAACGAACTAACAAGATAAAAAAAAGTATTTGAATATCACTCTTCTAGATTTCATGCGGCCAATCCACTTAATTAAAATTTATTAAAAGTTAAAAAATTCTTGTCTCACCTACCATCTAGGAATTAGTCATGTCTTAAAGAAAGACAATATTGCAATACATATCTTGGAAGCTACAAAAAATTAACACCCATTAGATACAGTTTCTAAAGCTGGAATAGCTTCTAATAAATAATCAATATTTCACAATTGGTATGATAATTATAATGTCAATGCCTTATAAGCTAAAACCATCCATACCAAAAATAAATTATTCTAAAATTCCAAGAACAATAAATTAAAGCAAATATATAAGACCACAAGCCTGGCACAACTGAGCAAAAATGGACAATGTTGAAAGCAATGTCACATGCTAAGTTGTAGAATACTAAAACTCCATATAATTGGATAAAATGAAGGTCCATTTTTTGCTATGTTTTTATATCATATTTCAATGATTTCCCTTTGTTTTTTAGTGCATTTTGATATAAAATAATTATTTAATTATTATCAACATGTATGGAGAGCAATTGTGAAGATCTAAATACTTGAAAAAGGGAACACAACATATCCAGAATTGGCTGCAATTTTTTCATTATTATTGCGTAGTTTATTGTCATTAGTTTGTGGCTTAATCCACTCTTGTCAATTATAAGAGGTCCTACAATAAATGTTGCAAGAAAACAATCAATGTGTTATTTTTATTTTGTTTGTTGTTAGTTTACATAGTGTTTGAGGGAAAAATGGGAAGAACAGTAAAAACGCCACGTGTTGATTAATGGAATGAGTCCAGAACAAATTGAGGTACTCCGTATAATTAGAGGTACCCCACGTGAATTGGGATACCTCGCGTGATATGAGGTACCCCACATAGAGAGGGGTACCCCGCGTAACATGAGATACCCCACAAAGAGAGGGGTACCCCAAGTAGTAAGAGGTACCCCACGTAACTTGGGATATCCGACAGAACGATGTAAGAGAATCTTCTAAAATATCCACCATGAGAAATGTCTCCGCCCCCTAAAAGATTTTATTTGATTTGGTCAGAAATAGGAATAAAAAACGACGTGCAAAAAGGAGGGACCTCCACTTGCCACCCATGCCAAAATGCAGGACATTGTACCAAGGACAGTAGTCCCCTAATCGCCTACCCGACAGCTACTGCAGAGGTACCCTCGGACCAGTCGCCAGCACATGCCACGTCTCCAAATGATGAGATACGCCGCGAGCATGCATATAACGGCCTAAAAATCATGAAAATAGCAAAGGGACGTTAGCCAAAAAGGGTACGCCACGTGGCAGCTGAGGTACTCCATATAAAAAGGCACCTATGTTTCATTCTCTAGGGGACTTTTCCCCTTCCACCAATACTTTCCATTCACACTCCCACTCCAAAAAACAGGTTCTTCCCAACCGTAAACCCTAATTTACAGAGGGCTAGCTAGCTCTCTTCACCTAAAAAGCTCGAGTTTGCTAACTTGAGCATCAGAGTGTGAATGCCGGGGTACCCCCCGGCTTCACCTCTAACCTCTATTTTCACTCTTTTACAGGCGTGAAGCTCACTCCGAAGGACACCTCTTTTGTTCCTGACCTTCCACCATTGTTATCACTCTCACTCCCCTTCTCACCTCCCCTGAAGTTCACATATACCGCTCCCCTCACAGCAAACTAGTGAGGTACCCCGGCTCTCCCAAAATAACAAATTCATTGTTCTAGATTGATTTTGGATTTCCTTACTCCAAAATCAGTTGAAAATAATTGGCCCCCTCTGTGGGGATTCACATAAAAAGCCTCCACCGCGGTTACCAAACTAGTTGTTGTGTATACTCTAATACATGGCACCTGACATACCTCCCGAAGGTTTAATAGGGGTTCCTACAAGGACGAGATGACCACAATAGTGAAGGTAGTGATTCTGCAAGAAGGGTAGCCCGCATCAACAAGGGCAAGGGTGTCAAGCAATCGACGGGTGTTCGCTAGGAGGAGGAACCTATTACGCACCAACGTTTTGAAGATCTCGCCCACACATTACTTAGGGCGGTTGGATCTCGGGCACCCGAAAGTTCACTTCCTTCGGTGACGTTAGAAGCTCCATCACTTCAAGCGGACGACCAAGCTATGGTCAAATGAAGGGTACTCGAGGCCAGCAAGCCAAAGCCTAGGCCATCGGGTACTCGTTCCAAGTTTCAAACCGTGGGTACCCGCGACGAGCGTTCCACCATCTCTTGCAATTCCTGCAGCAGCCAAGGTATGAGGCGTACAAAGCGTACCCATGAGGATCTCCGTGAGAAATTAAATGCCAAAAGGGCTTCCCAAATAACAGCGACATCATCGAGTACAGCGGGGGTACCCCTCGAACTTGTGGAAAAGATGGAAAACTTGGAAGCCCAAGTGAAGCTCCTTTCCGAAAGGCAAAACCTCACAGCTACACGAACATCAATGACATACCAATCGCCGTTCACTATGAAGATTCGGAAGGCAACCCTCCCCGAGGGGTTCACTATGCCTCAGATACCCCAGTACTCGGGTACCACTGACCCCTCGGAGCATGCTGAGTTATACTGCGACTAGATGCTTATCAAGGGTGTAGACGAGAGCGCTATGTGTAGGATGTTTACACACACGCTCACAGGCCCCGCGAAGTCGTGGTTTCGCTCCTTGAAAGCGGGTAGCATATCTTTCTTACACTAATTGTTATCCGAATTTACTAAAGAGTTTTTCTATCCTTCTTCTCAAGACAGGGTAGCCTCCAAACTTGCCTTTATAAAGCAAGGGGAAGTCGAGCCTTTGGCAGAGTACGTGACTCATTTCCACCAAGAGGTGCTACGAACCGAAGCAGTCGGAGATCAACACACACTGACCCATTTCGAGAAAAATTTGCAATTGGGTAAATTATGGCGTTCTTTTCAAAAGAAGCGTCCACTTTCATATAGGGAAGTCCGTTCTCGGGCATTGCAATGAGTGGAGATGGACGAGAAATGTCAATTGAAGTGCCAAGAAGAAAAGGCCGACGTCGCAAGGGACAAGGAAAAGCCTAGAAGGATGGAGGCCCCAGTACCGCGGGTACCCCGGCAGCGGAGCCCTACACGGGTTGCCCCATGGGAACGAGGGCATAACCCTCATGTTAACTTTGGGGTACCCCATCCTCCAAGACCGCCACTACCAGATCATCGAGAGCCACCACTGAGGCCTCAGCACGAGTCTTTCCACCCATTGAATCAGTCTCCGGACTAGATCTTATACCATATTCGGGATTATGGCCTCCTCTGTCCTCCTAAGCCGATGAGGAAGTACCCAAACATGAAGCGTAGCTTGAAGTATTGCGAGTTCCATGAGGACTTTGGTCACAGGACAGCTGAATGTTTTACTTTGCGGGAGGAAATTGAATCTTTGATTCTCAGTGGGTACCTCAAAGAATTTGTTGCTGACATGAGAGAAGCTTGGAAATCCGCAGAGCAAGATAAGGGCAAGCGGGTAGCTAACGGCAATCCTGAACAAGAGGTACCCCCTAGGGCACAAAAAAGGCGTGTATGTTCGGATGATCATGGGTGGACCAACTTTAGTGGGCTAATCTAGGAGGGCTATCAAAGATTATGGTAGATCGTTATCGGTAACCACCAATATGAGCAGAGAAGTCAACTTTAATAAATGGGGTACACCAAGGATACCCCACCATCTCCCACCTATCCTTTTTACGGAGAAAGATGCGAAGGGCATCTCATACCCTCACGATGATGCCTTCATAATTACTTTGAAGGTTGCCACTGGAAAAGTGGTAAGAATTCTTGTAGACACCGGTAGCTCCGTTGATATCATTTTCAAAAGCGTCTTGGATTAGTTGTTGATGGAGTCGCCAAAGATCACCCCCTATACCACGCCTCTTATTGGGTTCGCCGGCGAAATGGTTATACCGAAGGGCATCATCATACTGCCAGTTACACTTGGTAAGGTACCCCACCGTGTTGTTTATATAATTGATTTTCTTATTGTAGATCACCCGGGTGCATACAATATTATATTGGGTAGGTCGTTTTTAGTAGCAACTAAGGCGGTGGTATCCATGCATTATCTCGCCATGAAAGTCCTAGCCGCCCAAGAAGTTATCACCATTAAAGGGGACCAGCAATCGGCTCGTGGGTGTTATTCTGTGGCCTCCAGAGTCACTTACCAAATAGCTTCTGATTCAGGAATGAAGGGGTACCCTAGTGGCGGCCAACCCACACCTTCTCCCTCAAGGCAAGCACTTGCTAGATAGCGAAGAGCTACATTCAGGAAATCTCCTCAGGTAGTCCCCCCACAAAAACAGTTGGAGTCTTCACCAATGGGGGTGAAAGCAGTTACGGGGGATAGTTCGAGTGCACCCCAAGGCGACCAGGAGAAGCTCCGATGTAAAGTAGAGGCACCTTTGGATCCCCGAATATCGGAAGATGGAAAGCGGGGTACCCCAGCTGAAGACCTTATCTCAATTTCAATTTGTACTGTCAACCCAACAAAGACCGTGAAAGTAGGCTCCAATCTTTCAGAGGAACAGAGGGAGGAGCTCATCGCCTTCCTACGTGGGCACCACGATGTATTCGCCTGGTCCCACTTGGATATGCCGGGTATCCTACCTTCCCTTTCTTGTCACAAACTCAATGTCAGCCCGCATAATAAACTAGTCAAGCAGAAGCGTCGCGCCTTCAACCAGGAGAGGTACGATACAATTGAACAAGAGGTAGATCGCCTATTAGCAACAAAGTTTATACGGGAGGCAGTGTACCCTGATTGGGTATCCAATGTTGTTCTTGTTAAGAAGTCAAATGGAAAATGGTGCATGTGCATGGACTTCACCGATTTGAACAAGGCCTGCCACAAGGATAGTTTCTCACTTCCCCCTGTGGACCAACTAGTTGTTACAACAGCGGGGCATGAGATGCTTAGTTTTATGGACGCTTTCTCCGATTACAATCAAATTCTGATGTATGAACCCGATCAAGAGAAAACGGTCCTCATCATCAATCGAGGGTTGTACTGTTACAAGGTTATACCTTTTGGCTTGAAGAATGCCGAGGCTACCTATCATCGACTAGTGAATAAAATTCAAGGAGCAGATAGGGCGCACCATGGAGGTATACATCGACGATATGATCACTAAATCGGTGCATGCGGGGGAGCACTTGGGGCACCTCAGGGATACATTCATCGTTTTGAGAAGACACCAAATGTGCCTCAATCCTGAAAAATGTGCGTTCGGGGTTATCTCAAGTAAGTTCCTCAGATTCATGGTACAACAACGGGGGATTGAAGCCAACCGCGATAAGATTCGTGCAGTTCTTGATATGAAATCGCCAAGCACCATCAAAGAAGTTCAAAGCTTGGCAGGCCGGGTAGCTGCCCTAAACCACTTTATCTCCAAGGCTACTGATTGGTGTAAGCCATTTTTCAAAGCTTTGAAGGCCGGAAAGAATCTCCAATGGACTCCCGATTGCGAGGAGGCTTTCCAAGAGCTGAAGCGGTATCTTGTGAATGCCTCGCTACTTGCCAAACCTGTTCTGGGAGAGGTGCTTCTGTTGTATCTCACTGTATCCGAACATGCCACTAGCTCTGTGTTGCTCCGAGAGGATGATAATGGGGTACAACGACCCATTTACTACACCAGCAAGGCCATGGTTGATGCCGAAAAGGGGTATCCCACCTTTGAGAAAGTTGTTTTGGCATTGGTTGTCTCCGAACGAAAGCTCAGACCGTATTTTCAAGCTCACACCATTGCGGTCGTCACCAATCTCCCCCTCTAGCAAATCTTTCAAAAGTTAGACATGTCCGGAAGGCTTCTCTGATGGTCCCTCGAATTAAGTGAGTTCGACATCATCTTCAAGCCTCGCTCGGCGATTAAAGCCGAAGCTGTCGCTGACTTCATTGCGGAGTTTGCTAGTGACTCAAGTGGCGAAGGCGAGCTGAGGTACCTATCGGATACCCCGTCCACCGACAAAGGGGGACAGGTCTGGGAAATATATGTAGATGGCTCCTCTAATTCACATGGGAATGGTGCTGGAGTTATTATACTTGACCTGAATAAGGTGAAAATATGCTACGCTTTGTAGTTCGGGTTCAAGCCCTCAAACAATGAGGCCGAATACGAGGCCATAATAGCGGGGCTGAGGATGTCCAAGGCCTTAGGAGCAGGAAGAGTACACATCAAGAGCGACTCCCAATTAGTGGTAAGCCAGATTACGGCACAATATCAAGCGAAAGAGGAAAACACGAAGGGGTACCTCAGGAAAACCAAGGAGTTGATGTCCCAGTTTTGCGAGGTTAAGGTGGAAAGGGTACCCCGACTTGAGAACAGCGAGGCCGATACCCTGGCAAAAATGGCATCCCTTGGGGTAGCCCAGTCATCTGGCCCCATCACGACCGAACACATACCCGCACCTAGCTTCGACCTCACCGAGCCATTGGGAGTAGGGTCACTGTCCACTGTGGTACTTTGGATGGAGCCTATTATAAGGTACCTCAAAGACGGAGACCTCCCCTCGGATAAGACTGAAGCAAGAAGACTAAAGTACAAAGTTGCACGGTATTGCCTGATCCAGGATACCCTATACAGAAGAGGGTTCACTCTTCCTTACCTTAAGTGCCTGGGCGGCGACGAGACCGAGTATGTCATGAGAGAGATACATGAGGGGATTTGCTGCAATCACCACGGAGCACAATCGCTGGCACAAAAAGCTCTCCGACAGGGGTACTACTGGCCCACCATGAGGGAGGATGCCAAGAATATGGTAGAAGATACCCCACCTACCCCTAGATAAGCTAATAGTTATATCTTCCCCTTGGCCCTTTTTTATATGAGGAGTGGATCTCATTGGCCTATTACCTACCGAAAAGGGGCAAGCCAAGCATGCAATCGTGGCGGTAGATTATTTTACAAAATAGGCAGAAGCGGAACCACTGACGAGTATCACCGAGAGGAAGATTACGAAATTCATTTGGAAAAACATCATTTGCAGATTTGGGATCCCTCATGCAATCATTAGTGATAACGGCAAGCAATTCGATAATAAAAAATTTTGAAACTTTTGCTTGGAGTTGGAGATAGCCAACCGATTTGCTACACCCCCCCATCCCTAATCGAATGGGCAAGTCGAAGCCGTTAACAAGATTATCAAGGGCATCCTAAAAAAGAAGCTAGAGGAAAGAAAGGGAGCATGGGTAGACGAGCTACTTGGGGTTATATGGGCCTACCAGACTACTCAAAACACTTCCAGTAGGGAGACCTTGTTTTCTCTCGCATTCGGTGTAGATACAGTAATTCCAGCAGAGACTGGGGTACCCTCTCACAGGGTTGAATACTTTGATGAGACCAAGAACACCTCCTTGGTAGCCTCAAACCTTGATTTGGTGGCTGAAAAAAGGGCTAGAGTAGATTTGAGGACCGCCATATATCAACATCGCATCGCGGGTCTATATGAAAAAAAGGTACGCCCTCGATCCTTCAAGAAAGGAGACTTAGTCTTGAGAAGGGTAACTCAAAATACAAGGGTATCATACGAGGGCGCTTTTGGGGCAAATTGAGAAGAACTTTACCGTATCGACAAGCCCGTTGGGACAGGTGCATATAGGCTGCTCCACATGGATGGCACAATTGTAAGGCACCCCTGGAATGCTGCGATGCTATGGAAATATTACTAAAGGACAGTGTCTAAACCTTTAGTCTTTTGTTTTCTTTAATGCTTTCTTCAATGTTCCTTGTGGTAGGCCAAATGGGGTACCCCAAATGCCCTATGTTGGTTAATTACAATTTTAGAGTTTCTTTAATTTTCAAATGAAAAGGGGTAGGAGGTCATGTGGTCTTTCATTCTCCTCAGGGTAACAAAGGTAAGTCATGTACTAATTTACGCTTTCGTTATTTATAAATACAATTTCTACTACAACAAATATGATGTGGGTTCTTTCTCCAGTTTCGCCATTTCGATTTTAGCATGCGGATTGTATTCGTTTGTCGCCATTAACATACACTCGCATCTGGAAATATGCAATTTTCACCATACGTCAAGGTAGGCAACAGAATGAGCAGCCCAGGGGTAGCCTTGCTGCGGAAGCTTAGCAACGCTACTTAAACAAAGAGAGGGAGGGTCAAAGAAGACCCAAGGGTGAAAAAATCGGCGTATCCTAGTGTCACGAGGTTTGGCTTAGGTATGCTAACACGCACACCTCCGTCCTCTTACTCGAGCAGAGTAGGGGGTAAGCTATCTGAAAAATTTGAAGAGAAGGAGGGTCAATGAAGACCCGAGGGTGAAAAAACCAGCATACCCTAGCGTCAGAGGTTCGACTTAGGTATGCTAACGCCCACACCTCTGTCCTCTTACTCGAGCAGAGTAGGGGGTAAGCTATCTGAAAAATTTGAAGAGAGAGAGGGTCAAGAAGACCCGAGGGTGAAAAAATCGGTATACCCTAGCATCACGAGGTTCGGCTTAGGTATGCTAACACCCACACCTCCATCCTCTTACTCGAACAGAGTAAGGGGTAAGCTATCTGAAAAATTTGAAGAGAGGGAGGGTCAAAGAAGACCCGAGAGTGAAAAAACCGGCATACCTTTGCGTCACGAGGTTTGGCTTAGGTATGCTAACACCCACACCTCCATCCTCTTACTTGAGCCAAGTAGGGGGTAAGCTATCTGCGCCAAAATTTTAATTACCAATTCGAGAGGAAATCCGCCATAGTTACTGAGAAAGGTAGACACCATATTCGTCGATCCGTGTAAGGTACCGGGGGCACTCTACTTCAAAAAAGAAGCGCCTAATGTTAAACATTTGAAGGGGCACCCCATTTCAGAAAATATAAGGGTGCCCCATTTAAAAAAACAACAAAGGGGCACCCTAAAAAATTAGCAGTCTAGCTAAACATCCAATTGCGGAATGATAAGCATGCAAAGTACAAGAAAATCCAGGTAGCATAGTATCATGACAAAAGAGAATAATCAACAATACAAACATCCCAAGAAACAAAAAGGAAAGAAACAAAGTTCCAATGTCAGAATATGGATAGATCCGAAAAGCGAGAGCATAATAAACAAAGCCTACACCGAGGGGGGAACATCATCTCCAACATCCATCTTCGGGAGGTGACCAGCAGAGGACTTAGAGGTACCCGGAATAGGAGCAGCTGAAGTAGGGGCCTCTGAAACAGGCAATGGGTGAATCTCGCAGGGTACCCCAGGTAACCCGGAAGAGGCACTCGACCGTGCCTGAGAAGACTTCTTCCTCTCCGCAATCGTCTTCAAAATGGTGGCCTTGTTGACGAATTGCTGCACACGGGGTACCTTCAATTCTGGGTCCACACTCCACACCTCTGACATGATGAGTGAGAACGCATCCTTCGCCATCGTCTTCTGCCGAGATAACAGCTCGTCATTGGTGGCCCTCAGTTCATCATAGTCCTTCTCCGCCCGAACTTTCTCTCCCGATAGGTCGGCAATACGCTCTTGCAGAGTCTTGATCTCTCGAGTAAGCTGGTCCTCTCGAGACTGGCGGCTTTAAAGCTCACCCCTCACCTTGTCCACCTCCGACTGGGCAACGGCAAGGGAATCGAGGTCCGGAAGGCAGTGGCTGAAAAGAAAAGATACCTGCAAGTCATAAAGACATGTTAAGTATATATATGTGTGGCGATAAAATCGAAAAGAAAATTTTTGAAGGATACTCCCAGGGTACCCCAGGGAAGCTTACCTATTGGGTAGCTCTAAGTGCTTGGCCATAGCATTGGCTCAAGCTCATCTTGTCCATCTCCTTGGCAATGTCGGGGGTAACACTCTCAGCAGAGTAGTAGAAGCACCGAGATAAGTGTGAGATGTCCTTGTTTGAGGTCGGGTCCAGATCACCCACGCGTAACTCCTCTAGGAAAGCGGAAATTAGCCCAAACTTCCTTTTCTTCGGGTGCGGGGTACCCCTCAACCCACTATGGGAGGTATCCTGAGACTTCTCGTTCGCACTGGGTGCTTGAGGAGGACGAGAGCCTGGCGAAGGAGCGGCCTAATCTTGAGATCCAAAAGCACCTCCCACGATTGCTTGGAAGAAGGCGTCAAAAGCATCCCCTGATGATTCCACAACTGCACACAAAGCACAACAGTCATGTTAGCCAGACAAGTACTGAAATCATCAAAGGTAAAAATGGAAAATGAAAAGAGGGGGGAGCAAATTCAAGATACGATAGTAATGGGGTACCCCAGTCCTGTGGATAATGATAGGGTACCCCTCGACACCCAAGCCATACATGAGTTACCCACACAGACAGGTGGAGAGCTTCGGTCAATCAGCCCCGCTCCCCACAATCTACTCTCCTCCAACACATCACTACCCCTCTATGCATTGCAGAGTCTATCCACAAACCTCTTCACCTCTCTCCCCACCCCCTGGATTAGGCATGATCCTTTAGCCCAAGTCACGCCTGCAAAAGCATAGAAACCCAAGGTTAACGAGACATTTATGTGAGAGATTATGGTAAAGAACTATGAGTAAGGGAGATACTTACTGTCTGCGTTGAAAGAATTTAGAACCGCCATGGGGTCGCCATTCTCGCCCAGAGTTTCGGTCCCTTACCTACCCTCGGCTACAAACCACCCCACGGGGAAAAGTAAGCCACACCGGGGGCCCTTTGGCTTTTGAATTGGTAAAGGCCCCTCAAATCCCTAAAAGAGATGTCGCGCTTCACGACCTCCAACCACAACACCTGTAAACCCGTGAGCGTCCTCCACCCTGGAAGGGACAGCTGCCCAGGAGCTATACCTAGGAAACTAGACATTCTCATGTAAAAGGGCTGGAGGGGGAGACGAAGTTCTAGGTCGAAAAGGTCGATATGGAAAGCTATCCCGTCAGACTAAGGACGCTCAGACCGCTCATCCTTATGGGGTACCATAAGCTGAACAAACGAGGAAATATTAAATTTAGCTCTAATTTGTTCTAAGTCCCCTAAAGTGGCCTTCCGAATGCCCAAGGAGAAAAGGTTGCCAGGTTTTAAAGGTGTGGCAGGGGAAGATGTGGAAGGATGCTCTGAGGAGCGAGCGGGAACCTTAGACTTTGATGGCTTACCCTTTTTCTTAGGTTGGGGGGTAGGCCGTTTACTAGGGAAACGAGGGCTGACGCGAGGGGCAACCCTAGGAGGAGGAGGAGGCTCAGAGCGAGAGGTATAACTACCCGAGGAGTCAGGGGAGGACCTATCCCCCTCGCTAATAGAGATATGAGAGGGAGAAACCTCAGGAGAGCTGTCAGCCTTGCTAGCCCCAACCTTACGCCGTTCCATCACGGGTCCTACATGTTTTTTACCCATCTACTCTCCCCAACGATACACCCACAAACCCCCAGCCACACACCCACAAATTGCCAACAATACACCCAATAGAACATCCAACAAAAACACAACCACAAACCATCCACCACCCATCAACCATCCAAGGCAAACACCAACTACGAAAACAAAAGAAAAACAACAACAAACAAACAAAAGTAAATTTTTTCCGAAAGTGTGCAAATAGCGCCACTGTAAATGCGCTGAAAAAACGAGAAACGAGGAAGGATACCTCTTGATCACCAGTTCAGTAGATTGGGATCGATGGTTGCAGGGAGACGAAACTGCAAGCGACTAAAAATAGTAAGCACAAAATAATAATAAAGCTTCGATTTAAGTAAATATTTACATTAAAAAAAAGAGAGAGAAAAGAAGAATGAAGGGCTGCAACCAAAACCGACGCCAGCTGCCGTGGTCAATCAGCCCTGCTCTCTACAATCTTCTCTCCTCCAGCACATCACTACCCTTCTGTGCACCACGAAGTCTATCCATAAACCTTTTCACCTCCCTCCCCACCTCTTGAATTGGGCATGATCCTTTAGCCCATGTCATGCCTGCAAAAGCATAGAAACCCAAAGTTAGCGAGATATTCATGTGAGAGATTATGATAAAGAACCATGAGTAAGGGAGATACTTACAATCTGCATTGAAAGAATTTAGAACCGCCACGGGGTCGCCCTTCTCGCCCAGAGTCTCGGTCCTCCACTTACCCTCGGTTACAAACCGCCCCTTTCGGTAGCCATTCTTCAAGGCGGGGCTCTCCTCAACAATATGACCGTGGTCACCCTAAGCGGAGAAGTAAGCCACGCCAGGGCCCTCAGGTTTTTTGAATTAGTAAAGGCCCCTCAACTCCCGAACGGAAATGTCGCGCTTCACGACCTCCAACCATAACACCTGTAAGCCCGTGAGCGTCCTCCACCCCGGAAGGGACAGCTGCCCAAGAGCTACCCCCAGGTAACTAAACATTCTCATATAAAAGGGCTGGAGGGACCCATGCCGATATAGCTCTCTATATATACATCGCCCGGGAGGCGAAGTCCCAAGTCAAAAAGGTCAATATAAAGAGCTATCCCGCCAGACTGCGGACACTCAGACCGCTCATCCGCATGGGGTACCCTAAGCTGAACAAACGGGGGAATATTATACTTAGCTCTAATTTGTTCTGGGTCCCCTAAAGTGGCCCTCCGAATGCTGAGGGAGAAAAGGTTACCGGATTTTGAGGGTGTGGCAGGGGAAGATGTGAGAGGCTGCTCCGAGGAACGAGTGGGAACCTTTGGCTTAGATGGCTTACTCTTTTCTTAGGTTGGGGGTCGGCCGTTTACTGGGAAAACGTGGGCTGACACGAGGAGTAATCCTAAGGGGAGGAGGCTCAGAACGAGAATTACGACTCCTCAAGGAGTCAAGGGAGGACCTATCCCCCTCGCTAATAGAGATATGAGAAGGAGAACCCGCAGGGGGGTTGTCAGCCTTCCTAGCCTCAACTGCAAGTCATTTCCTCAGGGGTCCCACATGCTTTTTACCCATCTACTCCTCCCCAACAATACGCCCACAAACCCCCCAGCAACGCATCCACAAACCATCAACAATACACCCAACAACACACCCAATAGCAAAACAACCGTGAGCCCCCGACAATATATCCAATAAGCCACATATTTCCCAAACAGCCACATATTCATACCAAGCACCACCCACTACACATCAACCATCTAATGCAAATACCAACCACAAAAACAAAAAAAAAAACAACAACAAACGAACAAAAATAAATTTTTCTCTCAAAGTGTCCAAAATGGCGCCACTACAAATGTGCCAAAACAAGGAGAAATGAGGAAGGATACCTATTATTCACCAATTCGGCAGATCGGGATCGATAGTTACAGGGAGACGAAGCTGCAAACAACCAAAAACACTAAGTATAAAATAAAAATAATAATAAAGCTTACATTTATGTATGAGTAAATAAATATATAAAAAAAGAACACGGGTTGCAACCGTGAACCCACGCCGACCGCCATGGCCACCATCACTAAGAGCCAAAGCCAGAAAAGAAGAAAGAAGCATTCTGGCCGAGATGAAACTAAAAAAAAGAAGAAAAATAAAGTTGCAGCAAACCAACGCAAGGGGAAAAGATAGAGCCATCACGTCGGCGATGGCTGACCGCGGCTGCAGCCACCAGCAAAATCGAGTCCGATCGATGTGACTGCCGCCACCAAAACGCCGAAAATCACCTAGGAAACTGCCAGTTGAAATGAGGAAAAAGGAAGAAAAAGAAAGAAAGAAAAGAAAGAAGAAGAAGAAAGAAGAAAAAGAGAGAAAGATGGAGGGTTACCGTGACCAAAACCGCGTCGAAGACCGCCGGGAAAATGCCCCAAAATCTGCCGGATCTGGAGCCCAAAACCACCACTGCAGTAGCCGAAATTCACGCCGGAAAAACACTCCAAATCAGTGCCGGCGGAGAAGAAAAGAAGGAAGAAAGAAAAGAGAGAGAGAAACGAGAAGATAAAGAGAAAGAGAAGAAGGGAAACGAGAAAATGAAGAAAAGAGAGAGAAAAAAAAGGCTACCGGAAAGAATTAATTTTGGGAGATTGATTGGGGATTTTAAAAAAAAAAAGAGTGAAGAAAAAATAAAGCCCAGGGAAGACCAACGAAAGTAAAAAAAGAGTAAAGAAGATTTTTTTTTACCAATGAGCAATGTTGATACAGTTAGGAGAAGGGACAAAATCGCGAAAGAAAAAGGCTACTGGAAATAATTAATTTTTGGGAGATCGTTTGGGGATTTTCAAAATAAATGGGAGAAGATTGACACACGTCAGGGGTTTTTAATTGGACCTGACAGAACACGTTGCTCAAGAAAAGATTTCAGGGATGTTTGAGTGAGATCGGTATTTTCAAAATTCAAACTACATGTCAGACGGCTGCCACTTCCCAAGAAAAATGAGAGAAGCACATGAAGACAACTGCTCGTTCTCGTCGTCAAAAAACAAAAGAGGCGGGAAAGGGAAAAGACAGAGAGAAGATTTGAAGTACACAAAGTTTAGTCAAGGGAAGAAATCAAGCAAGTTACCCCCGGTCTAGCCACATCACCACGTGTCACTCACACAATGAGTTTCTTTTGCCTCCAATACTTCTCGCCAAAAAGAAACTAGGGGGATGTTGTTTGAGGGAAAAATAGGAAAAGCAGTAAAGCA
Source organism: Citrus glauca (assembly GCA_029633175.1). Classification (NCBI taxonomy): domain Eukaryota; kingdom Viridiplantae; phylum Streptophyta; class Magnoliopsida; order Sapindales; family Rutaceae; genus Citrus; species Citrus glauca. Next base: position 12,847,873 of record JAQOOD010000004.1, on the reverse strand, counting down.
CCACGTGTCGATCAATGGAATGATTCCAGAACAATCTGAGATACCCTACACGAATGGGGTACCCCATATAATATAGGAGAGAATATAAATCCCTATTAATTTTGCAGCATCACCTAAAAATAAAGCTTGCTTACGGCTTATAAGTGAGGAATGTTTGGCTGAGAAGCAAAAGAAAACGGACTAACTGTACCTACAATACATTGTCAACCCTGGGACATGCCACTAATTTTATTAATTAGTTATTTCTCAAAGTGTTGTATTAGTACGTTAGCAATGATCAACTGTAATAAAAACTGAAACTGTGTTTTAGTAATAAAAAATCTATTACGAGTATGTGATGTGTTGTGTGATGCAAAACATAAGCAAGAAATAGCGAACACACGAATTCATCAAGAGAAAATTTTATCAATTCATCAACACTCCCACAAAATAACGTTTTAGTCCCCTTTTATATGAAGTTTTAGCCTGTGAAATTACCTATCAAGGCTATTCCAAATTTAATTTATTATAATAAAATTGTAATAATTGAAATAAAGAAAATAAAAAAGATAACACTTAATTCTAATTAAAAAAAGATAAATAATTAAAAAATAAACTAGAAAAATAAGAAAATATCTTCTAGCTGCAATTTAAGGTTTAAAACAATGGAATTTAGGGATGATCTGTTGGGTCAATATGAAGAATTAGCACAAAGTTATATTATCTTTTCTGTAAGCTTCAAAATGATGTACTATAGACTCAAGACAAACACGTGCCTTAAATTAAGGCTTCTGTATGGTGCAAGAGTCATGTCCTACGTCATTGTTGTGTGTGTGTTGTTATCCGATGCCTTATATACATATAATTGAATCAACATATAAGAGAGCAGTCTATTGAATGCAATGATGATCGAATGATTAGAATTTCTTTTTCAATGCCCTTTGTTATATTTCTATGTTATGGCTGCTTCCATTTAGAGCGAGGCATTATTAAAGTTCAAAAAATTAAAATAATCAAATAAAAAACGTAATTTTTAGAGTCTTCTAATCTTCTTGCCCTTGTCAATCAAGTCATAGTAATCTCTCTCCTTGCAGACATGCAGAATTACAAGCTGCATCCATATTCACGTTTTGCATGGAAAGAAATCTTTTTTTTTTTGTAATTTATTTATTTAGAAAGAAATCTAAACTTTAGGAAAACCATGGTAATTTTGAGTGAATATATTAATCACATTTTGTGGGGCGTTTGAGAGAAATTTGAGAGACTCCAAAAATAAGTTTTCTTTTTATTTAATTATATATCAAGGAGAAAATACCGAGAATATATAGTTATTAATTAATTTTTTAATGTTGCCATGTCAGCTTTATTTTTTAACTTTATAATTTATTTTAATTTTGGTCCAAATTGATAATTTTCTTTGTAAGAGAGACAATAGAAATATGAATAAAAAAAAGTCATTTTACACTTAATGTTTTAGTTACAAAATAGTGTTGTAGCTAGTAATTATGTTTAGCAACTCCAAATTGATTATTCAATATCTTAAAAATGTATATCTTTTTACGATTAATATATTGTTTGTCACCATAAATTCTGTTAAATAAATCTAATCTATGATGATATTATAAACGTTATTAAACCTAATCTTTTAAGATATTATAAAAGTCATTAAACATTATAAGTTATTAATCTTTCAGGGACCCGGCTATGTTAACGTATGCAGAATTGTCTTTTTGTAAGAAAACGTTAGATCTTCATGAAATTAATCTAACGGCTATTGTTAGAAATTGGAGCGTGAAATACTAAAATATATTTTTGATCAATGTATAAGAGAAATTAAAATTTCAACATTAAAACAGAGAAATTAAAATTTAAACATTTAAACAAATGCATAAACAAATAAAGAACCACAAAATAGAAACCATGAATAGAACTCATGCTTCATCTCATTGAACACCAAGCGCCTGAACTTAGTAATGGAAATGATCTTGTTTACATATCATAATCAATACCTAAAAGTTTCTGTTAGATACAACTTTTTAAGTAGAGTTTATTTAAGCAGAGTTTTTGACAGTGCAGCTTTTACAAATAGAGATTTTACTTAAAAAAATTTAGTTATTTGGTTATCAATAAGAGCTTTTATTAAAAATCTGTTAAATTACTTTAATAGGCAAGTCTTTTTAAGTTATGTTATAAAAAGAATAAAATAAGATTGTCAAATAAGTAGAAGATATTTTGGATATTTTAACATTTAAAAAACTTTTCAACCTCTACTCCCAAAAGTTCAAAATTTGAGCGTTTACTAGTAAAGACAAAATAGCTTATTTAAGCTCTAAAAGTTCTATTAAAAAAAATAAAAATTATGATAAGAGCTTATGGGATTAAATAAACACTTATGGCCATTAGATAAGCCATATCAAACAGGCACTAAATTCAAATTGTATACATACATAAGAATTACCTTATCCTTCAATTTAATATATGTGGACGCCAAAATAATTCCAAATTAATTTGTGATCAATCCTACAAATTAAGACAAAATTTGGTATTTGAATTCGATTCGTTCATTAAACGGATCATAAGCGAATATCCAATTAATTCATATAATAGAATTAATCGATAATTTGAATAAAATTTGGATTTGTTTAAATTTATTTATCTTTCAATTATAATAATCTATATCAAATAATAATTAATTGACAGCAAAAATCAAGCAAAATAAACTAGTACAAATTATACATATTCTCAATAATATTTAAAGTTAACTCCAAAGTTCCTAACTTAAAATTGCAAATCCATTAACAATAGGGATAATGAATTAAAACCTGCAAAATAAATATTTTGAACCAAAGTGACTTCTCAATATAATTTCACATTTTCTCTATATCATTCATAAAAAAAACCTAAAAAAGTAGATAGATTAGTAAGCTTAAACCCATATTCAATTCATTTATTTAGTGAATAGAATTGAATTCAACATAATTAATTTTTTTCAAACCCAAATCCATTTAATTTTAATCAAATCGAATTAAACAAATGAATTCTGACCCAAATAGCCACCCTTAATCTAATCCTCCATTAGTTTTTCTTGGGTCATTTTTCACCCTAACCAAAAATGTAAGGGGATTTGCAATTTAATGAGCACCAGCAGGAGGTTTCTTGTAAGTTTAGGATCAGAATTTGGGCTAACATTTTTAATTTCTAGCATAAATATTTTCTTGTCAATTTTCTAAAACTTAAATAATTTTTAAAATAATAATAAAATGTGGTAGCTAATACCAACGCTGATATCCTCTAGGTTTACCAAACTTGCCCGCTAACTACAGAAGGTTTTGTTTTGTTTTATCAAATCTGCTGATTATTACCAGTAGTGGGTGGTCTAAGAGGGCGAGTAGTTGCCGATTTGTAGGAAAAATTGTCAACTCTATCAGCCACTAAACAATCTGATTCGACATTTAAAAAGGAAAATCAATAGTAAATTAAATATTTTGGCCTTAGATATACTTAAAAGCACGTCTTAATCCCTTAAATATCTTACGAAAATTTAGATAAAGAGATAATCTAAATCATAATTGTAATATAAGAAATTAGGTTATTCTAAATTAGATAGAAGAATAACTTTCATTTAAACTTTAACTAGTAAATCACCGTTCACTTTCATATGTAAGAATTAGTGGTCTAAAATCTAAAATCTAAAATCTAAATATAAATCATGTTGGACCTATTATTTAGGCAAAAATAATCCCCTTAATTTTGGGGGTTTACATTGCTAAGATTAGCAAATAAATTTGTTTATAAGTACGTCCCATCGAAATTGTTCACGTTGTGGAGCAACGGACTTAATCAGAACCCATTGCCAGTAGAAATAAAAGATGAAGACGAAAAGAAGTTTGATTCCCTTAGTGGGAATTCTGTTTTGGTGTTGCTGTGGCTTGCTGGTCGATGGGAATGATGGTCCAATGATATACAAAGATCCAAAGCAGCCAGTGGAGGTTAGGGTGAAGGACTTATTGAGCAGAATGACTCTTGCGGAGAAGATTGGGCAGATGACCCAAATTGAAAGGGTTAATGCCACTTTTGATGCGATGAAGAATTACTTCATCGGAAGTGTTTTGAGCGGCGGAGGGAGTGTGCCATCTCCAAATGCAACAGCGCAGCAATGGATTGATATGGTTAATGATATTCAGAGAGGAGCTATGGCAACACGTCTTGGCATCCCAATGATTTATGGAGTTGATGCTGTTCATGGACACAACAACGTGTATAAAGCTACAGTTTTCCCACATAATGTCGGCCTTGGAGCCACCAGAGATCCTAATCTTGTTAAGAGAATTGGTGCTGCAACTGCACTTGAAGTTCGAGCAACTGGCATTCCATATGCCTTTGCCCCATGTATCGCGGTTTGCAGAGATCCTAGGTGGGGAAGGTGCTATGAGAGTTAGAGTGAGGACGTAAAACTTGTTCAACAGTTTTCTGTTATCATCTCTGGATTACAAGGAGATGCACCAAGCAAGCAAGTCAAGAAAGGTGGACCTTTTGTTGGTGGAAAGGACAAGGTGGCAGCTTGTGCAAAGCACTATGTTGGGGATGGTGGCACGGTTAATGGCATTAATGAAAATAACACCATTGTCACCACAGAACAACTGTTCGATATTCACATGCCTCCTTACTGGAGTGCGTTGGATCAACGCGTCTCCACTGTTATGATTTCGTATTCCAGTATTAATGGAAAGAAGATGCATGCTAACAAAGAATTGGTTACTGAGTATCTCAAGGAAAAGCTAAAGTTCAAGGTAATTAATTAATTTTCTTGCTTGCATGCATCTATATATTCATCAGTCAATATATAATATATCTATCTATCTATGTATCTGCTTAAATAATTAACTGAAATTAAATTAATTATTATACTGTCGGTCTATGCACATTATTCAGGGTTTCACCATCTCAGATTGGGAAGGAATTGACAGGATTACATCTCCACCACATTCCAACTACACTTACTCAGTTCAAGAATCAGTTTTGGCTGGCCTTGACATGGTATGTGCAGTGTGTGTAAGCGTATTAATTCTTATACTATTAATTAATTTATTATTTAATCCATCCAGTATCCCCATGTACGTACAGATCATGGTTCCTTACCTATACCCCGAGTTCATTAATATCCTCACAGATCTGGTGAATAAGAAAGTGATCCCAATGAGGAGAATTAATGATGCTGTTAAGAGGATTTTGAGGGTCAAGTTTGAAATGGGACTTTTTGAGAACCCGTATGCAGATAACAGTTTTGTTGACAAACTTGGTTGCAAGGAACACAGAGAGTTAGCGAGAGAAGCTGTAAGGAAATCACTTGTGTTACTGAAAAATGGGAAGCAACAATCTCCTCCTGTGCTTCCACTTGAAAAGAAATTGCCGAAGATTCTAGTGGCCGGAACACATGCTGACAATTTGGGATATCAATGCGGCGGCTGGACAATTGAGTGGCAAGGAGATAGTGGAAATAACTACACGGAAGGAACTACAATTCTTCGAGCCATTAATGCCACAGTCGACCCAAGCACACAAGTTGTTTTCAGTGAGAGGCCTGACTACAACTTTGTCAAGGACAACAACTTCTCAATTGGCATTGTGGTTGTAGGAGAGGTGCCATATGCTGAAACAAAGGGTGATAACACAAACCTTACACTCCCATGGCCAGCTCCTGATATAATTAACAATGTTTGCAAAGCTACCAAATGCGTGGTTGTGCTTGTATCTGGCCGCCCGCTAGTCATCGAGCCCTATGTTGAGGCCATGGATGCTCTTGTGGCTGCATGGCTTCCTGGAAGTGAAGGACAAGGTGTGGCTGATGCTCTTTTTGGTGATTCTCCTTTCACTGGAAAATTGTCAAGAACTTGGTTCAGAAGAATAGATCAAGTACCCATGAACCTTGGTGACCAAAATTATGATCCACTCTTCCCCTTTGGATTTGGTCTTCAGACCACGAAAGTTTATTAATTTAATTCATGACATGTATATACACATAATATTCATTTGTATTTCTATTTTATTCCTAATTAATTGATGCAATAAATGATAAATATTGCATGCATATACGTAATTAGGAATACTATTTTTTTCAACAAAATTAATTTAATAAAATTATTATTATTTAAACATCATATTCGTCATTTGCATGCATTTTTCTACTGAATTTGTTTTTTTTGCCCCTACGATCTTTATCTTGCCCTTGCATCGTCGAGGTTAACATTGTTGCGTAAATTAGTAAGTGTACTAGTCGGCACAAGTAATATAATAAAGAGTAGAGTATTGTCCCACAGAAATTGTATATCCTATTAGTTACCGAAATTATTCTAACCCTAATTTATTTGAACAATCAAATAAGTAAATTTAAATTAAAAAATAAAATCAAATAAAATAACTAAAAATCAAATAAAGATGCAAGCACTAATAGAAATCGCCAAGAAATTAAAACACTAAGACATCCGATTTCACCATAACCAATCTAATTTAATCCTCCATCTATGCTATTAAAGTTTATTACCAATGTTGATAGTGAATTTCCTTAATTCATTCAATATCCTCTCTCAAGTAATATTAAAAATACCTTCACACATTAACTCATTATATCTCTATGTGAATTTAAATATGCCAAGGTTCATTAAGTTCTATAGAAATTCTTAGAAAAAGTGTACAAATTACGTTGGCACATCTTTGTCTTTTGTTCAATTCATGGCATCCATTACACAGAGCAAAAATACATAAATCTCATCTTGGTCTCATTATATATCCTCAAATCATTCAAATATTGGTCGAATATTTAAAAGTATTAAGCAGAATAATGAACACTCAACTATGGAATAATAAATTAAAAATAATATAAATTTATGAAATTAAATCTTTATAATTAGGCTACATCGTAGCTCTAGTAAATAAATTAGTTCATGGGAATATAAAAAAATTCCATTAATTTAATTAAAAATATTCAAGCAAGATAATAGAGAAGAAAGAAAAAAAAAACTCAAGAATTAATATGTCTTCCTCCTACTCCAAATTATTCCTGTTGCTCTCGGTTTTCCTCAAAACTTGCGGCTGCTGCTTTATTATTTTTCTTTTTTCTCTTGGCTTCCATTCCCCTTGTGCGGTGCCTTTCTTCTCTTTTATAATGTTGTGATTTCTTCCAAATCCTTAAAAGAAAAGGATTGCAAATCCAGCCCACGAATCCTTAAATGAAAGGGATTTTAAAAACAAAGCAATTCTAGCCACCTTTTAAGCCCATCCACGTGACTTGTAAAGTTTAATTGGCCAATTTACAAATTAATTCTTTAATACTCTCCAACTTGCCGCTATATTTTGTCAACCAAATATTCAATGCTTCCCCCACGTGTTGTTGCATACATTGTGATTAAATTCAATCTCCTTGATTTGGCTTTTTATTTCTTTCCCTCTTACCTCTACATTATTTTTATTATACTCTAATTTATTTATTTTTAAGCTTTTTTTCTTATGAATATTCCCAATATTCCTACAATAACAAAATATAAAAATTAAGATAAAAAATAATATAATAAATATAATTTAACATAAAATTAAGTTATGAAAATATTAAAATAATAGATAAATTATAAACACATCAACACATAGCATCTGAATGCCCTCGGAATCCTCAATTTACTTAAGTCATCAAAATTCTCTTTTGTATTGATGTGCCTTGAGAAATTTATCTAGTTAGGTGGTAAGCTTTATTCCTCTTAATTCAGAAATGGGTGGCATCAGTAATATATAATGGAAAATGATAAGGAAAGCATGATAACACTATGATACAAATATTTGTCTTTTTGTAACTTTTTAAATTTTTTTTAATGATTTACATTTTTCTTTTTCTAAAAATCCTCAAAATTGACTTAAAAAGATTAATTTTTTTTTATCATTGTCTGATACTTTTATTATAGTTGTATTCTTTTAGCATTGCTAATTTACAACTGCAATTAATTGTCTCAAACCCAACTTGATCAAATTAATACTCGTCTCATTTTAATTTTTTTGACATGGATCTTCTCTTTGAAGTAGTCATAGGTCACTCTTCTCAAATGTCAACGTACAAGGTTTTTATTGATGTCCCTTGAGAAATTTATCCAGCAAAATAGTATGCTTTATGCCTTTTAATTGAGCAATGTGTGGCATTAGTAATTGCAATTGATAGTCTGAAAAACGTCTTGACTGAATTTGGTACTCGGCTAAATTATCAATAAATGACGTGGCAAGAATTTAGTTTTATTTTAAAAAGTGTTGGTAAATTAAAACTTTAGAAAACTAATTAAATTCAATTAATAATTTTGAAATTACTGTTTACAAATTATTCTTCATCTGATATCGTTTGCAGTCGCTTTCTATGAGTGACAGTTCACAAGTTACTCTTCACCATCAGTGTTCATAACACAATCCATGTTATTGATCATCACCTTAAATCTATTATATATGCTAGAAATATAAATTGCAGAAAATAAAACACAGAGACTTTTTTACGTGATTCAAATCACAATTCTATATTCACTGGGTGACATTTTTCTAAAAACAATTGCAACATAGCTTGACCCCATTTATTGAGGCATTCCCCAAAACCCTTATATTACTCTATGGTAATCATTTATATTGTAAATTAACAATTTGCTAAAATTATAAATACTATTATTATGATATTTTATATAACAATGACTCTATTCTTACCTTTTTTAAATTAGTAGATTTTATATAGTTCCAACATATTTAATTTGTAAAAATTTTACTGTATATATTATCCAACTGAAAGAGCCAACAGTGAACTACTTTTGAAAGTGCGAATCTACACTTTGCCATGTTACGAGTGATTTGGAGTTCTCTTAATAAGTTTGATTGAATTCATTGAAATTGTCAGGGTCTAAGCAGTCTGAACAAAATTAAATTCATCAAGGAACAATTTAATTTAAAATTAACTGATCAGTGTGGAAAAATGTACAAATTTTCTGACTTTTGTGTTTCTTGATGGAAAAAAGATAGACAACAATTATGCATAATTCCAACTTCAGCAAACCACAACTCCCAAGATAGATTGTGTTTATTTTATCATTTCAATAATTGGTCAAAATTAAAAAAAATTGTTTTAGAAAAGAACTTGGGTTAAGATGAATAATAATATTATTTTACAGTTTTATTAGTTATTTAGAATCAGTTTTTTTGCCAAAATAATTTTAAATTTTTATAAAAAAATTTCACATATATTATAATAGCACATTTTAAAAGTGGAGACAGCTAAGTTATGTTTAATGTAACTTACGCCAGATATAGCAATAATAATGAGTCCCACTACTGTGCACTATTACTGTATATGACGTAAGTTACGTTAAACATAACTTAGCCAAAATCTTTAAAAGTACGATGTACAATGTATTTACTCAAATAATAATAATTATTAGCTTTGGAGTACACGCAATGACGGACCAAGCAGTACCATGGGGTGCTGGAGCCTCCCTCAACTAAAATTTCCTCCAAATCTATTTACTTGTTGAACGTATGTAATTAGTCTTAATGTTAATTATATTTATTTAAACTCCTATTAATTTCTTTCATAAAGGTTCAAATTAAACTTTATCCTATTATAAAAGAAAAAAAAAACCTACTTTCTTTAAATAGTTAAAAAGTTGATGACTTTACATTTAATTAAATTAATTTTTTTCTCATATATATATATATATATATATATATATAAAGTTAGAACTTGAGAAGGTGATGTGGCATCACCATTTTTCATCTTTGTATATTCTCTATTATCTAATAGATAGAGAAATTTTCTTTTAAATTTGACTTTTCATCTTCTCATAATTAATTTGATTGTTATTACACAATAACAATTATGTAAAGATTTTAATGAAGCATATTCTTTGTAATGAATATCCAATGTGAAATGTTATGAATTTATTAAAATAAATGTAGATGTTTATAACATATATCTCTTAGTCTCCCCACTATCTCCCATTAGCAACATTTAACTTCCTTATAACTTCCATTATCTTGTAAGGAATTATGATTCATAATTTTTCATTAATTTCATAGAGTGATTATTTAACTATAAAAGAAAAGCTCATTTTTTTGTTTTGTACACACATAATTGGAATGAATAAAATTACTTTATAATATATTCTCTCATTTTATTCTTTATTTTGCGTTACTTCTTTATTTGTATTATTGGCTAATAGTTTTTTTTATAAGACTGCCACATCTTTAAAAAAAATTAATTCATAATTTTTTATCAGTTTTATCAAATGTAAAGTAAGAAAAAAAGATAATACTAATTCTTTTTTTAAAGCTGCGTGAAGCGCGGTTCTATTTTCTAGTATGTATATAAAGCTGAGACTACAAGAGGTGATGTTGCATCACCATTCCTAATCTTTTTATATTCTCTATTATATAAAATATCTAAAATATTGGTGAATTTTTTTTTGTACATATCTCTTCCTCTTTCTATTTAAATCCAAAAATATGTAACCATTAATAACAGTTAATTATAAGTCTTTTGAAACATTTATTTATTTTATTATGCTAGCAATTAAATTTTAGTTGCTTAAAATACATCAATTAATTAACATAGGAAGAGAGGTTCTTTCATCTTCCCTAAAAAATGCCACTAGGGCCTAAGTTTAATTTTAATAATTCTAATATCTCTTCCTCTTTCTATTTAAATCCAATAATATGTAACCATTAATAATAATTAATTATAAGTCTTTTGAAACATTTATTTATTTTATTATGCTAGTAATTAAACTTTAGTGGCTTAAAATACATCAATTAATTAACATAAGAAGATAGGTTCTTTCATCTTTCCTTAACAATGCCACTAGAGCCTAATTCTTCTTATTCTAAATTTAAGTTTCATTTGCTTGTTATTATCAGCTAGAGCTGGCAAAATTTGACACGACCCGATTACCCGACACGAACACGACACCAATTAATGTGTATGGGTCGTCGAATTAACACGATTATTAGATAAGTCAGGTTCGGGTCAACATGATTTTTTTTCGTGTCGGGTTCAGGTTAAAATTCTTGACCCATTTACCTGATCAATGACCCGATTATATTTTCTATTTTAAATTAATTTATAGATTCTTGTCATCATAACTCAAATATTAGGATATTTTTTTATTCTTTAAAAGGATGAATATATACACAATAGTTTATTTATAAAATTTTAAATACATTTAGAGCTTTAATAGTGTAAATGTATAAAATATTGGTAGACATGTATATTTTATAATATTGATATAAAATATTATTTACATATATATACTTAAAACCTCAATAGTGTGTGTAATATTTTAGTAGATATGTATATTTTATAATATTCATAAATTATATATGTATGTATGTATGTGCATACATATGTATGACAAAATGTAAATATTTGATTTAACTTTTGTTTAATATATATATATTAGGCGGGTTAATGGGTAACTCAATTATTTTTCCATATCGGGTTTGGGTCTCAATATTTTGACATGATTATTAAATGGGTCAGGTTTGGGTCGACCTAAATTGACACGACACGAAGCTGACACGATACGAGCATGACCCGATGACCTGTTTTGCCAGCTTTATCATCAACAACAGAAGTCGATTATGATGCAACTGCCATTATAATTAATGGAGAACAACAAGTTATTTTCTCTGGTGCAATTCATTATATCCCCGCAACACTCCACAAGTACTGCATCCAAATAATTAATTTACAATTTCTCAAATCACTTGCACTTTCACATTTTCTTCTTCTTTTAACCCAAAAAAAAAATTGCTACTTTGGTGCGAAAATATTATCTTTATTTTTTTTTTGTTCTTAACAAGCCAAACATAATCTCACATTCAAAATAGTGCGCTATCATGTTTAGGAAAAATTATGGGCAATATTTTTTGATCAAATAGCATTGTTATTCTTTAAATATGCAAATTTTGATATGATTTATTTTTATATGCATTGTATTTGTCCAGAGTGTGGTTAGAACTTATACAGAAGGCAAAAGATGGAGGGCTCGGTGGAATTGAAACTTATATTTTGTGGAATGCTCATGAGCCTCAGCGTCGCCAGGTGTCAATTATTATTATTATTATTATTATTATTATTATTATTATGCGCGATATGTATTATTATTGAAATAAACATACAAATTTAACTTGTTTAATATTCCTTTTGAGAAGAGATCAATACGATTTCTTAGGAAATTTGGATTTTATCAAATTTTTAATTTTTAATTTAATATTTTCAAAACCGCGCATAGTACGGTTCTATTTCCTAGTTTACTCTACAAAACAATTTCACTGATTAGCTTCTTTTCTAGTTCCTAAAAGCCTACAATAATCCAACGTTTGCAAATCTTTAAAACTAAAGAATACAAAATTTAATTAATTATCATTACAAATGGTTATTTCTATTTAGTTATATCGTAATAATTTAATTAATAATTTTTTTGTTTATACAGTAATCAATTTGTTTTGTCTAATTTGTGTATATTATGTAGTATTGTTTTGTCTTGTACAATAATAGAAAAAAGAATTAGCGAATCGGTAAATGAGAATTTCAAGAGTCCTTGTTAAACCTTATATCCAGGTCTTATCTTTTTTGTTTCTATTAAAATTGTTGAAATTAAGGCTATTATTATAACTATTATGATTATTTTTACTAAATTCGTTTTCTTATCTTTTCTTAGATACTAATATTATTATTAAGAATAGCCCTCTTAGATAAATTCTTTAGTCTCATCATTGAATTTATATGAAAACTACTATATATAATTATTCTTAGATACGGACACCCTCATTTTTTTTTATACGGACGTGCTTTGAAACCGTATATGAGTGATTAGAGATCTTTTAAAATCAGTTTACTGTTGATTCTTTTAGTTGGATAACATATATAGTAAATATTTCACAAGAGAAGGCCTCCCACTATACATGTATATATATCATTGAAAAATCATGCATGTGGCATGCAAATTCAAGAAAGTATACAATTTCTTAAAGAGCTACCAAACATTTGAAGAAAAAATGAAAAATTGGCAAATTTGTCAAATTTCCAAATGGACACCATTGAAATATTTGCATGGGTTAAGTGAAATGGTGCTTGGGTTAGGTAGAATAGTACTTGAGTTAGGTGGAATATTATTAGCTTCAAGCTTATAAATAGAGAGCATTTCTTCATTTCATTTCATCCTAAAAATTTGTTAAGCTTATTAGTTTTTAAGATTTTGCGAGTTCTGAGAGTGTGATTAATTTGAGAGTGTGTGTGAGAGTATTTGGTGTATTTAGATTCACGGAAAATGAGATTTCTTTACTCAAATTTATACTCAAATAATTGTTAAATAAACAATCATTTTTCTCTTGCTCCCATAGATGTAGGTTTAATTATCGAATCACGTAATTCTTGTGTCCTTTTTTTTCTATAATTATTTGGTATGCTAGATTCCGCATTCCGCGTATATATATATATATATATATATATATATATATATATATATTAGTTTTCACGAGAAATGTGAACAGCCGACTATCGAAACTGCAGGTTGCAAAGAATATAGGGCAAACAAAGAATTTTTCCACTTTATTTGCAATACAAGTTATGCTTCACAAAAAACCAAAGGATTACCTAGAAGACTAGCTTATGATAAAACCCAAGCGACCAACAAAGAATAGTGTCTTTCTTAAGAAAGAACATTGTTAATCATCCCCAACATATAAATTATATATTACAAGAGTATAAAAGCACTTGCACATTGAAAGCAGTTTTATCCATTGACATTGCCATTTTGATAAAGAAAAAAAAAATTCAACCAAAACAGATCCGATGGCTAAGACACCACAAATTGGTAATAAGTCTACTGAGAATCTTTTTGAAGATTTTCACCCCATGTCCGAATGGTTAGACGAACCAGAAAATAATATCCTACTCGTTCATCTTCCTGGTATGCTACTAGCTAGCTTATTCATTTGTATCGCGGATTCTTTACAAATAATAATTTTTTTTCTTCCACCTTTTCAAATTCAATGCTAGCTCTTTATTGAATAAAGCTTTACATATGTATATTCTTGGTAGATTTCACAAAGGAGCAAATACGTATTACTTGCGTGCGTTCTTCCCGCATAGTTCGAGTAACTGGGGAAAGGCAACTTGGTGATAACAAATGGAGCCGATGCAATCAAGCTTTTCCGATCCCAAGTAATTGTAAGATTGATAAGATTCATGCAAAGTGGAATAATGCAATTCTTACAGTTACAATGCCAAAGGAAACTATAACACAGCCTCAGCCTCGAAAAGAGCAACCTAAAACTACCCAAAAGTCTCCAAAAGCAGCCGAACATAAGGAGCCAAAGTCTTCAAAGGACTTTCAACAAGTATCAGCTTCTCAAAACGCAGCTGACGAGGAGCCAAAGTCTTCAAAGGACTTTCAGCAAGCAGCAGCTTCTCCAAAAGCAGCTGATACGGAGCCAAAGACTTCAAAGGACTTTCAACAAATCACGGAAAAGCAAAATGAAGTGAAGAGCAATATTCATGGCGAAAAGAAAGAAGATGGGAAGAGCCCTGATGCTTTAACTGCTCAAAAATCCGATCAAACAACTTTCCCAACAGATGCTGTCTCCATGAACCAAAAGGATAAAAAGAATGAGGTGGCCAAGGCTAAAAAAATTGACCAAATGACACAGAAAGGATTCACAGTGCCTGAAAATGTAACAGAAAAGGAGGAAAAGAAAAGTATAACTGCTTCTGTCATGAAAGATGTGAAGGGAATAGCAACGGATCAAAATGAAGATAAGCAGCTATTGATAAACATCGGTGTGGCTGCTCTTGTGATTGTGGCCCTTGGTGCTTATGTCTCTTACAGCATCGGATCAAAATCCAAATGCTAATATTTCTAAAATGATCAAGTGTATTCGTGTATAATTTAACATTTCAGATGGTTTGAAATACTTTCTCATAAAGATTAGTATGATGAGGAAGAAATCAATTGTTATGTTACTGATTAATGAAATTGTTCCTCTCCTCGATATTTGAGAAATTGAAATGTTAAATGTTTTTAATTTAATTATTGCCCTAATTCTAATTTCTGATATTTTGTTCTAGCTGTTCTCACATCTTTTGAGGAGGCAACCGAATGGTAGATTTATTGGTTAATATGGATTTACATTGTGTAGCTTTTACTTTATCAATATTCTTCCATCTAGACAGATTCAAGAGCTTTTAATTATTCAAGAATATTAATCGGCGGAGCTTTCGCACTTATAGATTTTCATGACTTCTTTTTTTTGTTTAGCTCTTGTCGATATCTATATCCTTTTATGGTTTTGTGACTAGCCTTGGTCTTTCTTTTCTCTCGTACTATTTTCATTTTTTTTTTCAATTAATACATTTCCCTTTTTTTTTCTTAAAAAAAATTCGGGAGCTATATTCGCCATTGGTTAACTCCTTTTTTTTTCTTTTTATATATGTATTCTGAATAAATCTTTTCAGCATTTTCACAAAAGAAAAATATCATTACCATAAAATTCCATATGTATACACATAACATTATTTTTCTATTTAGCCTAACAGCAACTCAATTCCTTCCTTACTTATGTGAATAAAATCTGGATTTCATACCTCTTATTTTTAATATAAGATATTTTATTAACTCAACTAAATGACACCCACATATTTACATAGCTTCATTTTGTTTAGCATTAGTTTGAAATTAAATGAAAAAGATAGTATATCCCAAGATTTGCTTAAATGATCACAATCACATATATTCCTTTAGTTTTAGAAATTGACATATACATATCTTTTTTTAAAAAAACTATTATATCTTTAAAGCTTTAGTCTAAACTATTATAATAAATAGAAATACTATAATAAAAATATAAAAATAAAATATTATATTTTTAACATACATATTAAAATAAATATAATTGAAAAAATAATAAATACTATGTGAATTATTTTTAATTTTTTATTATTGTCAAATTTGTCCCGATAGGTTCTACTAATAATTAAAAATCATTAAAGCTGAAATTTCATTATAAAATTTGTATTGATATGATATAAATTGTTTAAATTATTTCAGATGTTAAATAAAATTATTTTAACATTAATGATCTGTGAAACATAATTTATCCAAATACATTTGACAAACTAATCATGTATAAAATAATTTTGTTTATTATTCAACATAATTTATAAATAAATGATAATTTATTTATTACATTACATTAATATTTTATTTTTTTTAATTTTTTAATTTATTTTTAAATTGTTACAAATTAAAGGGAGTAATAAAAAAATAGTTTACGTGGTCACTAATGAAAACAAGGGTGTTAGTGTAACAATTTAGGCAAAATTTAAGGGGGCCAAGTGGGTAAAGAAAATGTTGAATATGTTTGTGGTTAATTGTTGGACACTTGGTAAAGGCCTTGCCAGACACTTCAGATATGGGTTAAAAGGAAGGACCTCTTGGCGGGAGCCGGGAGGTGCATGGGTGGCTTTTTCCTTGAGATTAATTATTATTGTCGAGACGGTGAAAAGTGAAATTTCAAAATTAAAAGTTGATTTTGAAATCTGATAATAAGGTAAAAACGTTTTTGATAAAATCATACTATTATACAACAAATTTTAAAAAATAAAAGAGAATTTTTTTAAAAAATGATTAGTCATTTTTCCTTAAATATTATTATAATTAAATTTTTTTATTATTTAATTTAACGTAACTTAATTCTCTCGCTACTTATTTGGTTGGAGTTTGAACCCAAAGGCGGATTCACTATAGGACTACTAGGGGTTCAAGCCCCCACTAAAAAAAAATCTCTATTTCATAAAAAAAAATTAACATATTTTTAAATAGTCTTATTAAATTATTAGATAGCCTCATCCTTTAAAATTTAAACTATTATTTTATTAATTACAAAAGTTATACTTTGACTTAAAAATTAAAGCCCACAGCCTCAAATATTTATAATTCCTAATCATTGAATTGTGCGTGCCGCATTTTAACTAGAGATTGCATTAAATAAAAAAATTATATTCAAGTTTTCAGTTTTTATATCTTACTATTATTTAATTTAACCCCTAATAAATTATTTTTCTACATTCGCCATTGTTTGAACCCTAAATTATTCTTTTCATATAAAAGATTTTATTGTTTGACACCCATAATTATAATTGCATCCTCATGTATATTATGTTAACACAAAAATATAATTTCTTTTCATCTCATAAAACAATATTTATACTAAAAAGAAAGATTGATAATTTGATAACACGTGTTAAGTGTGTAGAGCACTTGGTAGCCATCTCATATCATTTTATAAGAGTGTTAATTATGGGTGTCATATGTAAAATGACATAAGAGTGTTATCATTTTATATTATGTTAACCCTAGGATATGTTATTTAAGATAAATATAGATTATTTATACATTACATCTTTTGATAATTAAGAAAATAATTACTAGAATAATAAGAGAAAATTGAATTTTTTTATTTATAATATAAATAATCTACTCAATATATTTTTATATCTGCAAAATCATAATTAATATTATATTTAAGTTATTAATTAATGAAAATTATTTTATAATAAATATATTAAATTATTAATGTTATAAATTGTAACGTCCCTAATCTAAGGGCATGTGTGATAAGAAAATTTATCTACATCAAGTATAATATTTTAACAATCAAGATGTAACTTAGCTTACAAGAACAAACATATACTAATAGAGATAAATTGATACAGGACTCATGACTGATTGATTACTCTTAAATATATGAGTGCCTATTTATAATATAATCTTGTGAGTTCAGAGTCAAAGTATAAGAAATTTAAAAATTTGGTAGTCAACAATTGAATGAAAATAACTGTAGAAAAATAAGTTAAAAAAATCCGAATCGGTATTCAAATCATGGATGTAATACTTTCTCCTATTTATAATTTACATTTTTTACCAGTTTGTATATTATGGGACCTAGGTCTTAATTGTCTATTCTATGAATAAATATAAGGGTTAAGCACATAATATACTACAACTATATTGAAGTGTTTCCAATACCTTATTATTGTATTGACATTATGTCTAAACTTCCATATATTTCAAGGGTCTAAATCTATAAATAAATGTGGAATGAAATAACTACTAGAAAATTAAACTTATTTTATTGTAATCGTTTGTTGTAGTATCTTATAAAATAAAATAGAAAGTGTGTTAAGTAATTGCAATTGTTTGTTCATAATTAGCATCCAGCAAGCTCCTCTCTAAGTGATTCGTTCAATAATATGTATACAAGAAAGAGGGACCACACAACACATAAAAACATATCACATCACATCAAATCAAACACTAATATCGGATTGATATATTTATTATTTTATTAAAACATAGTTTCAATTTCTCTAACAGTTGATCATAGTTATAAAAGTGCAAATACAACGTGAGAGAAACGATTAATTAGCTAAGCATTTCTATCCTGTCGGAGGGCATGGATAGAGATATTTCTTTTGAGCATTCTTAGTCTTCAGGATCAAGCACTCTTCTCTTATAAACCCTAAGTAATCGACTCTTTGAGATGATGCTGCAAGATTAGGAGAAAGTGAAGTATCCTTGTTAGATTCTTAGCCAGAAGTAGTGTCTACAATAATCATGTTTTCAGTGCTTACCACTAAAACATGTTTTTAGTGCTTACCACTATAAGTCAAAATGATGAAACTGAGACTCTTTAACATTTTTTAATCTCTTAATGAAATTGTAAATAACTTAATTAGAATTAAAATAAATGTGCAAGAATCAGAAAGATATGAGTATCTATATATAAGATTGAATATTGATAAAGGAGTTCTAATTGCCTTAATTAAATTGAAGATCTTATAAATGAGTATTGAATAAATTATAATGCATTTGTTTGTATTAACTATTGATTCATTGAATCTTACTGCGTTTTGATTGTAGTTGCCATTGGACAAATATGCTATTTAAAAGTATATGTATTTATTTAATTGTAATAAATAATTTTTTTGATCAATAAAATAAATGAGTTATTTTATTCAAATATCTTAATTGCATTAATATTTTATTAAAGTCTATTTAATCATATTATATGCATTTATGAGATCACCATGTGGATTCACAGAAGATATAAATATAAGTTATCTTATGATTAAATAAATTTAGTTTGCAGTTGATAAATAAAGTTAGACACTTTATTTAAGTATAGACTATAATAAATTCATTGAATGATTTGTCTTAATTAATCATGTATGAATTTATTGATGTAGTACGACTACATTGAACAAGATCATATATGAGATTCAATTAACTTTGTAATAACTATCAGATTTATTAAATCTCATAGGCATTGATTTTACTGTAATCTTAATCTTGAGTTAATTATGATTTCATGATTATAATTGTTATTCCATTTGAGTTACCAATGGGCATGACACATACTTTTAGTGTAGATTATCCGGTATCTTGGTGGGAGCATTTATGAGTATTGGAGTTATAGATTAATAATATAGAATTTGTACAACACATCTCTTGATGAGTTTTCGATTCTTGATAATAGAATTCTCTGGCCAGAGTGTGTCAACATATTTAGTATGTTGAAAATGATCATTAGAGAAAACCAGAAAGTATCAAGGAATAATATGTAATTAAATCAATTGGACAGTTGAGATATCGATTTAATTAACGATGTAGTACAAAGGATTATACAGTGAAGAAATCAATGTGGCTTGGGATGAATTATTATTCGAGCATATAATTATGGAGGTTAGTTCCAATCTTTTAGTGGAGTAGATTTGGAATTAAATAATTGGACTAGTTTAATTACAAGCCTAATTATTATAACCACTATTGTATGTTTTCAAATGATCCCCGGGTTAGCTCATTTAATTGACTGCACCACTACTGGATTAATAAATAAGATAACTAGCTATTTGGGTCAAAAGCCTAAATATATCATTTAGTGGGAGACTCCATTTAATATGCTTGTATATAAGGGGTTTTATATTATTTTATAAGATGGGCTCCCTACAGAAAAAGCAAGTAACGTGGCCTTTGATTTTTATTATTTGGAGCCTAGAGTTTTCACTAAAGAGAGATATAAAAAGTCTTATTTTCTTTAAAAGAGAGAGAGAGAGCAGCCCATTTATACAGATTAGAGAAAAAGATTTTTCTCTCTATTGTTGAGAAAAAAATTTTCTCGTGCTAGTTGCTTTGTTAGTGATAAAAGGGCCCACACGTTAAGTGTAGATCAAACCTGAGTTATAACTTGGAAGATCATTGGTGACAGTTCGTGATCTAAGAAGCGTGGTGGTGATGGATCGTAATCTAACAGGAGTGGTGGTGACATAACCTGGAAGATCATTGGTGACGGTTCGTGATCTAACAAGTGTGGTGGTGATGGATCATGATCTAACAGGAGTGGTAATGACGGATCGTGATCTGGGAGCCTTAATCACTTCAGCGGAAAAAGCCAAATTAGATTTTCAAGGTACGATTTCTAGATTACAAATTCTTATATATTATATGAGAGCGATTTTAAAAGGTTTATAAAAATTTAAAAAAACTGGTTTTCTCCAACAATTGGTATTAGAGCCATCTCATATTAATATATAAGAATATTGTAAAAAATTCTTGAAATTTATGTATTAGAGTGACACAATTTATTCAGATATATATTATTTGTTTAATATATGAATAAAGCATGTTTTGGTTTGTCTTAATTTATAATTAGATTTTTTGTTGTATTTTTCCTTTAAATCTATAACAAGAGAGGTGGTTTATTATCACTATATTTTTCTCTTAATTTATTTTACTGTAATAGAAATTTTATAAGCCAAAATTGGCGAAAAAAATTTATAAATCGCTGGAGAATAATCACACGAGGACAGATCAATGCAACGAAGGTCGGAAATTTCAACGGCAACCAACGGTGCAAGTCACACATGAAGCGGCCAGCAGTGCGCTCTGCATAGGCAGCAGCTGCAGCGTGCGCGGGCCAATAGTTGCACCGCACACTGCAACGCTACCAGCAGCGCATGCAAAGGGCTTCTAGTTGTGCGTGTGGGTTTGGTGCGTTTCCAGTGAGGCGGCGGTGGGTGACTCAGCGACGGAGATGCGTCAGAGGTCGGTTGGCGTCTGAACAGTGGTTGGATTGGGGAGATGGCGGCTGGGGAGAAAGGGAAAGAAAAATGTGATTTTAGGGCTACATGATTTTTATCATGGAGGTTCCTATAGTTTTATATTCTTTCTTGTGGGCAAAAAATTTTAATTTTTTACATTTAAGTTCAAATATAGTTTTATGCTTAATGAATCCTAGTTTTAAGCCTAATTAATGGATTAAAATGCATAGATAAAATTGAACACATTAATTTATTTTTGGTGTAAAAGTTTTATTTTAATTAAAAAAATTATTTATTTATTTATTTCCTTCAAAATTAAAGTTGGACCAATAATAAATTTAAAAGCCAAATTTCCCTTGGTCCATTAACAAAGACAAGCTTATGGAAGATGGACATTGACAAGAAGCCCAATGAAGATTAGGCTTAGGGTTAATGTATTTTTTCATTTAAGAAAAGCCATGAATTAAGATTATTTAATTATTTTTTAATATGCTATGTTTTGGATGATAACATACCATGATAACATGTCATATAGAATAGGTAGTGCCACTCTATGCATAATGGTACATGTCATTCGTTAATTATGAATCTCATTATATTGTTTGAAATTTGTGTATGCTTAATAATATTGGATATCATCTAGATAATATTATAGGAAGCATGCAATTAACAATATATATGTTTTAAAAGAAAAAATAATTTTAAAATATTGAGTGGGAGAGGGAAAATTCAAGATCATTTTCCCACGGGCCCCATTGTTAGCTCAATAATAAAATTATATATAGAACTTGACTTCATGATACGATGATGCTCCATTTGAAGGGTATATATATTAGATATTTTATTTGATGAACTTCTTCAAAGATAAAATTAAAATATTTTTCAATTGATTGTTCACCGCAACGGTGACTATTGATATGAAAAATACATAGATTGAAATAATAGTTATACACTCAATTAATATTTGTCATTAACCTTCCCAACGAAGCTCGGTTAACAAATTTAGACCCAAAAGGATAACGATAATTATTTATCATGTGTCTACATGAAAGTAAATAATCCAATGGGTAATTGGGTCTAGTAAGTCTAGACATGACTTCCCCAACGTATAGCTTGTCAAAGCGGTACTAGATTATCGTTACAATAAATTAAAATGTATTTGTGGTTTTATGCATTTTTTTTCATTTATTGTGAAGATTATTTTAAATTATTTATGCAAGGATGTTTAATTTTTCATAAAATGTCTTCCCTGAACCCACTTGCTATTATTTTGAGTCAAAACAAACTCATTTGAGAGAACTATATAGATTGGAAAAGAAATCTATTCATTGTCCTGACTGCTGAAAATTATAAATATATCTTAACCCAGCCATGCTCTTCAGTTCCCGCGGATGATGCTCATAGAAAATCAGAGGAGGCTTTATGAGAAATGACAAAAGGCCAATGAAATGAAAAAATGCTACATTTTAGCCTCAATTTCTAATATTCTGCAGACTAATCATCAAAACTTGGAGACTGCCACTAAAATAATAGATAGTCTCCAACAGATGTTCGGACAGAGTGATCGTTCCGCGAGACAAGCAGCGCTAAAATGAATTATGAACAGTAAAATGGGGAAGGGCACAAGAGTTCGTGATTATATCCTCAAAATAATGGACTATTTAAATGAGGCTGAGATTCAAGGAGCACAAATCGATGAGAACTCAAAGATTGACATAATGCTAGAATTTCTGCCAGAAACATTCAAGGAGTTTAAGGTCAATTATAACATGAACAAAAGAAACATGACCTTAACTGAATTGATGAACGAACTCCATTCTGCTAAAGAGATCTATCGTGCTGAGAAATCTCTAAGAAGCATAAATATTGTTGAAAAAGGTTCTTCTTCTAGACCTAAGCCGAAAGGAAAAGGTAAGAAGAAAGCTGGGAAAAAGAGACCGTCTACCAAGCAAGATGGCAAGCCGAAAGACAAATGTTTCAAGTGTAAACAAAAAGGTCATTGGAAAAAGGATTGCCCTAAGATTGTGAAATCAGGTATGGGAAATCTTTTTGTAATTGAGGCTTGTTTAGTTTAGAATCCTATTGACACTTGGGTGTTGGATTCAGGAGCAACTAATCATATTTGTAATTCATTTTATTGGTTTCAGGAAACCAAGAAAATAAATGAATGAAGCGTCAAGCTGCAGTTAGGGACAAGACAATTCATGCCAGCAGTGAAGACTGGATTTGTTTTATTATCGTTTAATAATGAAACTTTAGTTTTGAATAATTGTCTTTATGTTCCAGATATTAAAAGGAATTTAATTTCAATAGCTTGTTTGTCAAAGCAAATGTACATTGTAAATTTTGGATCTTCTATTTCTATTTTTTATAATAAGTGACTTATTTGTTTTGGTACATTAGAAGATAATTTATATAATTGAAGTCCAATGATCCATTCTATGCATGACACGGTGCACAATAATAATGAGCATGCGCATTTATCTAAGAAAAGAAATATTTCTTCCAACTAATGTTACCTCTGGCATTTACGTTTGGGTCATATCAACCAAAATAGGATACATAGAATGATGAAAGATGGGCTCTTGGGTCCATTAGAAAATGAATCACTGCCACTCTGTGAATTCTATTTCGAAGGAAAAATGACCAAAAGACCATTCTCGGCCAAAGGAGTACGTGCAATAGTACCACTTAAATTGGTACATACAGATGTATGTGCACCAATCAATGTACAAGTTCGAGAAAGTTATGAGTATTTCATCACTTTCACTGATGATTACTCGAGATACGATTATGTTTATCTGATGCGTCACAAGTCTGAAACTCTTGAGAAATTCAAAGAGTATTGGGCCGAGACAGAAAAGCAATTAGATAAGAACATAAAGAAACTTCGATCTGATTGAGGTGGTGAATTTCTCTCAGGAGATTTTAAAGATTATCTGGTTGAAAATGGGATTATATCTCAGTTGATTGCCCTGGGAACACCGCAACAAAATGGGGTAGCTAAAAGAAGAAATAGAACTCTTTTGGATATAGTGAGATATATGCTTAATTATTTGTCATTACCAATCTCTTTTTAGGGACTAGCATTGGAAATTGCAGTTTACCTCTTGAACTTAGTTCCATCTAAGTCAGTGCCTAAAACCCTAATAGAATTATAGTCAGGTCGCAAACCAAGTTTACGACATGTCCGTATTTGGGGATCACCAATACATGTGCTGAAACCAAAGACAGACAAAAGGAATTCACGTTCTGAGGTTTGTATGTTTGTGGGGTATCCCAAAGGAATAAGGGGAGGTTTATTTTATAGTCCTCAAGATAAGAAAGTGATCGTGAGCACACATTTCACTTCCCTCGAGGAAGACTATATGAATAACTCCAAACATGAGAGTAAAGTAATACTTGAAGAACTGTTAGGTGATCAGGTTGATGCTCAGCTTTCAACGCCTGTTACAGAACATGAAGAACAACAACAAATAGATGATCAACACATAATTATCCCCAAACAACCATCACTTTTAGAATCTCGTCGTAGTGGGAGGGTAACTAGGTTACCTGCGAGATACATGTTTTTGAGAGAAACCTATACGACTATCTCAGATGAATATGTACAAGATCCCACTAGTTACAATGAAGCACTAATGATAGAGATGTTGAATTTTAGAAAAAGGCCATGAATCAAGAAATGGAATCTATGTATTTCAATAAAGTTTAGGAACTTGTAGAGGCACCAAATGAGATAAAACCTATAGGTGCAAGTGGATTTACAAGAGAAAAAGAGGAGTAGACGGAAAGGTGAAAACATTTAAAGTAAGATTAGTAGCTAAAGGGTTTACTCAGAAAGAGGGAATCGATTATGAGGAAACCTTTTCTCTAGTCTCTATGCTTAAATCCATAAGGATTCTGCTCTCCATTACTGCAGTGCTAGATTATGAAATTTGGCAAATGGATGTCAAGACTGCCTTTCTTAATGGACATCTTGAAGAAGACATTTACACACAACAACCAGATGAATTCATACAAAGAGGCCAAGAACACATGGTATGTAAGTTGCAGAGATCCATTTATGAATTAAAGCAAGCATCCTGGTCATGGAACATCAGATTTGATCAAGCGATTAAATCGTTTGGATTCATTCAGAACATTGATCAACCATGTGTGTATAAGAAAAACCTGTAACCTTCCTAATTCTTTATGTAGACGATATTCCCCTAATTAGAAATGATATAAGAGTGTTGACCACAATAAAGAGTTGGTTAGCAAAATAATTTAATATGAAAGACCTAGGTGAGGCAAGTTATATTCTTGGTATCAAGTTACTATGAGACTAGAAGAATAAAACTTTAACTTTGTCTCAAGCAGTCTATATCGATAAGATATTGGCTAGATTTAGAATGGAAAATTCCAAGACTAGTTTATTACCATTTAGACATGGAATTACATTCCGTAAAGATTAATCACCTAAAACATCTGAAGAGATAGAGAGAAATTGACGAGTTCCCTATGCAGAAGTTGTGGGAAGTCTCATGTATGCCATGCTTTGCACTAGACCAGACATCTGTTTTACGGTAGGGATGATTAGTAGATATCAATCTAATCCTGGACCTGAACACTGGACTGTGATCAAGCATATAATAAAGTATTTGAAAAGAACTAAAAATTATATACTTGTGTATTCTGGTGATGAACTCATTCCAGTGGGTTATACTGATTCTGACTTTATGTCAGATAAGGATTCCAAAAAATCAACTTCCGGCTACGTGTTTACATTGGGAAGTGAAACAATCTTGTATCGCAAACTCCACAACGGAAGCTGAATATGTGGCTGCATCCGAAGCTGTATGGCTCCGCAAGTTCCTACAAGGTCTTGAGGTGGTACCTGCTGTAATTGTACCCCTTAAACTATTTTGCAATAATAGTGGTGCGGTAGCTCAATCTAAGGATCTAAAGAACTAAGGAACCACAAGAAACCAAAACATATTGAGAGGAAGTATCATTTTATAAGGGATATAGTGTAGAGAGGTGATGTGGAGGTTACTCAGATTGCGTCACATCAAAACTTGGCAGATCTTTTTACTAAGGTCATACCTGTGAAACCTTTTAACTTGCACTTAGGATCCATGGGCATGCATGAGATGCCAAATATGCTTTGAGAGCTAGTGGGAGATTGTTGAGAAAATATGCTCTTTAAAAGCATATGTGTTTATTTTATTGTAATAAATAATTTTTCTGATTAATAAAATAAATGAGGTATTTTATTTAAATATCTTAATTGTATTAATATTTTTATTAAAGTCCATTTAATCATATTATATGTATTTATATGATTACCATGTGGATTCACAGAAGAAATAAATACAAGTTATCTTATGATTAAATAAGTTTAGTTCGTAATTGATAAATAAAGTTGGACACTTTATTTAGGTATAGACTATAATAAATTCATTGAATGATTTGTCTTAATCGTGTATGAATTTATTGATGTAGTACGACTACATTGAACAAGATCATATATGAGATTCAATTAACTTTGTAATAACTATCAGACTTATTAAATCTCATAGGCATTGATTTTACTGTAATCTTAATCTTGAGTTAATTATGATTTCATGATTATAATTTTTATTCCATTTGAGTTACCAATGGGCATGACACATACTTGTAGTGTAGATTATCCGGTATCTTGGTGGGAGCATTTATGAGTACTGGAGTTATAGATTAACAATATAGAATTTGTATAACACATCTCTTGATGAGTTTTCGGTTCTTGATCATAGAATTCTCTGGTCAGAGTGTGTCAACATATTTAGTATGTTGAAAATGATCATTAGAGAAAACCAGAAAGTATCAAGGAATAAGATGTAATTAAATCGATTGGACAGTTGAGATGTCGATTTAATTAACGATGTAGTACAAAGGATTATACAGTAAAGAAATCAATGTGGCTTGGGATGAATTATTATTCGAGCATATAATTATGGAGGTTAGTTCCAATCTTTTAGTAGAGTAGATTTGGAATTAAATAATTGGACTAGTTTAATTACAAGCTTAATTATTATAACCACTATTGTATGTTCCCAAATGATCCCCGGGTTAGCTCATTTAATTGACTGCACCACTACTGGATTAATTAGTAAGATAACTAGCTATTTGGGTCAAAATCCTAAATATATCATTTAGTGGGAGACTCCATTTAATATGCTTGTATATAAGGGATTTTATGTTATTTTATAAGATGGGCTCCCTACAGAAAAAGCAAGTAACGTGACTTTTGATTTTTATTATTTGGAGCCTAGGGTTTTCACTAAAGAGAGATATAAAAAGACTTATTTTCTTTGAAAGAGAGAGCACAGCCCATTTATACAGATTAGAGAAAACGACTTTTTTCTCTGTTGTTGAGAGAAAAATTTTCTCGTGCTAGTTGCTTTAGTAGTGATAAAGGCGCTCACACGTCAAGTGTAGATCAAACCTGAGTCATGACCTAGAAGATCATTGGTGACAATTCATGATGTAACAAGCGTGGTGTTGACGGGTCGTAGTCTAACAGGAGTTGTGGTAACAGATCGTGATCTGGGAGCCTGAATCACTTTAGTGGAAAAATCCAAATCGGATTTTCAAAGTACGATTTCTAGATTACAAATTCTTAAATATTATATGAGAGCGATCTTAAAAGATTTTATAGAAATTTAAAAGAACTAATTTTTCTCCAATAATTGCAACATATATTTAATTTATTATCATTTTCGGTTTTTTGATTTTTTTTTTACTTATATCAATCATCAAGCCATTAATTTAACTATTTAAAAGTATTGCCATTAGCCGTATCATCCAATAACATTTGATCAAATTCAATTATACTTATAATAGGCTATAATACATTGGGATTCTAAATAAAAAAAATGGACATTTAGCTTAAGAGAATTTTACATTATTTTTCGGGAATTGTAAGTTAATATTTTTCAAA
Organism: Citrus glauca; assembly: GCA_029633175.1. Classification (NCBI taxonomy): domain Eukaryota; kingdom Viridiplantae; phylum Streptophyta; class Magnoliopsida; order Sapindales; family Rutaceae; genus Citrus; species Citrus glauca. The sequence goes on along the minus strand of JAQOOD010000004.1, from coordinate 12,819,764 downwards.
AATAAATTACTGCCTTCTAAATTGATAGTGATTTTTTTCAAAAAAAAAGAGAAAAGTAATATATGTATATATATATATAGTAGTAAAGAGTCTGTGTGTAAAAAGTTTTCAAATTAATTATCTTCTGTGTGTGTGGTGAATTTTTTATCATAAAATCAGTAGTAAGACTGTTTGAATAGTATAGAATCTAGCCTTTGCAAAGGACCAATCCACTTCAATTGTTATCCAAACATAACAATTTCTTACTGGTATCAGAGCCAAGTGGGAGTAGGTGTAATATAGTAGTAAAGAGTCTGTGTGTAAAAAGTTTTCAAATTAATTATCTTCTGTGTGTGTGGTGAATTTTTTACTGGTCATAAGTCCCGTTTTAAGAGTCTGTGCATCCGCTTAGGGCAATAATTCCAACCTGTAGCCATTCATATAGGTTTTAAAAATTTTGAAAATTTTTGCATCATGGATTCTCTACTCTGTAGAGCATCTTCTTTTTCTAGCTCTTCTTCCGGGAAGACTAGTGATTCAAAGCATGTCGTGAGTTCTGAAGAATTTGTTATTTCTGATTTTGATAAAGCTATTGATAATTGGGAATTACCTAAAGTTTCTAAAGAAATGATTTATAAAACAAAAAAGCTTGATTTTTTGAAAAGTGACTATATTATTAAAACTGAAGAAAGAGATATTACGCTTTCAAAGCCTTTTGAAACAATTCAATTGTTTTCAGAAAAAACTTTAAAGAATTTAAAAGAGAAAAAATTTAATTATGTGCATATTGGTCTTATCCAAGTCGGCATCAAGCCATTGACCAAGGAAGGTTTGGATACTTCCATCCTTGCTGTCCTCCGTGATGGCAGGTTCACGTCCTTTGACGATTCCTTACTCAGTAGTATAGAATCTAGCCTTTGCAAAGGACCAATCCACTTCAATTGTTATCCAAACATAACAATTTCTCTTAAAGACAAAAACATCCTCAAAAGCATGATTTTACAAATCAAGACCCACAATTACCATATGATTGAGGGTTCGATTCCAGTTGCATTGATTTATAAAATTTCATACAAAGCGATGAATTCCGCGTTTAATACGCAACATAAATTCCTGTCAAAAAGAGATGAAACTCTTCTCTTGTAGACTGATTTGTCAAAAGCCAATATGGTTGTCCCAAAGCCTATCCAATGGAAAGATATTCACCTTCCAGACGAATGGATTCTTGATGGAGCCACTGAACCAGTGATTCCAACACATCTTGAGCCAAATACAGAGTTGCAAAATGTGACTCAATATTCTGATGGCAAAGTCAAATTATCTTTTAAGAGATCTAACTCTTCTAGATTCTCTGACAAAGATTCTTGCTCTTCCAACATGCATTCTTTTGAAAAACAGTTTTCAAAAATCCCCACAGAGATTAATATCTCTAAAGACAAACCTAGGTTTTCCACTTCAGATATTCCTAGTTCTTCCATCCATTCTGTCAATTACAGTACTAGTGTTCCTCATCCCATCTACTCTAGCCGCTAAAGAGTCCAAAGACAGGAAGAGAAAGAATCTTCTCCTCCAACTTCTCCTACCTTTTCTGCTGTTACAGAAAATGTTATTAATGTCCTTGAAAAGAATTTTGAACTTGATAAAACTCTTCTTCATAATTATTTTTATTCTGATAACAATAAAGAAAAAAGACTTTGGTTTTTTAAACATTTTTTGAATCAAAGAAGAGAAATTCAGGAAGCTTATTATGATTTTGTCAATCTGCATAAAATTCATATTTTATTTTTTGATTGGTTTGAAATGTATGCTTCCGACAATAATATCTCTTATCCTTTTAAAGAGTCAAATCCTATTACTACTAGAAAAAAAATTCCTGAATGGAATCTTTCTGATAGTAGTAACACAATCGAGTCTGAGCATCCTCCTCTTAGGAGTATAACCATAGAGCATGGTGAACCTCCTATTCCTATTAAAGCATCTTCTTTTAAAGTTCATAAATCTGATGACCCTAACAAAGATTTAGATAGTATTATTCAACAGAATAATTTATGTAATACTAATCTAAATACAATAGGAAAACAGTTGACTAGGATAGAGAGTCAAATCCAACAATCTTCCACAACTGTTACTTCTATTTCAAAACCAATTCCCTCCAAAATCGAGTCCTTGAAAAAGCTCAAAGAACCTATTTTCAGACCATTCCAGGTCTCGAAACATAGTCAGAAGCTTGTTCAAGATTCCAAGTCAGATTTTGCTAAAGCTATTAGAGAACAATTAGATAGAATAGAAGCTTTCTCTTCTGCTTCTACTTCTAAAATTCAAATTGCTCCGGATACACCTCAATCCAAAACACCTGGTAGTCTACAATCCCATACCGTAGGCGTCCTTGACCAAGACTAGGACCAGTCTTCTATAGCTACTTCGGATATAGAAGCATTTAAAGAACCAACTCCAAATATAAACAGAGTTCATTGGGAATTAGCACTTCCTGCTACTTCTCGTTCTCCTCCTGACCTTGCTGTTGATAATAGGCCCAGTGCACTAAATCAATCACGGTTTAATGCATCTTCTGTCTATGAATGGAACATAGATGGAATGTCTGAGTATAATATACTTGGTCTATTGCAACAAATGACTATGGCTGCTAATGCTTATAAAACCCAATCTGGAACCTCAGATAAAGCCATAACAGAAATTCTTATAGCCGGTTTCACAGGCCAACTTAAAGGCTGGTGGGATCATCTCCTTACCAAACAACAACAATCAGATATCTTGGATGCTATTCAAACAGATGAGGATCAAATCCCCATTCTGGATGAACATAACAACCTCATTCAAGATGCAGTTGCAACTCTTATTCTTACCATTTCTCTTCATTTCATAGGTGACCCTTCGCACCTAAGAGATAAAAATGCTGAGTTACTACATAATTTAAGATGTAGGAAACTTAGTGACTTCCAAGACTACAAAACCACTTTCTTTACCCGACTTTTTCTAAGAGATGATGCACATCATACTACTTGGAAAGAAAAATTCCTTGCTGGCTTACCTACTCTCTTAGGAGAAAAGGTAAGAAATTCTATCAAAACCCTTTATGACAATCGTATTCCTTATGATGAACTTACCTATGGTGAGTTAGTTAGTTTTGTTAACAAAGAAGGTCTGAAAATCTGCCAAGATTTGAAATTACAAAAACGTCTAAAAAGAGAGCTTAGGCAATCTAAGCATGAACTAGGCGATTTTTGTAAAAAATTCAATTATGACCCTTTTAAATCTCCCTCCAAAAATTGTAATGGTAAGTGCTCTTCAAAGCCTTACAAGAAGCATTACAAATCCAAAAGCTATAGAAAGCCCATTTCTAATTTTAGAGAAAATTTTTATAAGAAACCTTCGAGGCCTTATAAAAAGCCCAAATTCTCTAAAAAGAAAGATTTCAAGCCCAAATCCAAAACTCCTTTCAACTACAAAGAAGCCACATGTTATAAATGTGGAAAGAAATGACACACTACAAAATTTTGCAGGATGAGTAAAAAACTTCACGAGCTAAATCTCGATGAAGAAATCCTTTCAAAAATTTCCTCTCTTCTTATTGAATCTTCAGATTCTGAGTCTTCCATGTCTGGAAATAGTGAGCCTCTCCAAGTTGACGAGTTAATTGACTTTGATACTTCCTCCTCTTCTTCCTATAGTAATTCTGAGTCAGAGTCCTATCTAAAGAAAATCAATGTTTTGACTAAAGACCAAGAAACATTTCTTGAAGTAGTCAAACACATTTCTGACCCTACTCTTCAGAGAGAATATTTGGACAAACTCCTGAAGACCCTTGACCAAAAACCTGAGCCGTCAAAAGTTCCTATAGTCAAGAAGCATGCATATGATCTTACACAAATTCTTGAAAAGAAAAAGCATTCAAAGTCTTCTGTTCCTTCTATTTCTGATCTTCAAAAAGAAATTAAAGAAATTAAGGCTGAAATAAAGGATTTAAAAGAAAAACAGAAAACCGATTATGATATTATTTAGATTCTTTTACAAAAACAACTTCAGGATCATTCTGACAATGAATCTTATTCCAGTAATGATAATGAAGAAAATCCAAATCTTGAAAATATTGAGTCTATCCCTGAAGATTTTCTTTTTGTCATAAATCAGGTTGCAATGAGAAAATATTTAATCGGAATTACTTTGATTTTTTCAAAAGATTTCATGATTGATACTATTGCCCTCTTCGATACTGGAGCTGATTTAAATTGTATTCAAGAAGCAATAGTCCCAAAAGAATTTCATGAGAAGACAAAAAAAAAAAAACTCTCTGCCGCCAATAATTCAAAATTGAAAATTACCTCCAAAGCTGAAGCCTTTGTTCATAACAATGGTTTTGATTTTAAAACTTCTTTTCTTTTAACAAATGACATTCGTCATACAGTTATTTTAGGAACACCTTTTATAAATTTAATTACTCCTTATACTGTTGATTATGATGGTATATCTTTTAAAGCAAGAGGTTAAAAACTTGTTTTCCCGTTTGTTGAAAAACCAAAAACAAGAAATTTGAATATCATTAAAGCATGTTCTGTTTATCAAAACCAAATAAATGTTTTATTAAAATCAAAGCAAAAAGATTTGAATCATCTGAAAACAGATTTAAACTTGCAAAGAATTGAAATCCAATTACAAAATGATTTCGTCAAAAGAAAAATTTCTGATTTTAAAAAACTTGTTGAAAAAGAAATTTCTGCCGATTTGCCAACTGCCTTTGGGAATAGAAAACAACATTTGGTAGATTTGCCCTATGAAAATTCTTTTGATGAAAAGAACATTCCTACTAAAGCCCGTCCAATTCAAATGAATATGGAACTTGAGCAACATTGCAGAAATGAAATTAAAGATCTGGAAAGTAAAGGTTTAATTTTAAAATCAAGATCACCTTGGTCTTGTGCTACTTTTTATGTTAATAAAAATTCTGAAATTGAAAGAGGCACACCAAGACTTGTTATAAATTACAAACCTTTGAATAAAGCTTTAAAATAGATTCGTTATCCAATTCCTAATAAAAAGGATTTGCTTCAAAAACTTCATTCTGCTTTCGTATTTTCAAAGTTTGACATGAAGTCTGGATTTTGGCAAATTCAAATTCACCCTAAAGATCGGTATAAAACTGCTTTTACTGTTCCATTTGGACAGTATGAGTGGACTGTTATGCCATTTGGTTTAAAGAATGCACCTTTAGAATTTCAAAGAATTATGAATGACATTTACAATCCATATTCTGAATTCTGCATTGTTTACATTGATGATGTATTAATTTTTTCTCAATCAATAGACCAGCATTTCAAGCATTTAAAGACATTTTATCTAGCAACCAGAAAGGCTGGTTTGGCCATCTCCTCTTCAAAAATTTCTTTGTTTCAAACAAAAATTAGATTCCTCGGTCACTACATTTCTAAGGGAACTATCACTCCCATTGAACGATCTTTATCTTTTACTGAAAAATTCCCTGACAAAATTTTGGACAAAACCCAATTACAAAGATTTTTAGGTAGTTTGAATTATGTTCTTGATTTCTGTCCTAACATTAATAGGATAGCAAAACCATTGCATGATAGGTTAAAAAAGAACCCTGTTGCATGGTCAGATCAGCATACCCAAATAGTAAAGCAAATAAAGAGTATAGTAAAAGAAATTCCATGTTTATATTTAGCTAATCCAACATTACCTAAAATTGTTGAAACTGATGCATCAGATTTAGGTTATGGTGGTATTCTCAAGCAAGTTGATCATGGTAAAGAACAAATAGTACAGTATGCATCTGCACATTGGAATGATTGTCAGAAAAATTACTCTACTATTAAAAAAGAAATTTTGTCTATTGTTTTATGCATATCAAAGTTTTAGAGTGATTTACTCAACCAAAAATTTCTACTTCGAATTGATTGCAAAGCTGCAAAACATGTTTTAGAAAAAGATGTTCAAAACATTGCATCTAAACAGATTTTTGCATGATGGCAAGCAATTTTAAGTGTTTTTGATTTTGATATTGAATTTATTAAAGGTGACAAAAATTCTGTTCCCGATTTTCTGACCCGAGAATTTCTTCAAAACAGATAATGCCGCCCAAAAAGACCAAAGACAAAGGGAAAGGGATCCTCAAAGATCCTGTGTCCCAGACACCCTCTAAAGCCTCTCACCCCTCTTCACCCAAAGAAAAATTGCTGTCTTCAGCAATGCCTATAAAGTCCTGGATTGATATGATTGAAGATGATGAAGTAAGAGTTAAAGCCCTGGCCTCCCAAGATCAGGTAAATCAATGGATGAAATCCATTACTCAATCTCTTGAGCTTTTGCTCGCAATACAAAGTTTTTCTCAAAGCCAAATTTCACCAAAAGAAGATTTTTCAAAAATTGAAAAACCTATTTTTTCAAAAGAAATTCCAAAACTTTCTTTATCTGGAAATTTGTCCAAAGAAATAATTTCTTCTGGAAGTACTTCTTCCCAGGTTGTGGTTTCACAATCAAAGCTTTCCCAAAAATCGGATTGGCATGATAAACCCCATTCTCAAAATGTTTTAACTATGGAGGATGGATTTTATGATTTTGATCCATTTAAAGCAATTTCAAAACTTTTCCCAAAAGGATGGTTTTTCAAACCATGGGATCTTTTAAAGCCTCACTCATATTACCAAAGCATCCTTGAAGCCACTGGTTCAGTAAAATTCAAACACTTTTACCATACTGAATCTCATTCTGAGCCGGCCTATTCCACGGCCACTATCCAGAATATTATTAGCCCAAGCCAGTGGGGTGAACCACTCCATGTTCAAAAGAAATTTCCCGCCAATTTTTTTTTAAAAATCCCACACAGTTTATCCTATTCATATTGAGATTACCAACAGGCGTGGTTCAACACATTTTTCATTCATAACCCAAAACATTCTCATTCTTGGTTATTTTTCTTCAATACCAAAATAACCATACAAAGCCTTCCAAACTGGTTCCAACAATGGTGGACCTATTTTGGACCAACCACAAATATTCTAACCCCTAATGCCACAAACTGTTTCAACCTCTTTAAAGCCAATTATGTTCCTTCTGAGTCCGAAAAGAGGTTCCCTCATTTCCTCTGTTTTTGTACCAAATTCTTCCTCCCCTGGGTTTGGATGTGGAATTTTCAATATCGTACTCTTGACACCCAATTAATTATTCAAAGACATTTTAAAATTAAATGGTGGTCCAAGTTCGATGAAAAGTCAAAATTGACCGAAGCCATAATTCACAATTGGCTTAAACAAAATGGTCTTCTAAAGCCCAGTATTGAAGATACTAAAGCCCATAGCACTTTTCTGGCACAGCGATCTAAAGCCCAGGCCCTTCTCGCCAGTGCAAAGTCTGAAGATGAATACTTCGATATCATGAAGCAGCTACTGACTACTCGATCAGAGTCTTCTGTTGCAGTATCCTCTGACACCGAAGATGAAGTTGAAGAGCCCTTCATTTCTCTTGGGGATGAAAATGAAGATGACTGTTTTGGTATTTTTCCCCCTGTAAAGCATTGTAAATAATCTGTATTTATTTCTGGTTATTTACTTAAAAAAAATCTGTAATCTGTATTTCCCTTGTATTTTCTTTGTATTAAATGTTGTATTCGGGTGGTCCTTTGGACACAAGTGAGAGCGCACATGTCTCTTCACCCGTCTGTATTTCCTTTGTATTATACTTCGTATCTACAAAGCCTCCTGTATAAAGCTATGGAAGAACTGTACACCTTTCCACCGGTTCCTGTGCACTCAAAAACCCGCTACAGTGAACAGTGCAACTTTCCACGAGTTACTGTGCACTTAATGCAATCCTGTTGTGATTTATTATTCGTACGATATTGTTCATACTCACTATTCATACGAATTACTATTGACATGTACTGATCATCGTAATTATAATAATAGTAAATTACATATGTAAAGCACATAGAGGATTTTTAATCATAATCCTACATCCACAGGGCCATGTTTAGACATTAAGCAATTCATTGAGTAATGAAAAGAGTACAACCTATTGGATTCTTACTCAATTTCAGCCTTCTTCAATCTAACTTAGTCGACCCTTTTTAGCATGCATCACTTGTCTTTAATTATGTTTGCTACTTCCTTGAGATCCCCTTAACACAACAATTTAACCCTTTATCCTGAAGTGGCCTTCTTAAAGGAGAGTTGGTTTGCCCACGTGACTGATCCTACCATAATGTACTCCTATCGACAATTGAAGTCAAGCATACTTACGATGATCTTCATGTGTGAATAGCCGAACGATAGATGATAATGAAAAAGGGTGTCCATCCGAGCACCATGAATTGATAATAAGAGTATGTCAAATAATAAGTCTTCCTTTGGGCTGATTGATTGTTCACATATAAAATCAAATAATTATCATGCATTTATTACTATAGGAGCACATGGAATTCTATTAAATATGGACTTTCCTTTGGGCTCAATAATATTCACATAAATCGCATACACACAACCATTTATATTTCAAAATAAAGCAATTTCCATAAGAGAGGTAACTTTGGTGGCATGTTGCTTCAATTGTTTCATAAAATGAAACAAGTTAATATTGTTAGGACAATAATCTTTTCGTAAAAGTCATCACCTATAATTCAGGAACATTTACATTGTATCATCAATAATCAATAACAGAATATGCAAAAGCATACCTAAATCCATAATGCTTAAATGCTCTTTAGAATTGTGTGGTTTGTCTTTCAGATCAATGCATTCTCTTAGACAATCTTTTAAATTTCTTTGTACTCCTTTTGATGATGAGATATCAGAAAAAATAGAACGATACGTGTGACTTGGGGACTATACCCACTTATACTGAAAGTCAAAGTCAAAAGTCAATAATTGATGGTTAATGGTGAATTGTTGACTGGATCTGGGCTAGACTGGGTCTAAGTTGGGTTGACCCTGGATCAGGTCTGAATCTTAAACCAGCCCCAAACCCCCAAACCCTAAATTATTTTTTTAATTTCTCTTCACCGGTACCCATGGTTGCAAGGTCGTGCCTTGTCTTGGCCAAAAACCATTCTTTCCTTTTTTTTTCATTGAATGTGGGAACCCGATTGCTCTTCCTTTTCGGCATGACCTGAACAACCCAAGTTGACGTCATTGTTGTTGGTGGTGGCAATAACTACTGTCAAACTTAACTCAAATCTTTTTCTTTAGTAACCCGAATTTGAGAACATATTTTTCTTTATTTCCTATTTATTTTTTCTTAATACCAAAAGACAATAACAAATTGTTTTATTATCAATGATTCAATATTAATAGTCTCTAGTACCACGTGTAAAAAAAAATCCTTTAGTGAAAATCATCACCCAAGATCTAAGAATATTTATATTGTATTATTAAGAATCAATAATCAAATAAGTGTATACAAAGTTCAATCTATAATGCTTAATTGTTCTTTAGAGTTGTGTGATTTACTTTCTAGATCAACACGTTTTTCCCAAGAATCATTTTTACTTTCTCTCTACACTCTCTGTAATGATGAAATATTAGAAAAGAATAGAATATTACGTGTGACCTGAGGACCATAACCACTTATATTGATAACTTTCTTGTTATCTTTAGGCATTTCTATTTCAGCCCATCATAAAAATAGAAATTACCTTTAAGTCTCTATAATTAAAGGCCCACACCCTATGAAATACATTAAAACCCAAATTACCAATAACACAGATCACTTTTAATTGGGCTTAACTTCATATGATAGTCCGCAACACATATATAAGCACAAAGTAGACATAATTACTCACATGTAAGCTCAACATTGGATTAAAGATGCAACACTGTTTTGATAATTTGAATATTTGACATAGACTTATTGAAATTGGTCTTATATTATCCAAAAGATATTTGAAATTATTTTATATTTGATATTTGGAATCAATCTCATACTGTATATTTGAAAGGTACAACTTTGTTGAACCTTGTACTAGGTAGTGGTGACCATGATCTATGTAAAATCTTGATTTTTTTTTCTCATTCTGATTTCAAAATTCCAGATTGCAAAGAAATTACGGCAAAACCAACGCTAGTAATTTGGCGTACAATGATTCCAAAGTAAACAAAAACAAACATATTTCTGTTATGGACTATGGTAACCTAATAATACCATAATTGACAAACCAACAACATTAGATTAAAGCAACAGGCGCCATAATTATCTATCACAATTATGTATAAAATTAAATAATCTTCTCGGTTCTTTTTTATGCTTGCATGCTTTTCTTTAGTTGTTGTATACCAGAAGTTTTTTGGTAATAGAAGTGAGAAATAAAGAAGACAAATTACGGTAATCTTGTGGTAGACAAAAAGGAATATGTTGATTGATATAGAAGAGTGAGAAATGTTGAAAAATCAAACAACAAAAATCAAACTTTGCTTTGTGAGCACCAAATTCAATACCCATCAAAGTTGATTTTTTTTTTTAAATTCAATTTGCCAATTTAAAAAATTGGTCAAATTAAATGCAATGGTTGGTGAGTAATGCCTCTAAATAGAGAGGAGAGGTTAGAGGTTAATACATCTAATTGAGAGAGTTGAGAGCAATTTCAAGTGAAGCAATTGGAGAGATTTGAGAGAGCTTCCATTTGAATGTTCTAGTGAGAATACAATTGGGTGTATTGGGGTTGTGGGCTTTGAGAGCTTTTTCCACTTTTATAAATTTTCATCTTTTAGTAAAATTATCTTCCAATCTTTACCTATGGACGTAAATATTACGAGGAATCACATAAATTATTGTATCATATTTTCTTTGCATTTGTGTATCACCACATTCATATTTCTTCAGAAGTCGCAGTCACCATAATATTGGTAATTGCTTAACCTGCGGTTCCACAACAATTGGTATTTGAGCTGGAGGTTCGTGCTTAGGGTATACAATATTGTTTACGTATAGGGTACTATTTATTGATACAGTGGAGACAACCATTTATATTCGGGAGATAGTTTATTGTAAGTAGTATGTATTTTTACATGTCCAGGAAAGTTCTATCAATAAGGCGATAAGAGCCTAAGGAATTTGGGTTTTAAGTGGGACCATTATGCCCCTTCCATTCTCTTGGGAACTTTTCAGTTGTATTTATTCACACGAAATTAACATCATAGAAGCTGTTTTTTAAGTGTAAATAGTTGTTTAAGGCACATATAATTTGAGTTAAGAAGGATGGCAGATGCATCATCGTCGTCTTTATCTGCGATGACTACTGTGACTAATGCAAAGTATAAAGTGGAGAAATTTGATGGTACCGATAATTTTAGTACGTGGTAATGTAAGGTGTTATATGTCTTATGTCAGCAAGAGTTGAATGTCACTCTTGAAGAAAAACATGACAAGATAGATGACAATAAGTGGATAAAGATTAATAGACAGGTATGTTGTACTATTCACTTATGTTTGGGTAAAGATCAAAAGTACTCTATCATGAGGTAGACATCAGCAAAGAAATTGTAGTAGGCCCTGGAAGAAAAGTACATGAAGAAAAACCTTGAAAATACGCTTTATATGAAGAAAAAAATTCTATCGATTCATGTATGCACTTGGGATGTCGATGAATGATCATGTGAACTCATTCAACGAGATATTAGCATGTTTGCTAAATTTGTATGAGAAATTTGAAGATAAAGATAAGACATTGTTGTTGTTGAATTCCCTTCTTAATGAATATGATCATTTCACCACCACTTTGCTTCATGGGAAGGACTGTATCACATTTGATGCTGTATGCAGTACATTGTATAACTCTAAGACCAAAAAGAAAGATAGAAAGGATCACAGAGATACAGTTGCAGAAGCATTGATAGTGAGAGGTTGTTCAGAAAGCCACAAATCTGAAAATAAAAAAAAGAGCAAGTTTAAAGGGAAGCTTGCCAAAGATGAATGTACTTTTTGTCACGAAAAAGAGCATTGGAAAAAGAATTGTCCTAAGTTAACAAAGAGAAAGGCTACTTCTGATGCATGCATATAAGAGCATGGTGATGAGTCAAACTTTAGTCTAATTGGCATGATGTTGACATGTCATTCAGATGAGTGGATTTTGGATTCGTGTTGTACCTATCATATGTGTCCTAACAAGTGTTGGTTTTCTAGCTTCAAAGAGTTGGACGGTGGAGTTGTGTTTTATGGGAAATGACAATGCTTGTAAAACCATGAGAATATGTTTAATCCAAGTCTTGACAGACGTTTGTTATGTACCAAGTTTGAAGAAAAATATAATCTCATTAGAGTCCTAGAATTTAAAGGGCTTAAAGTCACTCTGAGAGATGGATTGTTAAAGGTAGTAACTAGTGCATTGACAATGATGAAAGGTACAAGAAGAAGTAACTTGTACTATTTCCAAGGGAGTACAGTTATTGGATTAGCATCAATAGTCTCTAGAAAAGATGCAGATTCAAAAGCAACAAAGTTGTGGCATATGTGTTTGAGAGATGCTGGTGAAAAAACATTGCAGACTTTAGTGAAATAAGGCTTATTGAAAGGTGCAAATTTTTGCAAATTAGAATTTTGTGAACATTGTAGTTTGGGCAAGTAGACAAGAGTAAAGTTTGGCTCAGCAATTCACGATACAAAAGGGATTCCAGAATATATTCAAAGTGATGTTGGGGAACATACCAAAACAATTTCTTTTGGAGGTATGCACTATTTTATTACTTTTGTTGATGATTATTCAAGAAAAGTGTGGGTGTATTAGATGAAGAACAAGAATGAAGTTTTGAGCATATTTTTGAAGTATAAAAAAATAATCGAGACTCAGACTGGTTGAAAGGTCAAAAGATTTTGTTCAGACAATGGTGGTGAGTACAAGAATGATCAATTTCTTCAAATATGCCGAGGTGAGGGCATTGTGTGACACTTCACTATTTGAGATACACTACAGCAGAATGGGGTGGCAGAATGCATGAATCAAATTATAATGGAGAAAGTTTAGCATATATTGTCTAATGCTGCATTGGGCAAAGAGTTTTGGGCTAAGAAAATTGTATATGCGTGCAATTTGATCAACCGTTTTCCATCAGCTGCAATTGATAGCAAAATAACTATAAATATATGGACTGGTAAACCTATTACTAATTATGATTCTTTACATCTTTTTAGTTCAATTGCCTATTATCATGTAAAGGAATCTACGTTAGACCCAAGAGTAAAGAAAGCATTATTTATGGGTATAATTGGTGGAGTACAATGATGTCGTCTCTGGTGTCCTATTACAAAGAAGATTATTTTTAGCAGAGATGTGACTTTTGATGAATCAGTCATGTGAAAACAAAATATTCTCAAGAGAATGACAAGACTAGTAACACTTTGCAGCAACTGGAGTTTGAAAAGGTTCAACATAATTCAACCGGTGTTGAGGAGACAGATAGTGATTCTCCATTGACTGAAGACGAAGATGAGGTTCTAACCCAGAAACCTTCATAGCAACAAAATTCAATTGCATATAGAAGGCCATGAAGGGTGATTCGCAAACCTGCTCATTTTATTGATATGGTGGCCTATACACTTTCAGTTGTAGATGATGATATTCTTTTCACTTATAAAGAAGCAATAAGTAGCGCTGAAAGTATACATTGGAAGTTGAAATACAAGTTATGCAACCCAAGAGTGGGGGTGAATTGGGTTTTTAAAACTTATGCTAAACAATTTGCACAACAAATCAATCAACGCCTTAATAGAATAGAAAGCAATAAATTCAAACAAGCATAATAATAAAAGAGTAAGGGAAGAGAAAAACAAACACACGGATTTTTATGTGGTTTGACAATCCCCGACTACGTTCACACCTCCAAGCAAACCAAACTTGAAAATTTCACTATCCAAGCCTCCCAAGGCTTTAAATTCTTACAATTGATTTCCAAGGTGTCAATGAACCTTTACAACAAAGAGATTGTCTCACAATCTCTTTACACAAGTGTTTCTTACACTTATACACTCACAAATTTGATGAGAAAAAGAATATTACAACAAAAACTCTCTTTAAGAGTGAATATGTAAATAATAGTACAATAATGATTCAATCTATGATGATTTGCGATTTGAAAGTTCAATATATGTTATATGATCATGTTCATGCTTGCATTAGTTCTTAAAATGAAGTTGGAATTGAGTTTTTATATTTAAACCCTGAAAACTAGCAGTTATAGGCAAATCCCCGCAACCAAGAGGTTAGTCGCTTGATTTATCCGGCTAGCCGCTTGTAACAATGATATTACCGTTATTTTTGAATTTTGCTACACTACCACTGTTCACCAAAATTATACTTTGGCCCAAAATATTCTATAATTATACTAAGGCTTAAAACGTCATAAAACTTTATAAATAGGTCCAATTTCGGAATTTCCAAATAATGATTGTCATTCTAAAACTTTTTAAAATTATGATATGGTATATTATTATTTTTCAAAGAGGTGCTTTTACAAATTTTAACATAATACCTATATTTTTCAAAGTTCTTAAAACTTTTCACCGTAGTTCAATATGTTCATAAATCATAGTATGGCCTAAAACATTTCAAATATTTGCAAAAAAATTCAACTTTGAAATTTAAAATAATACTTATTAAAATCAAACATTACAAAACTTTTAATTTAAGTCCAAATTACTCAAATCCACAAAATACTCTACCTTATAAAGATAAAATCTTTTAGTTTATGAAAAGTAATTATTTAAATAAATTTGTTGAGCATCTCAAATGCTTTATAAGAATTTATCGCAATAATTTATCCGTTAAGCTCTAAACTTTATTCTTGATTTCGCCGTTGTCCGTTGAATGTCTTGAGCTTGATTTCACTTAATTCACTTGTATAAATATTACCCTTAAAAAACTAGTGAAATGTGAAATACAATATTGATTAAATAACTAAATACACATATTTGTTATCATCAAATTTAAATTAGGTGTAGCCCTTTAGGTTAACAGAAGTTAGCAATGGATGAAGAATGCAGTTTCTTCATAAAAATGGAACTTAGGAGTTAGTTGCACTACCCAAGGAAAAAAAGGCAATTGACTACAAATAGGTATATGCAAATAAGGAAGAAGTTTCTCATAAAAATGAAATTCGATATAAGGATAGATTGATAGCGAAGGGTTACGCTCAGAAGGAAGGAATAGACTACAATGAGGTATTTTCTCCAGTTGTAAAACACTCATCTATTCGAATTTTGGTAGCCATGGTTGCGCAATTTGATCTTGAATTAGTTCAACTTGATGTAAAAACTATATTTTTACATGGTAATTTGAAAGAGAAAATCTACGTGACTCAACCAGATGGATACAAGGTTACTGGAAAAGAAAATTGGGTTTGCAAATTGACAAAGTCACTTTATGGATTGAAACAATCTTTAAGGCAGTAGTGCAAGCGATTTGATCGGTTTATGAAAATACAAAGGTACACAAGAAATAAATTTGATCATTGTGTGTATTTTCGCAAGTTACAAGAGGGATCATTCGTATATTTGCTCTTGTATGTTGATGATATGCTAATAGCATCCAAGAGAAAAGACAAGATTGAGAAGTTGAAGACTCAACTCAATCAAGAATTTGATATGAATGATTTGGGTGAAGGTAAAAAGATTCTTGGCATGGAGATATGTAGAGATAGAGTTCGTGGCAAAGTCAGCTTGTCTCAGAAGCAATATTTGAAGAAAATACTACAACAGGTTGGCATGACTTAGCAGAAAAAACTTGTAAGTACTGCATTGGCTTCTAATTCAAACTTTCTGCACAACTATCTCCTTCAATAGATGCGGAACGAGAATACATATTACAGGTTCCATATTCAAATGCAATGAGTAGCTTGATGTATTTAATGATGTGTACAAGGTCTGACATTTCACATGCAATTGCTATAGTGAGCAGGTATATGCATAATCCTGGTAAAGGACACTGGCAAGTTATGAAATGGATTATACGGTATATTCAGAAGACCATGGATGTTGGTTTACTGTTTGAGAGAGATGATACATTGGTCAAAATGTGATCGGATATATTGATTATGATTATACTAGTGATTTGGACAAATGAAGGTCAACCACTGGATATAAATTTACTTTTGCTAGAGGGCCAATTAGTTGGAAGACTACACTACAGTCTACAGTTGTACTGTCGACCACAGAGGCTGAGCACATGGAAATTATAAAGGCTGTTAAAGAGGCTATTTGGTTAGAAGGCTTGCTTGAAAGCTTGAGATTGGTATAGGAGCACATTAATGAGTATTGTGATAGTAAAAGTGTTATTCACTTACAAAGAACCAAGTTTATCATGCATGTACGAAGCATATTGATGTACGATTTCACTCTGTGCGGGTAGTTGTTGATGAGGGAGAGATTTTTCTACAAAAATTAAGACTACAGATAATCTTGCAGATATGTTGACTAAGGTGGTGACGGTGGTCAAGTTTGAGCATTGTCTAAACTTGATCAATATCCTATAAGTTTGAAAGCATTCGAAGAACGCATAGACTGGAGGATGGTTTGTTGATAGTCGGCTCAGATTTAAAAAAAAATTTCGCCTCGGTGGAGAATTGTTGAAAAATCAAACGACAAAATCAAACTTTGCTTTGTGAGCAGCAAATTCAATGCCCATCAAAGTTGTTTTTTTTTTTTCAAAATTCAATTTGCCAATTGCCCAAATTGAATGCAATGATAGTTGAGCAATGCCTATAAATAGAGAGAGGGGTTGGATCTTGATGCATCCAATTGAGAGAGTTGATAACAATTGCAAGTAAAACAATTTGAGAGATTTGAGAGAGCTTCCACTTGAATGTTCTAGTGAGCATACAATTGGGTGTATTGGAGTTGTGAATTTTGAGAGTTTTTTCCACTTTTGTAAATTTTCATTTGTTAGTAAAATTATCTTTCAGTCTTTACCCATTGATTATTATATCTTATTTTTTTTTGCATTTGTTTATCACCAAATTTATATTTCTTCAAAAGTCACAGTAATCATAATATTGGTAATTGCTCAACTCGCGCTTCCGTAACAAGAAAAATAATTAATTCTCATAGGATCCATATTAAATTTGTTAGTTTTCAAAAATAATAAATTCTATGTCAGCTTTAATATTAAGTTTTGGATGAGGTATAATTTAATAGTTAAAAAATTGTGTATAAAATTATGACTCATGAATCTCTCTCTCTCTCTCTATATATAAATTTTCTGATAAGAGAATCTTATACCTTATAAAATGAGGAAAGCTTTCACAACGTAGTGTTATAATCCTTAGCAAAGTTCGTATATGTGAGCGTATATATATAGAAAATGAAGTACGAGACAAATAAAGAACTTTCTGTGCAAGAAGTTATGCTATATAATTGAATCCCCAATGAGACGAAAACAAGAAAAATAAAATAGGTATAGCCTCATGGACAAGCCAAAACAATGGAAACATTATAAAAAGATAGCCTAGCTAACAAGACGACCATAAACCAAAACCCAATTCTCAGATCTTGTCACAGTATTTATACAAAAAGCGTGCAACAACTCTACAAACATTTTCATTGAATTTACTCGTTGTACTTGTCGCATAAAAATGGCAATGAGGCCAAGATATACAATTGGCAACCAGCCACGACAACTGATGCGTCGAACGTATGAGAATTTCAAGCCAAAATCGGAATGGAAGCATGAAGACGATGCCAGTATTCTACTTGTTTATCTTCCTGGTATGTTTTAGTATAATTTATGTAAAACTCAAGCACATTTCATTTTTATAATCACTTGTGTAATTTATGAGAATAAGTTAGTTCAACTGACAAAATTTATTGAATTGAAACAAGAGGTCTAAGATTCAAACGCTTAGCACGAGAGGGAAGGAATTTAGTTAGCAACTGACTATGCTTAATTTTTATGCTTTTCAGAAGCATCTAAATGCCTTGAGAATGAACTTTAGGTCTCTTATATTTCCATTTTTACCATTTAGCTCTCAATTTTTTTCAATTACCTTTTACATCTTAATACGCTAATTTTGATTTTCGAACTTTATTATTTAAAGACTAAATGTGACTCTTTATCATAAATAGTCCATCCTGTGTTTTTTTATATATAAATCATATGACTATAGTGAAAGAATCCAAATTTTTTTATTCTCGGTTTTTTATCAAGATCTAACTGAAAAAAAAAAGAAATATTTTGGACCAAAATCATAAATTGTCACTCTCCCGTGACTTAATATATAATTGCATTAATGGTGTAATTTCTTTGGCTTACCATATTATCAACGTATGTGTGCATTGCAGGCTTTGTGAAGGAGCAAATAAAGGTGACGAACACATATGTTGATAATATCACACTTTCGCTCAAAGTTGAAGGCCGGCGTCCACTTGCCGGGGGAAGATGGAACCAATTCAGTGAACTTTACAAAATTCCAGAAACTTGTGACATTAATAACATCAACAGCGTGTTTCAAGGTGGAGTCCTCACCATTATTATGCCCAAAATAAAAAAAAATGCTCAAAAGGGTGCTAAAGCAGAAGCAACCCACCATGAGACTTCCAGCTCCCAAGAAATCGCAGAAACTTCTGCTGTACAGGAGAAACAAAGAGAAGAAAAGAATGTTGTTGAAGCTCCAAGCCCTCAGAAAGTGACCACAAGTACTGAAGAAAGTGCGCAAATGGATTCTCAGAGAACTGCTTCATTGCTTGATGATATCGAGAAGCAGATTGACAAATCAGGTGGTGAAACTGCTTGTCAAAAAGCTGATGAAATGGGTCACGCAGTCGAAGCTTCTCCAAAAGCTGCTGCGTTGGTTGATACTGCGGCGAAAATTCATGATGAGATAAAGAGAGTAGGAACGGATGGTGAAAGTGCTTATAAAATAGCGAATGAAGAGAAAGAAAAGAGTGAAGCAATTGGGAAGGAGAAGCCAGCAAAAGTTGAAAAGCTTGAAAGCAAGGAAGAGGAAGAGAAGCAAAAAAATGACCAAAGTGAAGAGAAACGAAAAGTGAAAGTGGATGATTTGATTTCCAAGAAGCCAAAGGATACAAAGCATGAAAGTGCTTTTGCTTCGGAAGGCTTGATTCAGGGGAAGCAGCAATTGTTGTTAAACATGGGAACTGCAGTGTTAGTGATTGTGGGACTTGGGGTTTATTTATCTTACACCATTACCTCATTTGGGAAAGTCTAAAAAACTCCACTTTCTTTCTACAAAGTATTATGTTCCCTGTTATATACGAATTTCTCATGTTATAATTAAGTATATTTTAATTGCGATCTATTGGTGATAATTAATAACTATTTAACTTAGATTTTACTTATATAAGTTTTTGAGCGCTTATCTAATGATTCATCAAGCTTTTAAGTCGGTTGTTAAGATTTTATATCACAAACTCATAATTAAGTTCTTATTGATAAAGGTTGGGGTGTGTTTGAGAAGCTTTTTCAATTTCTCTTTTAAATATTCAAAAGGGACACATTAGGGACATATTTTATTGAAGAAAACAACATTTTTCTTATTTAAGACCCATCGTCGTTTATCACTTTTTATCATGGCAGTTAACATTTCATATTTTTATTGTATTCAAAAGTCTCCACATGTGATTATGAGAAGAATTCTCCTGATTTATGATTAGGCTTTATATTTTGAGCATATTTTTAGGCTAAACTTCATATTGACTATTCCAAAATCCGCCGCAGTAAACCTTTTATTGTAATGTTATATGAATTGTATCGTAATATTTAAAAACAAAAACACAAAAGGGTGTTTAAGTCATTTTAATAGAAGTGAGGACCTAGCTGTTCTATATGAAGAGGATGGGTATAATTCAGTTTAATTTGGTTTTAAATCGTATTGAAGTGAACCGAATGATTATTTTTAAAGTAACGAACCAAATCAAAATTTTAAACCTTTAGAATCTTTATTTTTATTTTCATTTATTTAAATGAACAAAAAATGAATCGATCTGCTTTTTTATATTTTTTTTAAATCAATTCGATTCGATTTTTTGGGGACAACAGGATTGTTGCCCACTCCTAAACACAATTCTCCTTATTAAAGAAATGATACAATTTGAGGAAATGAATTCGATGCTCTAATGAGTTTTTGAATATTGTGATTGATATTTATTAAAAAATTATATAAAATTAAACCTTACACATACACAAACTAATGTAAAACATTATTGAAGATAAAAAAATTATTAGATGCTCTTAAAATATTATTCCTCTCCTATTCATTTTTACCACATGTTTATTTCGTCCAGTGGCGGATCTAAAAAAAAATCTACCGGGGATAGATTACATAATAGTAAAATTTTCAAACTAAAATTTTGAATATATAAAATATTTATTAATACATTTATGATTGTTCTTGACGTATTTTAAAGAATAGAAAAATATTTGTGGTGATCCTATCATTATTTTTAATTATAATATAGGTTTTATAATTTTAAAGTTAAAATTTAATTTTTGTGAACTTATAAATTTATAGGTTCAATTTTAATAAATTTAATGGGAGTTAATTAGAAATCTTAAAATTTTTTTATTTTTCATTTTTTTTAGCCAGCAGGTCACAGACTGCATCTAACCCTGATTTCATCAACCAATTATAATATGATAAACAGTGATTTGACAAGAAATAATACTTAAAAGAACCATAGATCTTAAAAATAACTGAAATCATAAGCAGATCCAAAAATAGAATATCCCTTTAAGAAAAAAAACTGATGAATTTTGGTGGCTGTGTAAATTGTAACGAAGGAAGAGGAAAGAGGACAGTTATAAAAGAGTAACATGAACGTGGAGTCCACTACTAACAGCAATAAAAAGCCGTGAAGGAAAAGCACGATTTACACGGCCCTCACGGACACACACGTACTCCACAAAGAAAAGAATCTATACCAACCAAAAAAGAAACCGTCACTGTCCCAGTCCCACGAACATTTCCACTCTTTTATTCTTTAGCCCAAAAGCAATCCTTTCATTTAGCTGTTAAAAAAGAAGAGAAAAAAAAAAAAAACACTGATACTTGTTTTCTGCTTTTGAAGAAATGAAAACGGTAAGGATATTGATGCGCGCGGTTTTGTTGGCCATGGTTTCTTTGTTAAGCTTTGCAAATGCAGAGTATGCCAAGTACAAAGATCCCAAGCAGCCAGTGGCTGTGCGGGTTAAGGACTTGTTGGGTAGAATGTCACTTGAAGAAAAGATTGGTCAGATGGTTCAGATTGATAGAACCATTGCCACTGTTCAGTTTATGAAAGATTACTCCATTGGTAAATATTTTAACTATAGCTTCTGCATTTTTTTTTTTAATTAGCTTACCCATCTCGGTAAATATTTTTATTAGTTTTAAAACATACTTGTGTTTTAGTACTAAATATTTATGGAAATGGGTGTTTTTTGTTTGAAACACTTCTCCAATGTGGTTGATTTTATGCCATTGTAGCTGTTGCATCAAATCTGCATTTAATGGAGAGCTCCCACCTTTAGTTTTTCAGGGTACAGTTGATTGAGCGAGAAATGTTAATGGTTTTGCGCAGGGAGTGTGTTGAGTGGTGGGGGAAGCACGCCGCTTCCGCAGGCCAGCGCTGCAGATTGGGTCAATATGATAAATGATTTTCAAAGGGGGTCTCTTGCCAGTCGTTTGGGGATTCCAATGATCTATGGCATTGATGCTGTTCATGGCCACAACAATGTCTATAATGCTACTATTTTCCCCCATAACGTTGGCCTTGGAGCTACCAGGCAAGTATTTTTCTAATTTGGACCATAAATCTTCCTCTCAACTTATTCATATTTTGCTTGCAGAAGGGAAAACAGTCATAACTTACAGACTCTTTCAAGTGTATTATTATTGCATTTGTTTATCATAATCAAGCAGAAATTAGACCGATTAAAGTTATTAAAGTGTTGCTCAATGCAAAACTTTTTAAGAGTGAACTTTAGTTTAAATACAGGGATCCTGAGCTGGTGAAGAGGATTGGTGCTGCAACTGCTCTTGAAGTCAGAGCTACAGGGATTCCTTATGTCTTTGCTCCTTGCATTGCGGTAATAATCAGCATGATGTGTATGAGTTAATAAAATTTCAGGATTTGTCAATTCATTCTGTAGTTTGATGTATGAGTTTTGTTTGTGTATATTTCCTGACATCTTCTTCATAGGTTTGTAGAGATCCAAGATGGGGCAGGTGTTATGAAAGCTACAGTGAGGATCACAAAATTGTGCAAGAGATGACAGATGTTATACTTGGATTACAAGGAGATCCTCCTTCAAATTTGCGCAAGGGAGTTCCTTATGTTGGTGGAAAGTATGAACACCATGAAATCAATTAAATACTTTGGGAAAATTTTTATTGCTGGAAATTACAGCAGAATTCTTAAGTTTTTTCAGAGGTTCTACTTTTGGATAGTAAAAGACATATCTTATTCATATATTATCCTATTTTTCTGTTATGGTTTACTTAAATAGGCTCAGAGAATAAAACAATTGTAAATGGTATTAGTTCCTGGAAGCTATTATATAGGAAACATTGATTCTTTAATTTTCTCTCAGTTGAACCTTCAGTGCACTTCTGTTTGCTTCGCTATTATCTAATTTTCTGGTAATAGGAGATTAATTTATTCATTTTTGGAATCAACATTTTGTCGGATAGTTTTATTATCACATCACTCTCAAATTTTGTCATCAGTGTGGAAATGTACTCTCCAGCTGAAATGAATCTGCTGTTATTGTGTTTCAGCTACTAATTTGTGTGTTTTTCTTTAATTTCTATGATTTAATTTTCAAATATTTCTGGTAGGGATAAGGTTGCTGCCTGTGCTAAACACTTTGTGGGTGATGGTGGGACAACCAATGGCATCAATGAGAACAACACTGTGATTGACATGCATGGACTGCTGAGCATCCACATGCCTGCGTACTCTGATTCAATCATCAAAGGAGTGTCAACAATCATGGTTTCATATTCCAGCTGGAATGGGGAAAAGATGCATGCTAACCGTGAACTTGTTACTGGTTTCCTGAAGGGCACGCTTAAGTTTAAAGTTACGTTTCACTTTGCTTTTTTCATACTTCATAGATATAATACCAGCACATCAGACCTGAGGTTAAACTTGTGTGTAAATGTGTTTTTGGACGTTAGCAAAATAATGGACACAAGCTCTCTCTCTCTCTCTCTTTTCTCCCTTACACAGACGTATCCTCACTTTAACTAAAATCTTGGAGGTAACTTCTAACACTGTTCTCCAAAGACAAGTTTTTTTACACATAATCTGATTGCGATTCTTAGGTAAGAAAATTTTTATTACCTTTCGAAATTGGTTTCGTAGCTTTTGGGTCTTTCATACCTAAGATATGCAACTTAACCCAACAAATTATGTGGGTTTTGTTAATTGGTGGCCGTGTATTTTCTCATGACGCACATTATTCCTGGAGTTTCCCATGATCATTCAATATTCAATGTGAATTATATCCGTCATAGCTTGCTGTTGTTTTCTAGCTGCAGATACTTAAATCATTGTTCCTAACCATTTTTGTAAAAGCTGTTACCTTCAGTTGTTTACAAATATATTGACTTAGTCTTCTCTTGCATTTTCACTTCACCACCCTGATATATTTACTTCTCATTGCATACATTTGTAAACAAACTTCTTGATTACTAACATTATTACCTGAAGCATTTGTCATTTGTGATGTAAGACATTCCATATGTGTCTCTTCCTTGAGCACATTGCAATGATTTTGTAGGAAATTCTCTTATTAAAAGACCTCAGTTGAGTGGTCTGGTCCAGATGATGTAAGTTGTCAATTTTGGGCATGCTTAAGATATTGTGTCTGCTGTAGTTTCAGTGAAAAAACTGCACGATTAAGATAGTGCTTAACTTAGCCTCTATAGTCTTTACAAATAATTAAAAATGACACTAACAACATTGAACTTTTGTTTTGCAAAATTGTTTTATGCGCCTTTTAAGTCTTTTATTATCCTTGTCAGTGAACTATGTTGATCCCCATGCAACAAGGCTTGGCATATCTCAAACTAATTGTTCATTGTTTATTGAATTTCAGGGCTTTGTTATCTCAGATTGGCAGGGAATTGATAGAATCACCTCCCCACCACATTCAAACTACACATACTCTGTCCAAGCTGGGATTCAAGCTGGGATTGACATGGTATGTATCTCATTTATTGGGACAACTTAGCTTATACTAAATTGATGATAAGTAATTGTTTCTTACTGTAATCAACACAAAGATTTAATGCATGGGGAAATTGATGAATTTAAAATCGTCTTTGATCCGTGTTTCCCAGGTCATGATTCCCTTCAACCTTACTGAGTTCATTGATGATCTTTCTGACCTCGTCAAGAACAATGTAATCACAATGGATCGTATTGATGATGCTGTAGGAAGGATTTTGCTAGTCAAGTTCAGCATGGGTCTCTTTGAGAACCCTTTGGCTGATCTCAGCCTAGTGAATGAGCTTGGGAGCCAGGTCTGTTTGTCAAATCATTATCTCAAAATTCCTAAATTTTCCGGCTGATCTTTCATCAGAAATTCATAGAATTCAACTGTCAAACTGTCTGTCTCTGAATATTTCATATTCCACAAGTGCCATAAGTGATGAAATATTTTGTTGTTTTACTAGGCACATAGAGACTTGGCAAGGGAAGCTGTGAGAAAATCACTTGTTTTACTGAAAAATGGGAAAAATGAAAGTCATCCATTGATACCACTACCCAAGAAGGCTCCAAAGATCCTAGTTGCTGGTAGTCATGCTGATAATTTGGGATATCAATGTGGCGGGTGGACGATCAACTGGCAAGGATTTAGTGGCAACAACTACACTAGGGGTACCTTTTTCTTTACGTAATGAATTACAAACTAACATCTTGCAGTTATGACATGTAACTTTTCTTACATTTATGACTAATATATGGAGCTGTTATCTTTATTTCATTGACTGGGATTCTGATGAAGGATTTATTAACTTATTGATGGTTCCTTAGAAAAAGAAACTGAGCTAGAAATCCTTGCTATTAAGTTGAGACAGATAGGAAAATATACTTGTGAAAATGATTTGCTGATTATCATACACAGAGTTGGCAAAATGGTTCATTGGGTCGTGTTCATGGCTTGTCAAATTTAGTCTGAATCAAATACGACTTATTTAATGATCATGTCAAAATATTGAGACCCAAACCCAATAAGGGAAAATCACTTGTCAAATAGTTCGCTTAATATCTATGTATTTAATAAAATTTACATTGATATTATTTATTGATATTTTTTATACATACCTATCAAAATATTACACATTTACACTGTTGAAGTTCTAAATCTATATTGAATTTTATAAATGAAACACTATTTATATGTTTACCCCCCCCCCCCAAAAAAAAGAGAGAGAAAGAATTATGTCCAATATTTTTTTTTACGTGGAATTATGTCCAATATTTGAGTTTTGATGACGAGAACTTATAAATTGGTTTAGAATAGAAAATATATTCGTGTCATTAACGAGGTAAATGGGTCAAGAACTTCAACTCTAACTTGACATGGAAAAAAATTTTTGTTGACTTGGACTCGGTCAGTTTAATAATCGTGTCATATTTGATGACTCATACCCATTTATTCATGTCGTATTCGTGTCGGGCATTCGAATTATGTTAAATTTGCCAGCTTTAATCATACATATTAACTTTAAATCCTCGTTACGTATTTTAGATTTCTAAACATAGGTGTTGCTTAGAGCCAGTTCCATGCATTGAAAAGTATCTTGGGGTGGGATCAGCCATATCGTTAGATAATTAGCTATTCCTTAGGCGGAACCATAATTCGAAACAGGTAACCAGAAGCTTCATGTAAGAGTGCCTTTTCCAGACACCAATGATAAGCTGCTGTATTGATAGGCTATTCCTTGTGTTGTCTGATACGTTTTCATCCTGAATTGTCCTTGCATGGCAATGATTTTGATAAAGTCCTTTTACATGGCTAGGGACCACCATCCTTGGTGCCATAAGATATGCTGTAGACTCAAGTACAGAAGTTGTCTACCGTGACAACCCTGATAGTAATTTTGTCAAGTCCAACAACTTTGATTATGCCATTGTTGCTGTTGGTGAGGCCCCTTATGCTGAAACTGCAGGCGATAGCATGACCCTCACAATGTTGGACCCTGATCCAAGCGTCATCACCAATGTCTGTGAAGCTGTTAAGTGCGTTGTTATCATAATTTCTGGCAGACCTATAGTAATTGAACCATATATTTCCTCAGTAGATGCCTTGGTAGCTGCATGGCTACCAGGCACTGAAGGCCAAGGCGTGACTGATGTCCTCTTTGGGGATTATGGATTTAGTGGAAAGCTCCCAAGATCATGGTTTAAAACTGTAGATCAACTACCAATGAATGTTGGGGATCCACACTACGATCCTCTCTTCCCCTTTGATTTTGGACTTAAAACAGAATCAGTTCCAAGCATTGTAGCCAGGTAAGCATTCAACTGTTGTCTAGTTTCTTCTATTTATGTTGTCTTATCATGTTCTCCTTGTGTTTTTAGTCAGACTAATTGTAGGTTTCCTGTACTTTCTCTATTTTCCACTGGATTTGTGCAATTGAAAATTAAGGTGGTGTTTGCATATCCCTAAGTAGACATTAATTTGTTTTTCTACTGTGGCATTTTGCTATCAGTCTAAATTATCACCTTTTCTCTCATCCAGAGGAGAAAGGCATTTCAAATTAGGAAGGATCAAGTTTCTAATGAACCAAGAATGGCTTCCATAACCACTATTGTTGTCCTCTACACCAATGACTGTTGAATTTTCTATGAAATAAATATTAGTTTCTTATGCAGCTGCTCTTTTGAGCATCAGTTGGTACATGAAACAGAAATGGAATCTTTCTGGGGATTTCCTTGAACTCAAGAAACATTTTACAATAGCCCAGAATTCAAAGCTGCTAGCCCAGGATATCGTTTTTATATATAATATTAAATAAGTTGTTACATGTAGGGATAATTCTCTGAATGCTTGTTACATGTAGGGATAATTCTCTGAATGCTTGGTGTTGTTGTCTATAGGTCAACCTCAGCTGGTGTTGATGGGAAACCATTTGTATTCCTGGTCATGATTTCTCTGATTTTTGCGTTGTATTTCACAGGTACATTTACTTCCCAGATAACCTCTTGCGTCTTAGTTGTCTTTTGTTACCAGCTAATCTTCTTTTTTCAACCTCAACATTTGAATTGATTTATATGTTGACTAACCTTGATAGGTTAAACTCTACTTATTGAAGTTCTGAGCAGAAGCCAGAAGGCATTAAAGAAGAAACTGAATTCATTGAAGAGAGTAGCTCTTGTAGAACAGTTTTTACTCTTTTCAAGTATAGATTGCAGTTGACTTCTTGTAGCATAGGAACACTAGCAATATTCTTTAATGGTCCGCAGAAGTTCCTATCTCATTTTGTTACGATAGGCTAGAACAATTATTTTAGAGCTTAATATAACATGAGAACTGGAAAAAAATGAATTCAGCGTCAGCGAGTTAGATCTTTATTTTATTTCTCTTTTTGGAGCGCGTAGCTTACTGCCTTATTATATCCGATTGTCTTTTCGATATCTCTGCATGCATGAAATTAATTGTCTGTTGCATCCTGCATTCAAGTTTTCAAATGGGTGAGTACTTGAATGAGAGATTAAGAGCTTTCAGCATACATACTTATAAGAATAAAAATAAGATTAAATTCTAACCAATTACTACTGAGAACAAAATCAAGGTTTGGAACTTGGAGGTTCTTTTATGCTTTTCGTTGCTTAAAAGTAATAATTGCATTTTATTTTATTTTTTCCAAAATTAACATAAGGATTTAATCGACGGGCACTTTTATCTCTAAAATGATATAAAATAGAAATATTTGTACAATTTATTGACTACTACTCAATTAATTATGAATTTTGGCAGAACTGAAGAGATTCTTAAGTATCTGTATCTTGGTTGAGCAGGTCAAGCTCATATTCACACGAAGATGGCATTTAATTTTATTAGCAAGCCTAAGCTTCTCTGGATAAGGATGAAACAAAATTGATTTTATATTTCCTCAATTCAATTCTGACCCCTGAGAATGACAATTACAATTCACAAGTTCCATTTTCAAAGCGTAGGAGCTCATTGGGAACCCCAATTTTGAAAAGGGATTGAGAAAAAGAAATCTACAAGCCTGTTAAGGTTCATAAAGGGTACAAAAGTTGAATAAATTCTAAAATGTATTTTTTAATTAATTTTTTTTCAAATAATTATAATCTTTTTTAATTTCTTTTTAAAAAAAATTTGAATTTTCTTTTTTAACTTAAAAATAAATATCTATTTAAATGAAAATTACAAATTAATGAACATGAGGGAAAATGTTCCAACGACTGTTTTTTTTTTTGGCTTCAAACCTTAACGTAGGATTGAATGGATCCAACTATGAAAAATTAAGATTGATGAAAAATTAAGATTGATGAAAAATTAAGTTATTTTTTAAAGTTATAAATTTAACTTATGGGATTGCTAGTATTTTAAATTACCCAAATCTCATGTTCTAAGCTATGCTGATTGCTAGTATTTTATTCAAATAATACCAATCACGACCTTGAATCTCCGTTGGGGACTTGAGCCCTATTTTTCACTTTAAATTTTAGTGATGTGATATGTTTGACCTTGGTTAAATAAAGTTAGCATTTCAAAATAACATGTCACCGATGAATAATTATTATATGTTTGATAATTGTTAATTTTTTATATCGTCATCAGTAAATTAATTTCACGGTTCTAATAAACGAATGAAACTGCCTATTATTACATTACCATATAGATTCTAGAGTAGTTATAACTCAAAGTAAAAAAAAAAAAAGTATTTTCTGTCCAATTTAATTTTTCATGAAAATTTTAATGAAATGATAAATTTCACCTGTTAGACATCAACTCTTTCTGGCTTGCTTAGAAATTTTAGTCCAATGGATTATTTAATCTATGATGATAACTGTTTTTTATCATCATTAATAAAACAAGTTTATAACACTCATAAATGAATGACATGTTATATAACACCTCATTTGGTATATAAATTTTAGAATAGTTATGCTTCAAATTAAAAAAAAAATAACTTACTTTCCTTTTCAATTTTTTTTTCTTGGAAAGTTTGAATCAGATGAGAAATTTTGCCCACTAATTAATAAGGTAGTATTTTTCTTATCTGAAATATGAATAAGTCTAAATATGATTGAAGTTTGAATGAGTTTGAATACAATCATCTAAATAATATGTTTATTTTTTTTATTTAAGATATGATTATAAGCGGAATCTTGTTTATTGTTATAAATAAAAAATATTTTAAACATGATTATTTGACATTTAAGTTCTTATTAAGTCAAAATGAATTAAGGCATTAGTTTTTATAGTTTAGAAAATAAGTATATGTAAAAGTGGTATTTGTGGGATATAGTATTTACTTTTCATTCAAACATTTCCCATCTAGATAAAAGTTATAAAAATTTACTTTTCCTATTAAGATATAAATTAATGAAAATCAAATATAAGTTAAAATAATAAAATCGAAAAAAATTATGAAATTAAAGAAATTTTAGACTTCATAAATATAATAAATAAGCCCTAACTCTTATCGGCTTACTTAATATTATTATTACTCCAACTTAAGTTGTTATAGATGAGAAATATATATTTACGGCTGGTCTTACCATGCCACAAGGGAAAAAAATGTTTCATTTATCTCTTTTACGTTCTTGCTGTATACAATTATAATTCAATGAAATCATATTCATTTCATTTTCAAAAATAATAAAAAAAGTCATATTCATTTTAAAATTTTCAATTTAATTCAGTTATACCACATTATGTCATTTCAGTGCGGTGCATACACTTAACAATAATGATATATTTACCAATTAGTTATCAGAAGGGCTTGAAATTAGAACGGACTGCAATTAAGATCGGTTAGAATTGAAATGGACATCCTCCGCGAGCTATACCTAAGGTTATCTCCTCCTTTTCTTGGCTCTCCCTTTCTTATTGGTCCCACTCTCTTTTACTCTTCCTCTGTATCTTCAATTTTTATATCCAACTTTGCCTGATCGTATGCCTCAACATATGTTGCAATAGCCTTAATGTACAAACTATTCTATAAACGATTGGTTCTCAACCTTTTCTTTAATCCTTCAGGGCATCTAGGTGGTCAAAGGCCTTCAGGTTGGTAATCTCCTTATAATACCTAGTCACAAAGTTTATCAAACTTTCAAACTTGCCTTAGACCAAGTTTTTCAGCCTGCTTGTATCCTGCTCAGGTATGCATGAACCTTTGAAATGCATAACAAAGAACTCACACAACTCTTTAAAACTTCCTATGCTTCCCTTCTTTAGACTCGGGTACCATCTTGGGCTTGCTTTTTGGAGTTTAGAGAAAATATTGCATCGTTGTAGATAATTTAGGCACTGAATTCGGGTCACCTCATTGAACTTCAACTTATTTAGTCTCCAGCATTTTTGTTCTTTTGTCATACTTAAGTTTAGGTTAGCCTTGGTTCTCTCTACCATTCACCATGATGCTCTTCTCTCTTTTGTGTTTTACTATTCCTTGGCTCAACCCTTCAATCCTAAGTCATTTTAACTTAGGCATCAACCAACCTCTTGATCATTTCTTCAAATTTTGTCATTTGTCATTTAATCTCTCCTCTTAACCTCCTATCCACTTCATCACGCACTTCCTCCACCATTTGGCGTTAGGTTTGAGTATCTCCATTGTTAATATCATTTGGAATTTTCATTCTGGTAGCCTTTATTTATTGAATTTTAAGTGTATGATTTTTTTACACTATTTCCTTATTGAGGTCCAATGTGAATACATTTTTTTATTTGATCTTATTAAGATGAAGATTGGCAACTTTGGCTAGGGTGGGCAAATAACCCATTCAGACTTGATCTAATCTGAAAAATTTAGGTTTGAATCGGATACAGATAAAGACTCCAACATGATTGAGTTAGATTTTGGCCAACCCAATTGGATTGAAAATCTAAAGAAACCAATGCATGCACAAACCTTCTATGACACAAATTTTTGTATTTGACTCAGACCAATTCAAACATAGTTTGGATTAAATCGGATTACAAGTTTGGATTACTTTGGTATCTAACCCCATTTACTCAAAACCGAATTGGGTTAATCTAAACCTAAATCTAAACCTAAATTTGCCTACCCCTAATTTTCGGCCTTATTGATGTCTAATGTGAATAAATTATTTGATATGATCTTATTGAGATCGTGATCGTCAATTTTGACCTTACTAAGGTCAAATACTGATAAATTATTTTATTCGGTATTATTGAGTTCGAGGTTGTCAATTTTGTGGTAATTGTGGTTCAATGTGAATAAATTATTTAATTTGATTTTATTGAGATCGAGGTCATCAATTTTGGCCGTATTGAGATCCAATACTGATAAATTGTTTGTTCTAGTTTTATTGAAGTCAAGACCATCAATTTTGGTCTTGTTGAGGTCCAACCTGAATATATTATTTAATTTGATTTTATTGAGATTGAGGTTGTCAATTTTGTCTTTATTAAGGTCCAATTTAATAAATTATTTGATCCAATCTGATTGAGGTCAAGGTTATCAATTCTGACCTCATTGAGGTCCAATGTGAATAAATTTTTTGATCCAATGTGAATAAATTTTGGCTTTATTGAAGTCATTTTTTTCTTTTTTGTATAAATACTTATTGAAGTTCAAATTGGCATACGAACTATGGGGATCAAGCATTAATGCATTCAAGCAAAGAAATGAAGAGTAAAGACAGCAAACACAATACATAATAATCATCCAAGAGTGTGTTTGACACATTATATTACAATACATTGTATTAGCCGTCCTCTACTATAGTGCATTCCATTAGGGTATATTGCATTAAATTGTAATACAATACAATGTTTGGTATACAATGAACTATATTATACATAATACTATTTTTTAGTATTATTTTATATTAATATTAAAATTAGATTGGTATTATTTAAATTTATTAATATTTTAGTAATATATTCTTCATTATTTAAAGTAATCATTAAATAATTATTTTTTATATTAGTTTTTATAAAATAAAAATAATTATTAATATTATTTATATAATATTCTAATATAATAAATATAAATAAAATAAAATATAAAATACAATACAATATAATATAATATTTTAATTTTATTATAAATTGATTTTTATTTTTTAATGTCGAATATAATTGTTTAATTTAAATTTATTTTCAAATTTTTTATTTTAGTAAATAATAAATGCTTACTTTATTAAACTACTTTTTTACATTTAAAGAAAAATAATTAAAATGATTTTATGTGATAAAAGTAAAATAATTTGCTAACATTTATTTATTGAATATTTAGGTTTATTGATATTCTATATTTTATATTATTTGAATTATATTTTATTAAATATTAATATAAATTAGTATTTGATAAATTTAAATTTAATATAATTTATTGAATAATAAAATAAAATGATTAAATTTTAAATATGAATAGCATTTTAAGGTAATATTGCCTAAACCCTACTCCCCATAGGATTATTTTGCGGGTGAGGCTATTTGCACTCACAAAATTACTTTGAACACTCTAATTTTAATAAAAATATATATTAAAAAATAAGCATAATATGAATTACTATTAAGGACAATTTATTATAAGTTAATATTATATAATTGTTTTGAACGCACATACAACACACTCATTATTCATTTTTAATTGTGATAGTTTAAACCCTAACACTTTTTTCAATATCTTAATTAATATTTAGATGAATAATAGGGAAATTAATTACACAATACATGTGATATATTTTATTTTTTAAAAATAAAATAAATAAGTACTGCAAACAAACTTTTTTTTTTGGTTTTTGCCTTTCTCATATACTTCATATCCCCATCTTCCTCTTCTCTTTTTTTTTGCTTTGTCCCTTCTTGTCATCTTCTTCATCTCTACGACTTCTTTCATTTCTTTTCTTTTTGTTTTTGGTAGTATCTATGGGATATAATTTTTTTTTACTGTGTCCTCATTGCAAGTTATTTTAGGTGTGAAATTCAATATTGAACATAAATGACTAAAAAATTAATAACTAAAATTATATTAAATAATTTGTTTACACTTGACTTAATTATATTGTTGTAAGTACATGTTAAATCTCTTAAAAATAGTGTATTGAATAGTTTTAATAGTGTTTTAAGTAAATAAAGTTAAGTAATTTAAATATTTTAAGTAAGGATATTTTTGAAATTTTAAAGAGTGTACAAAGTAAAACTTAATCTTTTATAATTAGTGTATGAGTGTGTAAAATAATAGAGTGTTCAAAGAAATATTTAGAGTGCCAATAGCCCCACTCTTATTTTATGCTCCTTTTGTTGTATTAGACATCTTTTTAATACAGTGTAACGCAACTAAAAATTACAGTCAAACATGAATTTATATAAGAAAAGTATTTTAATGCAATATAATATAGTGTAATATGAGTTGGCCCCCAAGTACAACAATCAAATTTAAGTTCAATAATCTTAGATTGGCATAAATTCAAAAAGCCAAAAAGTGCGAGTACAATAAAATTCTTTAGATTTAGGACTTGAGATCTTCTCATGGGCATCATCCACTATAAGTTTGCCAATACCAAACAAGCACCTACAAAAAATTTAAATTACTGACCTTGCTAGCAACCCGCACAATTTTTTTCTTTTTCAACAAACCTATTTGCTGCGGGTTTTAATAATTACCAAAACCCACCCGCAACTCATAACAAATTTTCTGTGGGTCTTGTCATTTAAGATTACAGATATTAAAAAAATACTTTTAAAATGCATAAAAAAACTAAACTGTATAATTCTACAAATATTAGAAAAAATATACTTAATAATGCATTAAAAATTAAATTGTATAATTCAAACTATAAAGTTATAATAGCCTAAAAATTCGCATACTTGGTTTTAGATTTATTAATGTAGATAAAAAATTAAAAATTTTCACATTAAAGTATATACACCAAATATTTTTATTGTAGGCAAATCATCATAATATGCAAGTATTATCAATAATATCAACAAGTAAATTTTGTTAAACTATTGTGACAATTAATTAAACAAATAAAAACCCAACTTTAGTAAGCAAATTGTTAGGTTCAAGTCATTAAAGTAAAACAAACAAAATCAATCAATTAAAATAAAATATTTGTAATATTAAGCTTGAAAATTATAAAATTTCTAGTTGTTAAAAACTTTTTATACCTATCGGTTAAGTTTAGGAATTAAGAACTTTAACTGACATATGTTTATGATTAAATTTTTTAATGTAATTTTTTATGATGAAAATAAAAAGTATAAATAATTGAAATAAAGAATGTGGGTTGGTGGATACCAATACAGGTATCCAGCGGATTTTTTCTCAATACCAAAAGTACCCACATCCCTTTTATGTAATTTTATTATACTTGCAAGCACATGAATCTATTTTAGAATAGATGAATGGTGACGAGTATCAATCCCACAAGGAGGAAAATTTAATTATGAGTAAGGTTAATTTTCCAAGTATATATGTAAATTGGTTGTATGTGATTTCTAAGCAGTATTGAGATTTAAATAAAAAGAAGTATGAATAAATTAAAGATGAAATAATTCAAATGAAATACTTGAGTCTTTGGATTCATACTTCATAGTTCACTATGAGTTTATTATTTCTTTTTAGTTCAAATTAATTTATGAGGGGGTATTTCCATTCTTTATATCCTCATTCTGGTAAATATGATATCAAGCACTCATTAGGAGATTTGTTTTTTGGTTAAATGTAGTGTCAAGTGCACATTATACTAGGTGATAATAATCCTACTGCAGACAATGTGGCAAAACTGTCCACTAAATAACTTAGATGCATTCTCTATAAACACTGAGTCAAAACAAACCACTAATACTAGAGGTGAGTTTCTTGCTAATAAATATAGTATAAGGTGCTCATCGTGCCAAATAGTAATGATCTTGCACTAGGGAGGTGGCATACCAAGCAAAATCTAGACGATATTATTATTGTTTTTCAACAATGGTTCTAAACAGTCTATATAAATAATAGAATGAGGGTCAATAAACTTACTAAATTAAGCCTATAGATCATATTGAGGCTTCATGTTGAACCCAATCTTAAAATTAAATTATCTACACATAATTGAACTAGGAGTAAAATGATAATTTTGTTAAAGTAGAAAATACAAGATAGCGAGAGAATTACAGAAAATCGAGTTTCAATTTTGATTCAGAGCTGTCGAATTATGGGAAAATCCCTTATTTATAAATACAACGAACAATCTGGTCATCAGATGAAAACAAATCGGTGCCTAAGATTGCGCCACATGGCAAGTTCTTATTGGTTGGAGCATGTCATCATGATTGTGATTTAGTGAATTACATGTAACATATGCATGTTTTTTGGTCCAATAATATGCTACGACATCATTGGTTAATGGAAAAGTCAACTATCATTGATTCAATGTATTGCATGTATTGTAAGCTCATTTTTTGGTCTAATAGAATGCTATCACATTATCAGTTAACGCAATAAAATGCTGCCATGTCATCAATCGATGCCACATCACCTAGCCCCACCAAAATCTTAAATTACAATTTTGTCCTTTATTCATTTCCTAAGGTTTTTAACTATTTTGAGCTAAATGCTATCTATTTTGCTGTCTGATTTCTCGCCAATGAAATGACCAAAATTTTCTCGAAATACATAAAATACTCAAGTTATAAAAAAACACAGACAATCAAAATTTAAAGACTTAATTACATACAAGTGAAAATGTTTGTGATACTTAAGAGTGCAAAA
This sequence comes from Citrus glauca, assembly GCA_029633175.1. Lineage (NCBI taxonomy): Eukaryota > Viridiplantae > Streptophyta > Magnoliopsida > Sapindales > Rutaceae > Citrus > Citrus glauca. Next base: position 12,783,894 of record JAQOOD010000004.1, on the reverse strand, counting down.
TAATGATTTTATCTTTTATAAATATATATTCTCCAACACTCAACACATCCCTAACTAGTTTACAGCTAGTCCTTAGCAAATTAAGTGATAATATCTAGGACAATTCAAACTACAATGATATTTTTGGGCAACTGTCTTTAGGTATTTAATCAGATTAATGGAAACAATCAAATAAACGTATAGACATTATCTTCGGCTTTGAAAAGCCACTTTCAAATCAACAGTACGGTAAACTTATGCAAAATGATCAATTATCAAAGCTAAACTAATCAAGTCACTTTCAAGAATGACATGTTAAACCCTAAAATTTTTATGGAGAAGAATGAGCCAATAAAAACAGTTACTCCAAAAAATGATAGATTGAGAGAAAATAATAGAGAAACAATATCACAAACTCTCACCAAGATGTAGGAATAATATTTATAGCTTAGAAAAGAATATGATCTCAAGTCAACAAATTACTAATCAACCAATAATATTATTGGTATTTAGTTTTATGCATCATCACATCGTTTAGTATTACCAACTTCTACTTACACTATACATCCCTAAAATCAAGGACTTATACTAGGATGTAAAATAGGTTAGGAACATGGCTAATGAACAAAGTATAATAGGAAAAAACAAAATATATATTTGAGAAGAAACAAAGATCGTTTGGAAATTACAAGGTATTTTTCACTTTTTCATTTATTTACCTATTTTATTATTTTTCTTTGTTTATTATTATTATTATTATTATTATTATTATTATTATTATTATTTGTAATGCACCCCTTTTTTGAAAAATCATCTATATTATTCTCAATCTTGAATAGATGATGAAAAACATAAAACATAAGGTAATACTTTAAATTGAAGTGGTATAAAATAATAAGTTAATAAAGAATAGTTATTTTTTAATTTTTTTTATATGCTTAAAAGGGGCAACTATGGATATTTCTATCATTTTTTAGTGTTGTAAATAGTCTTTCATATCTACTAGTTCAATGGATTTTCAGATGTAGCAATGCAAATTTTTCTTTATTGGTTGATTAAAAAAATAGAGATCTTGTAAAAGAAATAATAATTGCTAATTTGTGTAGGCAAACAAGGAAAAGCCATCTTTGACCCGTTTGAGTCTTTCTAGCTATCTCTTTTGTGAAATATCTATAGTTAACCCTTTTGAACCTTAAAAAAAAACTGTTGTTTGTCAACTTATCTTCTTGACCCACTCTAATTTGGAGTATTATCCAATGTCTTAAAAGTTCCATTACCTATTTATATTTGAGAAAAATATAAATAATTATCATGTTCAATAAAGTTGTGCCATATAAAAAAATTGTTTCAAAAAAAAGAGAAAAAAGAAAAAAAGAGAAAAATAACAATAATAATAAATAAGCAAATGCACCTTATAATTTTCAAAAGATCTCTACTTTTTCTCAAACATATATTGTGCTTTCCTTATGTCTCCTCTTTTGTTAACCCTGTTCCTAGCCTACATTATGTCCTAATAAAAGTTCTTATTGAGATTAGATATTTATAGTCTGAAGTAGAAACTAGTTATATGGGCTAAAAAAATGTAGAGGTGTATAAAAAAAGAAATAAATAAATAAATTGGGTTGGCTAGTATTTTTGTTTGACTTAAGATCGTATTATTTCTAAACTATGAGCATATTTCTTTCATCTTGGTGAGAGCGTGTGATATTACTTCTTTATTATTTTCTCTCAAATTTAGCATTCATTGGAGTGACTATTTTTATTGGGTTTAATTTTCTTGTAAGAGTGTCACTACTTCCAGCGAGATTTTGGGGTTTGACATGTCATTCTTGAAAGTGGCTTGATTACTATAGTTATGACAAAGTCTGCTAGACTGATGCATGTGGATGGTTGATTTCAGAGTGATATTTCTTTAGACTGGAGATAATACTTATACTTTTATTTGATTGCTATCATTAGTCTGATTGAATAAGCACGAGTGTGTTTTAAAAAAAATCATTTTGAGTTTGAATTTTGTTTTCGTTTTAATTGCTATGGACTAGCAATAAGGTAGTGGGGGGGTGTGTTGAGTGTTAAAAAGTGTATACTTATAAAGGAGAAAATCTTTATTTTACATTTCAAGTCTTACTAACATCCTTACTTTTATGTATTTAAATCTCTTGTGATTTAATTATGTGTGTTTTATTTTAATTAAGTATTTTATGTATTTTAGGGACATCATGGCCATTTCACAATGAACGAGAGATCAGATAGCAAAACGGACATCACTTTTGAACTCAGGACAGTCGAAAACTTTAGGAGAAGCATAAAAGGAAAAAATATCACTGTTCACAAATGGTACTGTTCACAACACTGTTTACATATACGAAATGATGACGTGGCATTAACTGATAATATGATATTGATCAATGAGGTGTCACGATCCTATGAGACTAAAATTCTTATGTACCGTTGATCGGTGACGTGGCAGCATGTTAGTGGACCAACAATCGTGTGTACGACACATGCATATACACATAATTATTTTCAACCAAACTGCTTCACTAGTCAAGCCACCTCACTGTTCATAGAGCGTCACTATTTAAATCACGTGGTCAAACCGCGTACTGTTGACCGATGACGTGGCACAATCCTGAGCGTCTAAATTATTTTTCATTTAATGGCCATAATTTACTCAATGTATCTACAATAAAAGGACTCCTCCTTAATTTGAGATCCCTGAATTTATTTTTGAGTTCAATTTTCTATAATTCCTTTTCCATCTTGTATTTTCTACGTATTTTAATAAATTTTCATTTTGCCCCTAATTCAATTATGAGTAGTGAATTTTCTTTCAAGTTTGGGTTAAAGGTGAATTTTCAACATGTGTCATGGGCTTTATTTGGTAAATTTACTTTCTCTTCCCCTCTAATTATAATGGATGTTTTGACTTTTGGTTGACAAATAGTAATAATCTTGTCTATATACCGCACTGGTTTAACCGGCTCCCTAGTACAAGGTTATTATTATTTGGCACGATAAGTCTTTAGCACCATATTGATTAGAGTGTGGTTCATGAGGAGTGAAAACTCCCCTAATGATTTAATTGGCATTAATAAGGAATATTTAGCCCATGGTGCATGTTGATACAGATCTAAATACCTTAGAAATAATAGATTTTCACTTCAATTTATTCCTGCCATTTTAATTTGAACTTTAGGATAATTTAAATCACTTCCACCACAAATCCAATCATCCACTTATGAAAATTAACTCTACACACAATTAAAATTCACCAACTCATGAGACCGACACTCAACCATTAATCTATTCTACAATAGATTCGTATACTTGCGAGTTCAATAAAATGTGCACAATACCCATCAAATCTCTCAATTCACACTTGTCAGAAATTTCAACATGCAAAGTGGTAAACATGGCATAACATAATTCAAAGCAAAAAATAATATAAATACCAAAATTTAAAAGTCATCATTTCATCCAATGTCAAAAGATCACATAGAATGCTTTTCTTTTTAAGATACCACACCCCAAAATCTATTCTAAACATTGTCTTCAATGCTTCATAATATAAAAATATTCATACAAAAAGGCGAAAAAGATAAAAAAAACATAAGTAATAAAAGAAGAAGTTAGAGAGGCCACACCAAAACTAGATGCAGAAACTTAAAAAAAGATGACAAAGAATAAGAAGTCATTAGATTTCTTTTTTAGAGTGACTAAATTAGAAGATTAGGATGATGCATTTCTAGAGTAACTAAACTCTATATCCGGCTATCTTCAACTAAAAAATTTGGAAAATGTTAATAAAAGTACAACACAATTATTAATTATTCCATAACTATCAATGATGTCTTCCCTTTAACCAGAATGAGACATTGTCCTTAATGTCTGAAAGAAAAGAAGTAGAGTTTAGAAGATATCACTTGAATGCTGCAACATAAGAAAATATTCACAAATATAGGGTTAAATTTAATTTGCACTTCTTATTACTACTATTGTTATCATCATTAGTTGATTAATCGCATGCAAAGATCTTGGGATCTGATTCTGGTTTGTAAACTTATAAAAGTCAAGTAACTCATTAGTAGTAGGAGTAGAAATAAAGAGTTTTTTCATAGTGAATAAAATGAAATGATTCTTAATTGCATGGTTAAGAAATGTTATCAAGCCATCATAAAAGATATTAATATTTAACAAATCGATGGATTTTTAATAAATGTTCAAATGGGTCCAAGATATGAATGTAACCAGTGCCTCTAGAGTTACAAGATCTCCTAGTAAGAAAATGAAAGTGTCCATATGGTTTAACATCTCAGATATTTTTTCTTACATACATGAGATGACTAGCTCTTCTCCAATTCATTAGCCGGGTAGACATCATAGAGATTTTAGGGCTTTTGGGAAGATACCAAGCCCTTGGCTTCCTTTAGTATAAGTAGCTTCTGAGACAAATCTTGAAAGCCCTCATTCACCTCCTCCACAGACTAGGTGCATTTTTCTCTCTGTTAGTTCTTGACGATGATCTATCGCTGCTTAAGCAAACTCTTTGAATTTTCCATAACTAAAGCTAGAAATCACACAAAGTTCTTGAATTGTCTATTCAAAACTGCTTGTCATTGAGACAATTTCAAAAATAATTTGTGGGGGTTTTAAAAAAAAGCTCATATTTAAATATCTTGATGACATACATATTTATACTCAGTTGTAAAATGGGGTGGTGTGTTTGTCAAATGACACGTGAAGTTTGTGGTTCAAGAATCAAAAGTAAACAGTAAAGAAAGAAAACATAAAGGAAAGATAAAATCACACCACTAAAAGTAATAGTGCAAATGATTGTGGCTCACATTTTCCTCTGTATTTACATCCAAAAACAACTTGAACGCCCTTCGTGGGTTGAGGGTAGGCTTTCAATCTAGTTTCCTTATAAACTAGCAAACATAACAGTTTATAGTTAGATTTCAGAGACTATGCCGTGCATGTTAGTTCTGGAATAATGACCATAACTAGGAATTACACACTGTATGTATCTTTTTGGATGTGTTTCAAGAATCGAAAGAATATGATCCAATGACTCTTTATCCAAGCTATCTGAGACTATATAGATTCCAAACAAGATGTGATTTACAAATTTGAAGCGCGTCGCTTAAGTGACAGTTCACTTGTAGAAGTTCATTAAGGTGGTTAAAGAGGATTTGTCGTACTAAGGTACTCATAATGTATAATACTAAGTGATAAAAAAAATACAATTGTTAAATAAACGCAATTAATAAGAAGCAATCAAATAATTTCAATGAAAAAAAGTTAAATCACCCAAAGAAGAAACTTAATCAAGATGTTTTCTTCATGTAGTTGTTACTTTAGATATGTCTTTAATATTTAATCATTAACTTTAAAAGTGACACCATTCTTTGAATCCTTAATTTCAATGGCCCCATATAAAACAATAGTACGAACAATAAATGTACTAGACTATCGAAAGCATAATCTACCTAGGAATAAATGCAAGTGAGAATCGTATAAAAGCACTTTCTGAGTTGGTACAAAATTATATCCTCATGATATGCTTGTTATAAAAGACTTTTGTTTATTGCTTGTAATTCTTGTCATTTTCATATGCATCATTGTGAATCTCTTCAAGTTCTACCAATTGTAATCTTCTCTCCAAACTAGCCTATTCAATATCAAAGTTGAATTTCTTGATAGCCCAGTATGCATGATGTTCGAGTTCTATTGGTACGTGACAAGCTTTTTCATACACTAGCGTATAAAGAGGTATCTCAATAAGTGTCTTGAATGTTGTTTGACATGCTTATAATGCATCATCTAGCCTCAATGACTAATCTTTTCTATCTTGTCTCATTGTTCTTCTAATATGTGCTTTATTTCTTAATTGGAGATGTCAATGTGGCCATTAGTTTGTGGATGATATGGGGTAACCATTTTATGTGTGATAGAGTGCTTTGCCGATAGAGCTTTCAATTATTTAGTGCAAAATGGGTAACACCTTCCTTGATTATTGCCCGAGTGAATCTAAACGTAAAACAATGTTGCTTTTTAAAAATTCCATCACCACATTATGATCAGCAGTTCTATATAGAATTGCTTCTACCCACTTGGATACGTAGTCCACAACAACCGATATTATTGATGGTTAAAAGAAAGAGGAAAGGGTTCTACGAAATCGATACCCGACACATTAAAAATCTCTTTGTCTTGCTTAGTCTAATACTCTAAAAGTTAACATGCATATCAACATATCATGCTAGTACTTCCATACTCATCAATTGTTCATCTAAAAATAATTTATTAAATGGTAATGATTTTGGAATTGTGTCAAAATTAAGATGAGAGAGATGATCTACCACCACATTTCTATGCCTTTTTATTTTTGAGCTCAAGGTTTAATTCCTGCAAAAGTAACACTCAATGAATTAGTCTGGCCTTTAGATTTTTTTAATAATAAGATATTTAAGTGCAACATGATTTGTGAATACAATTATTTTACATCCTATGATATAAGATTGGAATTTTTCTAATGTAAACATTGTAGCTAGCATTTCTTTTTCAGTGGTCGAGTAATCCAGTTGTACACCATTTAATGTTATATTAGCGTAGTAAATGACATGAGGGATACAATCAACCCTTTATCTTAACACTACTCCTATTGTATAATCAGATGCATCACACATGAGCTTAAAATGTAACTTCCAGTTTAGGGGTTGAATAATGGGTGATAATGTCAACAACTACTTTAATTTTTTAAATGCCTTAATACATGAATCATTAAAGATAAAAGGTACATCCTTAACAAGTGAATTGCATAAAAGTTTAGTTATTTTGCTAAAATCTTAAATGAAACACCTATAAAAACTAGCATGCTCAAGGAAAGTTCTTACTTCTTTGACTATCTTAGGTGGAGGATGATTGGAAATGAGATTCACTTTAGCTTTGTCAACCTCAATACTTTCGTTCCAAATGATATGATTGAGAACAATACATTGTCAATGACAGACCAAGTTTCTTCCCCAATGGTGCTAGCTGCTCTATTCTTGACTTTCATTTTTTTGTATCCATGGATGACAATGAATCGAGTAAGGCATTAACCTCGTCAATTGATCTTTCAGTATCAAAATCTAAACCAAAAGAAGTTGAACATGTTTGTAATTAATCATTAACAAGGTTAGCAAGAAAAGTATAATATACTAATTCTTTGATAAATCAACATCAACAATTCCATTGTCTCTATTTTAAGGTTGTTTGGCATTGCTAAAGATATCTAACTCTATAGTCATATTGCCAAAGGACAACTGTATATTTTTAGTTCTGTATTAAGTGTATATTGATAGTTGCCAAGAAAGGGATGTGCTTATTTGAATCCTATAGTAGTTGAGTGTCAATCATAATAAAGTCAACAAGAAAATAAAACTTATCTAATTGGATAAGCACATCTTCTACAATACCGCAATGTCTTTTCATTGATTGATATGCAAACTGTAAAATGACTAGAGTTGGGTGTAATTCTCTCAATCCAAATTTCAAAAATATAAGTAAGGTAAAAAATTTACGCTAGCTCTTCAGTCCAATAAAGTATTCTCAATTATGTAGTTCTTTATACTATATGAGATGGTAGGGGAACTTGGATATTTAAAAAAAGTCTATATTAAAAAGGTCTCTTTTTGAACAAGAATACTTCTCCTTTTATTGTAAAAGTCTTTAATAAACCTAGCATTGGAGGACAATTGTTTTATAGCGTCAAGCAAACAGATGTTAACACATACCTATTTAAAGATCTTTATATCTTTAGGCAAAGGGAATGAAGCTTTAGGGATATATTCTCATGGGCTGCTTTCTTTTTTCTCTTTTAGTAATGAGTCCTTAGAGTCTAAAAGGACAAGTTCAATTGTCCTTTTTACTAGTATCTCTATGTTGTCGACTTCTTAGTCTTTTTACAAGATCATAATGGCTTTAACATCTTTATGCTGCTGGTTCGAATTAGTCATAACTTCATGTGCTCCCTTAGGATTGGGCATTGACTAGCTTGGAAATTTGCTTTCTCAATGATAATAACCAAGGTTTCAATTGAATAAGCAAGTTGACTTATTGTCTTTTTGAAGTTTGAAATCAATTAGACTTGTAAATTTATGCCAGATCTTATCTTATTCAGCAGTTCGTCAATGGTTTGATTTTGTTCTTCTAGTGCAGAGTGAGTCATATTTTAAAAATTTTGGAGTGCCTCTTCCCATGGTTTAGTTTATGAATAGCTATAATTATGATTACACTGTCTAAATGGTGGCTGAGAGATTTAAAGACCTTGAAGAAGTGGTTGCACTAGGAACTAGAGCTGCTATTCTGCTCTGTTGGAATCTGTGAGACCATGAAAAGTTGGAATGGTCTCTCCATACAAAATTGTAAGTATTAGAGTAAAGGTTGTAATTCGACTGCTTTTTTTATCACATTAATGGCATTGGTGTGATCTGAATATAAATTATGGTCAAATTGATTATAGGCATATGGCTTTGTTGCTTTAGCAACCATCAATGATGCTATTTGATAAGAAAGTCATTTGACTTTTTCTTTAACTTCCTTGATTTTTATCTTGACTCACTATCGTGGACTTCAATTATTTCCTTGATTTTTCTCACATTCCTGAATGATCAACTTCATTTAGGAAACAAATCTCAAATTTCTGATGCGCTTGTAAGCAAAAGTGACTTGCACTTGTCGCCATTAGCCATTCTTGTATATGTGGCTATAGTCCCTCCAAGTATTAACATTAGTGTCATTTCTCGTATCCATGATGTGGACACTTCAAGAGTAGCCTGTTGAATCATTCCTATGCTTAAAAAAATTGCTCATCTTCTCTCTGAGTAAACTTTGAGATTTCCCTGCAAATATTGTTGGTTTTATGTTGTATGAAGCATTTATTTAAGACTTTAGTTACTCTTTTTTCCCATAATGTGATACTATTAGCAGGCAATGTATTAAATTAAAAACGAGCTCTATCTTTTAGAAAAAATAAAAATATCTAAGTTTTACCATCTTTATCTAAAAAATTTCATGTTTAAAAGTTTTCGTAAGCAGCGTGAAAAACAATCAAATGATTGTATGAGTCTTCATTTTCAAGGTCATAGAATGATGGGAGACAATTTAACACACTATATTTTAGCTCGATATTCCTAGCAGTTACATTTAGGTATCTTATGCATGACATGCTTAAATTAGCTAATAGATTGAAAAAGTCCTTAAATTGCCTCTCTTTTGGAGTTTATGGTTGTTGTTGCACTAAATCCATTTCAATGTTATCTATAATTTGACTATGTGATGCAATGTTTTTATTTGTCCGAAGTATTTTTTCTAGATCAAGGTCTATAGGTTCTAGGCCATGTGATTGTGACCTTCGATCGTGCATGCAAAGAATAATTAATAAAAATAAAGAAAGAAGAGAAGTTACGATATTGACTTAATTACATGAATGCACACTTACTATAGAAACACATTCAAAATCTACACAAAGTTATTTACACAATATTTACAAAGAAAATTAACTCTACAAATTAAAATGACTTACCATCCTGGAAATGGTGTAAAAAATTTATTGTGTAAATTTTATTATACTCATAAGCACATGAATCTATTGTAGCAGAGATTAATGGTGAAAAGTGTTGAGCCACAAACATGTAAATTTAATTCTGTGTAAGGTTAATTTTCCAAGTTTACATGTAAATTAGTTGGGCGTGATTTCTAACTTGAGTGAACAAATTAAAGATGAAACAATTCCAATGAAACACTTGAGTCTTTGGATTCACACTCAACACTTTAACACGAGCTTATCATTTCTTTTTAGTTAAAATTAATTTATGACATGGGTATTTCCATTCCTCATAATCCTCGTTCTATTAAATATGATATCAAGCACTCATTGTGCCAAAATAAATAATCTTATGCTAAATGTGATGTCAAATATACGATGTGCCTAGTGATAGTATTCCTATTATAGATAATGTGACAAGACTATCCACTAAATAACTTAAATGCATTCTCCATCAACACTAAGTTAAGACAAACCACTAATACTAAAGGAGAGTTTCTTGCTAATAAATATAGTGTAAATTGTTCATCGTACCAAACAGTAATGATCTTACACTAGGGTGTCAGTATACCATGCAAAATGTAGGAAGATTGTTATTGTCTGTCAACAATGGGTCATAATAATCCAGATAAATCATAGAGAGAGGGTGAATAAACTTATTAAATAAAGCCCATTAATCATATTAAGGCTTCACCTTCAATCCAAACTTAAAATTAAATTAGCCACTTATAATTGAACTATGAGTAAAATGATAATTTTATTAAATTATGTAGAAAATACATGATAAAGAGAGAATTATAGAAAATAGAGTTTAAATTTTGATTCAGAGTTGTCGAATTAGGGGGACTTCCTTTATTTATAGATATAATGGGTAAATCATGACCATCAGATGAAAACAAATTGGATGCTTAGGATGTGATTCAATGAATTGCATGTAAACTACACATATCTTTTGATCCAATAAAATGTAGTCACGTCATTAATCAACACAAAAGTCAACTAGCATTGATTCTGTGTATTGCATGTATCATAACTCATATTTCAGCCCAATAAGATGCTATCACATCATTAGTCAATGAAATAGGATGTTGCCATGTCATCAATCAATGGCACATTAGCGAGGCCCCACAAAAATCCTAAAATTATGATTTTTCCCTTTATACTCTTACTAAGGTTCTTAGCTATTCTCAAGAATGCTATATACTTTGCTATCTAATTTCTTATTAATGGTTAAATGACTAAAATACCCTAAAATGCATAAAATAATCAAATTATAACAAAATACATCCAATCAAAATTTAAAGGATTTAAATAAATAAAAGTAAAATTATTAGTAAGACTTAGAGTGTAAAATGATGATTTTACCTTTTATAAATTATATATTCTCCAGCACTCAACAAATCCCTAGCAAATTATAATATTAAATACTAAATCTACTTGCAATTCATAAAATTAGCTACAACAAAAATTTTTTACAGGTGGACTTGGGCACGTTTACAAATTAACGGGTAATTTTGCTATCCCCAACTTTATGTTAGAAAAAAAAAAATAAAGTGACTATTTTGAGGTCAATTTTGGGCAAGATAAATATTGAAAAAATATATGTGAATGGATATTCGAATCGCCTTTGTGAGCTCTTCACAACGGATCGTAAAACTTCAAATTGGTGCTTGGATAAATAAGAAATTGGATCTAAAAGAGCACTCATTAGTGTGAAAAAAGAAGGCAAATTCCCGCATGGGATTTTTATTTAATTGATGCCCCGTTAAACCTGCACATATTGGCTTCCATGTTCAGTTGCAAAACATACCAAAACCCAAATGATTTTCTTATCTTTTCTTTTAAGCAAATTCTCTGTAGCTTTAGGCTTCATTGTAATCAAATTTAAACATTTATTTGAAGTTGACAGGAATACTGAGGTTATGCTGCCAACAATATTTGAATCTATTGTATCCTAGGAGACAAATACTTATATAATTCAAGCACTGTTATGAAGGTGGCGAATCTATATTTAAGGAGATTATAATTTTACAGGCCTCAAGTTAGTGAAAATTAATTTTATTTTTATTTTTTATTGACATATTATTTATTTGTTTATTATATCATTGCTATTTACACTAATTTATGTCCATAGATCAAGCCGAAAGAATTATGCAAAATTAAATTTGATATAAATCATAGGCTGACCCCTATCGTTATTATTATTATTGTTGTTGTTGTTGTTATTATTATTATTATTATTATTATAAAAAATTTGTGATAAGTATATAAGAAACTTATTAGTAAGTTTAAGTGCATTAGAAAGGTTCTAGCACCAAGTCTATATATAATATCTAAGGAGTTTGAGTTTTAAGTGAGACTATTGTGACTTCTTCAGTCTTTTCTGTGAATCTAACTAGCGTATTTATGCATACAAAGTGAGTGGTCTTTTGTCACTTGAAAGAAAAAATAATAATAATAATAATAATAATAATAATAATAATAATAATAATATCACTACAATCTTAAAATAATTTTTTGTTGAAATGGCAATTGATATGAGCTAGCAAACTAGACCTTCCTATTTATGTCTCGTGTGTCGATGTTGGCACTGGTGTTGCTGCACCTTCAGTTGTTCCTTATGTGAAAAAACTAGAGAAATTTACTAGATTGAATTTCAAACAGTGGCAATAGAAAATGTTCTTTGACTTGACCACTTTGAATCTTGAGAGATTCTTAAAAGAAGATGCTCCTATACCCCGAAATGTTAAAGTTGATCACCAAGTGCTTAGTGCAATAGAGGCTTGGAATCATTGCGATATCCTTTGCAAAAATTATGTGTTGAATGGCTTGAGCGATTCTTTATATATTGTGTATGTTGGAAACAAAAGAGCCAAAGAGTTGTGGAAGTCCTTAAAACATATATATAAATCTAAGGATGCAAGCATTAAAAGATTTGTCGTAGGTTGCTTCCTAGATTATAAGTTGGTGGGATCCAAAATTGTTATAAGTCAAGTTCAAGAACTATAGATAATTCTGTCAGAAATTCATGCTGAAAGGGTGGACTTAATTGAAAATTTTCAAATGGCTGCTATCATTGAGAAGCTGCCTCCTGCATGGTAAGATTTCAATAGTTATAAAAAACACAAGAGAAAATAAATAAGTCCTAAGGATCTGATTATTAAATTTCAAGTTGAAGAACGTAACAAAATTAAGTGTCATCTCTATGGCTAAAGCCAATGTTATGGAATATAATCAGAATATCAAGAACAAGAAGGCCAACAAAAACAAGTTCGGTCTAAAAAGAGGGCTTTCCAAGAAGCAAAACCAATTTCAAAGGAAATGCTTCAACTATGATAAAATGGTTCATAAAGCTTCAGAATGTAGAATGCTAAAGAGGAAAAGAAATCGAGAAGCCAATGATGTAGAGAACATCTCAAAAGATATGTTAGACATTAATCTTTCTGCAATGGTTTCTTAAGTGAATTTGATAGGTTTCAATCCAAAAGAATGACAAATTGATACTGGTGCCACTCGACATGTATGCTCAGACAAGGAAATGTGTGCTTCCTTTGAACATATTAAAAATGGTGAAAAACTATATATGGGGAATTCGACCATGTCTGAGATTAAAGGGTAAGGAAAATGTAATTTTGAAATGACTTCTGGGGAAAAGTTAACTCTAGACAATCGTGGATTTTGATTAGTGTTTGAGAAAGATAAAGTAGTTTTGCCTAAAAATGGAATGTGTGTAATAAAAGAATTTGTATCCAATAAGTTGTTCAAACTAAGTGTAATAGTTGTAAAATCAATGAATAATAAAGCTCTATCTTCTGTTCATATTCTTGAGTTTTCTAATGTATGGTATGGTTAATTAGGACATGTTAATTACAATGCTTTGCATAAATTAATTAACATGAGTCACATACCTACTTTCCAAATTGATACGAATCATAAGTGTAAATCTTATGTTGAGGCAAATAATTGAAAGGAATACTAAACCATTTAACTTAATACATAGTTATATATGTGATTTTAAATCTATAGAGCCGAGGGGTGGTAATAACTATTTTATTACCTTTATTGATGATTGTACAAAATTTTATTAGTTGTATTTGTTTAAAAAGCAAGGACAAAGTTGTAGAAAAATTTATAATATATAAAAATAAAGTTGAAAATTAACTAAACAAGAAAATTAAAGAGTTGAGAACTAATAGAGCTGGTGAGTATTTTGTTTTATTTAAGTCACTTTGTGAACAATATGGACTCATACACCAAACTACAACTCTTTACTCACCTTAATCTAATAGGATTGTTGAACGAAAAATTTGTACCTTGAATCAAATGTTAATAATTTTTGGGCTACCTTAGAATAAGTAGAGAGAAGTTGTTTTATCAACTGACTACCTTTTAAAAAAGGACCCGAAAGAACACAAAGAAAACCCCTTATGAATTATAGAAAAGTAGAGTACCTTCTTATAAATACTTATGAGTGTAAGGGTGTCTTCATAAAGTAGTCACTCCTCCACCAAAGAAGGCGAAGATGAGACCAAAAACTATAGATTCCATTTTCAATGGTTATGCTACATAATAGTAGTGCCTATCAATTTCTTTTATATGAGTTGAATATACCAGATATTCATAAGAAAATGATAATAGAATATAGAAATGCATCGTTATTTGATAATGTATTTCCTTGTAAACTCAAGGAGGATTCAAGTTCAATTAAACGAACACATAATGCTATCATTAAAGACAGTGAGGACTAAGAACAAGGAGAAGTACAAGATAGTGAACAAGAGATTTATTCTGAACTTAGATGTAATAGAAGAACTAGAATCGAAAAATCTTTTGGTCCAAATTTTTTAATCTGACTATTTTACTTGGAAGTGAACCACAAAGCTTTATGTAAGTTGTAAGATCATGGAAAGATGCCATTAATAGTGAAATTGAATCCATGTTAGAAAAGCATACCTAGGAGTTAGTAAATCTTCCTCCAGGGTGCAAACTTCTAGGATCCAAGTGGATTTTCAAGAGAAAAATAAAAGATAATGGATCGATTGATAAGTACAAGGCTAGACTTGTAATTAAAGTTTAGAAGCAACAAGAACACCTTGATTATTTTGATATTTATTCTCTTGTAACAAGAATAAATTTCATGGGGATGATACTAGCAATGGCAGTATTATGCAATTTAGATGTACATCAAATGGATGTAAAAATAGCCTTTCTAAATGGAGATTTAGATAAAGAAATCTACATGGAACAACGTAAAGGCTTTATAGCTCTAGGACAATAAAAGAAAGTATGTGAATTAGTAAAGTCATTTATAGATTGAAGGAAATACCAAAACAATGGCATGAAAAATTTGACGATACAATGCTGGCAAATGGTTTTAAGATCAACAAATGTGACAAATGTATATATGTCAAAGAGGTAGAAAATGACTATGTCATTTTATGTCTTTACATTGATGACATGCTAGTTGTTGGGAATAATGACAAGATGGTTAGATTCACTAAGAATATATTGAAGTCTAGTTTTGACTTGAAAGATAAGGGTCTAGCAGATATCATATTGAGAAAAAAATCTCTAGGACATCAATGGACTTAGTCTGAGTCAATTACATTATGTGATAAAATTCTTGGAAAATCTAATAAAAATGATTTTGTTATAGCAAGAACACTTTTATATACAAGTTTGCATCTATTTAAGAATAGAGATAAAAGTATCTTTCAAGTATAATATTCTAGAGTAATAGGTAGTCTAATATACCTAACAAGTTGTACAAGTTCATACTTAGTTTATATAGTAAGCAAACTTTCCAAATATAATTAATCTAGGAATAGATCACTAGAAAGTTATTGTAAGAGCACTCAGGTACTTATCTGATACTCGCAATTATAGAATACACTATACTAGATAGCCAACTATATTATAAGAGTATAGTGATGTAAACTGGATATCTAATGTAAAAGACTCAAGGTCTACTAGTGGCTATGTGTTTACACTTTCAGGTGTTGCCATTTCATGGAAATCATCTAAACAAACAGTGATAATCCGTTTAATAATGGAATATGAATTCATTGCATTAGACAAATGTAATGAAGAGGCATGATGGCTGTAGAATTTCTTAAAAAGTATTCCAAAATGGCTAAAGCCCATGCTAGTAATTTGCATACACTGTGATAGTCAATCTATAGTTGGAAGGGCCTGGAGTAACATGTACAATGGCAAGTCTACAACATATATGTCATAGACATAATACTATTAGACACTATGCTCTATTAGAGTTATTTTCCTGACAATGTAAAGTATAAGGATAACATTGAGGATCCATTGACCAAAGGATTAAACAAAGAGTTAGTAGAAAAATTATCAAGGGGAATGGGAATAAAGCCCATAGAATGAAAGGTTTATCTTACAAAAGAAAACCCAACTAGCTGATTGGATATCCAAAGAACTTGGTTTAAAAGGACAACCTAATTGTGAGATACATTGTTGGATCAATTTGAGGGTTAATGTTGAGTGTTAGAAATTATATATTTATAAAGGAGAAAATCATCATTTTACACTTTAAGTTTTACTAACACCCTTATTTTTATTTATTTAAACTTCTTGTCATTTAATTATGTTTGTTGTATTATAATTAAGTATTTTTATGTAATTTAGGAGTATCATAGTCATCTAACAATGAACGAGAGATCAGACGGCAAAATGGACATCACTTTTGAACTCAAGACGCTCGAAAACCCTGGAAGGAGCATAAAAGGAAAAATGACACAATTCACATATATCGTACGGTTTGTGTTACTGTTCACACACACTGTTCACATAGATGGATCGATGACGTGGCATTGACTGATGATGTGGCATTGACTGATGAGATGTCACGATCCTGTTGGACTAAATTTCTTATACACTGTTGATTAATAACGTGGCAGCATATCAGTGGACCAAAAATCTCGCGGATGGTACATACATTACACAGGATTATTTTTAACCAAACCTCGTCACTGTTCAACCCGGGTCAAATCGTGTTACTGTTCAAACTGCGTATTGTTAACTGATGATGTGGCGCAATCCTGAGCGTCCGAAATATTTTTGATCTTATGATCTTGATTTACTCAATATATCTATATAAAGGGGGCTCTACCCCCCTAATTTGATATCTCTGAATCTATTTTTAGACTCCATTTTTTGTAATTTCCTCTCCATATTATATTTTCTACGTATTTTAATAAATTTCCTTTTTTAAGTTCAATTATGATTAGCTAATTTTCTTTCAAGCTTGGGTTGAAGGGAAAGTATCAACATGTGTCATGAACTTTATTTGGTAAATTTATTTTCTCTTCCTTTCTAGTTTTTGTGGATAGTTTGACTTTTCATCGATAAATAATAATAATCTTGTCTAGCTACTGTCTTGATTTCACCGACTCTCTAGTACAAGGCTATTATTATTTGGCACAATAAGCCTTTAGCACCATATTGATTATAGTGTGGTTTATGAGGTGTGAATTCTCCCCTCATGATTTAATTTATATTAATAAGGAATATTTAACCCATGGTGCATGTTGATACGGATCCAGATAATCAAGTACATCAATTTAATAGATTTTCACTTCAATTTACTCTTGTCATCTTAATTCGAATTTTAGGACAATCCAAATTATTTTCACTACAAATCCAACCACCCTCGTACAAAATTAATTCTCTATATAATTAAAATCTACCTCCTTGTGGGATTGACACTCGTCATTATTGATCTATTCTACAATAAATTTGTGCACTTGCGAGTTCAATAAAATTTACACAATAAGTTTTTGGCACCGTTGCCGAGAAGGTAAGTTATTTTAATTCATAGAATTAATTTTTGTGAATAATTTCTTTGAATTGTTTTCTTGTAATTTTTTTATTAAAAAAATGAATCTACATTGAGAGGTAAGAATTTTTCTCTTCTTTAAAATTCTGTAATTTAATTTCAATTTATTTTTCTTTGTATATTTTTATCTTATTAATTTATTTTTAGTTAAAATTCTGTAATTTAATTTTAATTTATTTTTCTTTGTATTTTTTTGTTTGTCTTATTAATTTATTTTTAGTTAATTTATTTCACGTATTTTTTTAGTGTGTTTTTTATAGAAATGTTGTAACAGCATGATAAGGTTAGTACCGTAATTTCTTCTTCTTCTTCTTCTTCTTCTTTTTTATTTGTTTTGTTCCCATTTATCTTTTGTTTTTTGCATGCATGGTCTTAGGTCATTATTACCTAATCTTGAACCTATAGACCTTGAACTTGAGAAAACACTTCATACACACAAACACGTTAAAAATAAAATGGATTTGCAACCACATGAGAGGCCATTTAAAGACTGCTTCAGTCCTTTAACTAATTTGAGCACATCATGCATAAGATACCCAAATGTAGTTACTAGGAGTTTTGAACCTAGTTTACCAAATTGTCTCCCAACATTCTATGGCCTAGAAAATGAGGACCCATATAATCATTTGAATGATTTTCATACTGTTTGTCAAACATTTAGATATGAGAATTTTTTAGATGATGATGTTAAACTCAGACTATTCCCATTTTCTTTAAAAGATAGAGCTCGTTCATGGCTCAATACATTACCTGCCAATAGCATCACATCATGGGAATAAATGGTAACTAAATTTTTGAAGAAATATTTCCCAGTGCATAAAACCAATGCTATTCGCAGGGAAATTTCAGAGTTTATCCCGAGAGATGACGAGCAGTTTTTCGAAACGTTAAAGTGTCCACATTATGGGTACGAGAAATGGCACCAATGCTAATACTTTTTAGAGAGATTATTGTCGAATGTGCAAGAATGGCTAATGGCAACAAGTGGAGGAGAGCTAATGTCAAAAAGTGTATCAGAGATTTGGGAATTGTTCCAGCGACAAGCGGATAATTCCCAACAACGGAGTCGATCACTCAGGAATACTAAAAGAATTAAAGCAGTGAATGAGATTCACATTGGCGAGTCAACTTCGAGAATCAAAAAAATTAAGGAGATGTTTGAAGGTCTTTCTCAACAAATAGCATCGTTAAATCAACAGAGCCACATGACCATGACTCATACTTAGGTCAAGCCAATGCCATAGGTGTAATGAGACAACCATCTAATTATAACCTATACTTCAACACATATAACCCTAGATGGAGAGACCACCCCAATTTTTTATGGTCTCAAGGATTCCAATAGAATAGACCAGCAGCTCCAACTCCACCAATGCAATTAATTCCTCAATTTCCTCAAGCCTCTTAGCTACCACTTAGACCATACAATCAGAATCAGAACTACTCTCAACCCAGACCATGGGAGGATTCATTCCAAAATCTCAAGAATCTTACTCATTCCACGATTGAGCAACAGAATTGCACCATTGATGGACTACGAAATGAGTTAAGAGCAAGTTTCAACTCATAAGCCCAATCAGTTTCAAGCCTTGAGAATATGGTGGGACCACTTGCTTCTTTAATCCAGACCTTGGCAATGACTGTTGAGAAATGCAAGTTTCCAAGTCAAGCAGTGCCTATTCCTAAAGGAGTACATGAAGCAAGTACCAGTTCACCACAGTAGCATGGAGAGGTCAAAGCAGTCATGACCTTGTGAAAAGGAAAAGAAATTGACAATAGAGTGGAAATGCCGGTGATAAAAGCAAATCAAATTGTACATGTGAATGTTGTAGACTCACTATCGGAGGAGAAAGATGAAACCAACCCACGAGAATACATTTCGAAAGCTCCATTTCCTTAGAGGTTAGCTAAAGGAAAGAAGGAAAAATCCACAGGTGAGATTCTTAAAATCTTCAAACAGGTAAGTGTTAACATCCCTTTACTTTATGCTATAAAACAAGTTCTATCTTATGCCAAGTTTCATCTTATGCCAAGTTTCTTAAAGACCTTTGCACTAAAAAGAGAAACATTTATGTTCAAAAGAAGGCATTTTTAACAGAAAACGTTAGTTCTATACTTCAACATAAAATTCCTCTAAAATGCAAAGACACAGGCTCCCCCACTACTCATGTAGTATCGAGAACCACACAATTAAGAATGCTTTGTTGGATTTAAGAGATAGTGTAAATCTGTTGCCTTATTTAGTATTTGTAAAACTTGGACTTGGAAAATTACACCAAACTTCAGTGATGTTATAACTTACAGATTGGTCCACGAAAATACCTCATGGTATTATGGAGGACGTGCTTATCCAGATAGACAAGTTTTATTTTTCTTTTGATTTCATTGTAATTGACACTCAACTAATACAGGATTCAAGAAAGCATATCCACATTATTCTAGGCAGACATTTCTTAGCAACTGTCGATACTTATATTCAATATAGAACTGGAAATATACAATTGTCTTTTGGCAACATGACTATGGAGCTGAACATCTTCAACATTGCCAAACAACCTCACAATGCAGATGATGAAATTGTTAATGTGGATGTAATAGAAATATTAATTGATAATACTTTTGTTTCAAACCTTAGTGATGACCCTTTACAAACATATTTAACTTACTTTGGTTTGGATTTTGATATTGACAGATCGGTCGATGAGGTCAATGCCCTACTTGACTCAACATCATCCATGGACACTAATAAATGGATGTCAAGTGTTGAACAACTAGCACAATCAGAGAAGAAACTCGTTCCATCATCAGAATCACCACTGAAACTCAAGCTCAAACCATTACCCAACACATTGGAATATACGTCTTTTGGAAAAGAAAGCACTCTACCGATAATCATCTCATCACCCCTAAATGATGATTAAAAAGATAAGTTGTTGGATGTTTTAAAAGAGCACAAAGGACCATTAGGATGGACCATATCAGACATAAAATGTATAAACCTAGTAGACTGCATGCATTACATTCACCTTGATGAAAATGCTAAACCTACTAAGGAAATGCAACGTCGATTAAATCCTAACATGAAATAAGTTGTTAAGACTGAAGTCCTAAGCTATTAAATGCAGGTATCATTTACCCATCTGATAGTTCATGGGTCAGTCTTGTACAAGTTGTCCCTAAAAAGTCATGAGTCATAGTAGTTACCAATGCTGATATAAATTGATACCAACTTGAGTAACTATAAGATGGTGTGCATGCATTGATTATAGAAAGTTGAATTCTGTCACACGTAAATATCATTTTTCTTTACTATTTATTTATCAAATGCTTGATAGATTAGTAGGTTATGAATTTTATTGCTTTCTAGATGGCTACTCAGGATACAATCAGATCCCCGTAGCACTAAAAGATTAGGAGAAAACTACTTTCACTTGTCGTTTTATCACTTTTACATATAGGAGGATGCCATTTGGATTATGTAATACACCTGTTACATTTCAACGATGCATGTTAAGCTTCTTTTCTGATATGGTTGAATGATTCCTTAAAGTCTTTATGGATGACTTTTCTGTCTTTAGTGACTCATTTGATCAATATTTACATCATCTAACACTAGTTCCATAGAGATGTATCGAGAAGAACTTAGTCTTGAATTGGGAGAAATGTCATTTTATGGTAAAATAAAGTATTGTTCTCGATCACATCATTTCAAGCAAAGGTATTGAGGTTGACAAAGCCAAGGTGGATTTCATTTCTAATCTTCCTCCACCAAAATAGTATGAGAAGTAAGATCTTTCTTTAGGCATGCTGGTTTCTACAAATGTTTCATTAAAGATTTTAGCAAAGTTTCTAGACCCTTATGCAATTTACTTGCTAAGGATGTACCTTTTATCTTTAATGATTCATGTCTTGTGGCGTTTGAAAAATTAAAGCAGTTGTTGACATCATCACTCATCATTTACCTCCCAAACTGAAGTTTACTATTTGAACTCATGTGTGATGCATCTGATTATGCAATAGGAGCAGTATTAGGACAAAGAGTTGATCGAATTCCCCATGTTATTTATTATGCTAGTATGACATTGAATGATGCATAGTTGAACTATTCAACTACTAAAAAAGAAATGCTAGCAGTAGTGTTTGCATTGGAAAAATTTCGATCTTATCTCATTGGTTGTAAAATAATTATATTTATAGATCATGCTGCTTTTAAATATCTTCACAAAGAAAAATGCAAAAGCTAGACTAATTCGTTGGGTATTACTTTTGTAGGAATTCAACTTGGAATTTAAAGATAAGAAAGGAATAGAAAATGTTGTGGCAGACCATCTTTCTCGTCTCCATTTTGGCACAATTACAGAGCCATTAACATTGAATGAGTCATTCCCAGATGAACAATTGATGAGTGTGGAAGTATTACCATGGTATGCTGACATCGTTAACTATCTTGTTATAGGTAAACTTCCAGAGCATTAGACCAAGCAAGAAAAAGCCAAACTTTTTGTGGAAATATGAATTTCTTTTAGGATGGCCCGTATTTGTTAAAGTATTGTGTAGATCAAATTGTTAGGCAATGTTTCCTAGAAAGTGAAATTCAAAATATATTTTCATTTCTGCCATGAACAAGCTTGTGAAGGCTATTTCAGTGCTAAAAAAACAACAACTAAAGTTTTACAATGTGGTTTTTATTGGTCAATTATATTTCAAGACGCTTATACTTTTTTTTCTTCATGTGATAGGTGTCAACGAATGGGGAGAATTACATGAAGGAACATGATGCCACTAAATCTAATTTTAGTGGTTGAGATTTTTTACGTATGGGATATCGACTTTATGGGACCCTTTTCCCCTTCTTTTAGCCATCAATACATATTGGTTGTTGTTGACTACGTATCGAAATAGGTAAAAACAATTCCATATAGAACCAATGATCACAAGGTGGTGATAGCATTTTTAAAAAGTAACATTGTTTCACGCTTTGGATTCCCTCAAGCGATAATCAGTGATGGTGGTGTCCACTTTTGTAAGAAAGCATTCAAAGCTCTTTTGACAAAGTATTCAAGCACTCACAAAGTGGCGACCCCATATCATTCGTAAGCCAGTGGCCAAGTTGAGATCTTTAATCAAGAAATAAAGCACATATTAGAAAGACGGTGAGACCATACAGAAAAGATTGGTCATTAAGACTTGATGATGCATTATGGCCATATGGAACGGTTTTCACGACCCCGATTAGTATGTCACCGTACAAGCTAGTGCATGGAAAAGTTTGCCACCTACCCGTGGAACTCGAGCATCGTGCATATTGGGCCATCAAGAAATTCAACTTTGACATGTAGCAAGCTAGCTCAGAAAGAAGATTACAGTTGGTAAAACTTGAAGAAATTTGCAATGATGCATACGAAAATGCCAAGATTTACAAGCAACGAATGAAAGTCTTCCATGACAAGTAAATTATGAGAAAACTATTTATCATAGGTTAGAAAGTGCTTTTATTCAATTCTCACTTGCACCTAGTTCCAGGTAAGTTACGCTCTCGATGGTCTGGCCCCTTTATTTTTCATACTGTTTTTCCACATGGAGCAATTAAAATTAAGGACCTAAAGAACGGTGTTACGTTTAAAGTTAATGGTCAAAGATTAAAGTTATATTTAGAGTACCAACAACATAGAGAAGACACCGAAATAAATTTGAGTAACCCACTAGATTTGAATGGATTTTTTTTCTTTTTTTTGTCAATTTATTTTTTTCTTATTTCTTTTTATTATTCTTTTGCTAATTAATTTTGTTTTTGCGTAAGTGTGTTTGTTTAACCATTAAGTTTCTCTTATCAATGTTAATCATGAGTGCCATATTTAAACAGTTCCTCCTGAACATTCTTGAACCATTTCAACGTGTAAAATCTCATCTCAAAAGGCAGATTCGATTTTGTAAAACACATCGTATTTAGGCTCTGCAACCACCAGAGTTAGTAGTCTATGTTGAGGATTTAGAAAACCAACTCAGAGACATTGAGAGAGGTGTCTACAACATCCAGTTGGAGCTTGAGGCAAATTCAACAAGAGGATGATTTTAATTTTCTTTGTGTGTTTTAATTTATTTTTCTATTGGTGTGCTTCAGTTTGTTACCTCGGTGAAATGGCAGATAACGGTACTCCGTGGCAATCAAGTCGGTTAATTCATTTTTCCCATAATAAATGATATTCTGAGGTGAAGGTGTGGATAAAAACGAGATTCTAGTAAAGCTTCACAAGCAATTCCCTTCACTTCCTCATAATACCCTCCTTACAATCTATAAAGCTCAGTCCGAACACATGCAATTGCTCATGAGGAAGAACATACCTGCTGACATCTATTAGTTAATCGAGGCTAAAGTACAATTGACAGGTGAGTTACCTCCAAAATTTATTGCATACATGTCTCACTGTGGTAAAGGAAATTATGCAAGAAAACGAAGAATTTCTATTGCTTGTCATAAGTGTGCCAGAATGAGTTGCGATAAAAAACCATGTTCTTTAGGAATGATGTATGACAACAGGGAAGATAAGATTCAATTAATTAGGGATGGCTTGAATAAGGAGTCATTGGATGATATCCTTTTGTCTCTTGAAACGCATCTCAGTGGATATGTACAGGAAGCAATTCTCCAGTTATGGCCATTATTCCAGATAGAACATGTACGATATAGTCTCGGAAATCTGTCTATAAACGACCCTATTTGCCAATTTATAAAAAAACTAGATGGGAAGCCTATCATTGACCCATAGAGGGCGTTCAAACCGTTTCTGAACATAAAAGCAGAGGAAGATGTGAGCCACAGTCGCAACTATCTGTAAATATCCTTTTACTTTACTATTATTTTATTTCACTATTGCTTTATCATTTGCATTATTGTCTTTAATAACTTTATTTTATCATTATTTCTTTTTCTTTTTACTGGTTCCTTTTTTACTCGCAAGCCATGTGCTTTACGCGTTATTTGACACCGACATGGCACCTCATACACAGTTGTGATCCATTGTCACCAAAATTCTTAAATATGGCTTTTTGTCGAGCACTTACAAATTTTTTTGAGAAATAACTCAATGGCAGCTACTTCCAATAGACAATTCAAGAATATTTGTGTGCTTTCTGGATTTAATTATAGCAAACATAAAGAGTTCGTTGAGGCAGCCATAGATCTTGGTCGAAGCATAATAGAGAGAAAACTACACTTGGTGTATGGAGGAGGTAACTAAGGGTTATCAAAATTGGTCTTAGAAGCTTCTTTTGTCAAAGGAAGCCAAGTGTAAGGCATCATCCCAAAAGCCTTAAAACCTTTGGGCAGTTTGTCTGACCCACCAACTGGAGAAGAGTTAGTCGTCTCAGGCATGTAAGAAAGAATAACTGAAATGCTTAATCATGTTGATGCTTTAATTTTCCTTCCAGGAGATCTTGCAATATTAGAGGCACTTATCACACTAACATCCTGGACCCATCTGCACATTCATTAGAAACTCATCGATTTGTTAAATGTCAATAACTTTTATGATGGATTTATCACATTTCTTAACCATGCAATAAAAAACTATTTCATTCCTTCTAATGCAAAAAGCTTTTTATTTGTGCTCACACTGCTAATAAGCTACTTAATCTGTTACAAACTTATAGACCGGAGCCAAACCTCTAGACCTTTATGTTGGAGCGTACAAATAATGATGGGAACAGTAGCCGCAGTAAGAAGTACAAATTATATTTAACTCTCCACTTGTAAATATTTTCTTCTGTGTTGCACCACACAGTGATGTCTTCTAAACTCTACTTTTTTCCTTTGAAACATTAAGAACAATGTTTTATTCTAGTTAGGGGGAGGGAATAGTCGACAATTATAGAATCTTGGTTAAATTTTTACTAATTTTTTGATGTAGAGACTAATTGTGGCTAACTTTTTATATTGAAGATGGCTGAATATAGAGTGTAGTGACTCTAGAAACGTATATTCTTTGTTTAAAAAATAAAAAAATTCCAGACATTTTCTTTTTCTTTATTAAGCTTTGACAATTATTTTTCTAACTTCTTCTTTCTAATTTCTCCCTTATAAATATACACTTTCAAATTTTTTGAGTCAAAGATGGCTGAGCATGGAGTGTAGTGCCTCTAAAAATGCATCTTCTTAGTTAAAACAAATATTTCTTTTTCTATCATTTTAAGTGTAACTTTTCTAGTTAATTTTTCTGCATCATTTTCACATTTCTGCATGCATATTTTCCTTTCATGTTTAAAATAGGTTGAGGGGCAGGATGCTGTTTAAAAAAAAAGATTGTGTGATTTGTTTTAACATTGGATGACATGATTAATTTTAAATTTTAGTAGTTGTATTATCTTTGGTCTTAAGTGATGTTACATTATGTTTGTTACTTTACATGTTGATGTCGGAGACAAATATGAGTTGCTTAAAAGGAATGAACATGTCATAATAAGTACAAAGAGAGTTTTTGAGCTTATCATTTTCCTTGGAAAGAACCCTTATGCTCATTCTTTATATAGCTTAGCAGTTTATTATTGTATACACGATCTCTAGATTTCTTTTGAGTTAACCCTTAAAAATTGCAAAATTAAAAAAAAGAAAAAAATGTGTGTTGCTATATATAGAGGCTCATCTAACTAGTAGATATGGAAGATTCTTTAGAGCCCTAAAAAATGATAGAAATGTCATCTTTGATTAGTTTGAGCCTTATTAGCTATCTTTTTTGTGAAATATCCATAGTTAACCCTTTTGAGTCTTAAAAATAAAATAAAAATATTTTCTTTGTCAACTTATCATCTTAACCCACTCCGATTTAGAGTATTACCCAATGTCTTATAAGTTCCATCACCTATTTATGTTTGAGAAAAATGTAAATAATTATTTTATTCAGTGATGTTGTGCCAAACAAAAGAAAAAAAATATTGTTTTAAAAAAAGAAAAAACAATAACAGGTGAAATCTACCTTACAACTTAAAAAAAAAAAACAAAAATCTCTGTATTTTTCTCAAACATACACTTTGTTTTCCTTATTTTCCCTCATTTCTTAGCCATGTCCCTAGTCTACGTTACGTCCTAATAAAAGTCCTTTTTGATTTTAGAGAACTATAGTTTGAAGTAGAAGTTAGTTATATGGGCTAAAAAGATGTAGTGGTGCATAAAAAAATTAAAAAAATAAAAAAAGTGGGTTGACTAACATTTTTATTTGACTTGAGATCGTATTATTTCTAAGCTGAGGGCATATTTCTTTCATCTTGGTAACAGTATGTGGTATCACTTCTTTATTATTTTCTCTCAATTACCATTCATTGGAATGACTATTTTTATTGGGTTTAATTTCTTTATGAGAGTGCCACTACTTCCAGTGAGATTTTGGGGTTTGACATGTCATTCTTAAAAGTAGCTACGACAAAGTCTACTGGGCTGATTCATGTGGATGGTTGATGTGGGTGTGATGTTTCTTTAGACTAGAGATAATGCTTATACTTTATTTGATTACTATCATTAGTCTGATTGAATAAACATAATTGTTTAAAAAAATCATTTTTGATTTGAATTTTGTTTTCGCTTTATTTGCCAAGGACTAGCAATAAGCTAGTTGGGGGGTGTGTTGAGTGTTAGAAAATATATATTTATAAAGGAGAAAATCGTTATTTTACACTTCAAGTTTTACTAACACCTTTACTTTTATGCATTTAAAATTCTTGTCGTTTAATTATGTGTGTTGTATTATAATTAAGTATTTTATGTATTTTAAGGGCATCAGAGTCATTTCATAATGAACGAGAGATCAGACGGCAAAACGGACGTCACTTTTGAACTTAGGACACTCGAAAACCTTAAGAGAAGCATAAAATGAAGAATGATATTATTTACATGTACGGTACTATTCACATGTACCGTAATGTCTACGTTACTATTTACGACACTGTTCACAGAGACGGATCGATGATGTGGCATTGATCGATTATGTGACATTGACTAATGAGGTGTTACGATCTTGTTGGACTAAAATTCTTATGCACTTTTGATTGATGACGTGGCAGCATATCAGTGGACTAAAAATCTCGCATACGGGGCATGCATTAAACAAGATTATTTTTAACCAAACCACGTCATTGTTTAACCCAGGTCAAACCGTGCTACTGTTCAAACCACATGGTTAAACCGCATACTGTTAACTGATGACGTGGTGCAATCCCTAGCGTTCGAAATGTTTTTGATCCGATGGCCTTAATTTACTCAATGTATCTATAAAAAGGGCTCTCCCTCCTAATTTGATATCTCTGAATTCATTTTTGGACTTCATTTTCTTTAATTCCCTCTCCATCTTGTATTTTATATGTATTTTAATAAATTCCCTTTTTACTTCTAGTTCAATTATAAGTAGCTAATTTTTTTTCAAGCTTGGGTTGAAGGTGAAGTATCAACATGTGTCATGGGCTTTATTTGGTAAATTTATTTTCTCTTTCCCTCTAGGTTTTGTGGATATTTTGACTTTTTGTTGACAAATAATAATAATCTTGTCTATCTACTGCCTTAGTTTCATCGGCTCTCTAGTACAAGGTTATTATTATTTGGCACGATAAACCCTTAACACCATATTGATTAGAGTGTGGTTCATGAGGTGCGAATTCTCCCCTCATGATTTAATTGGTATTAACAAGAAATATTTACCCCATGGTGCATATTGATACGGATCCAGATACTCAAGTATGTCAATTTAATAGATTTTCATTTTAATTTACTCTTGCCATCTTAATTCGAATTTTAGGATAATCCAAATCATTTTCACCACAAATCCAACCACCCTCATACAAAATTAATTCTATATATAATTAAAATTCACTTCCTTGTTGGATCGACACTCGTCACCGTTGATCTATTCTACAATAGATTCGTGCATTTGCGAGTTCAATAAAATTTGCACAACAATTACCCTCATGTCCATTCCTATGATGAAAATAGGAAGGAAAGGGTAATCTATGCTTTCAATGATTTTCTATGCATTAAGAATCCAAACAAAGTAAGGCGGGTTGCTTTTTATTAAGAAATCACTTATGTGAAAGAGAAGTGGGGCCGCTTCGAAAGGAATTGTCAAGGGCTCAATTCTTAGAAGCTATTGTAGAACCAGAAAAATGTTCAGGGTCAAAATGAACAGAACCATAAGAACTCAAAGTGTTAGGAATAAATTTCTGTATGAAATATTTATCGCTTACATAAACGATAGAATAGTTCAAAGTTATTTCTACCAGTCAGTTAGTAAAGTAAATATATTTCACATGGGAAGGTTTAAAGGTTAAGACTTACCAATCATAAGCAGATTTTGATCTGTTGAATTCTATTACTAGAGTAAAAAATGATCTTGACATCAAAACAATTGTTTTTGTGTCTTCCGATAATTTTTATGCATGTGAGGGATTGTTAGAAAAAGAGCATAAAGTAGCTATTTTGAAGGCCAATTTTGAGCAAGATAAACATTGGAAAAATATGTGTGCACTGATGATTCAAAGTATCCTATATGAGCTCTTCGCAACGAATCATAGAATGCTTAAATTGGTGCTTGGATGAACAAGAAATTAGATCTAAAGAGCACCCATTGGTGTAGAAAAATAAGGAAATGTCCCACATGGGATTTTTAGTTAACTGATGCCCACGCTTGAAACTTATATATATTGGCCTCTATGTTCAATTGCAAAACACATCAAAATCCAAGTGATTTTTTTCTCTTCTCTCTTAAGCAAATTCTCTCTAGCTTTAGGCTTCATTGTGATTGAATTCAAAAATAGTAAGGTTGTGTTGTCAACACTATTTGAATTCATTGTATCCTAGGAGACAGACGCCTATATAATTTGAACACCGTTGTGAAAGTGGCGAATCTATTTTAAGGACAATGTAGCTATACTAGACTTGGATTAGTTAAAATTAGTTTTTTTTATTAACACATTGTTGATTTTTTATTATATTATTGATATTCAATTGTTATTATTATTATTATTATTATGAGTATGATGATGATGATAAATTTGTGCACTAGAAAGGTTCTGGCAAGGCTATATGCAACATTTAAAAAGTTTTTAATTGGAACTATCGTGGCCTCTCAAATACTCCCTAAGAACCTAACTAGATGTATTGGAAGAATGACAAGCCTTTCGAACCGGTACATGTTTGGGAAAAAAATTTCTTCAAGAAATAATTCTAAGGCATTTTTTAAAAGCTATAAAGTATCGACAACACAATCATGCCCAATTAAAGTTACTGGTTGGAAAATAGAGGATTCATGAGGCACTTTTGGATCTACCGAACCACTACTGTTTCCACTAGTCTATGCTACTCTCTTCGTCATTCCATACAAAATTTCTGTTGTGTATCTATTTCTCTTCCCAATCTTTTAATTTCTGCGCAAATATCGTATCTTCGTTTATAGGTTTTGGTGGAGGTGTCACTTGTGAAGGTTAAGGTCTTCATGAGGCCATTCTTCTCCTTAGTAGCCATTTTGCAACTATTTTTCTTCCCATTGCAGTAGTCCCGGAGGTTCCTATGGTAGTGTTATCCCTTCTACCCATCTATGCTCTTGGAGCTAATCATTATATAGTCCTTACATTTTTAATTCATAGTGATCATCGCCATAAATATAATCACCCATGCCGTACTTCTTTCCTGTAATAGAGGTCTAAAGTTATTTGGACACTTGGAGATAGAAGGCTATGAGTATTGTACATTGCTCCATGCCATAAATTTTTACCAATGCTTTTCTAGCATGTAGGCAACCACTCCACACAATATTTTCACTGTCTTATTTGATCATGCTCAACTACTCTAATTAATGGTGGTTTGTCATGTCACAATATATTTATCAACTGTACTATAACAATAGAATTGTGATTCAGATGGAATTCATTGATCAATTTGAGTGTGAGGGTGTCTTCAAATATTGGGGTAAAAAGTCTATAAAATCATATTGCTTTAGCATATCTTCAGCTTTTGTGAATGAGATAGGGTTTGAATATATAGCCAGAAAGCATAATTTTCTAATGAAGAGGATTAACACATCACAAAATATCCCCAGTTTTTGTCTTCATCAATGATATTATGGAATCCCAAGTTGACTATGAATATTGTTTCGTTAATCCAGTCCTTTTTAGGGAATGGTTCAAAAAGTCAAGGATTTCTGTTTCCTCTGATGATTAGCTTGAATTCAAGCACTTATTAGAGCTTCCATAAGTGCCAAATTATTTCCTCGGAGCTTTCGAGATATCCATGATAATCAACAACCTTTTCAAAGGTCAGCTCTTTGATGTATACGGGGAGTGTTGAGATAAACCCTAGAAGGTTGTAGATAAAACGGAGTATCTCCATGTAAAATCCTTTAAGAAGCGTTCTGCTTGAAGCCACTCAGAATGCTGTAATTGCTAATGATAACCTTTAAGGGAATACCATTAAAGTTTCAACTGATTCTTTACACATTCACGAAGGCCCAATTATAAGAATTAGAGACAAAAAGATGCAAGCTACTTTAAATAGATTAATTGAGGAAATTTGAACTGAAAATTCAATTCAATATGCAAACACATGAGAATTGGGCTTGCAGAAAGAAAAAGAAATTGTGGGCATTATTCTAGATAGTGGACAACCAAATACAAAAATTGGTTCAAATGTAGAAGAGGCAAATTCAAAACAAAACAAGTATTGATTGAGTTAAAATTAATGGGCAACTACATACCATTTGGAGAGATGATTATCCAGTGCAATTTACAAATCTGGATTTAGAGTTGTGTAGAAGACATCATGACTAATTTAGTATAGCATGTTCAGACTTGGGAGTTCCAACCATCCCTTTGTTTATTCAACTTCATTTATTTGTCACGTTTCTAGTTTGTCAATATATTTGATAAGTCTATCACTAATGATGGTGGGATTGTTAACATGAATATGTTTATAATATTGATTTTGATGATAACAAACTTTAAATAGTTTTTAATAATAATGTTGGAGCCATTTCTTAATAAACGAAAGCCTTAATAATCATTTCATTCATACTCATAAAAGATGGACTTTCAAATTAGAAAACGATTCTCTGCAAAATCTGGTTTAAAATGTGATTATGGATATAAACGGTTAACCGATTTCTTTTAAACGGTTAACCGATTTCTTTTAAACGGTTAACCGATTAATACCAGAGAGCAACAAATTGCCTAAGCTCTAACCGTTTATGAAAAATGGAAAACACAAAGATGGAAAGGATACTGAAATTTAACGGTGAACCGTTTATTTGAACGGTTAACCGATTAATACCAGAGAGCAACATATTGCATAAGCTCTAACCGTTTATGAAAAACGAAAAACACAAAAGATGAAAAGGCTACTGAAATTTAACGGTGAACCGTTTATTTAAACAGTTAACCGATAACATCCAGAATTGAAGGTTGTACTCCTCTGGCACCGTTTACCAAAAATCGGATAAGGCTGAATTGTTTTACAGGTTACTGGAAACAAACGGCTAACCGTTTATTATAAACGGTTAACCGATAATGTCCAGAGAAGTCACTTCATGTAAATCCTTAACCGTTTACTATAAACAGATAACTGATGTTCATCTTGCCGGTCTCTGGAATTTAACAGCAAAAGGGTAATCCTAAACGGCAAACTGTTTATTTAAAATTTGGTCCAACAGTAACTTTTAACCAGCTTAAACGGTTAATCGTTAATGGTTAACGGTGAACTATTTTCGGGCTGACAGTTTGTAAAGGCTAATTTTTCAGTTCCAAATATAAATAAGCTCATTCAAATTCAAAGAAGTTTGATCCCAACACGACTATTGAGCTTATATTCGAGAATACAATCTTCATAGAGCTTAGAACACATTCTTGCTTCATCTATTGGGGATCATTGTGTAATCTTATATATTGTGAGAGGCAAACGAATTTGAAATCTTTTGTTTTGAGTGACTGTAAGTGTTGGGACACACTTGGGTTAAAGAGATTGTGATATTCTCTTGTTGTAAAGGTTATTGACACCTTGGAAGTCAAGTATAAGCATTTGAAGCCTTGGAGGCTTGCTTATTCAATTTATTGTGATCAACTTAATTATTATTGCTTTGAATTTGGATTATATTTGCTTTGAGTTTTTCTTTATAAATTGAATAATTTTTTGAATCCCAATTCACCCCCTCTTAGGTTGCATACTTATATTTCAATTGGTATCAGAGCCTTGTTCTCTTATTAGGACTTAATTGTCTAGAGTAAAAGATCCATGTCAACCCTAAATGACTCAACCTTTAGAGAAGGGCAATCCACAACTAGACCACCATTCTTTGACGATAATGACTATGCATATTGAAAAACTAGAATGAGAATCTATTTGCAAGCTTTAGATTATGAAATTTGGGAAGTTGTATGTGGTGGTCCGTTTTTGCCCCTAATTAAAAATGAATTCTGAGAAGATAATCCAAAACCTTCAAGGGAATGGAATGAATTGGAAAAGAGAAAAGCTTCTTTAAATTTCAAAGCTATAAATGCTTTATTTTGTGCTCTTGATAAGAAAGAGTTTCATCGAGTTTCTAGTTGTGAAAGCGCTAATGAAATTTGGCAAAAATTTGAAGTAGTTTATGAAGGCACAAATCAAGTGAAAGAGTAAAAAATTAGTAGATACACTTGACAATATGAGTTGTTCCAAATGGAACAAAATGAGAGTGTGTACTTTATGTATATGAAATTTACGGATATAGTAAACACACTAGGAGCTCTAGGAAAGACCTTCTCAAATAGCGAAAAAGTTAAGAAAATCATTAGGTCTCTTCCGAAAGAATGGAGACCAAAAAGAACTGCCATTGAAGAGGCCAAAGATTTAAATACTTTACCTCTTGATGATTTAATTGGTTCTCTCATTTTATATGAAGAAGATTTGGCAGTAGAAAAAGGGCATGAGGAGAAGAAGAAAAGTATTGTTCTCAACGCTTCAAAATATGAGAGTGATGGGGAGAGTGAATCGGATGATGAAGAGCTAGTCATGCGAGCAAGGAGATTCAGAAAATTCTTCAAGAAAATTGGAAAGCGAAGAAATTTCAGAAACTTAAAAAACCATAGGGAGAAGAAGGAAGCAATCATATGCTATGAATGCAAGAAGCCTGGCTATATAAGATCAGATTGTCCACTTATCAACGAACTCAAGAAGAGAGCAATGGTTGCAACTTGGGATGATAGGGAGAAAGATCGAAGTGATGAAAAAGGATCGCAAAAAGTTTCAAACCTAGCACTTATGGCAATAGGAGGGGATGATGATCTCAATGAGGTAGTGATCCCACCTATAATGAATTGTATAATGCATTTAAAGATTTGCATAATGAATTGTGAAGATTGGTAAAAAGAATGTATGTCATAAAAAGGAAATGACAAAGCTTAAAAATGAAAATGAATCTCTAAATGCAAGAATTGTATACCTAGAAGTAGAGAATAAAACATTGCACGATGAAATTGCATTATCAAATGAGGATTTAGAATCACACATAGATGAGTTAAAAAATGAGAACGAAATGCTCAAGAAAAAGAGCAATGAGTTAAATGAAATTGTTTTGAAATTTACAAATGGGCAAAAGATGTTGGATAATATGTTTAACTCACAAAAATGTGTTTTTGATAAATGAGGACTTGGGTATAAGCCTAACTTGAAGCAAAAATATTATAAGAATTATTTTGCTAAAGATATCTCCACTAGTGATCATAAGATTATTTGCCATTATTATAATCAAAACAGTCACATGAAACACAGATGCCCCGTGAAAAGGAATGAATACATTGGTGTCAAATGTATTTAGGTTCCAAAAAGAACCATTGCTAACTCTTAAGGACCCAAAAAGCTTTGAGTACCTAAAACTTGAGATTTTCTTTGTCGGGCTTAAAGAAGAAGAAAAATAAATGGTACTTGGATAGCGGTTGTTCAAGGCACATGACCGGAAATTATGCATGGTTCTCATGCTTCACGAAAATTGAAAATGGTAGAGACGTATCTTTTGGAGACAACTCAAAAGGAAAAATTCTTGGAATTGGAGATGTTGGTAAAGTTTCCTCAACTCTAATTGAGAATGTATGTTTGGTTGAGAACCTGAAACATAACTTAATTAGCATTAGTCAATTATATGACAAAAGTTATAAAGTTATTTTTGATAAATTTAATTGTGTTATCAAGAACTCATGTGATAGTAAAATCCTGTTTGTTGGTAATAGATATGGTAATGTTTATATCATTGATATAGAATGTGCATCTACTCTTAATAAATATTTTTCTGCATTACATGATGATAGTTGGCTATGGCAAAGAAGATTAGGACATGCAAGTATGGATTTGATTTTAAAAATTTTGAAAAATGATTTAGTTAAAGGTCTTTCTGAAAATTGGTTTTTAAAAAGATAAGATTTGTAAGGCTTGTCATTTTAGAAAACAAATCAAAACTTCTTTCAAAAATAAAAACCAGATCTCCACTTCAAAACCACTTAAACTCCTTCACATAAATTTATTTGGGCCATCTAGATATGCTAGTCTAAATGGCAAATATTATGCATTTGTGATAGTGGATGATTATTCTATATATACATGTGTACTATTCTTAGCTAATAAGGATGATGCTCTTGATGCTTTTAAAGTGCTTTACAAGAAATTACAAAATTAAAAAGGGCATGATATTATATGCATTAGGAGTGATCATGGAGGAGAATTTGAAAATCATGCATTTGAGATTTTTGCAATAATCTTGGCATTGAGCATCAATTTTCATCACCTAGGACTCTACAACAAAATAGAGTAGTAGAGAGAAAGAATAGGTCTATTCAAGAAATGGCTAGGACCATATTGAATGAAAATTCTTTGCCTAAGTATTCTTGGGCCCAAGCCGTCAACAATGCTTGTTATGTTTTAAATCATGTGTTGATTAGACCTAATCTTAATAAAACTCCATATGAGCTTTGGAAAGATAAAAAAACCCAACATTGGTTATTTTAAAGTTTTTGGATGTAAATGTTTTGTTTTGAGCACAAAAGATAATCTTGGTAAATTTGATCCAAAATCCGATGTTGGCATTTTTCTTGGTTATTCAAATTCAAGCAAAGCTTATAGAGTTTATAACAAAAGAACTTCAGTTGTGGAAGAATCTGTGCATGTTACTTTTGATGAGTCTAACCCCTTCTCTACGGAGAAAGTCATTGTTGATGATAATGTAGAAGAAGAACAACAAGAAGAAGCATAAAATGATAGCCAAGAAGACGCACCACATGGAATTCAAGAGAAACATCATGAAGAACCAAATGTGGAACAAAATGAAAGTACTTCTCAAACACTCCTCAAGGAGTGGAGGTATGTTTCTTCTCACCCTAAGGATGTAATTTTTGGAGATCCCTCACGAGGTGTTACCACTAGATCATCTCTTAGGAACACATGTGAGCATGTTGCATTTATTTCTCAAATTGAACCAAAATCTTTTGCGGATGCGAAAAATGATGAATCTTGGATTATGGCAATGTAAGAGGAGTTGAATTAATTTCAGAGAAACAATGTGTGGGAGTTAGTTCTTAATCTATGACATCAATCCATTATAGGCACTAAATGGGTATTTTAGAAATAAAATGGATGAATCCGATGTGGTTGTAAGAAATAAAGATAGATTAGTAGCTCAAGATTACAACCAAGAAGAAGAAAATGATTTTGATGAAACTTTTGCACCTGTAGCAAGGTTAGAATCTATTAGGATGTAGTTAGCATATGCATGTCACAAGGATTTTATTTCATATCAAATGGATGTCAAGAGTGCTTTCTTAAATGAATATATTATGGAGGAAGTTTATGTGAAACAACCTCCTGGTTTTGAAAATGAAAAATTTTCAGATCATGTGTATAAGTTATCCAAGGCTTTGTATAGTTTAAAACAAGCACTTAGCTCTTGGTATGATAAGCTTAAAAAATTCTTGTTGGATAACGATTTTTTGATGGGAAAAGCGGACACAACTCTTTTTGTTAAGCATAAGAAACATGACATACTTATTGTTCAAATTTATATTGATGATATTATTTTTTGTTCTACTAATGAGTTATTGTGTAAAGATTTTTCATCGTATATGAGTCAAGAATTTGAGATGAGTATGATGGGAGAGTACTTCTTTAGACTTCAAATCAAACAAAATGAAGAAGGAATTTTCATAAACCAAGCCAAGTACGTGAAAGATCTACTAAAAAGATTTGGTTATGATAATGAAACGGGAAAAAGCACTCATATGAGTACTACCATCAAGCTTGACAAAGATGAAAAGGGCAAAGAAGTGGATATCAAAATATATCGAGGTATGATCGGATCTTTACTTTATTTAACTGTAAGTAGACCCGATATCATGTTTAGTGTATGTTTGTGTGCAAGTTTCAATCATGTCCCAAGGAATCCCATTTGCTTGCTGTTAAAAGAATTTTCCATTATTTGAGTGGAACTATAGATGTTGGCCTTTGGTATCCTAGGGGAACTCATATAGATTTAACATGTTATTCGGATGTGGACTTTGCCGGTTATAAAGTGGATAGGAAAAACACTAGTGGAATTTGTTATATTTTAGGACATTCACTTGTTTCATGGTTTAGTAGAAAACAAAATTCTATTGCACTTTCAACTACCAAGACTGAATATATAGCCACCGGAAGTTATTGTGCACAAGCACTATGGATGAAACAAACACTTAAAGATTATGGCATCAACCTTGAACAAATTCTTATTAAGTGTGATAATACTAGTGCTATAAATCTTTCAAAGAATCCCATTCAACACTCTAGAACCAAGCATATAGAAATTAGACATCATTTCTTGAGAGATCATGTTCAAAAGGGAGATATTGCATTAGAGTTTATTTCTACAAAAAAACAACTTGCTGATATTTTCACAAAACCACTTTGCGAAGAACAATTTTCAAAAAATCGGCATGAACTTGGGATGATGAAATTTTCGCGTTAACGTCTCTATTCATGCTATTGAGTGTACTGAGTTGATTGACTTAGTTGTGATCTAATATTTATGAAATGCTTGAGCTTTATAGTCAAATAATGAATTTGCCTTGTTAATTCTTGATTATATGAATTAACTGGTTGAAAACATGTTCATGAATCATGCATTAAAATGGCTCATAAAATATTTTCAGAGCAATTAAATAATCTTGGAATTTATTATTTGCTGGCCAAAATTAAATCAAATGTGTGAAATTACAGATAAAATAAACGGATAACTGTTTCCAATAAACGGTGAACTGTTTTATTCCAGAAACGAGATTATGTGTCTGTCCGTTTACTCTTTCACCGTTTGCTACAATCGGTGAACCGTTTGAAAACAGAGAGTCCTCTAACAGTTACTCATTAACTGTTAAGCACTTAAGCTTTCACCATTGCCCATTCTTTAGCCTTTGGAAGTTACCCCTTAACCATTTAAATAAATGGTTAACCGTTTTCGCAATTTTAAAACTATTCCAAGGTCTTTTCTTCTTCCTCTTCAGATTGCCCTTTCACCGTTCCGCCATTGTTGCACAGCCGAAGGTTTCTCTGCCCTCGAACCCTCATTTTTCTTGGTTTTCTTGCCAAATCAAACCTTTAACATCATTTCTTATCACCTTTAGAACACTTTCACCGATTCAAAACTTCGAATCGAGCCCAAAATTGAAAAATCCCAAATTTAAACCCTAACTGTCGCGATTCATTTCCTTCTTTTTACATCCTCTACTCATTCCTAAGCAATTCATCGATTCATTTCCTTCTTTTTACATCTTTCCCATATTTTTCACTCTATTCTATTTCTCCATGGTTGTACCCCCTTGGAGAAATCTCAGGCGTAAATCTGTGCCTCCAAGGAATCTCATACCACCACGGGAAGTCTCTGAATTTGCAAGAATTCACTTCCCCATGCCTTCCTTGGTCAACCAGTTCAAAGATCGCTTCGATGGTCGAAAGGTACTTGACTCCTTCTTTGTTGACATTGATGATTTTCGTAACTTAATTGTATGTGGTAGAAGCATTCGGGATATGCTTCAGCCTTGGGAGTCTGCCATTGACTTTGATGACAGAGTTTATTCAAATTTAGTGCGAGTCTTTTATTTGAACATGGAAATCTCTGATACTCGCCTAAATAGGATAGTTACGCAAGTCGGCGGTGTGCCAATAGAGTTTGATGATGCGGACCTAGCTGAACTTCTTGGTATCTCTAGTGAGGGGCATGATATATACACCTCTAGGAAAACCCTTTCCTTTGATAGTTTTTGTCATACTGATGGCGTCTGTAATATATGTTGTCATCGAGACTTGTCTGATGAGATTTGTTTGCTTCCTTTTCGATCTCAACTTTTACCTCTCTAAGTTCGTATTCGTCACACTATCTTATAGCACATAGTGACACCTAGGAAGGGTCACTCAGATGAAGTTACAAGGTTGGACGTTGACCTGCTAGATAGCCTATTCTCAGACCGTCCCATAAACCTCGGGTATATTATTGTGCGGCACATGTTGAGTACTCCCGCGGTCAATCACTGCTTGCTTCCTTATGGCAGTATTATTACTAAGATACTACGATGCTTTGAGGTGCCTCTTCTTGATACTGGACATATGGAGACTAGAAGGATTGGTCCCGAGGCCATGACTAGTATCCGTTTTTCTAGAAAGAATGGAGAGTGGATAACGACAAGCAACTCAAAAAACTGGGATACCTTGATTACTCCAGAGGACGATCGGATGCTCAATGATATCTATCCTCCCGATTGACTTCCTAACTTTAGATTAGGAGCTCATCCTCATCCTCCGCGTCACCGTTTTTTCCCTCGACCTCCAGCTGACTCTGACTCTGAGGAGCGTACGATGGATGCTGACTTTCCCTCCTCTTCCGAGCTGCCTCCTGCTCCTGAGCCATCACTGTTCCTAAGCAGCCATCTGCCTCTATACCACCTCTAGCTCTAGTTCAGTCCCCTATTTCAGACATTGTTCAGCAGTTGATTACTGATGTTCACTGGATTTTGGAGCGCCAGTAGCTGATTCTTAATCAGTGGACATCGTTTCTCGTGACCACTAGCAGCTACGTTCTGACTTTTAAACCTTCCAGCAGCAGTGCCTTGATCAACAACTTGAGCTTATCGTTGGACAGCGCATTCTTCTCAGCTATTTCGGTTATGATCTAGGGTATGCTTCTCTACCTCCATAGTTCCTGAGTTCTATTTTCGCACATACATTTCATATTTTGGTTGTTTGCATGTTGCCATTTATATTTTTATACACTGCTAATTCCATATGC
This sequence comes from Citrus glauca, assembly GCA_029633175.1. Classification (NCBI taxonomy): domain Eukaryota; kingdom Viridiplantae; phylum Streptophyta; class Magnoliopsida; order Sapindales; family Rutaceae; genus Citrus; species Citrus glauca. Next base: position 12,744,167 of record JAQOOD010000004.1, on the reverse strand, counting down.
TCTTTATGAATGATGACATGTTTTTGTGATGTTCTTGATGTTGGATGACTTGATATTGGTTGATGAAATTTGTGGTTTATTGGATATTGAAGTGTTGGTTTGTTTGTTCATGGCGTTGTTGGTTTGTTGAAAGATGAAGTTGGTGTTAATCTCTTTTGGAAGTGTTTTAATCTCATTGTATTAGTGGTTTTGCTCATTTTTAAGGAGAAACTCTGCCAAAATTTCTGCTCGCCAAAACAGGGTCACTTCTTTAATGGATTTGCGTTTTTCCTTTCTCTCTTTTCTTTTTGATGTTGAAGGGGGAGATAATTTGGGAGATTTAGAATGAATTTTAAAATGGTTTCTTGAGCAAAAATCTTTTTATTGGACATTTTTTTAATTTGGCCATACATTTAGGGGGAGCACGTATTACGGGGGAGCTAAATATTGAATGAAGTTTGTCATCATCAAAAACGGGGAAATTGTTAATATGAATATATTAATAATATTGATTTTGATGATAAAAAACTTTAAATGATTTTTAATAACAATGTTGGAGTTATTTCTTAATAAATGAAAGCCTTAATAATCATTTCATTCATACTCATAAAAGATGGACTTTCAAATTAGAAAAAGATTCTCTGCAAAATCTGGTTTAAAATGTGATTCTGGATATAAACGGTTAACCGGTTTCTTTTAAACGGTTAACCGATTTCTTTTAAACGGTTAACCGATTAATACCAGATAGCAACATATTACCTAGGCTCTAACCGTTTATGAAAAACGGAAAACACAAAGATAGAAAGAGTACTGAAATTTAACGGTGAACCGTTTATTTAAACGGTTAACCGATTAATACCAAAGAGCAACATATTGCCTAAACTCTAACCGTTTATGAAAAACGGAAAACACAAAAGATAGAAAGGCTACTGAAATTTAACGGTGAACCGTTTATTTAAACGGTTAGCCGATAACATCCAGAATTGAAGGTTGTACTCCTCTGGAACCGTTTAACAAAACCGAATAAGGCTGAATTGTTTTGCAGGTTACTGGAAACAAACGGCGAACCGTTTATTAAAAACGGTTGACCGATAATATCCAGAGAAGTTACTTTATGCAAATCCTTAACTGTTTACTATAAACGGATAACTGATGTTCATCTTGCAGGTCTCTGGAATTTAGTGGCGAAAGGGTAATCCTAAACGGCAAACTGTTTATTTAAAATTTGGTCCAACAGTAACTTTTAACCAGCTTAAACGGTTAACCGTTAATAGTTAACGGTGAACTGTTTTTGGGCTGACAGTTTGTAAAGGCTAATTTTTCAGTTCCAAATATAAATAAGCTCATTCAAATTCAAAGAAGTTTGATCCCAACACGACTATTGAGCTTATATTCGAGAATACAATCTTCATAGAGCTTAGAACACATTCTTGCTTCATCTATTGGGGATCATTGTGTAATCTTATATATTGTGAGAGGCAAACGAATTTGAAATCTTTTGTTTTGAATGATTGTAAGTGTTGGGATACACTTGGGTTAAAGAGATTGAGATAATCTCTTGTTGTAAAGGTTATTGACACCTTGGAAGTCAAGTGTAAGCATTTGAAGCCTTGGAGGCTTGCTTAGTGGAATCCTTAAGCTGGGAAAGCTTGGAGACGTGGACGTAGGCGAGGTTGGCTGAACCACGTAAAAATCTCTGTGTTTGAATTTTTCTTCCCTTATCTTTTTATATTGTGATCAAATTAATTGTTATTGGTTTGAATTTGGATTATATTTGCTTTGAGTTTTTCTTTATAAATTAAATAATTTTTAGAATCTCAATTCACCCCCCTCTTGGGTTACATACTTGTATTTCAGGGATAGCATTAATTGTGGTAAGCTAGCATTAAGTTTATCAGTGGCTAAAATTAGTTATGGTAGGTCGACATAAAATTTGTCAACAATTAGTATTAATAATAGTGGGTTGAAGAATACTTTTAAGGCATCATTTGACAAATCTATGCTTGGAGGGTTTTTCCAATGATTCCAAGTGTATTTTTAGGTCTTCGATTTCTATTAGCCTATTTAAACTTAACAACCTTACTATGTAAAAGAAAATTTTGGAGATTAATGTTATTTAAAATTGAAATATCATTCTTTCTTTGGTTATCAAAAGAATTGGAGAACTTATCAAGAATTTACATTCTTGTGGTGTTTCTAACTAGACTTATCATTCACTTCTCATCTATATCTCGAGTGTGGCATCAATATCATTCTTTGCACCTTTAGGTAGCGTTTACTTTTTAGATTGGAGTGGGAATCCTAGTATTGAGAGTGTGAAGTGAGAGTGGGAGTGGGTTGTTTACTTGCATTGGAATGGAAGCATGAAATGAAGATCAGAATCCAATTTATGTGTTTACTTATCTTGGATTGAGAGTAAATAGTTTCAAATTATAATTTTATCCTTATTTAAAGAATTATAGTTTTAAATTAAAAAGTTAATAAAAAAAATTTAATGAATAAAGATTTATTTTATTGTATTTGTAAATTTATAAAAATTATTAATATTCTTAATTATGAACATCACAATTTTTATTAATTTTAATTTTAATTATATAAATTAAAAATTGTTGATAAGAGCAGTATAAATAAAATATTTTTACTATTAACATAGTATAAAATTAATATTTGCTTAGAATAAACTATTTATTAATATTAAATAAATATAATACTATTATTTTTAAATAAATATAATAATATTATATTTTCAAATAAAGATGGTATATAAAAATATAATTAATTCTCTATTAATATAATAATATTATGTTTAAGTAAATTAAACTTAGAATCAAACCCAATTATTATTTAGTTAAATATAATAATATTATTTAAATATTTATTAAATATAATTATAGTAAATTTAATAAAAAGAAGGGTAAATATAAAATGAAATATTATTTTATTTAATATAATTATATTAAATTATTATTTAGTACAAAATTAATATTTTCTTAGAATAAACTATTTATTATTATTAATTAATATTAAATAAATAAAGTACTATTATTTTTAAAATAAATATAATAATATTATATTATTAAAAAAAGATAGCATATAGTAATATTTATTAATTCTCTGTTAATATAATAATATTATTTTTAAGTAATTTTAACTTATAATCAATGCAAATTATTATTTGGTTAAATATAATAATATTATTTAAATAAATATAATAATATTTATTTTATTAAATATTAAATCAAATTAAATTTAATTTAATTAAAAAAAGCAGAAAATGGAGAGGTGGGAGTGGGTTCCCAATCCAAAAATGAGTGGGACCCACGGAGTGGGATTCCCAATCCTTCTCTAATTTGTTAAAGTAAACATTGGAGTGGGAAGAATCCACACTCCTCACTCTTACTCCAGAAAGTAAACACAGTCTTAATTTATATTTTCTTAAACCTTGGGTCAATGTTTTTGTTGGGTTTTAACCCATTTAGAACTTTTTTGAACAATTGAAACTTTAAATTAAGTGTGGGTCTTAGAGTTTTACTATGGGGTTTGCATCAATTAGCTTGGAAAGGAAATCTGAAACTGTGTAGGATTCTCCTTTGACATGCCTGACTTCAAATCTAAATTTTGATAGGGATTTAGACCACCTATGGATATGAGATTTCTTATTCTTTTCTTCTGAGTAATCCTTAAAGATATTTATAATCTATTTCAATTACAAATGGCGTGAGAGAGAGGAAGAATTAGAACTTTTTAATTCCTTTGATCATTGCAAGAACCTTCTTTTTTGATGATAGGTAGTGGTGTTGAGCTTTATTCAATCGCCCTGATTTATATAAAAAGAATTCCCTTGTTTTCCTCGCATTCTTCAATCAGTATAGCACCCCAACAATTGTCAGTACCATCTATTTGAATGATGAAACGTCTTTTATTAAGCGGAAGCGATTGATATTTCAACTTTAATTCTTTTAAGATTTTTGTCGCTTCTACTAACTATGGCAAGGATCTTTTTTTTAGATGCTTTGAAATATGATTGGTTAGCTTTGTAAGATTTAGGATACGATCTGCTGCAAATTTGATGATTCCCAAAAATTATTAAATCTGCTTGCTACTTGACAACTCATTAGGAAATTGAGATATTTTTTCTATATTATGTGGCTGAGGAATGATATGCCTATCTTTGATATGGAGCTCTAAAAAATCAATTTTTTAAGTCCAATCTTCATCTACTCAGATAATACCAAGCCATGTTTATGTGTCAAATCTTTGAACTTCAAAAGATGTTCAAATGTTATTTGTCAATATTATTGAAGATTAGGACATCGTCAATACAAACTAGGCAAAATTTTGATATGCGCTGATATACTTTATCCATCATGTGCTAAAATTTTGATAGGACATTTTTTAATACAAATGTCATGATATTTCATTCATAATGTCCATGTGGTACCACAAAACCTATACCTATCCTCATATGTCAAAATCTTAATTTCATATCAAACTTACAATATGCTTTTGCATTTGCTATTCTTTTTTAAAAATGAGTTTGACAAGGAATTAGATACCTAATACCTTGAAGGTTTTTATTCAGCTTTCTATAGTTAATGACCAATCTATTTCTTTTTTCTGGACTTATTATGAATGTTTGTTCACATAAAATGTAGGACTGGCCTAACCAAATTCAGATAGCCTGATGATTAAGAGTGAATAAATATGGGGTTTGGCTACTATGCCGGGGGCATAGTAGCCGGCACCATGCCGGGCTCTCAAAAAGAGAGCCCGGGTGTCTTTGGCTGCCATCTGGCAACCAAAGACTTGGTGCAGTCGGTTAACAAACCGGTTGCACCATATTATTTTTAAAAAAATAAAAAATACAATATAAAAATTTTAAAATAAAAAAAGTCAAAATAATTATTTATAAATAATTAATAGCAAAATAAATAAATTAAATAATATAATACAAATCCTATAATACAATAATATAATGAAATAAAATGGCAAAAATAAAGAAATTGAAAATGAAAAAAATAGTATTTCAACCTTAACGTTAGTTGTTGCATGTCTGACGCCGTGATTTCATGTTTGACGTAAGATGTTGCATGTGTTGAATAAAGCCAAAATAAAGAATATTCTAGAATATTCTCGTTTATTTCAAGTTTGACATTAAAGTTGCGAACTTTATGTGATAAGTCGCATATTTTGCGTGAAGTGTTGCAAGTTGCATGTTTAACGAGAGTTGTTGCATGTCGGACGTCGTAGTTGCTTGTTTGACGTAAGCTATTGCATGTATTGAATAAAGCCAAAATAAAGAATATTCTGGAATATTTTCATTCGTTTCATGTTTGACGTCTAAGTTGCGAACTTTACCTGATAAATTGTATATTTTGCGTTAAGTGTTGCAAGTTGCATGTTTAACGCCAGTTGTTGCATGTCGGACGTCATGGTTGCGTGTTTGACGTAAGTTGTTGCATGTCTTAAATAAAGCCAAAATAAAGAATATTTCGGAATATTCTCGTTTGTTTCGTGTTTGAAGTCTAAGTTGCAAACTTTACGTGATAAGTCGTATATTTTGCGTGAAGTGTTGCAAGTTGCATGTTTAACGAGAGTTGTTGCATGTCAAACGTCGTAGTTGCATGTTTGACGTAAGGTATTGCATGTATTGAATAAAGCCAAAATAAATAATATTCCGGAATATTCTCGTTCATTTTATGTTTGACGTCTGAGTTGCGAACTTTACGTGACAAGTTGCATATTTTGTGATAAGTGTTGCAAGTTGCATGTTTAACGCCAGTTGTTGCATGTCGGACGTCATGGTTGCATGTTTAACGTAAGATGTTACATGTATTAAATAAAGCCAAAATAAAGAATATTCCGAAATATTCTCGTTCGTTTCATGTTTGAAGTCTAAGTTGCAAAATTTATGTGATAAGTCGCATATTTTGAGTAAAGTGTTGCAATTTTCATATTGAACGTCGGTTGTTGCATGTGTAATGTAAGCTGTTGCATGTTTGACATAAGGTGTTGCATGTATTGAATAAAGCCAAAATAAAGAATATTCTGGAATATTCTCGTTCGTTTCATGTTTGACGTTTGAGTTGCAAACTTTACGTGATAAGTTGCATATTTTGCATTAAGTGTTGCAAGTTGCATGTTTAATGCCAGTTGTTGCATGTCGCACGTCATGGTTGCATGTTTGACTTGAGCTGTTGCATATATTGAGTAAAGCCAAAATGAAGAATATTCTGGAATATTCTCATTCGTTTCATGTTTGAACTCTAAGTTGCGAACTTTACGTGATAAGTCGCATATTTTGCGTGAAGTGTTGCAAGTTTCATATTTAACGTTTGTTGTTGCATGTGTAACGTAAACTGTTGCATGTTTGACATAAGATTTTGTATGTGTTAAATAAAGCCAAACCAACGTGAATATTCTGAAATATTCTCGTTCGTTTCATGTTTGACGTTAAAGTTGCGAACTTTACGTGATAAGTCGCATATTTTGCGTGAAGTTTTGCAAGTTGCATGTTTAACGATATTTTTTGCATGTCAGACGTCTTGGTTGCATGTTGGACGTAAGCTGTTGCATGTATTAAATTAAAGCCAAAATAAAGAATATTCTGAAACGTCCGGTATGCCGGTTTGTCAAATCCGGATTGCCTCTTATGGTCAAAAGCTTACAGCACTACAACCGGATTGCCGTTCGTAAGTATCCGATTAGCTGCTTTCTATTCGGATACATTGTGTCCAAATTCGGCTTTTTGGATTTTCACATCCGGTTAGCCGCTTCCTAGAGTGAAATATTATCTAAATTTATGGTTTGACCCTAAAATTTTATAAAAATATATTATGGCCCAAAATGTTATGAATGTTTGTAAATATGTCCAGTTTTATAATTTATAAATTATGCTTTATTAGTCTCAAAACTTGCTGTAATTATAGAATGACCTAAATTATTTAAAATAATTTCAAATTAGTCCAAATCTGATTATTTATAACACTTTTTATAACACATATTAAATAATCGGGATGCCCTGCATCATCAAAAAGAATATCCATTCACATTAGTCCAAAAATATCCATAAGTAAAAGGAAATCCATATAATCCATAATCATCCATAATAAAAAATATCCACAAATACATAATCATCCAAAACAAATACATAGTCATCGAAAACAAATACATAATCCAAATACAACCATAGGAGACTACCGAGGTGGTGAGGATGGAGGTGATGGAGGTGGATACGGATAAACCATGCCAAAGTGCTCGAAGAGAAGACACTGTCCATGAATGAGCTGTTGCAGCTGTTGCTGAAACTCAATCTGCCGCACCGAGAGTGTCTGGACCTCATCCGTAAGCTGGTGAAGAGTAACCTCCGCAGAGGGAGGAGGTTGTAGAGGTGAGGATGTGGATGCAAAGACACCAGGAGCTGGAGCAAGCACAGGATGATCTCGACGTCTACGCTGGCCTCGAAATGAGAGTGAGAAAATGGGTAGCTGATCGGTTGGAACCACATCATTAAGTGGCCGATCATCACTTGGAGCCAAAAAAGTAAACTTGTTGTCAGTGTATTTGACCCAGGTGCTATTCTTCCACTGAAAGCCTAAGCTGAGAATAGCATCTTCCTCGATACCCTTAGACGGTCTACACAATGGTTCTTTAATAGGTACTTTATAAAATTTCAAGATTCGGGTAATGAAGTTACCATAAGGAAGGGAGCGGGTAATCAACTTAGGTATGCTAAGCATGTTTCGGACAATGGTATATCCTAAGTCTACTGGACGACGTCTAACAATACAGTCAAGTAAAGCGACATCCATGTGAGAGACCTCATCCAAATGCTCAGATCTAGGAAGGACAATACTCTGAATAAAATGGAGTAAAATCCGGGTTTGAAGACAAAGACATTGGGTGCGAAAATGGACAGTACAATCTTCATCGGAAAGGTCGACACGGCGACATATATTCTTAATAGCATCTATATACACATAGTCATCAATATCAGGAGCTTTCCTAGGAGAAAAAATTTTTAGGCCATCATCGAATGATCCTAGGATAAAGTTCAAATCTGAATCATCAAATTCAATTAAAACTCCTCCAACTGTGGTGATTACTCGATTCCCTTTCTCCGCGGAACAATCCATATTCCACAACAAGGGCATTAAGCCAACCAACATCTTCCAACAATTGAAATAAGGTAGCATTGCTAATACTAACATGTTTTAAACTTTCCGGTAAAATAAAATAAGTTGGGAGTACCTCACGAGTCATGAATTGTTGGTGAAAACATTTGGCAAGATGTTTCTGGCTCTGAAAATGTGTGGACTTGAAATGGGATTCATTGGTGGTGCCCCTTGCTTCCCGTGGCCGGTTGGTTTGTTGAGCCAGCTCCTTCCCTTTTCTTCGAACCGGCCGTGAGGTTGACATTAGATTTTGGTCGATTTGGAGTCAAAATTGATGAAGATAATGAAGATGATGAGGGTTGAAAGTGGTTTTGTGAAGCAAATTGATAAAAAAACAGCTTAAGGAGAAGAAATTTAGAGCGAGAAAATGTGAGGTTAAACCCTAGGTTGAGATTCGGATCTAAGGATTGAGATGTTCAAATCGAGTTTTGAGAGTGATTTTAGGCTTAAGAACACATGGGGAGTACGATTTATGGCTTGATTAGCATTAAAACGGATTTGAAATGGTGGATTTTAGAGTGAAAAGTGAGAGAGAGGAAGTGGTTTTTAGAGAGAGAATGGGAACCAGATTGCCGAAAGAGGAAGAAGAATGAACAGTATTTATGTTATGCGAAACCGGCTTACCAGTTGTCACTAACCGGCTAGCTGGTTAGTGACCAGAAGCAAAACAAAAGCAAACCGGGTTGCCGGATGAGTATAACCGACAATTCGATTTTGGTCCAGCAAAGTCTTCAAGCAAATTCGATGTTCCAGATATCAAGAACCGGCTTGCCAGTTGGATCCAGTAGGTAGGAAGTGACAATCAGCTTACCGGTTGTCCTGAACCGGTTGGCCGAATGAATCCAGAAAGTACTTTGAAGGAGATATTTCATCTCCCTCAAAATCGGCTAGCCGGATTGTGTAATCCAATTAGCCAGTTGTGGACAGTAAGCAATCCGGTTAGCCGGATTCGTTACAAAGAACAAGTGCAACGAATCCGGCTAACCGAATTATGTAATCCGGATTGCATGGACTTGCTTACTGTCCACAACAGGCTAACTGGACTGTTCAATCCGATTAGCTGGTTTCTCATTCACAGTAAGCAAGACGATTCTGGCTAACTGGATTCTATAATCTGGTTAGCCGGTTATGGACAGTAAGCAAGTCCAATGAATCTGGCTAACCAGATTACACAATCCGGTTAGCTGGATTCGTTGGACTTGTTCTTTGTAACGAATCCGGCTAACTAGATAACACAATCCGGTTAGCCAGATTCGTTGCACCTGCTTACTGTCCACAATCGGCTAACCAGATTATTCAATCCGGTTAGCCGGAATCGTCTTGCTAACTGTGAATGAGAAACCGGCTAACCGGATTGAACAATCCGATTAGCTGGTTGTGGGCACTAAACAAGTCCATGCAACCAATCTGGTTAGCCGGTTGTGGACAGTAAGCAAGTCCATGCAATCCGAATTACACAATTCGGTTAGCCGGATCCGTTGGACTTGTTCTTTGTAACAAATCCAGCTAACCGGATTACACAATCCGGTTAGCCGGATTCGTTGCACTTGCTTACTGTCCACAACCGGCTAACCGGATTACAGAATCTGGTTAGCCAGATTCGTTGGACTTGCTTACTGTGAAGGAGAAATTGGCTAACTGGATTGAACAATCCGATTAGCCGGGTGTGGATAGTAAGCAAGTCCATGCAATCCGAAAAACTAGATTGCACAATCCGATTTTCTGGTTGTTAAACAGAGCCGTTAAAATCGAATCTGGTCAGCCGGTTTGCATAACCGGTTAGCCGAGTGGTTGGTTAGGTTTGCAATAAATATGTTCCAATAAAACTCACCTTCCCTTCATTAATGAAGAATTAGCGTAAGGCTCGTGTACAACACTTATTCACAAAAAATACTGTAACTGCAAAACATACTCACAAATGCTACGTTCTAAAATCTCGTTGAACATCTCTGGTGTGTAGTTTCTAACTTTTCATAAGTGAAGTTTCTATCCAACAAAGGTATGTACTATAATGTACATAGTAGATTTGTGCTCCCATATATGGTTTCATATATTAGTATATTTTGATTTTTACGAGTTGAAAGAAAGTGAATTATGTAATTAACAAAGTTTTGGTTGAACAACGGTTAAATATGAGTTGCCCACACAGTTCCAGCAACCTAGCAATATCCATTGCTCCAGAGGTTGGTTTAGAGGCGTCGGACGTACTTGGCAGACATTTCGACTCAGTAGAGGATGCACAATTGTGGTATAACAATTATACTCGAATGATTGGTTTTGGTGTTAGGAAAGATGATATGCGTCGCGGAAAAAAGTCTGGGCGAATCACAATCCGACGTTGGGTTTGTCATTTCGAAGGAGTAAGAGATGAAAGACAATCTGAAAACTACAGTAGGGTGCAAGAACCACGACCTCTAACACGAACCGGGTGTCGGGCATCATTTTGAGTGAATTACAATGAATCAGTCGGTAAATAGATCGTGAAAGAATTCAAGCCTGAGCACAACCATCATTTGGCTTCTAATAATAAAGTTCATCTCATTCGTTCACGTCGAAAGGTTACTGATACAGAACTTGCGCAAGTAAAGGCATTAAGGCATGTTGGTGTGAAGACTTGCCAATCAATGGATTACATGGCTGATCAAGTAGAGGAGCCTCACAACTTAAGGTTCACATGCAAAGACATGCAAAACACGCTAGATGCTTTCACTCGTGCCGAGGATGGAGATTCTGACTCAGAGACACAACTATAGCATAGTTTGCAGCAAAATCTGAACATGACCATCGGCTTTGCTTTAAGTACACACTAGGTGATGAAAATAGACTAAGAAATTTATTTTGGGCTGATTGTATAGCTCGTTATGACTATCAGTGTTTTGATGATATGTTGGCATTCGATGCAATGTATAAGACTAATGCATATCATAAACCCCTCGTAACACTTGTCGGAACAAACCATCACTTCAGAACAACGATCTTCGGTTTTGCTTTGCTCGCAGATGAGACAATTGACTCATACACGTGGTTGCTGCAAACTTTCCTATCCATTGTGGGCAACAGAAAGCCCGTGTCTGTAATTGCTAATGATGACAAGGCAATGACGAAGGCAATAAAGACAGTGTTTCCCGGGTGCATCCATCGTCTTTGTTGTTGGCATCTCGAGCGCAATGCGCAGGCAAATTTGAAGAACGAAGACTTTACGAGAAAATTTCATGATTTGATGTTGACACCTATGACGGTAGATAAATTTGAAACCCAATAGTCAGCTGTAGTGGCTGAATTCACACTTGAACATCATGCATGGGTATAGAAAATGTATTCGAAGCGGCGCAACTGGGCGGAAGCTTATCTGAGAGGAACATTCTTTGCTGGTATGTGAAGCACTCAACGATGTGAAAGTATGAATGCATATCTTAGCCGATTTGTCCAACATAAACTAAAATTGTATGAGTTTATGTGACAAATTGATCGTGCTCTCCGCAATATTCGTACCACAGAAACAGCCGATGAGTTTAAAACCAAATACAGTACTCCTGTCTTAACAACGCACTTACAGAGCCTGGAGAAACATGCTGCACAATTGTTCCCATTACGAGTTTTTTTTGAAGGTTAGAGATGAGATGCTGCGAGAAGGAGTGGTCATCGAAGTAAAAACTGTCAAAGCTGTCGAAGTTGCATTGTACACAGTGACTGAATTTGGGACTCCTACAACATGTTGGAATGTCATCCACAATCTACAAGAAAACCACATACAGTGTTCTTGTCACATGATGGAGTCTATTGGGCTTCCTTGTAGGCATATGTTTCATGTCTTGAAAGTGGAATAAATTCAAACGATTCCTGACAATATGGTTCTTCGTAGATGGACAAAAAAAAGCCAAGGAGCACAATACTTACACGACCATAAAACCAGAAGTTGACACCGATGTTTCAAAGGTGGCTAGATTTAGTGCACTGTCTACAGACTGCAATAAAATGTGCTACAATGTAGCAAAAAACGTTGAAGCATATGAAAATGCGTTTATAGAAATCAATCGGCTAACATTAACTTATAAACAACAAGCAGAACAAGACAATCTCGCAAATAAAAAATTGCAGATGGTAACAAAACTTCGTAATCCTGCAATTGTAAAAACCAAGGGCGCTATGCCTAAAGGGAAATGTGTAGCAGAAAGCTCTAGGAAGTGTGGAAAATGTCGTTAGGTTGGGCATACAGTACGAACTTGCTCTATTCAAGGGAATGATAACACCCAACTAAGGTATGTCCCTAGTTCTTTATCATGTGTTTAATTATAGCATTGTTGGATATTTTAGTGAATAACTTTCATGGTATTGATTTTAGAGTGGATGGAAACTGTTTTGCGGCATTCGCTTCATAAGCACCTAGGATCCTGGAGCCTTTGTTGGTGTCGATCCAACATTGTTAGGTCATGCAAGCAATCAATTTTCTAATTTTTTTTATTGGTGGCCTCATTAAACAGTGCCAGTAAAATGACTCAATATGTATTACCATTTGAATTCCACTATCATGTACCAAAATGTTCAACAACCAGTTTAATATCAAATGATGAGATGTGAAGATTGTTAACATGCATATGTTCATTATAGTTAAATAATGTCTCGGTCGAGAATACATAACCATGTCATAAATGTAAAGATAATTCTCCATTAAAATTGATTTTACATCCATCGTAAGCAAGAAGACAAAAAAAGAAACCAAACAATTATTATCCATGAACTCGTTTCAAACAACTTACAACAAAAAGTAGTATGCAATCACTTGCATAATCATTCCCTAGTATGGTACAATATCTAAGCGTGCGTTCTCGTGTTAACTTTCTTCTTCTTATGGACGTTGCCGCTTTGTTGGTGAAATGGCTTTTGCACTTGCGAGGATACAGGGTTCACCATTACAGCATGAATTGCAAACTGTGCATTGCTTAGTTCCAGCAACTTATCTCGATTTTGATTCAATGCAGAATTAATTAGTTGAATGGCTAGCCTACCCCGTGTATCCTCAGATGTGTACTGGTCAATTTGAAAGGAAACTGCTATTACTTTCATATAATTAGTAGCTTTTATATAATTACGAAGTTAACAAAATTTTGAGTTAAACAATTAAACAAGTTTGACATAGTCGTACCAAAGTTGATGATTTCTTCGGAATAAATTCTAGGTTGTCTATATAGTTTATCACATAAACCCCATGGTCATATTCATTCCTTTGCTTTGGAACTCCAATGCCCCTGTTGATCGAAAAGTCTTCAAACTTAACGTGTTGCATATTGCTTGGCAATTGGGGCTGCAGAATCCAATCCAAGGAATGTAGCTGTCGGTAATGTCGAAAACCAGACAATATTATGGATATGAATATAACACAATATACATAACTGATACAAAGTAAATTGATAACAAAAAAAGAACATGATTAAGATACAATGCGCATATCTTGATCGTGCCGTCTTCTATTACTGCGGGGATCTGGAAGAGGATCCTTTATTTCTACACTTGTATCTCTGACATTCACGATCAGTAGGTACCAATGAGATGATTCATCATTTATTGGCACATAAATCTGACATTTCAATTGTCAATGTCATACACCGAGCACACTAGTAGAATCTGAAATAAGTTAAAGGTTAACAAACTAACCTTTTGACACCTATGCACCTGTTGCATAAAATTCTTTCCACATCTAGCTGCCCTTACAAAACAATCCACCTCATCTCCCTCCATTAGAATTGCTTACTACACATAATAAAGACAACGTTGCATAAGGAATTTGTCAATAAAGAAACCAAAGAACAATGCAACAAGTACATGCGAGACTCAGAGAATATCTTGTTGGTAAATACCAGTTCATTGGCACATCTTTCTCCATCATCTGCTGAACGAGGGTGAGGTGATGTGCTTTCATAGAAATCACCTAAAAGTGATCATATTTATTGAGATATATAATAACATATAATAAACGACAAACATATATTGTGACATGACCAAATGTTGAAACCCAATACCTCGACACATAGATAAGCCCCTGGCAAAAGAGTCAATAAAGAATGCCGATTAAGAATTTCGCCGTAACTAGAAACAATGATTTCACTAAAGACAAAACACGATAATTTTTTAGTCGTATAGCATAACAACTATATACAGAAAACTAATTTCAGACTTCTGAATTTTACCTTCTGTCAGCCTCTTTGTTAAAAGCATATTCAATAAGCTTTAATTCTTTCAGCGTAACTGGATCAAAGACTTGAAACGGACCATCTTTATACTTGGGATTTACTCCCTTGGACACTTGATCGTACGATGAAAGTTAATATCGGCTTGGCCTACGATTCCTACTTGGTCGCATTGGCAGGACACTGACACTAGTAGATGTTTGAGGTTCTTGCTTAAATTGAACTGGTTCATCTATATCCTTTATAAAAAAATAAATTTATACGTAAGTTACTTCATAAGTGAGTTATCATCGAAATAATTTTAAAAAAATGACGTTATAAAACAGAACCTCATCTCGGAGATTAGATGGTGGAACAGGGACAGAGTGTGTAGGATCTTTGCGAAATTCACTGATTCCTTCTCTTGTCCCCATCCAGCCCATTATTTTATTGAGGCTCAGGTTCAATCTGGGATCCACAGAGTCCTCGTCGCTATCCATTACCATTTTATTTTTTCCATCAGTGGTTGGCTCGGTTTTTCTGACTGAACATGTTGGTTCTGTTATTTTTAAGCTTGGAGATTGCGAGCATGGATCAAATGGTTGTTTTGATGGTGCACCAACTAGAGACTTGGATCTCAATTCCTCCAACAACTTCTCAACCATTTCCATTCTCACATTGAATGAATCCATTTTCTGTTCAATTCTGTGGACACACTGTGTTAGTACCCTAAAAGCTTCCTCCATATTAACAGTGCTCAGCCCAGCATCTTCGGTTTGTTCAACATGAGGGAAATTTCTTTCGAGCTGTAAAAAATTTGATTCACACATTGGAACCTAAAACAAATATGCACAACAATTATACATAATGACAATCAAAATATATTCAATTAACTATAAACAAAATTAAATACACTTGTGAACAGCACAAAAAATATCCCCAAACTTTTTCCGCTAACTCAATAAGCGCCGAATCTCTTCCTTGGTCCATACACTAACAGGGCAAACTGTTTTATCCATGGAACACTGATCATACAAAACAGCACTAAAGTAGAACAACTGTTCATTCAGAAAATAATTACTATCTCATTTTATTTTTCGTATTTGCAAAATTAATTATGGTATCTAAGATTTCTTAAATATGCCTCTAAAAACACAACACAACCACTAATTGACTTCACTTGATGATCTTTATACTTCGATATGCCCTCCCACAGAAAGTTGAAACACCATGTAGCCCAATTCTTTTTCTTAATTAATTGCACATCGTTTAGGGCATGCAGATACATCGGATTGATGTAGCTGGCACTAGTGGGACACAATACAGTTTCTAGAAGAAACAAACAAAACATGATCTTAAAGTCATCATCACTACTCTCACTAGCTATTAATCTTTCACTAACTGCGGCTATTTCAATTCCTCTTTCACCCGTTCTATACTTGGCACGCAGTTCAATTATATTACCCACTTTTTCTCAAATATTTACTGGTTCCCCTCTATCTTTGGTCCGTATTACGATGCTGAATGTTGTAGGGTTTAAACAAAACTCTCTCCTGTGCAAAACTATACAGTGCCTCTTTGTATCACATTGTTGGACAAGTGTTTCACAGAAGTCTTGTCTCAGGCGACCACATCGTAATTCTAGCATGCTTCCGAAGCCAATTTCTCTAATTGCAGCTTGTTGGTCGGCCGACAGTGTGGAAATAACCTTAGTGAATGCACTGACACGACAACGAGATAAATTAAATTGGCTATGCTTATCCCCAATTTTTTTGTAATACCCTAATTCTCCTAAATATAGTAGAATTTATTTTTAAGCTAACAAACCCCTTGAGTTTATAATATTTAATTCAAGGAATAATGACATAAGCATTGACATAAGCGATGATGTAAGAAGAAGTGTAAAGAAAGAATTCTAGAATTTAGCAAGACATTTATGAAGGATAATCTTATCTTTACTTATATATTTAATTCTAAGTAAAGATGACATAATCTATGACATAAGTGATGATGTAAGAGAAGTTGTAGAGATAGATAAGAATTCTAGAAACTAGTGAAGTATTTATGAAGGATAATTTTAACCATTGATCAAGAGTTATGGTGGCAAAATCCTAACCATCCGTTAGCCTTAAAGAATCCTATAAAGACCCCCCACCACCTTTCATTTTGAATACAATTTAGAAATCCTTGATTTAGAACGGTTTAGAGAAATTAAGATCAAGAGGCCGATGATATCGATGTACATTTATGACTCGAGGATACTCGAAGGTAAGTAACTTCATTTCTAGTATACTATATATGTATAAGTATTTTGATATTATTATTATATGTACAAATTTTTTTATACTATTTAAAGGATTAATTTACTTTGATAACAAAATTAGTTTTATGTAAATGTTTTAAAGCTAAATTCTTTTTAATAAAGTATTTTATAAATGTTTTTGAATATGTAAGTTATTTTGTTACATGCCTACTTTTATGATTTTATCTTAAAATATTATGCAAGCATAAGTTATTGTTATGGACATTTATGAAACCGATAAGAATGTTTTAATTATTTATGATTGTACGCGGGACACCTCTTGGGACTATATGGGGGTCACCTCTTGAAGTCCAAAGCATCGTAAAGTGCCACATATAGTGCAAAGTGCCATGTATAAGTCATTATATTTTGGCTCATTGTCCATAGTTATTCTGATTTTGATTCTGATTGTAATATACAATATATGTCTGTTCTGGACCAGTACTGGGTTTCTGTTATGAGTGGCACACGATATTCTGATTATGTTTCTGGCCGGGTCACCGGGACTATAAGTGACACTATGTGACATGAGCTAATGTTTTGTTTTCTATATACGTATTACAGGGTTTGCTTCGTAAGAAAATATGCTTTTGGATATTCTAAATTATTAAGAATTTATGTTATGTTATCGTGATATATCGTTTTATGAAAATTATGGATTATGACAAATGTTTTTATTAAACGAAGGCTTGCAATATTTTTGAATCAATAGGCCTAGTATGTTAGAAATGGTTTTACTTATCGAGTTGACGGCTCACCTCTCGTCATTACTTTTTGCAGATTAAGTTTCTTTTGAGAGGTGCACTTAGTTTTGGAGTTAGTAATTTTCCGTTTCTGTTTGCCATTTGAATAAGAGCAGGAATAGACTTGTGTTTCTATTTGGTTTTTCTATTATGAACTTGTAATTCGGAGTTTGAGACTTTTGTTGTTATTTTTTAAGTCTTTGGGAGAGATTATTTTGTATTTAGTTTGAACTTATGAGTAAAGATTATGATTTATAAGTAACCTCCTTCTTCACGTGCTCCGCACGTGTTAGATATGGGGTGTTACAATTGGTATAGTTTATTGTGATTCAGTTTCCAGAAGTCAGGATTGATTCCTGAGGAGTGAGAAGATGGATTTGAATTAAGGATGGTATATGGTTTGGCTAAATTTTTAAGTTATTCCACTGGCTTTTGTATCTGAGGCTCGAATTTTATCAGTTGCAAAAGTTATTTAAATTCTTATATGAGTTGTGGACATATTTGCCCTTGAATTTCGGACTGGGGCGTTACATTTTCGTTCTTTATCTGTTTTTTCATTACTCCTTTCACCAACATTTGAACTTGGGTCCTCATGCATCGTACCAAATCGGCACTTCTCCTCATTCATTAATTTCTTCCATTGTTCAACAATTGTCGCCCTACAAACTCTTTTGATCCCTTCTTGCCTCACCTTTTCTACTTCATGCTTACTGTGCACAACATTTTAGTTCAACTAATTACATCAAGAAAATAGATAGTTATAATAAGAACTTTATTCAAAGCATTAATTTTATACTTATAAAAAGTGTATCCACGCTTTCTTACGAGGTCCTCCCTTTCTGACTTCTGTGAACTCCATTTTATAACTGTATGCTATATTTTAAATCCTAAAATAGACCACACGTAAATGTAGTATCAAGGCCGGACCCAGAATAATGGGTAAGTTCTTGGCAAATTTTTGAGCGCTCATCTTTAGTATTCCTACCAAAGAATGTAGAGCTCAAAACAAACAAACAACGCCTAAAACCAAAAAAAAAAAAAATTTAGGGTACCCTTAGAAAAATAAAACTTAAAAACTAAACCTCAAAAAATCAACCACAAAAATAGAAATTAATTAAAAAATACCATTGAATTTTGGTTTGTGATTTTTTAGTTATAACAATCTTTTCTTAAAAAAATTTCTTAGTTGATATAAAAGATATGATATTTCCTTTCATATACATGCAACATATATACTACCTTGGAAGCACATTAGTTTGTGGTCTTCTGCTGTGAGCAGCAAAAGAAATAAATTGAATGTCCTATTTTTATATGATAGTAAAATGATCAAAATCTGGAAGGAAATAGTAGTATGAACAACTAGAGGCGTCTTGGGCAAAACTTTGGATTTGAATCATAGATATTTCTGATTAGTAACTTGTCTTTTATGAGGACCAGTGATCTAGCATTTAGATAACCTGTGTGGTATAGTACAACTTTTTAAACAAATTGGTTTGGATGCAACTGATGCATGTCTTTCATGCGATTGATTGTTTTATGGTTTTTTTATGACGGAATTGAGGTATTATAGAAGGAATTTTGCAGGTGGCATATGAATGCACAATATGAATTTGCTTGAATGCTTATGCAGTTAACCCCTCTACTTAACACTAGCTACATCAGTAAATCATTGATTAGCGTACCTCCTCTGAATAGTCTACGTGGACCCTAGTTTCTATTACTATTAATTAGAATTAATCCAGTAATGCAGACAGCCTTTACTCTCTTAAAGAGTAGGGGAAAGATTCTCATGTCTTCCTCTCTTAGTGTGCCTGGCATGAATAGATGGCAAGGGGGGAAAAGCAAGAGTTTGCTTACTGTGAATCTGTCTTATAGCCTTCAAAGCATGGAGATCGTGACTTCTATCTTCAACACCTCAGGATGACAGCCACCGCTTCATGAATTCCACTTGTTATTTGCTTTGAGTGAGATGGTGCCTTCGATCTTGCGTGATTACTAAACAAATAAAAAAGAGAAATTTGTGATTTCAAAAAGAGGAAACTCAGATTGTGAATGACCTGAAAACCCTCAAAAAGCAAACTTTTGTTTTACGAACTTTGGGAACCGGTTTAACAAGTTAACAATTTTTTTTCTCTTTTTAATTTTTTTCAATCTCAGCCGTTGGATTCATTTTACTTGAATCCAACGGCTGCATTTACAAGCCGGCACGATGCCTGGCCTCAATTCCCGGCATTGTAGCTTTAGCCTTAAATCTGAGGTTGGCACAATTCTTCGTCATAGGAGAGGGTGTCTATGTGGCACAACCCTTAGCGGTCTCATAGCTAGAAAGAAATAATAATATCACTACACTTTATGATATTGCTATTCAAAAGATCTTTCGTTTATATCTGGTTTGTCGGTATGTTTTCTTGTGTACAAACATCAGACTTAGGCGTGGGAAGATCTACACCGTCACCTCTGCTAACGAGTCCTTACGTTTTCTGTGATATACAGGCGAAGGAATTTGAGTTCGAATCAGTAAATTTGAAGTCGGCTCAGCAAAATAGAATCAGTACGTGCTGCTTTCCCAAAAAATAAATTCAGTTGTTGAGGTTTTCTCAGCATCAACAATGTAATCTTATATATTTTAATTTTATAAATTTAACTCTATTTTGTCGATAAGTTTAACTCTATTTTGTCGTTATAGATAGAAATTAAAAGAGAAGAATAAATAATTAATAATATTCTGTTTGTTTGTTTTTGTTGGAATCTTGTCTTCTTAACTGCATAAACTCTACGCAGACAATCTGTATATGTTGCTCTGTTTCTCTTGCTCCGTTTGGTTCTCTTAAAAAAGCGCAGGTATTAATTAGATTTACAAATTATTATCATCATCATCATCATCATCATCATCAACATTATCATTATTTTTTTTCTCTGATTCTGCAATTTTATTATTACTTTTGATTATTGATTGTCATTGTTGAGCTTTATATGTTTCTGTTTAGTGCAATTGTATTAATTGTTTGAGCAATAACATTGGAGCTGGCTAATTGATGACACTGTCTAATCACCTACTTATGGTTACAGGCTTACTTAGTTGCTATTGTTTTGGGTATCTACGTAATTGTTATGCTTCTGCAGATTTTTACAAGAATTGCAGCTAAAGTGTTTTCTATACAAATTAGAAATGCTTAGGAAAATTTAAGCACAATTTTACACAATTATGTGTAATTTTACATAATTTTACAGCTGAAGGGTTTTGCATAATTTTACAAGAATTGTTTCTCACTTTTACTGGAAACTAATCCGGTATCATAACCAGCGGTGGATTTCCACACCTAAATCCAAAACACAAACTTGAGTTTGCACTTTTTTTCAGTTTCAACAACTATGGATCGTCTTGATGGTTCTGCTCGTCTCATGCTAGTCTCAGACCTTGACCTTACAATGGTAACATATTTGGTCTTCACCACTTGTTGGTAGACTCGACTGATTACTTGATCTGAATTTTAACTACTTTTTATTGTAATACTTGAATTTATTTTGGTTGCAGGTAGATCATGATGATGGAGAGAACCTTTCTCTTTTAAGGTTTAATGCGCTGTGGGAAGCCCATTATCGTCAAGATTCTTTGCTAGTATTCTCAACTGGAAGGTCACCTACAATTTACAAGCAGTTAAGGAAAGAAAAGCCCTTGTTGACTCCGGATATAACAATTATGTCGGTGGGAACTGAGATTGTATATGGCGAATCAATGGTGCACGATGATGGCTGGGAGAATTATCTGAATCACAAATGGGATAGAGGCATAGTCTTGGAGGAAACGGCCAAGTTTCCTGAACTTGCTTTTCAGGTATGTTTATTTTTCTCTAAATGGATGGTATTGATGGAGCAAGAAGTCTTGTCTTCGGACCATTAATACTGCAAAATTACTTGTTATTATGTTTTGTTCGCTGAAATTTTAGCGCAATCATTTGCTTAACAGTTTCAGAAATAGGCTGCATTCCTAACATTTTACAGTTGTGTTATGTGCTTATAATATGGTGAAAGAATATGATTTATCAATCAACTAAACTGGTGACCTATGTATTGGATTTTGTTATTTGACTTGTATGGGACACTGCAGTCAGAAACTGAGCAACGACCTCACAAAATTAGCTTCTTTGTGGAAGAGTTTAAGGCCTTTGCAATAATGAAAGCTCTGTCAGAACGCTTGGAGGAACGTGGGGTAAGTTTGAATTGCTGACGCTTGTCTTCTTGGGGAGCAACTGGCAACCTTAAGCAAAGTATTATAGGCATGCTGAAACATGTTAAAGAATGTCCCTTTTTTTTTTTTTCTTTGGCATTTATAGCTGTTGCGCACACTCTTATTATGCGAATATCCTTTTGATCTTAATATGTTCTTGGCCAGTTAGATGTAAAATTGATTTTTAGTAGTGGCATGGCTTTGGATGTATTACCAAAAGGTGCTGGAAAAGGACAGGCTCTTGCATATGTGCTTAAAAAATTCAAAATTGATGGCAAAGTACCGGCTAATACTCTTGTTTGTGGTGACTCTGGAAATGATGCCGAATTATTCAGCGTTCCTGACATATATGGCGTGATGGTTTGTATTTCATAGATGTTTATATTTGTTGGCATATTATTGTTGTTTTGCATCATTCTTATCTTTGGACATTCTTATCTTGGATAGATGAGCAATTCACAAGAAGAATTGTTGCAGTGGCATGCAGAAAATGCAAAGGACAATCCTAAAATAATTCATGCAACTGAGAGATGTGCTGCCGGGATCATGCAAGCCATTGGTAAATTTGGCCTTGGTCCAAATGTCTCTCCAAGAGATATTAGAGACTTTCAAAAATGCAAAGTGGGCATTTTCAGTCCTTGTCATGAAGTTGTGAAGCTTTATTTGTTTTATGAGAGATGGCGGCGTGCAGAAGTTGAGAAATCTGAGCACTATATGCAAAGCTTAAGATCAGTCTTTGTAAGTTTCTTTTTCTGATTTTTCTTGTAAAAATTTTGGTCCCCCCCCCCCCCCCGGGGGAAAATTGAATGAATTTTATCTGGAATAAATTTGAGCATTACTATACTGGAATAAATATTTACCTGCAGAGATCCATTTTTAATATCTTGGTCCTTTATACAGAAGGTCAATTGCTAAAGTGAATAATGAAATGTCAAAACGTGAGTGGAATTAAGTCATGAGATATAGTACTGATTCACTTGAGTGAAAAACAAATGTTTCGGATCCAAGTAGTTTGAATGTTCCAACAATGTATCTGATACTAGATAACATATCCAATAATTTTCCTTGAACGGACACTTGTGTACTATTCTCATGCTCTTACCACCATCTGTAATTATGTACAGCTATGTACTAGATAGAATATTTATTTATTTTGAAAATGTGGTTTATAAATATTAAAAACTTCAAAAACACAAGAATGTTGATAAAAGACTTATTGTGTTTACCCACAGTATTCATTGGGAATTATTGTTCATCCCTCTGGAACCGAGCAATCAATGCATCGATGCTTAGATTTGATGGAAAATTTGCATGGCGATAAACAAGGAAAGCAGTATCGGGTATGGGTGGATCGAGTTTCCTCAGCGCAAATTGGCTTAGATGCATGGCTTGTGAAGTTTGATAAGTGGGAGTCATCTGGTGAGGATTTTTAATTTCAATTAATTTTCTTGACATTTTTACTTGTTATAGCTTGTGCTTCTGTAATCTTTATAGTCTTCTAACTTCTGGAGTGTAGCCCTTTACATATAACTGTGAGTGGATTTTGGCACTGCCTAGGTCTGTTCTGCTTTAGTTAATTCCACAGACAACAAAACTGAAATCTACTTTGGCATCAATATAACCAAAGTTCTGGATGCTATATGACCATAGTCAATTTTTTGAATTGACCAAGCTGGTGTAGACCAAAAATTGTAGAACTTCTGGTTTGTGGCACTGGAAGCTAGTCTTAGCTTCAGCTTTCTGGGAGCTATTTGTGATAAAATGGAGAAAGCAATTTAACCTTGGCAAATTTATTATTGAATTAAGAAAATTTTTCCCACTGGCTCAGTCATAATGTGGCAGTTATCCGTATAACGATAATTGCAAGTGGCAGTTGTAACTCTATGAACTTTTTCATGTCTGCTGCAGTATGGTAGAGTTTTTCATTTATTATCATTATATTTTGAAAACTAGTTGATAATTAATTGTGCAAGCGGCTATCTTTCATCCAGTCATTGGAGAAATAGAGAATGAGATTGTGATGGTTAGTTATGCAATTAGTAGTCAATCAAAAACTTCTTGATCAGCAATGCCAACCCAGATGATTATTCCAAATTGTAAATTGGCTAAAATTCCTTCTGTGTGTCTAAATATATATATATATATATATAGAACCTATGCATTGCTTGGGAGTGCACATTAATTTATTAATCTCTATTGTTGGTATTGGCCATCTAAATCCAAGAAAATTTTAAGAAAAGCTGTAAAACCAACGGCTACTTTGTAATTCAAGAAGCAGGTAATATACAATTCAAAAGCACCGCTGTAAAATGACCAAAAACTACAAAGAATTATAAACGTACAAATTTCCAGATTGCCCAAAGCATGAGCAGTTTGTAGCATCAAAAAGCTTTCATAAGCAATTGTTATACCATATTCCTGATGTATTGTCATTGTGCAGTCGTTTAGATTTACTGGTACTTCGTTTGAGACTCCTGATAGTTTGCTGCCAATTGGTAAGCTTGTTCTAGAGTTCAACTATTCATGAAATCCAATGACGTCAACATATTCCAATTTTAGAGGGCTGATTGGCTTATTTTTTACATGATATTATCTGACAGTTTCCTTCACTTTTTCGCTCTCCTACTGCATTGATATTGAATGGGGATAATGAAAGTTGTTCCAGATGAGATTGAGAACCCATGATTGTTTTATTAGAAATTTTTTATTTAGTTTGTGGAACTATCATATATGCTCAGCCTTATTTTCTGTTTGCCACTTTTCATGTCATTATTTTCAGTTTCCCTCTCTTTAAATATTGGAGAGATTTCTGTATGAAATGGTACTTCTTTGGTGTTAGGTTATCAGATCATCTTCCCCCCCGCCCCCTTCATGAATAGATCGTGTGGGTCTTGTAATGTAAATGGCATGTTAATTTTGTTGGAGTTTCTTTTATCTTGTTCATTGATGATCTATTCCTATAGGAGAGGAGCGGCAATGCTGTTTGACGACAGTTTTAATGAGTTTGCAAGTATGTCTAAATTAGACCATTTTCTCATGGTTTGCCACTTAATGATATTATGAGAAACATCTTAAGCAGGAATTCAGTTACCAGTGTTTTCTTGTCGGTTTCAGCAGAACATGGCCTCAGATGAGTACAAATGGATGCACGTGCATCAGACTTGGTTGGAGGGTTCAGAATCCAAATCAATATGGATTCTCTAGTTTACACAATAGGTAAGCATTTAATATCCAACAAATGTGTACAAATTCTAAATAGCATTCATCATTTATTACTTTCCTCTTCTTTCTCTTTGCTGGGCATTCATATCAAAGATCAAATTCATCAAACACTCTGCATGACTGCATAAGCATTAAAAAATCACAGTAAGTGTTCCAGCAGGAATGATCCCCACTATGAGCTTATATCCTATCTTAGTGGGAATTTAAGGCCGAACATTGCCAAAGCTGCTGGTAAGAAACTATGTAATGTACATTTGCAATTTTGCATCATCAAGTAGTAGTCGAATCATGTGGGTTAGAAAAACAAATTTGATTAGGTCATCAAATTCTTCCTTGTTTGTGATGATTATGTGATCATCTTATTTTCGAAGGGAAGGGTTACATTGTGGACCTGTGAGGTTTCACTCTGATGGGCATAGCAGATGTCCCTGCCCTGGAGATCAAGTGAAGATACTATTTTCAATTTTCATCATCAAATTACACTGTTGGTTGGGGGAGGCATTTGCTACTTGATTTTGTGTTATCATGCAGATTGCATCACATATCGTTCAGAGTGTAAGATTGCTATTGTATTGCGTGATATCAAATGTTCTGGAGGAAGCATTCCGTTCAACTTTCACAAAAGATGTAATACGTAATCACTTTTTGGTTGCAAGGTATTTAACAATTGTTTAATTACCCCTCCCATCTGTTTGTAGCCTCTTATCTTTCATAGTTCCATATGCAAGTCTTCCTTTCAGTTTTGGAAGATTCGGGAACGATTGACAAGGAAACAATAACTGTAACCATATTAAAACAACAAAGTGCATTCACTTACACTTTAAGCCCCCGGTGAAAAAAAATTAAAATAAAATACCTTCAACTCTTAACTGCAATGTTTCCCGTTGTTGCTAGTGTATATAGATATAAATTAAAGGAAATTCGACTCTTCCCAGTATGTATTGTTTTATTATGGATTTATAGGATATTAAGAAAATTGACACCTTCAACCATAGTTTTTAACAGAGTGCTTTTTTATTATTTCAACCTTATTCCCTATTGCTCTAACTTCAAAAATCAAATGGAAATTACATCCCAACTTCTTAACTCTTTTTTATTTGTAACCAAAAGACGACAGACTCATTGCCACTAAAACTTCAGAAAGCTTCTTGCTTCTTCTTTCGACACAAGTTAGCAACATGACAAGTTACTTCATTTTTTTTAATTAATATTGTTGGTAATTTTTTAACCCATATATGTTTATTATGCTGCTTTTCTAATTTTTCGTAGTTTATTATCTTCTATTTACTTGTAATATGCTTAACGAGTGAAAGTTTACTTGTTTCAAGTAGTGCAATGCAATTATCGTATATATAAGAGGGAAGCTCTGAAAAAAGCAACTAGAAAAATTGTTCAGATACCAGTAAATGAGGTTTATTTAGGTCGTGTTATAAATGCCCTGACTAAACCTATTGACACTTGACGTGAAATTTCACCTTCTGAATTTAGATTATTTGAATTCCCCACTCTCAGTATTATTTCGAGATGTTCCAGAGATAGCCTCTTCAAACAGAACTTAACTTATTGTCATGGATTTGATGATATCCATAGGATAAGGTTAGGAAAATTAATTATTGGGGATAGACAGATTGGTAAAACAACAGTAGCTCCGGATATGATTCTTAACCATTCTCTTTCATTTTTTTAAAAGTACATATATACTTTCAACATTGAATAATGAAACAAATGCTTGAACAGTTGTAAGGGGTTAAAAGCTCATTCAATTCCTATATCTTGAAGTTATTGTTCGTTTAGTCTTTATATTTTTAAAAATACCTTAAAACATTCATCACGTTAAATTATTAACACCCTTGTCATCACCTTTTGTTTCTTATAACTTGCTTTTGTAATATTATCCTTTTACAATAATATATCTCTTTTTCTTAGACATTAATAAAAAAATTAAATTACTAATTTAACCCTAAAAAAAATTAACTTTTGTAGAACACTCTGCGGAGTTAGTATATTAATTTCTTATTTTGTTTTTGAGATTAAATTGGTAATTTATTCTTTTGCTTTATGTCCAAAAGAAAGAAAAATTATTGTAAGAGGGTAGTTTTATAAAAGTAAGTTAAACATAGGTGTTTATAATTTAACGCTAAGGATGTTTTGACATATTTTCAAGCATATAGAGACTAAATAGATATTAATTTTATAAGAACTAAAGGAATTTTTACCAATTGTGAGTGTATGTTAAATTATCTGCAGTATATTTACACTTGCAGGAACGAAGCCTTATCCTTTAGATAGTTGCCCGCAAAAGAATTTATATGTTTTTGTTCGCTTATTTAAATACTATAATGCTTCGGTTTAATGTATACTATATGTTTAGTCATTCATCTAATTTACGAATAAGTTCATAAAAATTAGCTTGGTTTAGTTTACTGGTTGGATTTCATTCATTCCTTCACCTTTCAATTCCAGTGATCTATTTCCTCTACGGATAGAGATGGGCCAATGCGTCGGACGGCACAAGGCATGACACTTGTCCGTACAGCACAGACACAGATACATTTTGGTGGGGCACGCCGGGATCAGTTAATATTGGTGATGACTTGGCGGCTCTCTTCTCCCAAATCTGATTGATATTGAATCAACTATGTGTTGGACTTAGAAGTTTAGGCACATGGGTTTTAAAAGTACGACACGATGAAAAAGCTTGAAATAAACATGTTTTATTTTTTAATTAAAATAAACTTAAAATTTTATAATTTTACAAATAACTTGAAGTTGAATTTTTTAAATTCATTTAATTTTTAGTTTAAAAAATACTATAATTGATTTATATTTATAATTTATTAAGTAAATAATTGATATCATGATTTTAATGAATAAAATTTTAAATATCATGATTTATAAATATGCATTAATATTATTGTGAACTATGCCATATGACTCTATATAACTCTAAGTTAGCAATTAAGTTAACCCTTAAGAAAAATTAATTAATTAATTAATTATTATTATTATTAAGTATTAAAAAAATTCTACTACTATAAGGTTAAACTTAGAAATTAATTTTATATTTTCTTACTATTATTAGTTTATTATTATTGAATATGGACTTGAGTTTTCAATTTTTGATTCTATTAAATTTGAATAAAGACATAGACCTAAAAAAATATATATATAAACTTGAAAAAATATACCTACAGTTTTGTACGCACTTTTAGAAATTTAAAAGTTTAGTGAGCTTTTTTTCTTAGGCACGGCATGACACAACTCATGGCACGACACGTGTGGGCACGACACGAATGGGCATGGCACGTGTGCCAGGCCGGGCCTAAGTAAAACAATTTAGGCAGGGCACGAAACAAATTGTGGGTACGGCATAACACGGGCACAAATACGCATAGACCGTACTTTGGTGGCCGGCCCATTGACCATCTCTATCTACGGTCAATCTTTTCAATCTTTCAAGATAAGTAGTGTTGCATTTTTTTTTCGTTTCCTTATTATAATTCATTATGGAATAGAATTAAGGCCTTATTTAAGGAGCCCCGAAGGGTATGCAAGGATTGGTAACCAGTAAATTATGAGTCGTTGGCCACTGCGATTCGATTCATGGGCAAATAAAATTTATTTGGGTTCAGCACACCCCTTTACATTTTTAAAAAAAACAAAAAAAATGCTCTCTTTAGGGACAGCAAAATCTGGATCAGGACCTAAATTAGTATTATTATTTTTGAATCTGCATCTGGATTTGTATATGTTTATATGAATACAGATGGGGTAATATCTGCACAGATTGCAGGAAATATTCTCGATATATAGATCCACATAAAATTAAAATTGTATAATTTAAAACATAATTTAAGATTCAACGATTTATTGAAAATGCTAAATAAAATCCAATTATAATTCAACAATCAACAATTCAATATCTAAAATAACATACGACAATATGAAGTCAAAAAAAAAAATAGCCCAATATAAATCAAACATCAAGAATAACATAAGTGCAAGTATAAGACCACCACAAATTCACAAATAAAATTATTAAAACACCACAAATCCACATAAAATAATGTAAGATCCCAATATATTTCTTAATTTAATCTAACTTCCATAAGTTTTTAATTAATCCTATTATTTTTTTCATTTAACTTATACAATTTTTTCATTTAATTTTAATTTAATAAATAATTAAACTAAAAAATATACGGACCTAGATATCCAATTTTCTGAATTGTTTGCATCTAGATTCGGATGGATTCAAAGTTTTAGGATCCAGATCTTCCAAATCTTTATGGATTCGGATTGGATCCAGATATTTTTACTATTCCTATCTCTATTTGATATTAAGTACAATATAGTTTTTAAGTTACAGTTACTGAGAGGGGAAAAAAACTTTAATTATGAAATAAAAGTTAAAAGTGGGTAGAAATAAGATTTTAAAATAATAGTTTTGACACAAATAATAAAGATGTTATAAACTTTTCATTATACAAGTAGAGGATCAAATTAACTTAGTTTTCAAGTCACAATAGGTAATGTTCACCAAATACTTTAGTTATGTAATTTTTAAGTTACAACAATCTAAGGTCAATACCCAAAAGGGACTGAAGTCACTGAACTGCTCAATAAAGTACTACAATTGCTAACTAATTAAATTAGAAAAGTAAAAGTTACTAGAAAATATATGGAAAGAGAGCCTTGACATGTTTGGGGAAGTGCTCAAACTTGGAAAGGTACCAAGTTCGAGTGATATAACTCCTTCCCATCAAGTAAAAAGTTACTCCCAAAGCATTACAAAATGCATAGAGAGTTTGAGAAATGAAAAAGATGCCCCAAAACTCTATCAGCTCAAATAGGTAGTGTGGGCAAACAACTTTATTAAATAAACCACCGCTTGGAATCTTGTACTCTTTTTCACCATTTCTTCTCATTCTTGAGAGGAGGTAATGGTGGTAGAAATTGCCAGTTATGCCCAAACAAAACAAAATTATCCCAACAAATTTCAAATCGATAGTTGGTTGATCAAGTATTAATTCTTCTCTTTGAGATAGGTGTTGAATATAAATCATTGTTGTTGTGGTAATGACATAACCTAAACTGACAACAATCGCTGAGTCAAGAACCATCCCACCGCTGTACTTGTGAATGAACAGCACCTGCAAAAGGTTAATGGTAGAAAAACTGTTACTTCTCATCAGCTGGTTATTGATGTATTTTCAAAATTTTACAAAACTAATTCATCTTCAAACGTTTATTGTGTCCAAGTTTTGAAACACATCATTAACAAAAAATTTCAAGCTAACATAAAAGTTTTGACTTTCCAACCAACTACTCTTCTAACCTATCATAAATATATGTACATAAACACATAGTCCTTAACTTATGCATGCCATTGCGAACCATAATGTGCGACGGTGTGCATATATTTATATATAGACACACACAAACAGACATGCACATATATATTGTTTCGATCAGACAATTACTAATATTTATAATTAGGCATCAATTAGAAGTACTTTAGATCAAGTCTAAAAAGCAGAGCTTAGATTAATCAGGGAGATATCTACTCACATCCAATTTATAATTAGGAAAGTATGAGTCTCCATGAGAGAACTCAAACTATTACTCTCAAAATACATATCATATATTTTACAAGTAGGCTGGGAGTAGATTTTTTTTTTCCTTTTTGGCTTACCAGTTAATGCAATCGTAAAATTTACTAGTTTCACACACACACACACACATATATAATTGGAATTCAAACACTAGCCACAGTGCTGGAAGAAATTTTAATTATCTGCCATGCAATGCTTACAGAAAAGTAAATTTTTTTTTTAAAAAAATGAAATAAAAAATGTTTTGGTATATCCCATAAAATGGTGTAATTTTATGTTAGGGATTTTTTTTGGGGGTTGGGGGGGGGGGGGGTGGATCTAGCGTCTAGGAAATCAGAGTTTTAGTTTTCTATTTTAGACCAATAGTTTTAATTTTCCTTCAACAAGGAAAAACATGCAATGGTGCTAAACGTCCACATTGCTTTTGAAGTTATGTTATATAGTTCAAATTAATTAACTGCCTTTTCAATTATTTCTTTTTCTTAATTCTTTTTAAAAGATAAAGAACGGGTAAAATCTAAATTTAATTTTCAATCATTTATCTACTTAAAATTTAAAAATCTAAGCGGCCAACCATAAAAATATATGAAAATTATTCGGTCACACTCTTAGGGTCTCTTTTTCAATAGTATCAATTGAAAAAGCTTAAAAGTCGAATTTAAGAAATGACGATAAAAATAAACAAAATTTATTCATTCTTAAGGATTTAGAAAGAGACGCATCAACAAAAGTAAAAAACTATTTTAAAGTTAACTAATTATTAATAACATGAACAAATACTAAAATTTAAGTTTTAAGGGAAAAATAAAAAAGAAAAAAAGAAAAGAAAGCTCGGATTTTAGGTAGCATGTCTCAGTTGTATAAAAAAGATATAGTACCATGTTTGTTGGAGGGATTCCTGGATCTTATTAATTCGATAACTTACCTCTATGTATAGAAAGATGTAAAGGTTCCCACTCTGTAATTAAATGTGTTATAATATTTAAAAGCTCATTTATAAAGTTATAAAAATCTATCCCGCACTTTAATAAAATTTAAGAATCTTTATTAGAAATTGGTATATATGTATGTATCTGTGTTTACCTCAAAGATCCTTTTGAAGAAATGAAAAGTTAGAGCCGAAGTAAGCAACCGAAATCTGAAACCCTCGAAAGGACAAAGCCATAATGAAGCAAGACCTGCGAAAAACGATGGTGTATAAAATAAAAGCATGCCTATTTTGCTAGAAATATTAATCTCCTTCTTTGCAGATTTTATAGATCTAGAGTTGAAGTTCCAAAACTTTGAATATTTCATGTGCTTTCCCTTAATTTCTGAGTAGCCCAAGGATGCTGCAAATACAACCATTCCCACACTGATAATATTTAAGGACAATGAAACAGGTGGTGGGAAAAATATTGAAGCGAAAAACATGGCTTCTTTTTTTTTTTTTTTTTCTTTTGGTTGATTTATTTTGTAACGAGCAAATGTAAGACGATAAGTAAGAGTGAGGGGGAATATGAGATTTATAGAGAAAGCTGAGGCATTGAAAACAGTACTGATAATAAAAATATGAATTGAATAAATATTTCCATCTTGGATTTATTGAAATATTTAATACGTACCAAGTGGCCGGCTGTATTAGGTCATGTCATGATTTGACTTTGTGGTTTACTTAATAAAATAAACCCACCATTATCGGTTTAATTTATAACTAGGAAAAATTCTGGTCCGTCCACTAAAAAATTCTCGATGTTGAAAAACGCCTAAAACTAATGGTTAAGCGCTCCACCTATTGTTCACAAATTATATCATTTTTTTAACTTTGTTAAATATTGAACAGTCAACATGCTGAAATTTCAAAAATAAAACCTAACTCTACCAATTTGTGGGCAACTTAGTTAGGTCTTTTGTCCGAGTCTCATATAATAAAAGAATAAACACGGTGACATTAACCAAAAAAATATAGTGATTTTAGACTAGTGCAAATCATTTGAATTATCTTCATTTAATTTAATTGCCGCTCGCTATCGGGTGAGATTAAGGACTGGAGATGCTGCAGATCCGATGAAATCCATCCGATTGTGTCTGGATCGGGTTTGGATCCAAAGCACGTCGGACAGGAATTTTACAAATTAAAAAGAAGGAAAAAAATTAAATATAAAAATAAAAAGACAGCCTTAGATTCCCAAATCATAATAGAAATTAGAAAGAATTGAGGGCCTTGTCGATGTCCCAGCAAGCTGTATTTATTGATAATTGCAAGGGGTTCCGATGGAACCAATTGATATTATCGACTTGTGATTATTATTATTATTCCATTGTGTGATTGTGTGATTGTGATGCTGCAATTATTATTTATAAAATCTTAACAAAATAATTTATGCTAAAATGAAAAAAGGAAACTCACATTCTCGGATTTCTTTTTCATTTTGCTGGCTTGCCATTACTGCCTGGCGCCTACCATCTTATTTTAATTTGTATGATTTCAATTTTGTATTGCAAGATTCATCCGAATACGTCCGAATTCAATCCAAAATGTCCTATTCGGACCCGATTTTGCCCAACCCTTTTAGCAATAATCATTCTAAGTCAACAAGAAAAAAATCTTTAATTAAAAAGTTTTTGTTTACTTCATGGAAACTTTCATGACGCTGCCAATAAAATTACAATATTGTAAGAGTAAAAAGATATAGCCACTTGCACCACCCAACGTATCCATTAAAAATCATTAATTCAGCTAACGAATATATTTTACATTAGTCCCTGATTATAGATAAAATGCAACTATGCAAGTACAATTATATCGATTCAAAATTAGAAGTCAATACGGCTACAATTTACAATTTTTATTGATTCTAAATTAGAAATCAATACGGTTATAGTTTACATTAACCCCAAATTAAAAATCTACTTCTATAAATTGATAAATAATCATGTAAGAATCTTTTATTAATAAAACATTTCTTTCATTTGATTTGCTCATTCCACATAGTATCACATGTATCCCCAATGATCTGGTCAATAGTTCAATATATCACCTGTACTCCCGTGACCCAGCTAATAGTTCAATCAGGGTACTTTACCCCGCAATAATCATCAATAGGTGCACACAATACAACTAATTTTCAATAATATCAACAACGGTAACTATGGATAATGAGCCAAAATCTTAAGACAGTTTCCAATTTTTCAACATCAGACATTCAGTAATATTTCGATAAAATGCTTATAAGACATTGAATTGACAAACCTTTTCAAATAATTTTAAGGAAAACATTTTATAGAAAAACAAGTATTTTAAATTTCTTTTTTTAAAACAAATTTAAGAAAACCTTTTAAACTAACTTCAAAACCATAACTTACCAATCCATTTGAACGACATTGTTCTATTCATAAATAATTACATATATATTTATAATAAACATCATGCATGAATTTACTTACCTCGGTCTAATGTAATCCACAATAACCTTAATCACACGAGCTCACTTTTGACCTATAATTATCAAGATAAATTTTTTATCAATATCTTATTCAATTCTTACCCAGATAGGAAAACCTAGAAATCCTTAAACCATGTACTCTTACTTAAGCACATCAATTCATTAACTATACTAGACCATCATACAGGAGCTTATTTATATCAAACTATCAACATGTCAGAAAATCACAAATATAAAAAAAAAAAAACCTACTGTCAACATGTTGGCAATCAATACAAAATTTAACAATATTAATTAGAGTTAATAATCATTTGTGAAAATTGATTTTCACCAAAAACATCAAAATCAACGACGATACATATGGAGGACTGCTGATTCGAAAATTCATAGCTTTAGTTATACATATTCCAAAATAGTGATTCAAACTTTGACGATCAGAGGAGACAAGAAGGAATCAGAATTAAAAATTTTTAAGGCATTTAGTGATGAACAAGTAACCCAAACTCGCTTTAATATCAGCCCTCGAAATTCTGGAAAATAGTTTTTAGAATTGCAGCAGCCCAACTCTATGATTTTTAGTGATTTTTATATAAAGCCAACAATTATGAAATTACAAATACAGAAACTAGACATATATGTGTTCAGTAATAAAAATTTCCAGAATTTTCAGAAGTCGTTTGAGTTATGAAATAAATTAGATCATTGAGAATTACCGATGAAAATCAAAATTTTCCAGCATCATTGTTCCAACTTTGAATATTCAAAACAATTTATATAAAATTAGTTTTTGAACAATAAACATATAGATAGAAAGATCAAGATGTCTAATTTAATAATCTATAAAGTTTTATGCATGAAACACGATGAAAACAACAATCATATGAAGTTCAATCTATACTGTTCACTGTTTCCAGGATAATATAACAGCACTACTTCCACTCAAACACACATAAATCAATACATGATTTTACTTTTCACAATTTTATAAATACAAGACATACAAATCATTCAATCAATCACGTAAAAATCACAATCAAAATCAAAAGTTTAAAGGCTTATAAATTCTTTCCTAACATCAAGACAAAATCCAAACTCAAGAACTCCTTTAATGGAAAACAGGAGCACAATCAAAATCTTCCCTTTTTCTTATTCAAAAATATGACTTCACTCTTATGTGGCTGCTGTATTCTTTTCTTTATTATTATCTATGGTTTTGAAAAACAAAATAACATAGAGGTTATTTTATAGGCCAAGCCTTTTTGAAACCCTTACCCATTAAGGAAATCTTTTTAAAAAGGGTATTTAATAAATAAATAAATAAATAAAAATAAAAGCAACGGTTATTACATAAATTAAATAAAGGAATAAATGGTGATGATTCAAATCTGAAATAAAGTTTCTTATCAATTCTAAATTTCTCGATCTATAAATAAGAGCCAAAAAGACCGGAAAATGATTATTTTCACCATTTTTTTTCATAACAAAGTCAAAAGAGATTAGGTTCAAAAAACTCCTAATCAACAAACACTACTTCAGCATCGAAGTACCTTTTGCAGGTCTATATTTGAGTTCAATTCACTCAAATCTACCAGGATCACAGATCATTTAAAAAAATTTCAAAGTAGATAGGGTAAAATTCTTTGTTCATTCTCCATTGAATTATCTAGAATGGGACTAATAAAGGTTTCAAGAACCTTGAATAGTGCCATTTATGGGAAGAATATGAGATTTAGTTGAATTATGACATAATATAAAAGCCAAAATCGAATCATGATCGAAGAAATTTCATTTGTTAATTCAATCTGAAATCAATTGGTGAAAAACAATAATTAATCCTTCGTGAATTCATGCTATAAGGTTACCGTCAAGCATCGAAGTACTTTAACATCCAGTAACATATGAGTAAGATACATGCGAGATGGGTGAGGTATATGTAGAAGTTTACGTTTGTTCTATAGCACAAGTCTGGTTAGCAAAATATGATTGTAGACACACTTACTAGGCAAGCAAAATTATTGGTGACTTTAGTCATTTAAGTTATTGGTTTTGAATGCTTGAAGGAGTTGTACTAAAGATGATAAACTTTGAGCACATCTAGGATTGACGTACCAATCATCACTATGCAGAAGACTTTGTTATTCAATATGCCTATTTCCTTAAGGGTAAACAATAATACGTACCTCACAATTTTAAAAAAAAGATTCTTTGTAAATTGTATAATGGTGGTTCAGAGTGGTTATGTTGTTGAGATAAATGCAAGGCGCTTGTTGAAGAGAAATATTATTAGCCACAATTGAATAGAGATGTATGTACGTAAAATTGAACAGAGGTGCCAAATTTTCCAAGAAGGTAGGGGATAATTGTAGAACACAGATTATACACATTGTTACTTGTTTGAGACAACACTTGGTTAGATTTGTGTATAGATTTTGTGTAAGGATTACTTTGTATAAGACTGATCGAGATACTATCCTTGTGGTTGTTGATAGATTTTCTAAGATGGTATATTTTATTTTGTGTACAAAGACTGAAGATGCTTTTACTATAGCACATTTGTTCTTTTGAGAAGTGGTGCATTTGTATGGTGCTCCAAAGATTATTACTTCTAATAGTGTTGTGAAGTTCATTAGTAAGTTCTGGCGTCATATGTAGTATAAGTCCAATATGCAACTAAAGTTTAGTAGTATTTTCCATCCTAAAATAGATGGAAAAATAAAAGTTGTCGCTTGAATTTTAGGCAATGTGTTATATTGTATTTGTAGTGACAAGCAATGGAACTGTGAAACCTCATTACCTCAAGTTGAGTTTACTTATAACGATAGGGTGAATCAATTTACTAGCAAAGCTCCTTTTAAGATTGTCTATATTTGGTCCTCACACCATGTCTGTGATTTGACTTTCTTACCAATAGTAGCTCCATGAAGCACCAATGGATAATTTAGTAGATACGGCTCTACAGATTTATGCTGATGCACGAGCTCACTTAAAAGCTGCTAATGCTAAGTACAAAGTAGATATGGACATGCATCGATGCAGGAAAGTGTTTCAATAGAGAGATTTGGTGATTGCACATTTGCAACATAATCATTTTCCTAGGATTCATACTAAATTAGAGAAGCGGAAGTATAATCCATCTCACTTGGCAAGGAAGATTAACGATAATGTCTATATTTTCCAATTGCCAAATCCTAAATAATCAGATATCTCTCACAATTTTAATGTTGCTAATTTTTTTGAGTATCATCAAATGATTAGAAGTTGTACCAATCTAACTCAAGGGTGAGTTCTCTTCCAAGTGAGGGGAACTAATGTATGTTGTTTGCATAGGATGAGCAAGATGCTGTCTAGGGATCATAACTCAGCTACAGATGTTTGTTTTGAGTATATAATATACCATTTCAAAGCTTAGACTTGCCTAAAGCCATTTTGTCCTATGATTGAGCCAAAATTTCCATTTCTTTTATCCCCATTTTACAATTTTAAGATATTTTACTATTTCTCTGATTGCTTTCAAGAATTTTATCTTTTTTTATATATCGAATTTGAGATCCATTTGTTTTTTTATTTAGATTAAGATAATTTATTAAATAATAGTTTGAGTTTATCTCTTTTAGTAAATTCACAATATTTAGGGTTAATACAAAACGGCTCTTTGCTTATTTTTATTTCTCTAAAGTTTATCAATCTTTACATTTTTGTACTCCTCCTTTTTACTTATGTGGAAAGCCTTCTTTAGAGGAGAGGGATGAAAGCATGCACCATAGGGCTATAGAGATAAGAATTTGAAATAGAATAGGCTAATTGGGAAGCAGTAGGGGTTTCGGTTGTTGGAAACCCGGAAATTGCTCTTATAGAGGCTTCGCTCATGAAGTTCTTTACTGGCACTCTCTTTATCTAGTAGATTCTGTAGTTGAACTTATTTCAAAATGAGTTCGTCATGGTACTGGTTTGTCATTTCTTCTGGCATTCAGACTTATTAATAATATTCTACTTATTCATAAACTTTGTTACTCTAAAGTTTATTAAGATTTGCATTTCAATCATAGCCATTAATTATATTAAATCTGACGATCCAAAATGCTTGTAAATTTTGGACCCTTGGATTGTACTACTAAATCTCATCTAAATAGTTGTGATTGTAAACTTACTAAAGCACTATGTAAACACCTACCCCTGATCACTCAAAATTTGCATATAAAAAGGCAAGAGCTCTCAAAATTAGGGATATGCTGGGTTTTGGGGAAAAAGAAGAAAATGAGAGAATTTGTGGTGGATTTTAAGGGTGAACATTCTGGGTGTAAATTTAAAGTGAATTTTAAGGAAAAATATCTTTTCTTTCCCATTATTTTCAGTTTCCTTGTATTTTACTTCACAATGTTTATTAAACAAAATTGGAGTTTTTCTTTTGAACATGAGTGGCTAAATCTTCTGCGCTAAGGTGATAGGCCAGCATTCATAATGATTAACTGGCTAAAGAAATGCAAAATATAAATATGAGAGAGTATTATGACCATAATTTAAAAACCGAGAGTGGATTCCGTAACCTCAACATTTTTCTAGTTTCTTTTTATGTAATTAATTTTTGTTTAATAATTGATACTAAATTTATATATTTCGTGTAGTTCGACCCTAGACTCACTGGGTTTTAGATACTTTTATACTTGGGAGTAATTAGCACTTATGAGTCGTATCAAGTTTTTGATGTCATTACTAGTGAGTTTTCTAATTGATGTCAATTTCATTTTATTTGGTGTTAATTTCATTTTTATTAATTTTTATTTTCTTTTCTCATTTATTATTTTTCCCTTTATTTCTCTCTTCATTATTCCTTTGCTAAAATCTCATAATTTTATTTTTTCTAAATTTCAATTAATGCACTTCTTTCTCCTAAAATTAGTACATTACTATAAAACTCGTAAAAAATTTCATTTTGACATGAAAATTCTTGTAAATTAGTCTCTGAACGGAATTGGAATTTGGATCCATGGATTATGACTTACTTTTCGGACTTTTGAACATTGTATACTGAATGAACTTGGACTTTTGGACGATGTGGACTAAATGAACTTGGACTTTTGACTCTGAAAATTATAATTCCAGATTAAATGTAAATTAATTGCTTAATTTGTTGGTAATTTTTGAAAGTGGGTTTCACGTCTTGAGGTAAGTGCATCCTTCTATTTCTCCTTATAATTTCCTTTTCCTTAAATTTCATTGTTTTATAGCTAGTTTTATAATATTGTGTATTAAGTTATTTTAATTTACATGACTCGTTTTATAATTGCCTCTTGAGCTATTTTAATTGTTGGTTTTATAATATCGCTTACATTGTTATTTTGTGGATGTGTTATTATTTTACGT
Source organism: Citrus glauca (assembly GCA_029633175.1). NCBI lineage: Eukaryota > Viridiplantae > Streptophyta > Magnoliopsida > Sapindales > Rutaceae > Citrus > Citrus glauca. Next base: position 12,704,954 of record JAQOOD010000004.1, on the reverse strand, counting down.
TGAGTTAATTAATTTAAATAATTAGTTTTATAATACCGCCTATTGAATTATTTTAATTTCAGTAATTTTCAATCTATTTATTTTTATTTTTGTAAATATTATTGCTTTTTAATTTTTACTTTTTTTATTTTATGCAATTTTTATTTAGTTTCATGCATTACTCATTGTATTTCATTGTCTTAGCTTAATTTGACACACTCACATATTATCAGCATTGTATAAGACATTGGTCTCATACCAATAGTGGCAGATTAATAGGAAGATTACATTCACCACCCTCAAAAATATCAGACAATGAAGCTAATAACTTTTCATAGCAAGGAGATAACCAAGCTTTACAATATCTTTATGATTCTAAGACACTTAAAAAAGATTTCATGCATCCTACTAAAATAGAAGCAATATCGTGCATAATTTTCTCTTGATGCATCAAATTTTAATTTCAAACTATCTATCGTTCATCTTCTACCTACTTTTCATGGTTTTGAGTCTGCAAATCCATATCTACATTTGAGAGAATTTGATGAAGTCTACAGCATTTGTACTAATAAAAAATGTAGAATGAATATAATTAGACTTAATTTTTTTTCATTTTTCACTAAAGGAAAATGTTAAAACATGGTTACAAAACCGTAGGTCAGCATCCATTAGAACTTAGGATGAAAATACAAGCATAGTTTTAAAAAGATTCTTTCCACCCCACAAAGCAAATTCTTTGAAAGGGTAAATCACACTTTCACTTAAAAACCAAGAGAGACATTTTACCAATGTTGGAACAGGTACAAGGAGTTACTTAATATTTGTCGACACCATGGTTTTTAAGCATGGAGGTTAGTGTCATATTTATGTTAGGGACAAATATCCTGAAGTAGACAAGTTGTTGAAATGATGTAAATGGTGAATTTAAAGACAAAAGTCTTGAAGTTGTATTAGATTATTTTAACTATCAAGTAGAGAATTCACAATACTGAGACACAACTGGTTTTATTAGTCACAATAGTGGAACACTATGACTTCAAGCCAAGTTTGCATCTTTAGCTAGAAAAGACAAAGTATTGGAATTGCAAAAGATTGATTATGTAAAACATGTTCAAGATATTTAATGTTATGTTTGTAGTTCCACTGACCATTCAACATACGACTGTTCGACTTTGCTGGCTCTAAAAGAAAGTTTGCATAAACAAGTAAATGTCAAAGATAATTTCAAAAGGCCGAATCCTAATTCATTCTCACAGACATACAACTTTGGTTGAAGAAACCAATCAAATTGTAACTGGAGAAATTACAATCATACACAACTATGACAATCACCTCCTATACGTCAGAACTTTCAAAACTCCCAGAGTTACCTACCTTATATCCCACCACTGGGAAAGCTCTTTAAGATACATTGTATTCATTCATAGAAAAATATGAGTCCATCAATAACCAAACCATGCTAACCTTGACCAATTTTATAGATGGTATCTCCAAACTAAAATCTGCTCTTACTATCCAAGAAAAAGGTAAGTTTCCTTCTTAATCAGAACTAAATCCTAAGAGTGAACAACATCTTCAAATGAGTAGCATAGGAAACCAAAACATAGGCCAAGTCAAATTGATTATAATCCTTCACGGTGACGAAGTTGTCAAAAACACATTCTTGATTATCATAAAGTTGATAAGGAATTAATTTCAAAGAGTAAGGAAGAGTCTGCCGAACCCTTAAGCCATGAAAAGATAATCAATTTTCCTTCTATACCCCATTTCATCAAGCAATAATCAAGCCAAGAAAACAAACCACAGTCCAGAGATTTATGAAGTTTTCAAACAAGTGAAGGTCAACATTCCTTTGGTAGATGTCACTAAATAGGTACCCTTTTATGCTAAATTTCTAAATGATCTACGCATTGTTAAAAGAAACATAAGGTGTAAAAGAAAGCTTTTCTAACAAATAGGTAACTATTTCTTGCATTACTAGGGACCATAAAATTGAACATTCTTTGCTTGTTCTTGGTGCTAGTATTTGTTTGCTTCCTTATTCAGTGTATTAGAAACTTAATCTTGGATAGTTAAAACCATCCTTTATTACTAATTTGCTTGTTGATAGGTTGACTAAGGTATAAAAAAGAATAATTGGAGATATATGAGTTGATAAATTCCTTTATCTTATGGATTTTTTTGTTTTGGAAATTTAACTAATTACTAATGAATGAAAAAAAATTATTTTCATATTAGGTCGACCATTTCTTGCTATTGTTAATGCTTTGATTAATTATAACAATAAAGTGATGAAATGATCTTTCAAAAACATGATATTGGACTCAATGTGTTCAATATGTGTAAACAACCTCGGGACATAGAAGATGAAGATAATATGATGAGGAAATTGAATCCATTGAACTAATCATTAAGGAACACATTTAAGATGAGATTCCTACAAACTTTATGAAAATTTGTTTTGCTAGTTTGTTTGAATTGAGTAAGAAATTGGAATATAATACTTTTAATAAATGCTTTATACTTGATTATACGCAGGTGCCTAAAGATGACAGTAGCCAATTAAACCATAAAAGAATGAGACAGCTTGAAGAGACAAAGGAAGAGGTAGCACCGAAGCTTAAATTAAAGCCCTTACTAAAAGGAATGAAGTATGTGTACTTAAGAGATCTGTAAACCTATCCAGTGGTAATTTCTTCCCAACTCACAAATGACCAAGAAGGTAAACTTCTTACTAATCTAAAAAGGCATAACATTGTATTTGGTTGGATCTTTAAAGACATAAAACACATTAATCTTTTAATTTGCACACATAGAATGCACTTAAAGGAAAATGTCATAGCAACCCGTCAACCATAAAAAAAACTAAACCCTTATATGTAAGAAGTGGTAAAAATGAGGTCTTTAAACTACTATATATAGGAATTATCTATCATATCTCTGATAGCAAATAGGTAAGTCCAACCAAATAGTTCCAAAAAAATTAGAATAACTTTAACATGTCCCATCTAGTTAGTGCATATGCATTGATTATAGAAAATTGAATTATGCCACTAGAAAAGACCATTTTTCTCTTCCATTTTTGGACCAAAATTCTTGTAAGAATAATAGGACACCTCTATTACTACTTTCTTGATGGCTTCTCAAGCTATTCAGATTCATATAGCCTTAAAGGACCAAGAAAATACCATATTCACATGCCCATTTGGAACATTTGCAATTAAGAGAATGTTTTTTGGACTCTGTAATGCTCCTACAACACTGTAAAGATGCATGCTAAGTAGTTTTTAGCAACATGGTTGAAAATTATTTGGAAATTTTTATAGATGATTTACCTGTATTTGGAAATTATTCTGATAAATTTCTTAATAATTTGAAAAGATTCATGGAAAGGTGTAAAGAAAATGGTTTTATTTAAATTGGGAAAAATACCATTTCATGTGTATATCTAGAATTACCTTGAGTCATGTGTGTTTGTAAATGGAATTGAAGTTGATAAAGGCATAGTTAATTTTATCTCAAAATTACCTTTACCAAAGACAATTAAGAAAGTCCGTTCTTTTTTAGGACATGTGGGGCATTATAGGAGGTTTATAAAAGATTTAGAGCCATATATAGGCCATTTTGTAATATTTTGATGAAAGACATGCCATTCGAGTGGACCAAAGAATGTCAGAAAGCCTTTGAAAAGACAATTAGTCTTTTAACATTAGCCCCTATAATGTAAACAATCCCTTAATTGGTCTTTACCATTTGAACTAACTTGTAATGATAGCGATTATGCTATTGGAGCTGTTGTTGAGTATTAGAAAATACATATTTATAAAGGAAAAAAACCATCATTTTACATTTCAAGTCTTACTAACAACCCTTATTTTTATGTGTTTTAACTTTTTGTAATTTAATTATGTATATTTTAATTTAATTAAGTATTTTATGTATTTTAGAGGCATCATAGTTATTTCACAATAAACGAGAGATTAAATGGCAAAACGAACATCATTTTTAAACTCAGGACGGTTGAAAACCTTAGGAGGAGCATAAAACGAAAAATGGCACTGTTCACATGTACGACACTATTCGCATGTACGGGTATTGTCTACGTTACTATTCATGGCACTGTTTACATAGACGGATCGATGATGTGGCATTGACCGATGACGTCGCATTGACTGATGAGGTGTCAAGATCCTGTTGGACTAAAATTCTTATGTACTGTTGATGGTGACGTGGCAGCATATTAGTGGAATAAAAAATGCGCGTACGGTACACGCAACACATGGGATTATTTACTGTGCAAACCGCGTTACTGTTCAAACCGTGTGCAAACTGTGTTACTGTTCACACGTACTGTTGACTGATGACGTGGTGTAATCCTGATCGTCCAAACTGTTTTTAATCCAATGACCATGATTTACTCGATGTATCTATAAAAAGGGGGCCTCCCCCCTTAATTTGGCACCTCGGAATCTATTTTTGAACTCCATTTTCTGTAATTCTTTCTCCATCTTGTATTTTCTACGTATTTTAATAAATTCTGATTTTGCCCCTAGTTCAATTATGAGTGGCTAATTTTCTTTCAAGCTTGGGTTGAAGGTGAAGTCTCAACATGTGTCATAGGCTTTATTTGGTAAATTTATTTTCTCTTCCCTTCTAGTTTTTGTGAATGTTTTGACTTTTCGTTGACAAATAATACTAATTTTGTTTAGCACCGCCCTGGTTTCACCGACTCCCTAGTATAAAATTATTATTATTTGACACGATAAGCCCTTAGCAACATATTTATTAGAGCGTAGTTCATGAGGTGTGGATTCTCCTCTCATGATTTAATTCGTATTAATACGGAATATTTAGCCCATGATGCATGTTGATACGAATTCAGATACCCAAGTACGTCATTTCAATAGAATTCTCTTCAATTTATTCTTGCCATTTCAATTCCAATTTCAGAATTTATTCTCGCCATTTTAATTTAAGTTTTAGCATATTCCAAATCATTTCCACCACAAATCCAATCACCCACATACAAAATTAATTTTATATATAATTAAAATCCACCTCCTCGTGGGATTGACACTCGTCACCATTAATCTATACTACAATAGATTCGTGCGCTTGCGAGTTAAATAAAATTTGCACAATAAGTTTTTGGCACCGTTGCTGGGGAAGTAAGTAATTTTAATTCATAGAATTAATTTTTGTGAATAATTTCTTTTAAATTGTTTTCTTGTATTTTTTTAAAAAAGAAAAAAAGAAAAAAAAGTGAACCTATATTTAGAGGTTAGTATTTCTTTTCTTTTTCTCTTGTTTAAAATTCTGTGATTTAATTTTCAATTTATTTTTATTTGTAAATTTTTTTATCTTATTAATTTATTTTTAGTTAATTTATTTCACTTATTTATTTTTGTATATTTTTATAATAAGATTGTAATAGCGCCATAAGGTTAGTATCGTAATTTCTCTTTCTTCTTTATTTCTATTTGTTTTGTTCCTATCTTTATTTTTGTGTTTATTGCATGCATAGTTGTAGGTCGTTATTACTTAATCTTGAACCTATAGACTTTGAACTTGAGAAAACACTTCGCACACACAAAAACGTTAAAAATAAAATGGATTTACAAGCACCACAAGAGAGGCCATTTAAGGATTACTTCAGTCCTTTAGCCAATTTGAGCACATCATGCATATGATACCCAAATGTAGCTGCTAAGAGTTTTGACCTAAAACCTAATGTGCTAAATTGTCTCCCAACATTCTATGGCTTAGAAAATGAGGACTTATATAATCATCTGAATGATTTTCATGCTATTTGCCAAACCTTTAAATATGAGAATTTTTCAGACGATAATGTTAAACTCAGATTATTCCCATTTTCTTTAAAGGATAGAGCTCGTTCATGGTTAAATACTTTGCCTGCTAATAGCATTGCATCATGGGAACAAATAATAATGAAATTTTTAAATAAATATTTTCCAGTGCATAAAACCAATGCTATTATTAGGGAAATCTCAGAGTTTACCCAGAGAGATGACGAACAGTTTTTCGAAACATAGGAGCGATTCAATGGACTACTCTTGAAGTGTCCACATCATGGGTATGAGAAATGGCACCAATGCCAATACTTTTTGGAGGGATTATTACCGAATGTGCAAGAATGACTAATGGCAACAAGTGGAGGGGAGCAAATGTCAAAAAGTGCATCAGAAATTTAAAAATTCTTCTAGCGACAAGCGGATAATTCCCAACAACGGAGTCGATCACTCGGGAATAATAGAAGGATTAAGGGAGTAAATGAGGTTCAAATTTGCAAGTCAACTTCAGGAATCAAAGAAGTCAAGGAGATGGTTGAAGGTTTCGCTTGACAAATAGCATCGTTATCGACTGCTAAATCAACAGAGCCATATGACCATGACTCATACTCAGATCAAGCTAATGCCATAGGTGTAATGAGAAAACCATCGAATTACAACCCATATCCCAACACATATAACCCTGGATGGAGAGGCCACCCCAATTTTTTATGGTCTCAAGGATTCCAACAGAATGGACCAACAGCTCCAGCTCCACCAATTCCTCAAAATCCTCAAGCCTCTTAACCCCCATTTAGACCATTCAATCAGAACCAGAACTATTCTCAACCAGACCATGGGAGGATGCATTCCAGAATTTCAAGAATATTACTCACTCCACGATTGAGCAACAGAACCGCACCATTGATGGACTACGAAATGAATTGAGAGCAGGCTTTAACTCACAAGCCCAATCAGTTTCAAGCCTCGAGAAGATGGTGGGACAACTTGCTTCTTCAGTTCAGACATTGGTAGTGACTGTTGAGAAAGACAAGTTTCCAAGTCAATTAGTGCCTAACCCTAAAGGAGTATATGAAGCAAGTACCAGTTCACCATAGCAGCATGGAGAGGTTAAAGCCATCATGACCTTGCGAAAAGAAAAAGAAGTCGACAACAAAGTGGAGATGCCAGTGATAAAAGAAAATCAAATTGTACCTGTGAGTGTTGATGACTCATCACCGGAGGAGAAAGAAGAAACCAACCCATGAGAATATGTTCTCAAAGCTCCATTTCCTCAGAGGTTAGCTAAAGGAAAGAAGAGAAAATCCACATGTGAGATTCTCGAAATTTTCAAACAGGTAAGTGTTAACATTCCATTGCTTGATGCTATTAAACAAGTTTCATCTTATGCCAAGTTTCGTAAAGACCTTTGTACTAAAAAGAGAAACATGCATGTTCAAAAGAAGGCATTTTTAACAGAAAACGTTAGTTCTATCTTCCAACATAAAATTCATCTAAAATGCAAAGATCTAGGCTCCCCCGTTATCTCATATAGCATAAGGAACCACACAATTGAGAATGCTTTGTTGGATTTAAGAGCTAGTGTAAATCTGTTACCCTACTCAGTATTTGTGAAACTTGGATTGGGAGAATTACACCCAACTCTAGTAGTGCAATAAGCTTGCAGATCAGTCCACGAAAATATCTCATGGTATTGTGGAGAACGTGCTTATACAGGTAGATAAGTTTTATTTTTCCTGTTGATTTCATTGTAATTGACACTCAACCAATACAGGATTCAAGGAAGCACATCCTCATTATTCTAGGCCGACCTTTCTTGGCAACTGCGGATGCTCACATTCAGTGTAGAACTGGAAATATGCAGTTGTCCTTCGGCAACATGACTATGGAGTTGAACATCTTTAATATTGCCAAACAACCTCACAATATAGATGATGGAATTATTGATGTGGATTTAATTGAAGCACTAGTTGATGACACTTTTGTTTCAAACCTTAGTGATGATCCTTTACAAACATGTTTAACTCATTTTGGTTTGGATTTTGATATTGACAGATCGGTCGATGAGATCAACGCCCTACTTGAATCAGAACCATCCATAGATACTAATAAATAGAAGTCAAGAGTTGAACAACTAGCACAATCAGAGAAGAAACTCATCCCATCATCAGAATCATCACCGAAACTCGAGCTCAAACCATTGCCCAACACTCTGGAATATGCATTTTTGGGGGAAGAAAGTACTCTACCGGTAATCATCTCAGCATCCCTCAATGACGAACAAAAAGGTAAGTTTTTGGATGTTTTTAAAGAGCACAAAGGAGCATTAGGATGGACCATAGCATACATCAAAGGTACAAACCCAGTAGACTGTATGCATTACATTCACCTTGATGAAAATGCTAATCTACTAGGGAAATGCAACATCGGTTAAATCTTAATATGAAAGAAGTGGTTAGAACTGAAGTCCTTAATCTATTAGATGCAGGTATCATTTACCCCATTTCTGATAGTTCATGGGTCAATCCTGTGCAAGTTATCCCCAAAAAGTCAGGAGTCACTATAGTTACCAATGATGATAATGAATTGATACCAACTAGAATAACTACAGGATGGTGTGTATGTATTGATTAAGAAAGTTGAATTCTGCCACACGTAAAGTCCATTTTCCTTTACCATTTATCGATTAAATGCTTGATGATTAGCAGGCCATAAATTTTATTGCTTTCTAGATGGCTACTCAGGATATAATCATATTTTCATAGCACTAAAAGATCAAGAGAAGACTACTTTCACTTGCCCTTTTGACACTTTTGCATATATGAGGATGCCATTTGGATTATGTAATGCACCTGTTACATTTCAACGATGCATGTTAAGCATTTTTTTTGATATGGTTAAACGATTCCTTGAGGTCTTTATGGATGATTTTTCTATCTTTGGTGATTCATTTAATCAATGTTTACATCATCTAACACTAGTTCTGCATAAATGTATAGAGAAAAACTTGGTCTTAAATTGAGAGAAGTGTCATTTTATGGTAAAATAAGGTATTGTTCTTGGTCACATCATTTCGAGCAAAGGTATTGAGGTTGACAAAGCCAAGGTGGATCTCATTTCTAATCTTCCTCTACCTAAAACAGTCAGAGAAGTAAGATTTTTCCTTTAGCATGCTGGTTTTTATAGACGTTTTATTAAAGATTTTAACAAAGTTTTTAGACCATTATGCAATTTACTTGCTAAGGATGTACCTTTTATCTTTAATGATTCATGTCATGTGGTTTTTGAAAAATTAAAGCAATTGTTAACATCATCACCCATCATTCAACCCCAAACTGGAGCTTACCATTTGAGCTCATGTGTGATGCATCTGATTATGCAGTAGGGCAGTATTAGGACAAAGAGTTAATCGAATTCCCCATGTTATTTATTATGCTAGTATGACATTGAATGATGCACATTTGAACTATTCAACTACTGAAAAAGAAATGCTAGTAGTAGTGTTTGCATTGAAAAAATTTCGATCTTATCTCATTGGTTGTAAAATAATTGTGTTCACAGATCATGTTGCTCTTAAATATCTTCTCACAAAGAAAGATGCAAAAGCTAGATTAATTCATTGGGTGTTACTTTTACAGGAATTTGACCTGGAATTCAAAGATAAGAAAGGCACAGAAAATGTTGTAGCATACTATCTCTCTCGTCTCCATTTTGACACAATTACAGAGCCATTAACATTGAATGAGTCATTTCCAGATGAACAATTAATGAGTGTGGAAGTATTACCTTGGTATACTGATATCGTTAATTATCTTATTACAGGTCAACTTCCAGAGCATGGGACCAAGCAAGACAAGGCTAAATTCTTTGCAGAAATAAAGAATTTCTTTTGGGATGACCCATATTTGTTCAAGTATTGTGCGGATCAAATTGTCAGACGATGTGTCTCAGAAAGTGAAATTCATAATATCCTTTCATTTTGCCATGAACAAGCTTGTGGAGGCAATTTCAGTGCTAAGAAGACAGCTATAAAAGTTTTATAATGTGGTTTCTATTGGCCAACTATATTTTGAGACGCTTACACTTTCTGTTCTTCATGTGATAGGTGTCAACAAATGGGGAGCATTATACAACGGAACATAATGCCACTAAATCTAATTTTAGTGGTTGAGATTTTTGACGTATGGGGTATCGACTTCATGGGACCCTTTCCCCCTTCTTTTGGCCATCAATACATATTGGTTGCTGTTGACTACATATCAAAATGGGTAGAAGCAATTCCATGCAGAACCAATGATCACAAGGTGGTGATAGGGTTTTTGAAAAGCAACATTGTCTCGCACTTTGGATTCCCTCGAGCAATAATTAGTGATGGTAGTGCCCACTTTTGTAACAAAGTATTCAAAGCTCTTTTGACAAAGTATTCAATCACCCACAAAGTGGCAAACCCATATCATCCGCAAATCAGTGGGGAAGTGGAGATCTCCAATCGAGAAATTAAGCACATATTAGAAAAGACGGTGAGGCCGGACAGAAAAGATTGGTCATTAAGACTTGATGATGCATTATGGGCATATAGAACGGCCTTCAAGACCCCGATTGGGATGTCATCCTATAGGCTAGTGTATGGAAAAGCTTGCCACTTATTGGGCCATCAAGAAATTCGAGCATCGTGCATATTGGGCCATCAAGAAATTCAACTTTGACATGCAGCAAGCCAGCTCAGAAAGAAGATTACAACTGACATAACTTGAAGAAATTCGCAATGACGCATATGAAAATGCCAAGATTTATAAGCAACGAATGAAAGTCTTCCATTACAAGTAAATTATGAGAAAATCTTTCACTCCAGGTCAGAAAGTGTTTTTATTCAATTCTCGCTTACACCTATTCCTAGGTAAGTTACGCTCTCGATGGTCTGGCCCATTTATTGTTCATACTGTTTTTCCACATGGGGCAATTGAAATTAAGGACCCAAAGAACGGTGTCACATTTAAAGTTAATGGTCAAAGATTAAAGCCATATCTAGAGTCAACCACATGGAGAAGATACCGAAATAAATTTGAGTGACCCACCAGATTTAAATTGATTTTTTTCTTTTTCGGTGGTTTGATTTTTCTTTCTGTCTTTTTATTATTCTTTTGCTAAATTGAAATTATTTTTGCATAATTGTGCTTGTTTTACTATTAAGTTTTCTTTTATCATTGTTAATCATGAGTCTCATACTTAGACCGTTCCTCCTGAACATTCTTAAACCACTTCAACGGGTCAAAACTCATCTCATAAGGCAGATTCAATTTTGTAAAACACATCACATTTAGGCTCTACAACCACCAGAGTTAGTAGCCTATGTTGAGGGTTTAGAACGCCAACTCAGAGATATTGAGAGAAGTGTTTACGACATCCAGTTGGAGCTTGAGGTAAATTCAATAAGAGGATGATTTTAATTTTCTTTGTGTGTTTTAATTTGTTTTTCTGTTTGTGTACTTTAGTTTTCTACCTCGGTGAAGCGGCGGATAACGGTACTCTGTGACAATCAAGTCGGTTACTTCAGTTTTCCCATAATAAATGATATTCAGAGGCAAGGTATGGACAAAAACGAGATTCTAGCAAAGCTTCACAAGTGATTCCCTTCACTTCCTCATAATGCCCTCCTTACGATCTATAAAGTTCGGTCCGAACGCATGTGATTGCTCATGAGGAATAACATACCTGCTGACATCCGTTGGTTAATCAAGGCAAAAGTACGATTGGCAGGTGAGTTACCTCCAAAATTTATTGCATACATGCCTGGTTGTGGTAAAGGAAATTATGCAAGAAAACGACGAGCTTGAAGAATTTCTGTTGCTTGTCATAAGTGTGTGAGAATGAATTGCAATTAAAACCCATGTTCTTTAGGAATGGTGTCTGATAACAGGGAAGATAAGATTCAATTCATTAGGGATGGCTTGAATAAAGAGTCATTGGATGATATCCTTCTGTCTCTTGAAACACATCACAGTGGATATGTGCAAGGAGCGATTCTCCAGTTATGGTCATTATTCCAGAAAGAGCATACACGATATAGTCTTGGGAACCTGACTATAAACGACCCTGTTTGCCAGTTTATAAGAAAACTGGATAGGAAGCCATCCTCGACCCATAGAGAGAGTTTAAGCTGTTTCTGGACGTAAAACCAGAGGAAGATACGAGCCACAGTCGCAACTACCTGTACATATCCTTTTACTTTACAATTATTTTATTTCATTTCGCTGTTGTTTTATTGTTTGCATTATTGTCTTTAATAATTTTATGACTGCTTTTTTTTTTGCTATTTGCTTTTTGACTATCGAGCCATGTGCTTTATGCGTTATTTGACATTGACATGCCACCTTATACACAGTTGTGATCCACTGTCACCAAGATTCTTAAATATGATTTTTTGTTAAGTACTCACAAATTATTTTTGAGAAATATTCCAATGGTAGCTAATCCCAATATACAATTCAAGAACATTTGTGTTTCTGGATTTACTTATCGCAAACATAAAGAGTTTGTTGATGTAGCCATAGATCTTGGTCGAAGCATAGCAAAGAGAAATTACACTTAGTGTATGGAGGAGGTAATCGAGGGTTATCAAAATTGGTCTCAGAAGCTGCTTTTGTCAGAGGAAACCAAGTGTTAGGCATCATCCCAAGAGTCTTAAAACCTTTGGGCAGTGTGTCTGACTCACTGATTGGAGAAGAGTTAGTCGTCTCAGGTATGCAAGAACAAATAACTAAAACGCTTAATCATGTTGATGCTTTTATTTTCCTTCTAGGAGATCTTGTAACACTAGAGATACTTATCACACTAGCATCTTGGGCCCATCTGCACATCCACCAGAAACCCATCGGTTTATTAAATGTCAATAATTTTTATGATGGCTTTATCGCATTTCTTAACCATGCAATAAAAAACAACTTTATTCCTTCTAGTACGAAAAAACTTTTTATTTGTGCTCACACTGCTAATGAGCTACTTGATATGTTACAAGCTTATAAACCGGAGCCAGACCCCTGGAGCTTTATGCTGGAGCATTCAAATGGTGACGGTAATAGTAGCCGTAGTAAGAAATACAAATTAGATTTAACTCTCCGCCTCTAAATATTTTCTTCTGTGTTGCACCACCCAGGTGATGTCTTCTAAACTCTATTTCTTTCCTTTAAAACATTAAGGACAATCTTTCATTCTAGATGGAGGGAGGGAATAGTTGACAATTGTAGAATCTTGGTTAAGTTTTTACTAATTTTTTGTTGTAGAAACTAACTGTTGCTAACTTTTTGTGTTGAAGATGGCTGAATATGGAGTGTAATGACTCTAGAAACGCATCTTCATCGTTTGAAAAAAATTAAAAATTAAAAAAATTTCATATATTTTCTTTTTCTTTATTATGTTTTGATGTTCATTTTTTTTTCTTTTTTAATTTCTCCTTTATAAATATACATTTTCAAATTTTTTTTGAGTCGAAGATGGCTGAATATGGAGTGTAGTGCCTTTAGAAACACATCTTCTGAAGTTAAAAAAAACAATTTTCGTTTTCTATGATTTTCTAATTAGTTTTTCTGCATCATTTTCAAATTTCTACATGTATATTTTCCTTTTAGGTTTAGAATAGGTTGGGGGTAGGGTGTTGTTAAAAAAAATTTTTGATTTGTTTTAACATTGGATGACATGATAAATTTCAAATTTTAGTATTTGTATTATCTTTAGTTTGAAGTGATGTTACGCTATGTTTGCTACTTTACATGTTGATGTTGGAGACAAATATGAGTTGCTTGAAGGAATGAACATATCATAATAAATACCAAGTGAGTTTTTGAGCCTATCATTTTTCTTGGAGAATAACCTTTTACCCATTCTTTATACAGCTTAGCAGTTTCATTATTGTATACACGATCTCTAGATTTCTTTTGAGTTAACCCTTAAAAAAATTAAAAATTAAAAATTAAAAAAATAATGTGTGTTGCTACATTTGGAAACCCATTTAATTAGTAGATATGGAAGATTATTTAGAGTCCTAAAAGATGATGGAAAGGCCATCTTTGATCCGTTTGAGCCTTTCTAGCCATCCCTTTTATCAAATATCCATAGTTAACCCTTTTGAGCCTTTAAAAAAAAGATTTCTTTGTAAACTTATCATCTTGCCCACTCCAATTTGGAGTATTACCCAATATCTTATAAGATCCATCACCTATTTATGTTTGAGAAAAATGTGAATAAATATTTTGTATAGTGAATTTATGCCTAGTTAAAAAAAAATAAATTGTTGCTTCAAAAAAAAACAAATTGTTGTTTCAAAGAAAAAAAACAATAATAGGTGAAATCCACCTTGCAACTTCCAAAAAAAAAAATTCTTCTGCATTTTTCTCAAACATACACTTCATTTTTCCTATTTTCCTTTTTTTCTTAGCCATGTCCCCAACCTACGTTACGTCCTAATAAAAGTCCTTCTTGATTTTAGGAAACTATAGTCTGAAGTAGAAGCTAGTTATATGGGCTAAAAAGATATAGTGATGCATGAAAAAATAAATAAATTGGGTTAACTATCATTTTTATTTGACTTGAGATCGTACTATTTCTAAGCTGAGGGCATATTTCTTTCATCTTGGTGAGAGCATGTGATATCACTTCTTTATTATTTTCTGTCTCAATTACCATTCATTGGAGTGACTATTTTTATTGGGTTTAATTTCTTTGTGAGAGTGTCACTACTTCCAGTGAGATTTTGGAGTTTGACATGTCATTCTTGAAGGTAGATACGACAAAGTCTGTTGGGCTGATTCATGTGGATGATTGATGTGGGTGTGATGTTTCTTTAGACTTGAGATAATGCTTATACTTTTATTTGATTGTTATCATTAGTTTGATTGAATAAACAAGAGTGTTTTAAAAAAATCATTTTTGAATTTTGTTTTCATTTTATTTTCTAGGGATTAGCAATAAGCTAGTTGGGGGGTGTATTGAGTATTATAAAATGCATATTTATAAGGGAGAAAATCATTATTTTACATTTCAAGTCTTACTAACAACTCTTACTTTTATGTGTTTTAACTTTTTGTAATTTAATTATGTGTATTTTATTTTAATTAAGTATTTTATGTATTTTAAGGGCATCATAGTCATTTCACAATAAACGAGAGATCAAATGACAAAACGGACATCATTTTTGAACTCAGGAACATTTAAAACCTTAGGAGGAGCATAAAAGGAAAAATGACATTGTTCACATGTACGGGAACTGTCTACGTTACTGTTCACATTGACGGATCGATAATGTGGCATTGACTGATGACGTGATATTGACTGATGAGGTGTCAAGATCTGTTGGACTAAAATTCTTATGTACTGTTGATGGTGATGTGGCAGCATATTAGTGGACCAGAAAACGCGCGTACGGTACATGCAACACATAGGATTATTTACTGTGCAAACCACGTTACTGTTCAAACCGTGTGCAAACCGTGTTTATTATGAGTGGCTAATTTTCTTTCAAACTTGCGTTGAAGGTGAAGTCTCAACATGTGTCATGGACTTTATTTGGTAAATTTATTTTCTCTTCCCCTCTAGTTTTTGTGGATGTTTTGACTTTTCATTGATAAATAATACTAATCGTGTCTAGTACAGCCCTGGTTTCACCGGCTCCCTAGTATAAGATTATTTTTATTTGACACGATAAGCCCTTAGCACCATATTTATTAGAGCATGGTTCATGAGGTGTGGATTCCCCCCTCATAATTTAATTTGTATTAATACGGAATATTTAACCCATGATGCATGTTGATTCGAATCCAGATACCCAAGTACGTCAGTTCAATAGAATTTTCTTCAATTTATTCTTGCCATTTCAATTCCAATTTCAAAATTTATTCTCGCCATTTTAATTTAAGTTTTAGCATATTCCAAATCATTTCCACCACAAATCCAATCACCCACATACAAAATTAATTCTATATATAATTAAAATCCACCTCCTCGTGGGATCGACACTCGTCACTATTAATCTATACTACAATAGATTCGTGCGCTTGCGAGTTCAATAAAATTTGCACAACAGTTGTCTTGGAAGAAAGAAAGGAAGTCAAGCCTTTTATTATCTATTACGTAAGTAGAATTTTGAATGGTGCCCAAATGAATTACAATACCACTGAAAAAGAACTAATTGCTGTAATATTTACACTTGATGAATTTTGACCACATTTGATTGGTTCATCATCTATTGTTTATTTTGACCATGCTACTATTAGATATTTAATGTCTAAATGTGATGTCAAGCCAAGTTAATATAATAGATTTTGCTATTTCAAGAATTTAATTTCACAATCAAGGATAAAAAAGACATTAAAAATGTTGTTGTAGATCACTTGTTATGACTTACAAATGAGTCTTTAATTGATACAACACCTATCAATGATTTTTCTCTAGTGAGTTTTTAATTTCTATATACAATATACCTTGGTATGCTAACATTGTTAATTTTCTTGGGACAAATGAAATGCCATTTGATTGCAACTCATAGGATAAGAAAAAATTCTTCACAGAGGTAAAAGGTTTTTGCTAGTATGATCCATACTTGCTCAAGTATTGTTCTGATTAAATTTTCCTGAGATGCATACCAAATGATAAGGTGCGTAATATCATTCAATTTTGCCACTATAAAGTAAATGGTGGCCTCTATTCTTCAAAAAAGACAACTATAAAAATAGTGCAATGTAGATTTTATTGACGCACATTGTTTAAAGATTCACATGTATTTGGTAAAATGTGTGAGAATTGTCAAAAGTTAGGGTTCATCTCAAAGCGATATATGATGCCTTTAAACCCTATTCTTGTTATTGAAATATTTGATTGTTAGGAATACATTTTATAGGCCTTTTCCCATCATCATTTAGATTTGTATATTTGTTTATTGTGTTTTAAAATGGATTGAAGTGATTCTTTGTCAGAACAATGATCACAAAACTACGATCTACTTTTTAAAAGAAATCTTTTGACTAGATTTGGAATTCCTGAAACCATTATAAGTGATGTAGGTAAGCATTTTGTAAAACGTCGTATGAATATTTAATGAATCGTATGAATATTTAATGAAGAAATATGGATTTACACATAAAGTCGCTATTCCTTGTTGTCCTTAAATAAGTGGTCAAGTTGAATTAGCAAATAGAGAGATAAAACAAATTTAGAAAAAGATGGTTAACCCAAATTGAAAAGATGAGTCTCTTCTACTTACTAATACACTTAAGGTCTACATACTCCATTTAAGACATCTTTAAGACTGTCACCCTATCGGTTGATTTATGGTAAACCTTGTCACTTACTGGTTGAACTTGAGCATAAATCAATTTGGGCTATTAAAGTTTTTTATTCAAATCTCGATGATGCTAGTACTGTATGAAAGTTACAAGTGAATAAACTTGAGGAATTAAGAAATGATGCATATGATAATTTCATAATTATTAAGGTAAAAAATAAAGCTTTTCAAGATAGCAGAATTTTTAAAAAAACATTTGAGATTGGCTAAAAAATGTTATTTTATAATTCTTGTCTTCATTTGTTGCCAAGAAAGTTAAATTCAAAGTGGAGTAGTTCGTTGTTGTGAAAAATGTACATTTACATGAAGCCATAGAAATTGAGAATCCAAAGAATGGTAATGAATTCAAAGTAAATGGAAAATAATTGAAACCTTTCTTGGAAAATGCAATGCCTTGAGCAACCTTTCTTCTCTCTGATCCTAATTATTGTGGAAGTTAAATTTGATCTTGTTACTTCTTTTTGTTTTTGCTTTTGTTTTTGTGTTTTTGTATTTTTTTCAGGTTACTTATTTCTTCCACCTAGTTAAATGGCAGATAATGGTACTCTGTAACTCTTATAGTTGGTTCTTTCGATTCTCCCACAATAACTAAAATCCTAAAATCAATCACGGAAGAAATGCAATAAAAATTGCATAAACGTTTTCCTTCTCTTCCTCAAAATGCTCTCAAGAAAATTTGCAAAGCTCATGTTGACTAATTGCATCTGTTAATGATCCATTAGTTGATGCTAGTTAGTTAATTAAAGTAAGATTTGATTTGCTGGTTAGTTTTCTAATCCGTTAGTTTGTTAAATGCTTAGTTTTGGGAAAAGTACATTTACTTAAAAAAAAGAGTTAAACGATTTGGCTCTAAATTTCATAAATGTGCGAGGCTTTCTCGCAAAGCATATTGTAAAACTTTAGGAATGGTTTCTAATAATAGTAAAAATAAAGCTAAATTCATTAAAGATGGCCTGAGTAAAGAATCATTAGATGATATCTTGCAATCTCAGCATCTAAGTGGATATATGCAGCGTGAGATTCACAATTTATAAACACAATACCTAAAAGAAAGAGAACAATTTAGTCTTAGGAATATGACTTTAAAGGACCTCATTTGCCAATTTATAAAAAATTGGATGGGAATCCTGTTACTAACCTATAGAGGGTGTTCAAGCTATTCTTAGGAGTAAAACCAGAGAAAGATGTGAGCTATAATCACAACTACCAGTACTTATCATTTTTAATTTTTTATTATTATGTTACTCTAATTTTGTTTTACTTATTGATCTAACATTTTCTGTAGCATGTGAGTAATTATCATTTCTACTTTGTTGACACTATTTGCCAATTGCTAGGCTCCACATTTATTATAATTAATGCATTGCCTTTCTTAGATTTACAAATACTTTGTTATATATATCTCTTTCTTGCATGATATAAATCCTTAAAAGAAAAAGAATCATAATGGCAGCAATTCTAATTTGAAAGCTTGAAAATATCTGTGTATTTTATAGATCAACTTATGGACATACTTGAAACTTCATTAAAGCTGCCAAAGACCTCGTAAGGGTATTATTTGAGTGAAAAATACATTCGATATGCAAAGGTCATGATCTTGGATTAATAGGGGTTGTCTCGCAAGCTACAAATAAAGGGAGTCATGGTTTAGGTATAATCCCAAAAGCTTTGGCTGAAGCAAACATCATTGAAAAAACAAACGACAAGAGCTCCTTGTCACATGTATGCAAAAGCGTCTTACTGCGACGATTGAACATGTTGATGCTTTTATTGCTCTTCAAGGTGGACTTGTTAGAAGAAATCTTTACTATTGCATCTTGGGCACAATTGAACCAAAAACCTATTGGGCTGATAGATGTAAATCATTATTATGGTCTCTTTACGATGTTTCTTGATGAGATTGTGAGGCATGGTTTCCTTTACAGTTCATCATGAAGAATCTTTGTTGATGTCAACACTGATTTTGAAATAATTGATCGACTACAAGAATATCAACCTAAAACCACCCTATTTGCTTACCAACTAGATTGGTCAAATGCTAACAGTGGCAAGAAGTGCAAAATATAGCCTTAAATATTCATTTGTAACTCTTTTCTATTTTTCTTATATACTAATTGTATTTGCTTGCAAATGTTTATTTTCCTTTCATGTTTATTAGGTGCAGTCTTTCAAACTTTACCTGATTTTGGTTTAGACATTGAGGACAATGTTTTAATCTAGTTCGAGGAGGGAATAATTGACATTCAATGTTTTTGCATTTTTTTACCCCAAAAAAAAATACATTTGTTTCTTTTTAAAAAAAATTAATGTATTGCCTTACTTCTTTTTTTTGGAAAAAAAACAGTTTAAAAAAATAGCACAGTAAAGAGTTCATTTGTTTTACTCCCGAGACACATCTTTTTTTAATAAAAGCTATTTTTCATCTTTTCTCTTCAAATTAATTTAATTTGTGGGCTCTTCTTTCTAATAACTTTTACTCATCCATTTTGTTTCATTTGATTATCTAACTGATGTTATTAAACTATTTGAACACATAGACTCACACACACCATGACACATACTTGTGAGTTGTAAGTTGAAATAGCTAGTATTTAATTCTCTTAGTTTGTTGGAGGTGACGTCAAAGACAATGGAAAATGTGTGTTTTATCCTTTAAAA
Source organism: Citrus glauca (assembly GCA_029633175.1). NCBI lineage: Eukaryota > Viridiplantae > Streptophyta > Magnoliopsida > Sapindales > Rutaceae > Citrus > Citrus glauca. Next base: position 12,685,175 of record JAQOOD010000004.1, on the reverse strand, counting down.
AAAATTAAAAAATGTGTTCAATTTTGCTAAATCTGAAACCTGAGTGAATAAGCCTATAAGGGTGTTTCAACAATTAGTGCCCTAAGGCCAACTAGTTTAGGAGTCACTAATGTAAAGCTCGTTACATGGGTTGATGATTTATTATTTGATTATTTGTAAATAATCTGATGCTTAATGATTGAACCTTAATAAACTTTTAGAAAAAAATATTATACTTTTTCGATGAAACCCCATATATTTTATGTTTACTTACAATTGAGAATAAAGGAAGGTTTATTGATATCCAGTCAATGAGTTGTTTCTTTATTTCATCTTTTAAAAAAAAGAGTAGGGATCTCACTTATTTAATTGTTTGAAAAGTAGACTAACAATTATCAATTTCACACTAATTTTAATTATTATAGTTAGTTTTTTAATTGCTTTGGACTAGCAATAAGCTGGTTGGGAGAAATGATTAACACTAGGAAGTGTACAATTAATAAAGATTAAAATTGTCATTTTTTGCTTACAAGATTGATAACACTAATAATTTCATTATATTAATAGACCCCTAACGTATTTTATGAAATATTAATTTTTAATTGTTTTAGTTATGATTTTTTGTGTTTCGTACATAATTCCTTAAAATCGTGATGCTTAGATCAGAAAAATAGATGTGAAATTTGGATTTCAGAAACTCAAAAGCCATTAGAGATTTTCTTACCCTTTGATCTGGCATTATTACTAAACGGTTGAGATAGTGCCACATGTCTTAGGTCATGTTAGCACACCAAATTGGGTAGGTAAACTGCCTTGATAAATGCACTCAACTACCTTCACAAATGAGCAAAAAAAGGGTTTATGCTTTGACTCCAATCATAGTCATTGATTATGTTAAAGTCAACGATCCATAATGATTATAAATTTTAGACCCTTAGATTGTATTATAAAATCTCATCTAAATGGTTGTGATTGTAAGGTCACCAAAATATTATGCATAACACCAACACTTGATCACTCAAAAGTTGTCTGTAAAAAGGCAAGAGCTCCCTCACAGTGAGGGATGTGCTAGATTTTGGGGGAAAAAAAAGAAAGGGAGAGAGAATTTGTGGTGGATTTTTGTTTTTTAGGGGTGAGCATTTTGGGTGCATTTTGGAGAAAATATATTTTCTTGCCCTTTATTTTCAATTTTCTTATATTCAACTTCACAAAGTTCATTAAATGAAATGAGTGTTTTTCTTTTAAACATGAATGGATAAATTTTCTATGCTTAGGCAAAAGGTGAATCTCAAGAATTTAAATTATGAAATTAATTACTCTCTCAAGTGAGTTTTAAATTTATTTTATTTGTTATATATTTATAATTTGTATTTTTTCTGTATTGGTTACTTTTATGTCATGTTAATTTGTGGATCTAGATCTCCTTGGATCTAAATGTAATTCCAACATAATATCGATATCTAATATAGCTGTGGCACATTAGATACTTGATCCCATATTGATCCATACAAATGGTCAATTAAGAATTAAATGGCATAATAATTAATTGGCTAAAGAAATGTAAATATAAATACAATAGAGTATTATGACCATAATTTGGAAATCGAGAGGGGATCCTGTAACCTCCATAATGTTTTAGATTGGTCTCTATTAAATTCTTTTTGTGCAATTAATTTTTATTTAATAATTGACTACTAGATTGAAAATCAAAACCCATAAATTGATATGCACAAAAGGTCAGAGACAATCAAATTCAAAGATATTAATAATCTGAGCATGAGATTACTAATGGAAACACGTGCAAGCAATCTAGATATAAACAAAAATAAATATCAAATCTAAAGATCTAAATTAAGCAAAGTGGACGAACGATGGAGATTTAGATATGAAATAAAGTATCTCACTAATCCTGCATTTCTCAATCCATAAATAAGAGCTAAAAATATCAAGAAACAATATTTTTTAGCCATTTTTCATAATAAAGTCAAAAGAGATCTAGATTCAAACGACTCTTAATAAAAAAAACAACTAACTTGAGTGCCAGAGTATCTTTTGTGGCTATATGCTCGAGCTCAACTCTATAAAGTCTATGAGAATCACATATTGTTTCTTGAATTGTTAGAGTAAAGAAGTATAATTCTTTCTTCATTCTTCACTAAATTATCTAGAATTGGACTAGTGAAGGTTTTAAGAACCTTCAGGCATCAATGCCATGATAAACATAAATTTATAAATTATACATAAAACTAGTAAATTGAAGGTAAAATAAATAAATTAATATAAAACTATTAATTATTAAAACATCTAATTTGGTTTCCGAAGAATTTTAGTAAAAATAGTTTTTTTCTTTAGTTAAACAAAAAAATAATAATAAATAAACTCATCAATTGGAAACAAAAAAATTGTACTAAAAAAAGTGAATTAAGTTTTATTAAATTATATTTAATCACAAATTCTATATTCATTCTGGGATATTTAATTTTTTTCATTTTCTATCATAATATTTGTTTATTACACTGTTTAATTAAGTGAAATTATTTATTTTGATGGGGATTGAAGCAAAATAAAGTAAAAATACATTCTTATATTACTAGACATATACATGGTATATGAATATATATATATATAATGTAGAGTTTTATGCATAATTTATATAGTTTTAGCCTCCTTACTTATATTTAGAGACCATTTGGGGTTGCTGTTGAGGAGGTTTTGAAAGATTTAAAATCACTTCATCTTATAATATTTTTGAAAAATATTAGAAAATAATGTTTCAAATTTTAGTTTTGAATATAAGTTTTATCCTTAATAAATATCAAATGTATTACTTATATCCAAAACTATTATTGTTTGACTTAAAAATAAAATCAGTAAATGTATTATGATTCTTACAATTATATAATAATGTTTCAAATTTTAGTTTTGAATATAATTTTTATCCTTAATAAAATATCAAATGTATTAATTATATCCAAAACTATTATTGTTTGACTTAAAAATAAAATCAGTAAATATATTATGATTCTTACAATTATATTTTTTTAAATGATTCTTATATTACTTTACTTATTTTACCTTCTACTTATAAGTTTTATGTATAAGTAAGCTTTATTTTACCTAATGTTGATTTTATATTACATATGTAAGTTTTTATTTTGTATACTAGCAAGACACTAATTTACCACTCTTATATTAATTTAATTGTTTTACTTTCTATTTACAAGTTTTATCTTCCATTTCTAAAATTTATATTTTATTTTACACTTAATGTCCATATACTAGTTTTATATTATATTTGTAAGTTTTTATTTTACTCACTAGTGATACATTAGTTTACTAGTTTTATATTACTTATTTTTATCTTTCATTTACAAATCTTATGTTCGATTTTCCAAAATTTATATTTTACTTTACAATTAATGTTGATTTACTAGTTTTATGTTATATATTTATAAGTTTTATTTTGTTTACTAGTAATATATCAATTTACAAGTTTTACATTAATTACTTTTTTTACCTTTTATTTATATGTCTTATATAATATTTTCAAAATTTATGTTTTATTTTGCACTTAATGTTGATTTACTAGTTTGACGTTATATCAGTAAGTTTTTCCTTTTTTTTACCATTAATATATCGATTTGCGAGTTTTATATTAATTTACATATTTTGCTTCTCTTTGTATGTCTTATTTTTAATTTCTAAATTTATGTTTTATTTTGGACTTAATGGTGATTTACTAGTTTTAGTTATGTTGTATTTGTAAATTTTTATCTTTTTTACTAGTACTTCAATTTACCGCTTTTATAAAAATTTATTTATTTAATCTTCCATACAAAAGTCTTACTCTTCATTAGTATGATTTATGCTTTATTATGGAACTAATGGTGATTTACAAGTTTTTGTTTTGTTTACCAATTTACCACTACTATATTTTTTGCCTTCAATTTACAATTCTTATGTTATGTTCACATGATTTCTATTTTATTGTACCATTAATGTTGATTTATAATTTTTATGTAAATTAAAAAATATATGTTTCATTTAAATAATTTATTTAATTACAATATTGATGTGTGATTTTAATCACAAATTGTTTTATAAATAACATTTCCACCAAATTTTTATTACAATCAAATTCAAACCAATGGGATTGTTTTCACTAGATCTAGCTCAAATCTTATTCAAATAAATAAATTTATATTTGAGGAGATCTTGTGTTAAGTTCAGGGTTAAACGTGTTTTTTTGATGTTTGGGGTAGTGGTTTGATTGACGTACATTAAGTGGTGAGCTAAAGTAATATGCATAATGAGTTGAGGTGGTCATAGGAGGAAAAATAAAGAGAGCTCAGTGAAGCCAATAGGATTTGATATGGGGGATAATGTGTGTTTAACAGTAGTTCAAGTGTACTCGAGGGATAGCTCAGGTAGTCTCATAGAATGGTTGGTGAAATTAGGGTAAACTAGATAAGCTCATACGTGAAATACAATCTCGACCTCAAATTGAAAATATAGCAAAATAAATATAGATACAAAGAACACACAACGTTTACGCTGTTCGATTTTTGGCCTACATCCACGAGAGCAAGTCATCACCAATCCACTATATAAATAAGAGATTACATAATATTTTACATTATCCAAAATGTATAAAATAAGCTAAATAGCTATACAAAGATGTTTGGTGTTGATGAAGATGATGAATAAGTATATGGAAGGTGATAATATGGTGGAGAAGATGATGGAGGTAGATAATAGAAAATAGCCTCCCAAAAATAGAAAAGTCGGCAATGATTTAAATGATGGAGAAAGAGAGAGAGAGGAGAGAAGAGAAGAGTGAGTGAGAGAGGAGAGGAAAGCCCCCTAATATGACATTTACATAATAGAGGCTAGTAGTAAAGAGAGTGCATAAAAGTTAGGGTAAGATTCATTCTTAAATAAAAAGAAGAGAATGTTTTAGGGCTATATGTCATATTTAAGGGAAAATGGATAAGAATTTTTTTTTGTATTAGGTCTATTCCTTCTTATAAATATCTTAATATGTCCAACCTTGACCCTTGATTTCTTTAGCCCGTCTAATGTAGTCAATTCTTTCAAGTAACACCTTTATATTGCTTGACGTATTGTGACCATTTTGCCATTTAATTATGCACTGTCACTTATTTATTGGTCCAAACTATCGTTCCAAATTTTTTCTCAAACAACTGACATAAATGAACTAGTCCAAACAATAACCTTTTTCTTTAATATGTCCAATGCTTTTTAAAGTGATTAGATATTTAACAATTGTAATAAATTGAAAGCAAATATGTTTACAATCTAATAAGCTTAGTATCAAGTCTATCATCTCTAAATTATTGATTTAGAAAAAAATATTAAATTAAAAAATTTTGGTCAAAGAAAAACGAAAAATAGGCTACTTTAGAAAAGAGCTTCTATCAATTGGCTTCATCAACTGCCTTTCGGAAACCTCAGTATTGTATGATCAACATAAAAGCTATGGTGCTTCTATTAGGAAAAAAAAATTCTTTGGTGAAAACCATCACTTATGTTTCTAGAACATTCATGTGTATCACCAATAGTCAATAATTTAATATGCACAAGCATACCTAAATCCTTAACGACCAATTTCTCTTTGGAGTTGTGTGATTTGCTTTTCGAATCGACTCATTTTCTTAGAAAATCCTTTAATATTCTCTATGCACTCTCTCTGATGCTGGGATGTAAAAAAAGATTAGAACGTTATGGTTACTTGTGGACCATATTTACTTAAATAGATAATTTTCTTGCTATCATTTTGTAATTCTATTTTTATCTATTATAAAAAAAAATTACCCTTAAGTCTTTACACATTAAAGGCTCATACCCTATTAGATTATTAATGCTTAAATTCCTCAAAATCTTAATAGATTACATTTAATAGAGTTTAACCTTATATAAACAATTCACAACACATAATTATTTACATGTTAGCCCAACATTTGATTAATAATCCAATTGCTTCTAAGCATAAACCTCTAATCTAAGAGCTTTGACGGTACGCATATTATTACCGTTGCCAAATATTATTACTAAATAAATTTAGGGTATCGTTTGATCTCAAAAAGTTTTGGGAAAAAAAAAGCATAAATATACAGGGAACGAGCTTGTCTCTTTCCATATTATTGTTTATGAGATTGGCATAATTATTAGTGAATCGGTACCCCCTAGTATTGCCATCACATCGATAGCAATTGTAAGACATGATTGTTTAAATGCGCTCATTATAAATTGAAAAATTACCATTTGTCCTCTCACTATTTAACACAAGTTTGAAAATACTCAAAATCTTTTAAAAAATTATTAAGATTTACTTAATATTTACAAAGTATATCAATTTTTCACTTTGGTTAATTTAGAGGTGTATCCCTATTATTCAAAATCGGCAAGTTGTAATTTTTTTTTGTGAATATATATATATTTATTGTTTTCTTTAAAATTAGAAGTAAAATATTTAAGCATGTGAAGAAGACCTACCTTTAATTATTTCATAAAATTTAATAACCTAAGCAAGTGCGATAGAATTATTTAAGGCACATCGCTACAACAATTAAGTCAAGGACAATAAATCCGAGTGCCAACCTTTTGCAAAAACCACCTAGTCACAGAAATGATGGCAAAAATCTGAGCATCATTAAAACAGTTTGGTTGCCAAATTAAGTAAATAATTAAGCAAAGCAGCCCAACAAGTTTTCTATATAGAACCTTTGGCTTTGGCAGGAAAAGAAGAAAATAAGTTGATAACATCGTCTCTGCAACTCAGAAAAATTCAATTTTTATTGGAATTAATTTCTTTCATTTCTAAAAAATATATGGAAAAATGGACTTGACATGTTTGGGGAAGTCTTCAAATTTGGAAAGATACCATGCCCTAGTTGCATAGCTTCTTCCCATTAAGTAAAAAGTTACACCTATAGCATAGCAAAATGCATAGAGCGTTTGAGCAATGAAAAAGATGCCCCAAAACCCTAATATCTCAAACAAGTAATGGGGGCATGCAACTTTATCAAATAAACCACTCGTGGGAATCTTGTATTCTTTTTCACCGTTTCTTCTCATTTTTGAAAGCAGATAGTGATGGTAGAAATTGCCGCTTATTCCCAACAAAAATAGAATCATCCCCAAAAACTTCAAATCAATAGTTGGCTCTCCTAATCCTTCACTTTGAACATATATCATTGCTGCGGTGCTTATCAAATAACTTAGACTGATAACGATTGCAGAATCAAGAACCATCCCGCTACTATATTTATGAATGAACAACACCTGTAAAATACAGTAAAAAAAATTTAATTTTTAGAATATATATATATATATATATATATCGTTTTATATGGGCATCTTTCCTTTAGTCACCGGTATTTAGGTCAGCTACACTATTATTTCTTCAAAAGGTAAAAGGATGGATAAAGCCTAAATTAATTTTGGAAAGACTATCAATTCCCCTTATTAAAATCAATATATATCACTTATTCCCTTACTGTTTTCATAATAGTCAATAACCTTGCCAGTATAATTTTACAGTATCACCATTATTTTCAAATATACTTTTATTCGCATTTATTATAAATTAAAAAAATCATGTAAATGAAAATTAAAATAAAAAACTAAGTATTAAAAATAATAAATATGTTTTGAGATGAATAAAAATGAATAAGATATTTTTCTTATATTTATAAAATAATAAAAATACAAGAAAATATCTTATTACTAAGTTTTTATTCACATCAAAACATATATTTCTTATTTTTAGTACTTAATATTTTTGTTCTAATTTTTATTCATATGATTTATTTAATTTACAGTAAATAAGAATAAAAATTTATTGAAAATAAGGGTAATGCTGTAAAATTATGTTTTTAGCTATTATGAAAACAATAAAGGATAAGTACTATATATTGTTCAATAATAAGAAAATTAGCAGTCTCCCTTAATTTTATAGCTCCCTACCTCTTTTAGTATTTAAATTTGAGGCCAACAGAAAAAAACTTGGTCTAATTACCAATCTAGTTAGTCTTATATTTTTAAAAATACCTCAATATGTCTCCTTTATTATTTTTATTGTTGCTAGTTCTAACTCTTTAAAGTTCATTAAATAATTTTGTTTTATTAAAATCACTTAACAATTCAAAAAATCTAAAATGCAGCATATGAAAAAGTAGAGAATAATCAAGCGATATAGATATTTTAAAATAAAAGATCTAATCAGGTAATTGATTCAAGCCTTAACAATTAAAGGAGCATGCTTATGAATTCAAGAAGAAATTTGATTAACAGCATGCGGATGCATTACCTCAACGATTCTTTTGAAGAAATGAACAGTTAGAGCAGAAGTGAGCAACATAAATCGGAAGCCCTCGTGAGGGAAAAGCCAAAATGAAGCAAGACCCGCAAGAAACGATGGCGTATAAAGAAAAAGCATGCCGGTTTTGGCTGAAAGTTTAATCTCCTTTTTGTTTGAAGATTTGTCAGAGTTGAAGTTCCAAAACTTTGAATATTTCAAGTGCTTTCCCTTGATTTCTGAGTAGCCTACATTTGCCATTGTTACAACATTCAGCACACTCATTGTTTTGATAAACAATGTAGGAGGTAATGGGGAAAATATGCTAGTGATTAGAAACATGGCTCCTTTCTCTTTTTCCTCGCTTTCTAATCTTAAATCTTAATTTTGAGTGATACCGTTAAAAATAGACACAAGTGCTCCGGGTGGATGAGACTGGAAAGAAACATTATTTAATTCCCATCGCTGTCTGTGTGAAATAATGTTAACAAAAGTGGAAACATGAAACAATGCTGTGGAAGACTGGAAAGCACTTGGTGCTAAGTAGTGCCACGTTACCGTTTATTTGCCTATCTTTATTGCTTAGAATCAGTCACTTCAACAATCCAGTTAACCCATCAGAATTTTATGTGGTGCTCTAATTTCATCTTTGAATTCAAATTAATTTCGACGTCAAGTACCCAAACCCTAGAAAACCTTGCATCTTACATATTATTCTTTAAGAACGAATATATTAAAAAATACTTTTTAAAATCTAGAAAGAACACATACTGCCATCTTAAAGATAACATTATTCAAATGTTCTGAGAATTAATTGATTTCTAGAAAAACGATATAAGTATTAATCATTTAACTATTGAAAATGTTCATGAAAATAGGAAATCATTTTAGTTCAAACTCTCCGATTAAAGTTTAATGCCCAAAATAGTGTTGTATGAAAAAAGTTATTTAAGTGTCCATGTCTAATAGGATTAGAAATTTGGCAGTAAAATCATGAGGCACTTAGACAACTGCATCAAAAATCATTAGGTAAATTTATCAAACTCCTCAAACTAGATAACAAAAACGCTTACAAAAAAGATAGAGAGGAGAGACCAATATAATGAAAGCAAAAATTTATTACCTAAAAGAGCTTATACAAGAAAGTTTGAGAGCTTCACAAGTATCCTCGAGTTGCTTGTTGAGTTATGCATCTAAAATGACAAGTGCCATGCCCTACTTATAAGGGAGACTTGCCAATTCTAGAGAATTCTATGCAACTTGTGTAACTTGCTACAAAAATCTAGATACTTCTAAGCATGAACATGTGGAAGGTTCTAGATATATACAAGAGAGACGTGCTAAAGTTTTATTGGAGAATTCTAGAATTGGGCACACCTTGACTTGGATTTAGGCTCTTGCACCTAGAATCTTGAGTGTTTGGGCTCGAATTTGGGGTTGCCTATTGCAACTTTCTCCACCTATGCTCACGGCATCCTTGTTGCAATTTTGTGCTTGAACCTTTGAATGTGCTCCGCGAATTGCCATAGATTCTCTTTGCATTCCAACTGACTTCACTATTGGGTATTTTCAGTTCACCAAGTACTTATTGTAAGCTAGTATGCCTTTTCTTCGAATGACTCGATCGGCATGAATGTACTCCACATCTTTGTTTAACATTGCGACAACGGCTGCTGGGGGTATGTCTTGATTCACTATGACGTAGGTTAGCTGCATCTCCATGGTATGGCTTAAGAAGGCTTACATGGAAGATTGGATGAACCTTGAGTTTTGGCATAAGTTGGAGCTGGTACAAAATGTTGCCCACACGTCAAACAATTGAGAAAGGCTGAAACGACCCGCCCCGCACTCCCAGGGTGAGTCTGTCTAATCACGTAAAATCGAATCGCATAATATAATAATCTCTAAAGATTCTACCGAAAATTCGGCAGAATCTCCCATATAAATACAACATTCCCAAAACGATAATTTACAAAACAACACTCCCAAATAATATCTCAATAACCATCCAAACTTCAAATCCAACTTCTCCAATCATCATCTCAAATATCACACAAATCTCTCCAATATAAACACAAATACAATGGTTATTCTTAAATACAAAACATAACCATAAATACAAATCACAATATCCCAAATAGCTAAATATTAACTCTATAACTTCTAGCACCATCATGTGACCATAATTTCAAATCTAACTACCGATACTGGGTCGACTGATGTACCTGCAAATCTCCTGTTGGGGGGGGGAAATATGATAAAAACGTGGTGAGTATAAAACTCAGTGAGTGGATACTATTTTCACAATAAATAAATTTATTTAAAATAATTTGTTCTTTCTCAAATCAATTTCATAAAAATCTCATGAGAACTTATATAAACATATTTAATTCAAATCAGTCACTGAAATACCATATAACAAAAATCTGCATAAAATCACAATATGTGTCATATCAAATATTGCATATCAAAAACTATCATCAAACAAGTACTCAGGGGAATAATCTTATCATATCCGGACCTCAACGGACAGGCAATGACGTACTATCTGGGTACCGCCATGCCCCGGAGCTACAACGGATAGATGGGGAAAATCTCATCTCATATCTCATATCTGTATCTCTGTAATCATCATACTGCATGCATAAGCCCCCAAAAGGCAAAAGCGCCCAAACACACGGCCCAAAGCCTCTATGTGTGTTCAAACGGGCCCCAAAGGCTTTTATCTCATCTCATCTGTATCTGTATCTCTGTATCTGGAGGGAAGGGTACTGTTTAATGATTTCTCAAATAACATTTAATACACATGTTCGTAAACATATACTCATATCTGAAATCTCATTTTCTCTTTCTTCAACATATTTCAAATCCACTCAATTCTAATATCATGCATTTACTCAAAAACGATAAAAATTGTTAATTAAACTCATTCTTAATAACAATAGATTTCAACACATAAATAAATCTCAATTTTCTAGAAAATCATTAAATTAAAGTATCAAATACTTATTTTTCAAATATACTGCGCTGTATAATAAAATCGGCATATACTTATAAAAATAAGTGTTGTATATTCCACTCACAGTGACGATGACCAGACTCGGTATCGACAACGTCCGCGGGTTGATTCTCGTTCGCGGATCCTCCTAATCAAGGAAACGACATAATCATTCTCCGAACAACTAATATAACATAATACTTCTCGAAATGAATATATAACAACAATAATTATTTCTGCATGTACATAATTACCAAAATACCCCTACATGCCAAAATTACCAAAATGCCCTTAACATCATTATTTAAACCAAAATATCTGTAGAATCTTCAATTACCCAATTCAGATCACGGGAATAATCAAAAAGTCTGAAATTACGAAATTACCCTCGGAGCGTAAAATTACCGAAATGTCCTTAACAACTTAAATTACCGAATTATCCTCAATTAAAAAATTACCTTACTGCCCTAACCTAAAATTACCAATTTACCCACTGATTTCACAAATTACAAAATTACCCCCAAAGTTTTATGAAATTACCGAAATGCCCCTACCGGTCAACGGTGACCGGACTTCAGTCAACGACAACGGGGAGCTTAGGTCTGATAGTTCCAACCACGCTGAGTCCAATGGTGGCGGCGGTGACCTCCCACGCGCGGCGATGGTGGCGGATCGAGCTCCCAAAGCCGCGAGTTTTCCAAGAGCAAATCGGCGGCAATCCGGCCGATTCAGGTGACGGGGTCGGTCGGAAAATGATGCTGGTGAGGTGATGAACAAGATTCAAGTGGTGGCGTGCCAAAAATCCGGCGAAATCGACGGCGATGAAAACGGGTTTCGACCGCAAGTTTCGAGCTTCAACCGGCGGCGCTCCAGGCGTTTTCCGGCAACAAGGACGACAGGGATACGTTGCTCGTCTCTCAACCTTCAAAACGGTACCAAGCTCGCCCGGAACGGTGGCCGGAAATGGGAGAACCGGCCGGGTCAATTCGGCGGGTCCGGGTCGGGTTCTCGGGTCAAATTCTCTCTCTCTCTCTTCTGTCTCTTCCTCTCTCTTCTATTCAAAAATTCAAAACTTAAAATGGTTCCACCCATTCCAAAACATATAAACCCAGCTTTCTCTTTTTTTTTTTAACTTAAGCTTAATACTGCTTAAGCTTATACCGGACCCGTAACGAAACTAAAATCCGACCACTCGCGCTCTTAATCGCGCTCAATTTATCTCGATTTTGAAGACGAAAAAAAATTAAATCGTACACTTAATTAAGAAAATCAAAGTGCATATGTTACATAGGCCCTTTGTACTCCTCACTAACTTGAGCACTTTGCGCAAAGTCTTAAACTTTTGTCCTAGAAGCTTGATCATGACCGGATCTCTTTTTTTATACCTAATGTGGTGTTTCGTTGTGTTTAAATATTTTTTCATATCTTGCAGCTTTATTGAGATAAGCTTGTGTGAAATCCACTTCTTTATGTTATCTTAAGTGAGCTTTTAAGCCGTAGGGCATTTTCCTTAATATGTCGAGGCTATGGCGTCAGTGATCATGGTTGAAATCCCATGATGATTTCAAATGGACTTTTATTGGTTGCTTTACTCCACTGAAGGTTGTACAAGAATTAGACCAAGTCTAGTAGCTTCACCCAATCTTGATGATTAGCGCTCATGTAATACCTAAATACATCTTGTGAAGGCCATTGATGCACTCGTTCTACTCATCAGTTTGCGGGTGGAAACTCATTGAGAACTTGAGTTCGTTTTCCAACAATTTGAAGTGCCTTGTCTAAAAGCAATTAGTCGATTGAAGGTCTTGATCATTCACTACGTTCTTCAAAACTTCCCATAGCTTTACAATGTGCTCAATGAAAAAAGAGCGACTTCATAAGTTTTGCAATTGGCAGGTATAATAATGAAGGTCGCATACTTGTTGTAGTTATTGACTGCTACCATGATGTTTCCGTACCTATTGGACTTGGGCAAGGCTATAATGAAGTATGTGGATACACTTTTCCATGGCCTTGGCATGAGTGGCAAAAGCTCTAATAATTCTGATAAAGGGTAGTGATCCACTTTATCTTATTGGAAAATAAGATAAATCCGCAAGTATGCATCGATGACGTCACATGTGTGGCTAAAAATATGAAGGTTGGACTAGTGTAGTCAACTTTGGGGGGGCCAGAGTATTTTAAGTCACGGCACTCCTTGATAACTTCTCTTCACAAGTTTTCCTACTGAAACACTAATGGCCAGTCTCTTTCATTAAGGAAGTTGCCTTCTTTTCATCAGAACTACCATATTTTACCCTCAAGAGCTTTTTGTAAGAGGTATTTAGCTAAAAATATTGTTGAAGGTATTCTTTGATGTATTAAAAAAGGCTGGAGTTTGACTAGCTCATGCTTAGTAATTCCAATTGTGCCTTGCGACTTAGAGCATATATGATGACATTGGATTTTCTAGTTTGTATTTGAGTTGATAATCGAAATCCACAAGAAAATCTTGCCACCTTGCTTGCTTGGGTTTAACTTCTTTTGCATTTAAAAATAGTTCGTTGATACACTCTTCATCGATCGTGAAGTATCCATTAAGCAAGTAGTGTTGGTACACTCACAAACAATGGATGATGACCATCATTTCCTTTTTTTTGTATAGTATAAGGACTCCACCAATAGCGAAGTTGAAAACATTCGTTTAAACTTCAAAGGGTTTCGTGTGGTTCAGAAGAACAAGGACAAGTTCCTTAGATATTGCCTTTTTCATATCTTCGAGTGCATACTTGCATTCTTTGGATCAATAATACGTTAGATTCTTCATTTGTAGATCTATCAAAGGTGTCGCCTTGGCTGTATAAGTGGTTCCAACTAGAGAATGGCCTTCATCTTAAAGTTCTCCATCAATAGCTTATCGTTTATTATTTGTACAGTAGGAACTATAGTTCTCTTAAGTAAAAGAACACTTTTTCATTTTGAGGTAGAGTTTATTCTTTCATAATACTTGGAAAACTTATCATAAATGTTGGCCATGTTCCTTGATTGTAGTGCCACATAGCACAATATTGTCCAAGTATACCATAACGAAGTTGTAGAGGAACGGTTAGAGAACTTTATTTTACAAGAGTGCAAAACGTGGCTGGTACATTGGTGAGGACGAACAACATAACAAAGAATTTGAAAGATATGTTCCTAGTGACACATTTCGTATTTAGTTCATCTCCTTTGGTGACGCAAACCTGATAGTACATGAAGCGCAAGTCAAGCTTAGTGAAATATTGTGCTTCGCCAAATTGGTAAAAAAAGTCCGCTATCAAGGGAATTAGATACATGTTCTTGACAATAATCTTATCAGCACTCTATAGTCGATGCATATTCGTAGAGCAATCCTTATTTTTTCATAATAAGATAGGTACATTGAATGAAGATTTAGACGGCCAGATGTGGGCAACATCCAATAAATCACTGAGCTTTTTTTGGGGCTCTTCGTGTTCTGGTGATGCCATACAATTAGGAGCTAGTGCTGGAGTTTTGGCACCTTGCTCCAACTTGATCTCGTGATCTATCTCTTGTTTAAGTGGAAGCTTCTTCAAAAGCTTGGAAGGCATAACATCCTTAAACAAATCGAGAATAACTTGTACTTATTAAAGGACTTAGTTTGGAGTATTTCTAAAATCCTCCACTTCATTAAGCTCATGGATAGAGCCTACGGAACATGGTTCTTTCTTGAAAGGATTTTTAAATTGCATTGCCGAGAGCATCTTCTTTTTGGACTTGACGCACTCGACAGGAACAGTGCATGCCTTCCCTTTGTCAAAAATTCTTAGATAGTTTATGGCTAGCAATGGAAAGACATGAATTTGGTCGAAGAATTCCATGCCAAGGACTATCTTGAAGTCATCCAAGGACATAATGGAGAAATTGAGCTTTCTACTCCACGTTCGAAGCATAACATATATAACTTTGTACGGTGCCCATAATGGGCTTAGCAGGTGAGATTACCACTTTCATGATGCCTTTTTCCTTAGTTACCTTGAGGCCTTAACAATTGGCCTCATCTTTCGATACGAAGTTGTGTGTTGTTCTTGTGTCTAGTAGCGCACGAACAATTTGGCTATTAATGGATGCACTTACGTATATGAGCCCTTCCTTTACTGGAATAGCTGTTAGCGGTTGGCTCTTGAGAGTGCCAAAATGTTAAAGGGAACCCATAGTAGATCAAGGTTCCTTTGTTGGTAATATAGAGTTGCCCTTGAGCTGAGCAACAAGGGTATTGAGTTTTAAACGATTTCTTTTTCAATGGTTGCGTACTTTACATGGGCTATTGTATATAAAGTATGGGCTTCGAGGTCGGGGTGCTTTTTTCTTTCTATTTGTTTTATGTGCTCTTGCCGCTAGGAGGCTTTTTCAACCCCCAATCTTTACGATTGTCACCTTTGTCCTTGTAAATCTACTCCCTACTTTTGCCTTGATTAGGCCTCTTGTCCTTGGTTTTGGCTAAGTAGTCGGCAAATAATTCCATAATGACAATGGTGTCATCGACTGATTAAATATCATGCTCATCAAGTTTTACCTTGGCTCAATATTTGATGCCATCTTGGAAATAGAAGAGAAAGTCCTTGTCAGACATGTCGCTAATCTCAAGCATAAGGTTAACGAACTCGTTAATGTAATCTTAGATGCCACTCGTTTGCTCGAGGCAACATAAACACGCTCTTGCCCT
The DNA here is from genome assembly GCA_029633175.1 of Citrus glauca. Lineage (NCBI taxonomy): Eukaryota > Viridiplantae > Streptophyta > Magnoliopsida > Sapindales > Rutaceae > Citrus > Citrus glauca. The sequence continues at coordinate 12,669,173 of JAQOOD010000004.1, read as the reverse complement.
TTTTCGGCATTGCTTATGGAAAATTATTTTTGGGGTTTTCACTTGAAATTTGCCCATGTCTATAGTGTAGATGCCTTTGCCTATTTCTCTATGCTTCCATCGCCACTATAGTTAAGTAACCTTAAAGATATGTAGGTGTCGTGCTTACTTTCAATGCCTCATCTTACAAACCAATGGCAACAAAGTACTATTCTAGCCTGGAGAAAAAGTTGTCCACAATAATGTTATTCCGAGTTCCATCGTAGGTATCAAGCTTTGGCACATTGATTTAGTACGCATCACTCAAGCTTACGAAAGCATTGCATATGTGAGTGTACCCGTATAACCGGCCCAATTAGAGTAGACTTCCTCCACCTCTTAATGAATCGCATGTGCCTCGATTTTACACGAATCTATGACTTTAAGCAACTTATCATAGAATGCTCGAAACTCCCCTCGAATGGTGTTGGCTTAGTCTTGGATGAGGCCTTGGTGGCTACTATAAAGTTGATATACTCACCCTTAAGACTATCAACCCTTTCTTTCAAAATTTCGAGGGTTTTCTTGTGCGTCAAATAATGAAGTTTCGAACATTGCAACATGAGGTTCCAAGGCATCAATAAAAATGGCCTAGAACTTTGATATGACTAAAAAATGTTTAATTTACTCTTAAGTATAAAATTGGCTAGTTATACTATAGATCGGTGAGTCCAAGGTCGGTCCACAGAGAAAAGATTTAATTTGTTTATTTAAGTTTATCTAAAACAATGAACATAAAATTTCAATATATGCAATTTAATTTTAGCAAAATTATAAAATTAAATTAGTTAGGGTTATAGATCCACTCTTAGTAACAAATACAATTTAATAAATTCTTTTTATTTTTAGTTTATTGCCCAAATGATTAATTGTATAAATTACAATTATTTGCACAATAATTTTATTATGGATTACGTACTTAGTGTGCCAAAATTTAATTTATCTACAATAAGTCAAAATACCATTTTACCATACTTTATACTAAGATATTAATAATTCATTGTGCGAAACCCCATGTTTGTCTACAATAAATCAAAATTTCAAAATATAAAATATGGATAAAATTATATGAAAAATGATTTAATTTATATAATTAAAAATAAAATTCGTTTAAATCATATTTTTTTACTAAGAGTTTCACATTCCCCTAACTATTAATATTTAGCTATTTGAATTAAAAGGAATTATTAAAACTGAAAAATACATAATTAAAAAAAGGGTATTTGAAAATTGGAAATAAAACTATTTTTATTTAAGGAAAATATATTACAAAGAGAGATGAGAAGAAGAATTTGAGGGGAAAGAAGAGAAGAAAAAGTGTGGAGAGGTGTGTTATCCCCCTCTCTATTTATATTAATACATGATTAATTCACATGACACATATAAATAAAGTTAATTACATCTTAACCATATATTTGTCCCATTAACAAAACATAAACCTAACTTAATCCACTCAAGTACATTCAACACATTTCACTAACAATTCCACACCTAATACAGTAAAAACTTATAATTTCACAATTACTACATTTATCGTGGTAAAAACTAATAAATTTACAACAAAAGTCGTGGATCCTCCTCGACAATGACCTAATTTCTCGAACTTCCAAAATTTAAATTTGACATCCATACATTTTTTTGGAGCCTCAAATTGTATGAAATTATTATTTTTACCTAATAAATACACAAAATACATAAAATCAAATGTTCATAATATGTTACATAATTAAAAATGTAAATTATATTTTAAGCACAAAATAATATTTTTACCTAATGAACATATAATTTTTAACACTAATCACACCCCTCAACTAGTTTATTACTAGCCCTTAGCAATTAAAGGGTTATATTAAATTAGGACTTACAAAATTCACATGCAACTTAATAGTTGTGCATCTATCCTCTAAACTACCAAATAAATAAATTCTCTCAAAATTTTCCAACTCTTTGTCATTCACTCATTATTTAGAATATTATAAATCTTCTTTTGTGCTTATGATATTAACACAATGCTTATTGGGCTTCATTAAAAGGAAACAATATTTTCGTTCTAAAACTCATTAGAAATTCTATCTTCAGCCAATAGATTATTCAAACATTTTTAACCCATGTACCCAGCTTTAGGCCAGTTACTCCCAGACCAATTGGGCTTAGAGCACTAGGCGTTGAAACACCTCTAACTTAATTACTCGGGTTCTACATATAACAAAATTAAACACATTTAATTTTTTTTTTGCAATATACACTTTCTACTACCTTAGATATTATACATAATAAATCAAAAGAACTAAATGCTAAAAATTTTTTAACTTACAACCCACTAGTATGGGTCAGTGTGTGTGTGTGTGTAAAGAATGATTTAATAATACATGTTAAATGAGTAAACAATAAAATGAATTAATAACCAAATGGAGAGTTCACAAATTTAAGTAATTCAAAGAAAATCGAACAAAAACAACTTATTATGAATTTTAAGATGCAAATATAATACAACAAGACTATTAGGATGCGTCTCAAAAGTCGTAACACTTTACACATCCATCCTAGAAAAAAAAAATCTTATTTTTGTCTTTTCTAGGGTTTTTTAAAAATATAATAAATAAACATACCTATTTATAATTTATGCCAACTATCTCCTCCCCCCAACCTAATCTAAATATTATTCATGATTTAAAGATATGCATGCAAAAAGGCAAAAAAGATAAAGAAAACATAAATAATAAAATAAGAAATAAGAAAAATCACACATGAACAAGTAGCAGAAGATACATTTCTAGAGTCGCTACACCCATACTCAGCCATCTTCGACGTAAAACATTATTAGAATTTGAGATATTTCACAACTGTCAACTATTCCCCCCCCCCCAACTAGAATAAGACATTCTCCTCAATGACTTAAATGAAAGAAGTAAGTTTAGAAGACATTACCTAATCGCTCCAAGAAAATAATTACAACTAAAGAGTTAAGTCCAACTTGTACTTCTTACTAGAGCTAGGGTTACCATCATTAGTCAACATTCCAATGCTAAGGTCGTAAGATCTGGCTTTGGTTTGTAAGCTTGTAAAAGATCAAATAACTCATTAGCAGTACAAGCACAAACAAAGAGTCGTCTTCGCGGAGACTAGAATAAAATTATTCTTAATTGCATGATTAATGAATGTGAGCAAACCATCATAAAAATTATTAAAATTTAACAAACCGATGCGTTTTTTCATGGATGTTCAAATGAGCCCAAGATGCAAATGTAATCAGTGCCTCTAAAGTTGCAAGATCTCTTGGCAATAAAATGAAAGTGTCAGCATGATTTAACATCTCCGATATTCGCTCTTGCATATTTGAGACAACTAACTTTTCTCCAAATAGTAGGTCAGATATGTGTCTCAAAGGTTTTAGGGCTTGTAAAATGATACCTAGCATTTAGTTTCCTTTAATAAAAATAGCTTTTGAGACAAGTTTTGATAACCCGCGATCACCTCCTTTATATAAAAGGTGTAGTTTCCTCTTACCTATGACACAACCAAGATCTACAACTGCTTGAATGAATTCTTTGTATCTGCCAAAATGAAATTTGAAAAGCAAAAAAATGTTTTGATTGTCTACTTGAAGATGTTGCCATTGGAATAATCTTCAAAAACAAATTATGAGTGTTTGGAAAAAGAGCTCATATTTAAAGATCTTAGTGATAGACAAAATGAGAAACAACTATAAATGGGTTGCCGTATTTGTCAAATGACATGTAAAGCTCAAGTCTCAATAATTCAAAAGCAAACAATAAAAGAAAAAGCAGATAGTGAAAAAAATGATTAAATACAAAATCACACTACTAAACGCAATAATACAAATGATAAAAGAACAACAAAATAAAAAGGATATTTATTGATAGTTGTGATTGTAGCTCACCTCTTCCTCTAGTTTTATGTCTGATAACGGCTTGAACGTCCTCTATGAGTCGAGGATCGAATTCCTATCCAATTTTTTTTATAAACTGGCAAATATGGTATTTCTTATAAACTGGCAAATATGGTCTTTTTAAGTTAGATTCATAACCTATGAATCTCATATTGCACATGTCCGCTTCGATGCGTCTCAAGAGATCATAAAATATTATCCAATGATTCTTTACTCAGGTCATCTTTAACGAATTTAATTTTATCTTCTTGATTATCAGAGATCATTCTTAAAGATTTACAAATTTTTCATTTACAACAATGTCTTACACAGTTATGACATTCTAAGCCAAGATTTTAGCTCTCATTTTTTTAGCAAATGTGCTTTTACCAAAAACATGCATGTAAGAACTAAATGGATCAGGAAACTTACCAACTAATCATACTTTTGCTTCAATTAACCAACGAATATCAGCAGGAATTCCATTGACCATTAATAAACACAATCGTTCACAACGAGCTTTGTAAATTTTCTTGAAGGTATTTTGAAGGAGAGAAGGAAACTGCTTATACAATTTATGTTGTATTTCTTCCAAAACTAATTTTGGGGTCTCGGTTATTGTGGGAAACTGAGAATACCGACTTAAGAAGTCACGGACTATCGTTATCTGTAATTTATATGAGAAAATAAATCAAAACATGCCAAAATGAAAAGAATCAAATCAAATGTGAAAATGAACAACAAAAAGAAAGCACACAATGTAAAAAGGAAAATGGACTCACATTCGTCCTCTTATTGAGTGAACTTCAAGCTCTAATAGGAAGTCATATATGCCACCCTCTATTTCTCTGAGTTGTATTTCTAAATCCTAAATGTAGGACACTAATGTTGATGGTTGTAAATCCTAAATTGGATGTGATTTACAGCTTTATATCAGGCCTCTCAGGTGAAATTTCATTTGCAATAAGTTTTTAAGATGTGTGAATAGAATATTCTTTATTGAGGTACTCATGATGTACTATGACCTAAAAAACACAATTATCAAACACACTTAAGCAAGAAACATCATAAGAAGTATTATTCAAGATAGTCAAACCATTCAAACGGTAAAGTAACAATGAAAAGTTAATCACTAATTAAAAACTTAATCAAGATTTAGTGGGTCACTCAAATTTTTTTCGGTGTTTTCTTCACGTGATTAGTATTCCTGATATGGTTTTAATCTTTATATATTAACTTTAAATGTGACATTGTTCTTTGGATTCTTAGTTTCTACAGTCCCATATGGATATACATTTTTCTACAAAAAATGAGTCACTCTATTTTGACTTTAACTTTACTAGAAATAAATGAAGACGAGAATTATAAAGCTACACTATTTGACCAATCTCAAATGTTTTCCGAAAAATTCTTTTATCATGAAAAAGTTTTATTCTTCTCTTAATAATTCTTGAATTTTCATATGCATCATTCCTTAATTTCTCAAGTTCATTCAATTGCAATTTTCTGACATCACCAACATCATCGAAATTTGAATTAAAACCTTTAATAGCCCAAAATAATGTATGCTCAAGTTCAATAGGTAAGTCACAAGGTTTATCATAAACTAGCCGATAGGGTGATATTCCTAAAGACATCTTAAATGCAGTACGGCAGATCCATAGTGCATTAGTCAGTCAAAGAGACTAATCTTTGTGGTTTGGGTTAACTTTCTTTTCTAAAATTTGTTTTATCTCCTTATATGCTAATTCAACTTGACCATTTATTTGAGGATGATAAAAGGTAGCAACTTCATGTGTAATTTCATATTTTTTCATTAAAAACTCAAATGACTTATTACAAACATGCTTACCTCTATGATTGATAATAGCTCGAAGGATTCCAAATCGACTTAAAATATTTTCTCTTAAAAATTTAACCACAATTTTGCTATCATTATTTCGACAAGAAATTGCTTCAATCCATTTTGAGACATAATCAACTGCAACTAATATGTACACAAATCCAAAATATGGTGGAAACGGACCCATGAAATCAATTCCCCAATAATCAGATATTTCAATCTCAATTTTAGCTATAGTTTTCCTTGAAGAAAAGTGTCCATCATATATTTCAGAATGACAAAAATTAATGACACTAGTTACCTCATTATCAAAAACACAATGACGGAAGATTTGATCAAGGTAATATTTGAACAAATAAGGATCATCTCCGTAAAATTTCTTTACTTCAACAAAGAATTTCTTTTTCTCTTGAGTATCCCATTGCAAAAGTATTTTACCTGTAATAAGGAAATTAATAATGTTAACATACTATGGCATTGGAGGAACAAAAAATAAAAATTTATCCAGGAAGGAGTCATTGATGGGTGTTATGTGTTAGTAATATGCCCTAAAGGCCAATCGAATGGTGATTTGATTGTTTAGGGAATGATTGTATTTGAATAGCATTTTGATATTTATAAAATGGCAAAGTTATCAATATTCATATATTAATTTAATGAATATAGTCCAAAAAGTAAAATAGTTAAGGAACACATTCTCGAGTATGTCGAGAATATGAAACGTGTATCCTTTGTACTATACTTCTAAAAAGTTCCTAGTGGTGGATTTATGATTGGACATTATAAATTCCTATAAACACTAGTATGTGTTATGACTCCTTATGGTATGTGATACTAAGATGGATGGTGAGTTTCATATCATTGACATGAGATGTCAAGTCAAACACATAGGTACTTGTTAAGAGAATGAGTTTACTGAACTTGACCGAATATAGTAAGCCATATGGTCGTGAGTGTTAATGGCTTATTATACATTGTAACAGACACTATGTTTAGTAATGGTCTTTAGACCTGAGGCATAACAGATGTCTTATACATAGACATCCCTGATATGTGAATGCATAACGATTGATTCCTAATCACGGAAGAGATCTAGCAATAGCTGTCATGGTTGGCTATGTATGAAGACAAGTTGATGGCCAATATGGAATTCATCACTTTGTAATATACAAAAAAGGATGTTCCTATGAGATAATATGAATTGGCATGAGAAATCCTTGGCCAAGGTGAAATATATTTGAAGGAGTTCAAATTATATTAACATGCCAAGTTCATTTATATTTATTTTGAGATAAAGCACAACTGCTTAACATAATAAACCATAAGCTGTGTTTTTCTCTGGACATGGATGATGAAGAGACCAAGACATAGAGATACAATGGAATAGGTTCTATAGATCCAACAATTCTTGTTATTTGGATAGTCGTGATATACTGCTAGGTGTCACTCATGACTTGTAGAAACCTTATGATCAATATTGGTAAAGCGTATTACCAATGCATCTTAAGGTCATTAGAAAGGTTCTAATTGATGACTAAAGAGTTTAGCATCATTTAATGAATAAAGAGTTATCATTAAAATAGTTCTACTACCTTATAACTAAGAACCTAAAAGGTCACACACAATATAGAAATGAAAAAGGAGTTACAAGAAAATGAGAAGTTAGATTTCCTAATTTTAGGAAAATCAATATTTATATTATAATTCATTGAGAACGAATATAAATATAAATACATCTTAAATATGATTTAAGATAGAAATTTAGATGTTCCATAAATAGTTTAAGGAACAAAATAAATTTCATAAATCCTCAATTAAACATTATGGAATGTCGAGCACGTAAAATGACCGTTTTGGACATGTTCGGGTTCATATATGATTATGGACTTCTAGACCAATTTTGGGTTTAGAATTATGGGCTTTTATTGGATCCAATATGGATTAAGAGAAAGCATTAGAACATGTCACAAGAGAAGCCCACATTTAACCATTTGATGTGATCAAAATGGGGTTAAATAATTAATTCCGAAATTAATTAATATTAGCTATTTATTTATTTGATTAAATAGTTTATTGAAGTGATGAGATCAATTTCAATAAATAATGGCTAAGTGGGTGGGTCTAAGCACATGATAATGTTTGGTGCCATTATTAGAGATAATGGGGCTTTATTTGGTGGATGGAATCAAATGAGCTAGCACTCATGTTTCTTCATTATCTCTCTCATTTCTTAATGAAATTTCGAGATTCCAAATCGTCTGAACTCCTAGAACATTTCTAAGTGTGAACTGATTAGAGGCATCACAATTGGGGTGCTTAAAGGATCTCAGATCGTGGCAAAACAGAAGCTGTTCGTGCAGAGCTGTTTTTCTGGACAGTGTTCGGAGCTTGCTGTTTTCAGTCGTTTTCTCCCACTTCACGAAGTTTTTTTCGAAACTGCAAGTGAGGTAATTAAACTTCAATCTTTCCTCTTGATTTTCGTTTTTGAATGAAGTCGATCCGAGGTTTCTAGAGCTTCCGCCATCTGTTTTAATTTTACTGCGCAATAGTTGCGTTATTAGGAACCTCATGGACAAATGTTGTCCTTCAAGTGGTATCAGAGCCATCTTCATTCAATTTCGAATTTTTGAAGCATGATTTATGTTATTTCCATTTATAATAGCATGAAGGATGATCATGGAAAGACCTAGATATATTTATGTCATGTGATGATTGAATATATGCATGATTGAATGAGCTATTGATTCATTTGTTGATTTGGCCGATTTCTAAAGGCTTAAATGGTTGTAATATTTTTAAATAGGGACTTGCATGTTCCTCCTTCTATTAAGATCTGATTGTATCCCATTACCCCTGAGATTTGTACCCCAATTCTTCTAAATATGTAATTACTACAAAGTGAGATGATTGCCAAAGGAAGGATGGCGTATTTACGGTGCGTTGGAGGATTGGAGCAAGAAGACTTCATGGATTGTTGCAGCACTTTCAATGTAATTTTGGCCTCTCAAATAGAAATTAATATTTGTAATAATTTGAGGCATAAGATGTCTCATAGTCATTATTGTTTGCTTGATACCTAGGTGGACCTTAAAACCAATTTTGGCTCAAATTGGTTTTATTAGAAAATTCCATGATCATCCTTAGTTGGTTTGTCTATAATATGCATGAGATGTATATTAGGGTGCTTAGACATATTTGAATATTGTAAATGGAATAACATGCTAAAAAGTGAGACCATAATAATGCCCAAATACTCCCTAATTAAATAAAAATAATTATTGTTAAGTTGTAATGATGGATATTGAGAATATTCATCATGGCCTACTAATACCAATGGAATATTTAAAATATTTTATGCTTGGGCTAGTTGTCATGGATACATGGGCTACTCATTCATTAAAATGTTGAAAATAAACCATATATCATGCGATGATGCATAATTCATACATTAAGCTACCAAGAACTGTTAGGTGAGGTTAGTAAGATGTTTTGAAAATGTGCAAGGGTATTAGGGTAAACTTAACTAAATCATTTATACCAAGAACTGTTAGGTGAGGTATTAATGATTTAGAGGCCGAAGGATAATCGGTACATGCATGAGATGCATTTGGTAAAGAGTTACCTACTCATTAAAATAAGTAAGCCAAGAACTGTTAGGTGAGGTAAACTTATGCTAATGAGAATCCGATTCCTACTAGAAACTTTTACCAATGAGAGTTTCCGTTTCTTACATATGGGAGTGTATTGAAATGATAAAATAGTGGGAGGTACTATTTGATTTAAAGACCAAAATCAAATAGATTATAATAAAATGCTAATAATTTAATTTAATATTTTCTGCAGAAATATTTAATAATGAATAATCCGCTAGCACGAATTCTGGAAAATTACCGTTTGACGGGACCCAATTACGTTGATTGGTTAAGGAATTTAAGAATTGTTCTTAATTATGAGAAAATTAGCTATGTTCTTGATACACCTAAGCCAAATGAAATTCCTGAGGGAGCAAGTGAGGAAGAACGTGTCACTTATCAGAAGTGGCAAGATGATGACCTCACTGCTAAAAGCTATATATTGGCATCGATGTCCAATGAGCTACAAAGGCAACATGAAAATATGCCTGATGCAAGTTCCATGATACTTCATCTACAAGAGTTGTATGGTGAACAAAGCAGAACAGTTAGATATGAGATATCTAAGAAACTGTTTAGAATGAGAATGACTGAAGGATCGGTCAATGAGCATGTACTCAAAATGATTGATTACATAGAGCAGCTGGAAGCTCTTAATTTCTCAATGGATGGGGAATTAGCTATCGATCTTATCCTACAATCCTTGCCAGACTCATTCTCTCAATTTATCATGAATTTTAACATGAATAAAATTGAGTGCAGTCTTGCTGAACTGCTAAAAATGCTTAATACTGCCGAAACTTGCATAAAGAAGCCAAAAGATGTTATGGCTATAGAAGGACCCTCAACTAAAAAGGGTAAAAAGAAAAAGTTTCAACCCAAGGCTAAAGGTGGGATTAAGAAGGGGAAAGCTAATAAGCCCAATGACAAGGGAAAATGTTTCCATTGCGGTAAGGATGGGCATTGGAAGAGGAATTGCAAAGTTTACCTCAACAGCTTGAAAGTCAAGCCTAAAGAGAATCCTTGTGAAGGTATGCTCATTATTGAAACTAATATTTCAATTATTCAATCTACTTCTTGGATTTTAGATTCTGCTGCAACCACACATATTTGTATGTCAATGCAGGATTTGAAAAGAAGTAGAAGACTTAAACAAGGAGAAATGTCTCTTAGAGTGGGAAATGGAGCAATAGTTGCTGCCTCAGCTATAGGGGCATTTTTCTTAAAAATGACATCTGGGCATGTTATAAGTTTGAATGATTGTTTATTTGTTCCTTCTGCTGTAAGGAACATAGTTTCAATTTCATGTTTATGCAAAGACAATTATGAATTTTATTTTAGAAATAAAATTTGTAATATTTATTATGAGAATAAATATGTTGCACATGGTACTTTAGATAATGATCTTTATGTACTAAACATGAAAGAAAATAATGAGCATGTTGTGAATGTAAATACCATAACACATAAACATGAAAGAGAAGAAATAAGCCCCAAATATAAGTGGCATTTAAGGCTAGGTCATATTGGAGAAGATAGAGTCACCAAATTGGCTAAAGATGGACTAATAGGTCCATTTGGTTTAGAACCTTATCCAACTTATGAATCATGTCTTCAAGGAAAAATGACCAGGGCACCCTTCGTTGGACGAAGTACAAGAGCCACTGATTTACTTGAACTTATACATACTGATGTATGTGGGCCATTTAATGAAATGGCAAGGGGTGGATATTACTACTTCATAACTTTTATCGACGATCACTCAAGGTATTGTTCAGTATACTTAATGAAGTATAAATCTGAAGCCTTTGAAAAGTTCAAAGAATACCGAAATGAAGTAGAGAAACAGACTGGAAAATTTATTAAAACCCTACGATCAGATCGAGGTGGTGAATATCTCAGTGGAGAATTCCAGTCTTACCTTAAAGAAAATGGTATTGTTTCACAATGGACACCTCCAGGTACACCAGAGCTTAATGGAGTATCTGAGAGGAGAAATCGCACACTGTTAGACATGGTGCGATCAATGGTGAGTTATACAGACTTACCGATTTCTCTTTGGGGATATGCTCTCCTTACTGCAACATATGTACTAAACAGAGTACCTTCCAAGTCTGTACCTAAAATAACATATGAGATATGGTATGGTAAACAACCAAGCCTAAATCATCTTAGGATTTGGGGATGTCCTGCTTTTATCAAGAGACTCAAGAGTGAGAAACTTGAAGCTAAAGCGGATAATGGGAGGTTCATTGGATACCCAAAGGAAACTTTGGGTTATTACTTTTACATCCAATCTGATCAAAGGGTATTGGTCAGTAGAAATGCCATATTTCTTGAAAAAGAGTTTATTCAAGAAGGTGGGCAAGGAAGAAAATTAGAATTTATTGAGAATTCTAATGAGGATAAATCCAATGAAGAGCCTGTTCAAGTACAAACACAAGGAACACAACAACTCCGTAGATCTAGTAGGATAATTCACCCACCAGAAAGATATGGTTTTCTTCATCAGATGAATGATATATTTTTATTGGGTGATACGGATCATAGAGATGATCCTACTAGTTACGAAGAGGCAATATCAGATATTGACTCTAAGAAATGGCTTGAAGCCATGGATTTAGAGATGGACTCTATGAGAACCAACCAAGTCTGGACTCTAGTGGATCCACCCGAAGGTATTGTACCTATTGGATGCAAGTGGATCTTTAAGAGGAAGATAGGCTTAGATGGAAAGGTAGAGACCTATAAAGCAAGGTTGGTAGCTAAAGGTTATCGTCAAATACAAGGTATAGACTATGAGGAAACCTTTTCACCAGTAGCCATGCTAAAGTCCATCAGAATCTTATTGGCTATAGCAGCATATTATGACTATGAGATTTGGCAAATGGATGTCAAAACTGCATTTCTAAATGGATACATTGAGGAAGATATCTATATGATGCAACCTTGTGGTTTTGAATCTAAGACAAATCCTCATAAAGTATGCAAGCTAAAAAGGCCCATTTATGGGCTAAAACAAGCCTCCAGGAGTTGGAACATCCGATTCGATGATGCAATCAAATCATTTGGTTTCATCAAGAATGAGGATGAACCATGTGTTTACAAAAGGGTCAGTGGGAGTGCAATAACTTTCCTTGTGCTATATGTAGATGACATATTGCTTATAGGAAATGACATTGGACAAATGTCTTCTGTCAAAATTTGGCTTTCTCAAAACTTCTCCATGAAAGACCTAGGAGATGCAATGTATATCTTGGGAATCAGGATTTATAGAGATAGATCCAGAAGATTAATAGGTCTATGTCAAGCTAAGTACATAGAAAAGATATTAAAGAAATTTAATATGTGGGATTCCAAAAGGGGTTTTATACCCTTCAGACATGGAATTCATCTCTCTAAAAGCATGAGTCCAAAAACTTATGATGAGAGAGAGCGTATGAATAAGATTCCATATGCTTCTGCAATTGGAAGTCTTATGTATGCTATGCTATGTACTAGACCGGATATAGCTCATGCAGTGAGTGTCACTAGCAGATACCAGAGTAATCCGGGTGAGGAACATTGGACCGCAGTTAAGAATATCTTTAAGTACTTAAGAAGAACTAAAGATTTGTTTTTAACATATGGAGAGGGTGAGCTAAAAATTGAAGGCTTCACAGATTCATATTTCTAGTCAGATGTAGATGATAGAAAATCTACATCAGGATTTTTATTCACTATCAATGGTGGAGTAGTAAGCTGGAAAAGTTCCAAGCAAGCAACTACTGCAGATTCTACCACTGAAGCGGAATATATAGCTGCATCAGATGCAGCAAAAGATGTTGTTTGGATACGGAAGTTTATTCAATAACTTCAAGTGGTTCCAACCATTGCGTTGTCAATCTCATGACAACAATGGAGCTATAGCACAAGCTAAGGAACCAAGGTCTCACCAGAAGTCCAAACACATTGAGAGAAGATATAACATTATTAAAGAAATCATTGGAAGGAGTGATATCACTATGCAGAAAGTAGCCTCCGCTGATAACACTACGGATCCTCTGACTAAAGCACTTACTCAACAGCAATTAGATCGTCATCTTGAGAAGATGGGTATGAGATACCATAGCGATTGGCTTTAGTGCAAGTGGGAGATTGTTAGTAATATGCCCTAAAGGCCAATCAAATGGTGATTTGATTGTTTAGGGAATGATTGTATTTGAATAGCATTTTGATATTTATAAAATGGCAAAGTTATCAATATTCATATATTAATTTAATGAATATAGTCCAAGAAGTAAAATAGTTAAGGAACACATTCTCGAGTATGTCGAGAATATGAAACGTGTATCCTTTGTACTATACTTCTAAAAAGTTCCTAGTGGTGGATTTATGATTGGACATTATAAATTCCTATAAACACTAGTATGTGTTATGACTCCTTATGGTATGTGATACTAAGATGGATGGTGAGTTTCATATCATTGACATGAGATGTCAAGTCAAACACATAGGTACTTGTTAAGAGAATGAGTTTACTGAACTTGACCGAATATAGTAAGCCATATGGTCGTGAGTGTTAATGGCTTATTATACATTGTAACAGACACTATGTTTAGTAATGGTCTTTAGACCTGAGGCATAACAGATGTCTTATACATAGACATCCCTGATATGTGAATGCATAACGATTGATTCCTAATCACGGAAGAGATCTAGCAATAGCTGTCATGGTTGGCTATGTATGAAGACAAGTTGATGGCCAATATGGAATTCATCACTTTGTAATATACAAAAAAGGATGTTCCTATGAGATAATATGAATTGGCATGAGAAATCCTTGGCCAAGGTGAAATATATTTGAAGGAGTTCAAATTATATTAACATGCCAAGTTCATTTATATTTATTTTGAGATAAAGCACAACTGCTTAACATAATAAACCATAAGCTGTGTTTTTCTCTGGACATGGATGATGAAGAGACCAAGACATAGAGATACAATGGAATAGGTTCTATAGATCCAACAATTCTTGTTATTTGGATAGTCGTGATATACTGCTAGGTGTCACTCATGACTTGTAGAAACCTTATGATCAATATTGGTAAAGCGTATTACCAATGCATCTTAAGGTCATTAGAAAGGTTCTAATTGATGACTAAAGAGTTTAGCATCATTTAATGAATAAAGAGTTATCATTAAAATAGTTCTACTACCTTATAACTAAGAACCTAAAAGGTCACACACAATATAGAAATGAAAAAGGAGTTACTAGAAAATGAGAAGTTAGATTTCCTAATTTTAGGAAAATCAATATTTATATTATAATTCATTGAGAACGAATATAAATATAAATACATCTTAAATATGATTTAAGATAGAAATTTAGATGTTCCATAAATAGTTTAAGGAACAAAATAAATTTCATAAATCCTCAATTAAACATTATGGAATGTCGAGCACGTAAAATGACCGTTTTGGACATGTTCGGGTTCATATATGATTATGGACTTCTAGACCAATTTTGGGTTTAGAATTATGGGCTTTTATTGGATCCAATATGGATTAAGAGAAAGCATTAGAACATGTCACAAGAGAAGCCCACATTTAACCATTTGATGTGATCAAAATGGGGTTAAATAATTAATTCCGAAATTAATTAATATTAGCTATTTATTTATTTGATTAAATAGTTTATTGAAGTGATGAGATCAATTTCAATAAATAATGGCTAAGTGGGTGGGTCTAAGCACATGATAATGTTTGGTGCCATTATTAGAGATAATGGGGCTTTATTTGGTGGATGGAATCAAATGAGCTAGCACTCATGTTTCTTCATTATCTCTCTCATTTCTTAATGAAATTTCGAGATTCCAAATCGTCTGAACTCCTAGAACATTTCTAAGTGTGAACTGATTAGAGGCATCACAATTGGGGTGCTTAAAGGATCTCAGATCGTGGCAAAACAGAAGCTGTTCGTGCAGAGCTGTTTTTCTGGACAGTGTTCGGAGCTTGCTGTTTTCAGTCGTTTTCTCCCACTTCACGAAGTTTTTTTCGAAACTGCAAGTGAGGTAATTAAACTTCAATCTTTCCTCTTGATTTTCGTTTTTGAATGAAGTCGATCCGAGGTTTCTAGAGCTTCCGCCATCTGTTTTAATTTTACTGCGCAATAGTTGCGTTATTAGGAACCTCATGGACAAATGTTGTCCTTCATTATGTCAGTGCAGAATTCAGATATTAGTCTTGATAAATGATCAGCAATGACATTTTTGGCATCCTTTTTATCTTTGATGGTGAGGTCAAATTCTTGAAATAACAAAATCCAATGAATTAGTCTTGGTTTGACATCATGTTTAGTCATCAAATATCTCACAGCAGTGTGGTCAGTAAAAACAACAATTTTAAAACCAAGCAAAAATGAACGAAATTTTTTCAATGCAAACACCAAATTAAGTAATTCTTTTTTAGTTGTCGAATAATTCATTTGAGTACTATCCAAAGTCTTACTCATATAATAAATCATAAACGGCTTACCATCCATTCTTTATCTTAAAACAACACCAACAACAAAATCACTTCCATCATAAATTAATTCAAAAGGCAAAGACCAATTAGGAGATTGCATAATGGGTGCAGACGTTAAAAGAAAAATTATTTTCTCAAAAGATTTTTGACAATCATCAGTCCATTCAAATAGTGCATCTTTTAATAAGAGGTTATAAAGTGGTTTAGATATGGTACTAAAGTTTTTTGTAAACCTCCTATAAAATCTTGCATATCTTAAAAAGGATCGCACATCTCTAACTATTTTTTATAATGGCAATTTAGATATGACTTCAATTTTTACTTTGTCAACTTAAATTCATTTAACAGATACAACATGACCCAAAACAATTCTAGAAGTAATCATGTAATGGCATTTTTCCCAATTCAACACAAGTTCTTTTTCAACATATCTTTTTAAATTTTTTTCCAAATTATCAAGGCAAACATGAAAAAATTCATAAACATAGTCAAATCATCCATACAGACATATAAACAATGTTCAACCATATCATTGAAAATACTTAGCATGCATCTTTGAAATGTTGTAAGAGCATTATAAAGTCCAAATGACATTCTTTTTAAATGCAATTATTCCAAAGAGATATGTAAACGTCGTTCTTTCTTGGTCTTCAAGTGCTATAAGAATTTGATAATAACCTGAACACCCATCTAAAAAGCAATAGTAGGGATGTCCAGTTACTCTTTATGAGATTTGGTCAAGAAATGGTAATGGAAAATGATATTTTATAGTGGCTTCATTTAACTTTCTATAATCAATGCACATGCGCCAACTAGATGTAATTCGTGTTGGAATTAATTAACCATTTTTCATTTTTAACAATAGTGATTCCAAATATTTTAGATACTACGTGTGTATGACTTACCCATTTACTATTAGAGATAGGGTAGATAATTCTCGTATTAAGCAAATTAAGGACTTTATGTCTTTACTACTTCTTTTATGTGTGGATTTAATCTTCTTTAATGTTATTGACATGTTTTAGCATTTTCTTTCAAATTGATTCCATGTTTTCAAATTAAAGGATTAATATCTTTAATATTATTTAAAGTCCATCCAATTGCGTTTTCATGTTTTTTAAGAACAAATGGTAACTTACCTTCTTGGTCGCTTGTTTGAATGGAAGAAATCACAATAATATAAGTTTGTTCTTCTCTAAGATAAGCATACTTCAATCTCTCCGGCAAAGGTTTCAATTCCAATTTAGGGGCTTCTTGTAAAGTCTGATAAGAATCAAACAACAAATTTATATTAGAAATATCATGTTCAAGTTACTTATTTGATTCAATTGAATTTACCAAACAAATATCTCTAAGTTTAGAAAAATTCTCTTTTTGAATATTCTCTTCTATACAAGATTTAAGCAATTCTTTTTACTCATCAATCTCATCTTTATTCTCATTTTCTTCATTAGGTTGCATGCACATGTTAAAAACATTCAATTCTAAAGTCATATTTCCAAATGACAAATATATTAAACCATTCCTATAATTAATCAAAGCATTAACAATTACTAAAAATGGTCAACCCAAAATTAAAGGAATTGGTTTATAATTATTCACAACAGGTTCAATTTCTATTATAATAAAATCCACAAGATATATGAATTTATCAACTTGTACAAAAATATCTTCCACTATTCCTTTTAGTACTTTAACTGATCTGTCGGCAAGCAAAAGTGTAGTTGAAGTTGATTTTAACTCACTTAGATTAAGTTGAAGAAGACTGAATATGAAAGCAAATTAACACTAACACCAAGATCTAGCAATAAATGCTCAATTTTGTGATCTCCAATAATACAAGAAATAGTAGGACAGCCAGAATCTTTGTATTTCAACTTATTAGTAGTAGACAGAATGGTACTTACCTGTGCAACCATGAAAGCACTTTTTTTACCATTAATTTCTTCTTAACTGTGCATAAGTCCTTTAAAAATTTGGAATATAAAGGTACCTGCTTGATTGCATCTAATAGAGGAATGTTAACTTTCACTTGCTTAAAGATTTCATAAATTTCAGAAGAGTTGTTTGATTTCCTTAGTTTATTCAATGCATGCAGAAATGGTGGTTCAAATGGAACAATAATTATTTACTCACTAGTTGTAAGTTTATTTAGCCCTTCCTTACCTTTTGAATTTTCATTGTCTTTATCTTCACATGGTTTAGAAACAGGTTTATCAATAACCTTACCACTACGAAGAGTTATAACTGACTTGACTTGATTCATAGGTAAATTTTGTTGAATCTTAGGATTTGTTTGTGGTTAAGTTGGAAGTTTGCTTTTTCTTCAATTGTGAGTGCATAAGCGATTTTAGCAAGAGTATCTTTAAAATCATAAAAGGTTTGTGCAGTTTGATTGTTCATAGCATCTTGCTTCGTAATGAATGAATGCATTATATCTTCCAAATTTTTTCATGGTGGTGGAACATAGGTGCATAAGGCTAAGCATTTTGGAAATTTTATAGAGGTGGTGCTTGTGCAGATTGTGCATTATTATCCTCAAACTAAAATTTGGATGATTTCTCCAACTAGAATTGTAAGTTTGAGAATAAATATTTGACTTATTAAAAGTGTTAATGGCATTAGCTTGGTCATGCAAACATTCTTTAAGTGCAGGCAGAGTGGAACAATCTTGAGTGAAATGATCATTAGAACTATAAACATCACATGCAATTTTTTTAACAGATTTTACATGATCACTCTTTTTACTCTCTAAAACTTCAACCTTTCTAACTAGGGATGGAAATTTTACTTGTAAATCATGATCTTCCCTAAGGTTATGGATTCCTCCACTTCATGGAGATGGTTGTGATTTATTTGTCAATTCAAAAGCTCCAATAGTATCCCAATGTTGTGCATTTTCAATTAATTGGTCAAGTTAAGCTAGTGCATCTTCAGGACTTTTATCTCTAAATTCACCATTACATATCATTTCTACAGCTTGTCTACTTTGTGGTGTTAAGCCCTCGCCAAAATAAGTGACCAATTACCAAGTTTCAAAACCATGGTGTGGACATATGTTAAACAATTCTTTAAATCTATCCCAACATTAGTATAATGTTTCTCTATTTTTTTTAGTGAAAGAAGTGATTTTACTTTTAAAAAAATTGGTTTTATAAAGTGGAAATAATTTTTTAAAAATTTATTCTTGCATGTTATTCCAAGATTTTATGAATCTATATCTAAGGTTTTGTACTCAAGTTTTAACTTTATCTTTTAATGAAAAAGGAAATATTTTAATCTAATACATTCATGCTACAATTTTGGGCTATGTGTGTGACACACACTTCTTCAAAATCTCTTAGATGCAAGCATGAATTCTCATATTCTAAACCATGAAATGTTGGTAAAAGTTGGATAATACCGAGTTTTAAGTTGAATCGAGATGCTTCTAGAGGAAATACTATACATGACGGTACTTCGGTTCTCGTTGGATTCATGTAGTCTCTCAAAGTTCTTGGTTGATTTTAATCATGTTGAGATTGTTTGTTTCCCTGATCAATTGGAGGATTAAGTTGACCCAAAATGTTTTCGTGTTGGATCTCGTCTATGATTGGTGGCGATGATTGAGATCTGCGAATTAACCTGCCACTTGAAGTTTGAGACCAACGTCTCATGCAAGGATGATGATGATGTGTGTGTGTGAAATTATGTTGTAAAGGTGATACACAAACAAATGAATAACATAAAAAAATCAAAATTATGCAAATTAAAAACAAAATGAAAATTAAATAAACAAGAAAAATGTACAAGAAAAAAATGTAAAATAAAAATAAATAAACTGAAATTAAAATAACTAAATAGGCGATAAACCAAACATATATACAAAGTAAATGCCAAATAGAAAAATAAAATAAATGCGTAAATTAAATTACAGAAATAAAAAAGAAAGAAAGAAAAGAAATAATTATCTCAAAGTGTATACTCTTTTTTCGTTTTTTCAACTCTTTTTTCGTTTTTTCAAATTTTAAAAATTACCAACCAAGTAAGTGATTAATTCAAATCAATGGGCTTTTGTAGTAATTTTTAAAGTCAATGTTCTTTTTATTGAGTCCAAATAAGGTCCAAAAAAGTCTAAATATGGTCAAAAGAAGTTCAAGTTGTAGGTCCATGTTTGAGTATTAAGGGAAATTTTGGCAAGAGACCTACTAAAAAAATTTCTATAATTGTGGTCAAACTGCAATTATGAAAAGAATGGGCCTGAAGTAAAGATCTTTGGGGTAAAACTAAAATTCTGAAAGATTTTGTGGATAGAATATAATTTAAAAAAAGGAGGGTAAATGAAAATTTACAAAAAAGTAAAAAAAAAATAAACACCTTTCCCTAGCAACGGTGCCAAAACTTAATACGGCTAAAAAATGTTTAATTTACTACCTAGTATAAGAGGCCGAGGTCAATCTACAAAGAAAATATTTAGTTTGTTTATTTAATTTTATCTAAAACAATGAAAATAAATTTTAAATATATGCAATTTAATTTGAGCAAAACTATAAAATTAAATTAGTTCGGGCTATGGATCCACTCTTCGTAACAAATACAATTTAATAATTTTTTTATTTTTAGTTTATTGCCCAAATGATTAATTGTATAAAATAAAATGGCTCAATCAAATTCAAATTAGAAGATACCAAAGAGTTATCATTGAACTTAATACCGAGTATACAACCATTATTGAGCTTTAAAGTTGTTTTTCGTTTCATTGATTCATACTTTGAGCTTTCATTTATATCCATATACATTGTGTGAGAACTATCTTAATGTAACCATATCATTGAGCTTTCATTTTCTCACATGACTCTTCTTTCTCATGGTATAATAGTGGTAGAATCCTTTACCACTCCCTCCTGATTATTGAGGTTAAGACACCGAAAAAGCCTTGTTGTAGTGTGCCTCGAGTTTTTTAAGTGAACTTTACTCTTCATTGCGTCAAGCTTATCTTCTTATCATAACTTAACACTTGTCGTTATGCTCAATCAGCTGTAGAGACCTTGTCTTAACCTCCCTATATGTCAGTTGTTTAGCTTTTTGAAAGGATCTTTATAGTATCTCTCTTCAAATGTTCTTTGTGAAATAAGCCAATGTCTTCTCATGACCAAAGGCTCCAGTGTAGAAAACCTTCTGGTGAAATCAGTTGACAAAAAATGAAAAAAAAAACTAGTGACTGCATCTCTTCCTACTTGGTGGAGGCCAACTTGAAGGAGAACTTTTGCTAGTGAGAGCTGTAGCTAAAATCCTAAATGAATTTTAAGAGTAACTAGTCGATGCTAAGCTCTACTTCTTGTTTTTCAAGACTGAAACCAAGACTTGACTGGGCCCGTGAGAGTATGTGCAAATATACGACACATGGCCTTTTCCCCAACTTAATTTATGAACATTTGATCCCAGTATAACTCAACATGCTTAATAGGGTCAAAGATACCTCCATATTGTGGAATCTAAGGACATTAAAGTTGGTTGGGAGTGTTGCTTGGCAAATATTCGTGAAGAATGACGATTAATAAATTATTGACACTTGATCCCTGGTGATGAAACTATCTTTCTTAATGAGTTTTCGCACTTGCTCCTCTAGAAAAGACATCTTATCAAGGATTTTTCAAGGTATCCTTTGACTTATGAAGGAACCTTCCCCATTATGAGGAGATCTTTTGGCTTTAAGCTTATCTTGCAAATCTTCAATTGGTTGTTTGCCATGCTTTCAACCTTACTACCATTACATAAACTATTAGCAATAAATCTTTCATCTCTAGAGCAAGTAGTTTGTGCTTTTATTACAGTTATAATGGGGTTGAGTTGCTTACTTCAGGGGCCTCTTATTGTTCGATAGAAAGATTTTTACCCAACGTGTTTATAGTGGCTTGCAAGCCAATGGCACAACAAATGTTATTAACTAACTCATCAAAATGTCTCTTAGTAATGAGCTCATCACTATAGAGGACACCAGTCGTGGATTTTATAGACTTTGTTTATTTTTGTCATCTTCTTCACAGGTTCAGTGATATGTTCCTTCTCATAGTCATCATCTTCCTCGATGATAGCAAGGTTGTCATAAGAGAAACGATTGTCTTTCATCTTTTTCCAAACACAAACAAAATAACGTGGTAACCATTGTGGAGCTTTTTGTTGCAACCTCCACTAAGGTGGTGCTAATTATTTTAACTAGATTTTGGTGGATCTAATTAAAACAAATAGATTTGTTTAAGGCTGGTTGAGGTCTCCTTGCTGAGCTTGTGGTGTGCTCTCACAAGCTAGAGGAGGATAGTCGGGTGAGTTAGTCATTTGGCAAAGGGACAAAAAATAAATGAAAATAGAGTAAAGAAAATAAGGAAAAAATCACCAAGCTTAGGACTATAATCACCTATGACATGGAGCAAATTGAAGTTAAAAGTGGAGTCAACAGCAGTTAACAATTATATGCCAATGCTCAAATGAGATTTGTGGTCAATAAAAGGGCGAAATTCCAGCTAAGCAACCTAAGAGGTGGGTGAATTAGGTTTTAAAAACTTAAGAAAATAAAATCACAAAACAAATCAAGATATTGTCTTCAAAAATTCAATAACAATAAATTTAAAAATAAACAGTATAAAGAGATAAGGGAGAAAAAACTAACACAATATTTTTACGTGGTATAAACTCTACCTACATCTATACCTCCAAGCCAACCAAGTTTGAAGATTCCACTGTCCAAGCCTTTACCACAAAAAGCTTTAAGGTCTTTACAATTGACTTCCAAGGCATTAATAAACCTTTACAAGTAAAGATGATCCCAAATAACTCTATGAAATGAGAGTTATTATATCAATTCTAGACTTAAATTAAGATAACTTAGACAACAAATAAGGTGTTTTTATTACATTTTAGTTAGTTTTTGTATAAACATTCATTTTAGTTGAGTTTTAATAAGTTTTGCTTGAATTAAAGTAATTTGTGCTCAAAACAGGTGCATAATTATAGGTTTTCAGAAATTCTTAATTCATGAAGAGATGCTGAAACATTAGACCAGCAAGAGGAGGAAAGAAGATAGCCGCAAAAGAAGTGAAGCACAATCGGGAACAGTGCAATGTTGTAACTGTTGTTAGAGCAACCAGTGCTGTAACAATCTAGGAGCACGAAGGGAGAAAACTTAAGCGCGGGTCAGCTATAGATTTGCAATCTACATGTTTCCTAATTTAATTCATGCACAACCACATAGTTTTATTTGCCCTAGTTTGCAGTATAAAAGGATGGCGCGCCCACATAAAACGGCGGCAAGCAATTAACATTCGAGAAATCGAGATGAAAAGAGAAAACAATCAGAATTTCAGAGAACCAAGTCTGCATCAGTGAAGAATCCAGTAGCGTTATTTGGATTCAATCTTCATCGTTCTTTACTTGTTCTTTTCTTTACTCTTTGATTGAACCGATGTATTTCGTGAACAATATATTGCTGTTTATTTTTCTCATACAGAATATGAACTAGATTTGCTTGTAATTGAGTGACAAACAGTTTAATGGGTTCTTGATTGTTCTTATGTGTTGTTATGTCATTGTTGTAGCATTTTCCTCTAGTGGTTATTATTAATATAACTGTTATTTTGGTTGACCACCCATTTAATAGTTCAAGTTAAGATAGAGCAGCAAAAAGGCATGCCTTAACGGATATTATTAGAATATTACTTGATCTTAATTTAAGTTTCTTGGATTAAGTTATCTTGAATCCCATAAGGGCTATACTTGAAATTAAGATTTGTGACACACTAGATATAGGTGCTCACCTTGTAGGGTGGAGAGACTAAAGGGTCGTAAGGTCATACCATCAGTAGATTGGCAACTGGTCATTGCTAATATATCTAAGGGTATGAGAGTTCCAATACACGACAGCACAGATTAATTCTGCCCAGTGCTGTAGCACTAGCTGTAACAATTGGTGTTAACTTGATGAAAAATAGTCAGCCTATAAGGAGAGTTTGATCATTCAACTATCATAGTCTCAATTGAATCTTAGACACATTTAATTTAGTTTATTTCATTATGGTATTGTTTCACTTTATTCTCTCACAATCATCAATTATGATAGAATCCACTTTACGTTTGTTAACCTGGGACTCAAGTTAGTTTGCACTATTGTGATTGCTATAACATTTTAAGTAACATCAATCCCTGTGGAGATAATCTTGAATACTCATCACTTTAGTACCTGTTGTGTATACTTGCACATTGGCATTAGTAGCATTTGATTACAAAATTTACCAACAAGTTTTTAGCACCGTTGCCGGGGATTGATTGTTTATTTTTTAAGTGTGAAGTAAATCTTGATAGTGCTAATTTGATTTGATTCAGTCTATTTATTGGCAGATCAGTACTTGCATGCGTAAAGACGGATCTATGGTATTCTAATTCGATCCCGAGATTGAAAGGACTGTTAGAAGACTGAGAAGAGAACAAAGGAATTCAAAAAAACTGTTTCAGGTATGAATAATTTGCAGGATATGGGAAATTTGGACCCTCACAGGCTCTTACAACCAGTGAATCAGAGACAGAGTAATTAGAGACAGCCAGGCGATAACAACATTATTGACATGGCTGATGACAGAGACAAAGTGATTAAAGATTATGCTGTGTTAACTCCTCAAGTTGTACAACCTGGGATAAGCAAACTTGAAGTAGAAGTTGCAAACTTTGAATTGAAGCCAGTGATGTTCAAATGTTGTGGACAGTTAGTCAATTCAATGGATTGCCAAAGGAAGATCCTCATCTTTATCTTAAGTTATTCTTAGAAGTGAGTGATGCTTTCAAGATTGCTAGAGCAACACAAGATGCCTTAAGACTGATGCTCTTTCTTTATTCCTTACGAGATCGAGCAAGAGTGTGGTTAAATTCATTACCATCTGATTCCATCACTATATGGAATGAGTTAGCTGATAAATTCCTAATGAAATATTTTCCACCAACAAAAAATGCAAAACTGCGGAATGAGATTACTTTTTTCCATCAACTTGAAGATGAGAGTTTGTATGAGGGTTGGGAAAGATTCAAAAAACTACTCAGAAGGTGTCATCATCATGGTATTCCTTGTTGCATTCAATTGAAAACTTTCTATAATGGGTTGAATTCGAGTACAAGATTAATGGTGGATGTTTCAGCAAATGGAGCTCTGTTATCCAAATTGTACACTAAAGCTTATGAAATTATGGAGAGAATTACTAATAATAACTATCATTGGTCATCAACTAGGTAACCAGTAGCAAGAGGAAAAGCAGGGGTACATAACATAGATGTAATTACAGCCTTATCAGTGTATGCAACCTCATTAACTAACATGGTAAAGGCTATGACATCTGCTCCAGCAGTAGTGAAGTAAGTTGCTGAACTTTCTTGTGTATACTGTAGTGAAGAACATGACTTTGATAATTGTCTTGGAAATTCAGCTTCAGTAAACTATGTGGGTAATTTCAATCGACAGCTGCAGAACAACTCATATTCGAATACTTACAACCCTGGCTGGAAACAACACCCAAATTTTTCATGGAGCAGTCAGAATTGAAATACTCCAGAATTAAATGGACAAAATAGGAACACTCAACCACTTATTTTTTATCAGCAGAGTTAAGGGCAAAAACTAGAACTTGCAGGCTATTGGTCCTAAGGACAGACTTTGTCCACGTACAAATACCCACTGGTGTCAGAGCCACACACCCAACGCAGAGGTGGTATCATTTATAATTCTAAGTAAGTAACTCAGAAGGAAAAGAGGCTATGAAGACATGTTTGAGAGATGACTTGTTGAACCCATTCAGCTTATAAAGTAGAATACTCATCCTTTTGTAATGAGATTCCAAAAGGTGTATTTTGAGCGAGTAGCACTTCGTCTGATCTTGAAAGGAAACTTAGAGCCACACACCCAATACAGAGGTGGTATCATTTATAATTCTAAGTAATATTATTTGATCTCCTAAAAGAGGATTAACCAAACATAGAAGTAACTTTATCTTCAATCTCGACTCCTTCATCATCTTCCTCTCATATTTCTTTTTCATCTACTCTATCTCTTACAAATTCATGTTCTAAACACATAACTTCTAAAATTGAAAACCTTGTTGAATATTCCTATATCCCCAAGTCTGCCCAAATCAAAGAATCTCAGTTCCCTATCCTGAGTACTTATAATCTATACAAACAAAAAACTTCTTTTACTAGAAAAAGAAATTTCTTCATGATGTTAGAAGTTATTAGTGGGATGACCCACATTTATATAAGTTATGCGCAGATCAAGTAACACGAAGATGTGCTTCAGAAGGAGAAATTTCCCACATACTAGAGTCATGTCATGCTGCAGCATATGGAGGACATTTTGGTGGTCACAGAATAGCCGCTAAAGTTCTGCAATCAGGTTATTACTGCCTACTATTTTTAAAGATGCTTATGAATTTGTTAAATATTGTGACAGGTGTCAAAGGATAGGGAATATAACTAAAAGACATGAAATGCCATTGACTAACATTCTGGAAGTGGAAGTCTTTGATGTCTGGGGAATAAATTTCATGGGACCTTTTCCACCATCCTTTGGGAATTTATATATCCTTCTTGTTGTGGATTATGTCTCTAAGTGGGTAGAAACTACAGAATTACCTACTAATGATGCTTAAAATAGTGGTGTCTTTTTTACAAAAAAATATTTTTTCTAGGTTTGGCACTCCTAGAACTATTATTAGTGATGAGGGTACTCAGTTTTACAACAAAGTCTTGGCTGTAGCTATAGTAAAATATGGAGTTAGACACAAAGTAGTAGTAGCATATCACCCACAATCCAATGGTCAGGAGGAAGTGTCCAACAGAGAAATTAAAAAGATCTTAGAAAAAGTGGTGAACCCAACAAGGAAGGATTGGTCTTTGCAGTTACATGACTCTCTATGAGCCTACAAAACAACATGCAAAACTCCACTTAGCATGTCTCTTTACCAAATTGTTTATGGGAAGGCTTATCACTTACCACTAGAGCTAGAGTATAAAGCACACTGGGCACTGAAGCAATTGAATTGGGACATCCATGTTGTAGTAGAGCAAAGAAAACTTCAACTTTGAGAGCTTGATGAATTATGACTATTTTCATATGAAAATGTAAGAATCTATAAAGAGAGGACAAAAAACTGGCACGACAAGCATATTCAAAACATGCAATTCAGCCTTGGTCAATTAGTGCTACTCCACAATACCAGATTAAGATTATTTCCGGGAAAGCTAAAATCACGGTGGTCTGGACCTTTTAAGCTATTAAAATTTTATCCTCATGGAGCTGTTGATCTTTTTGATGAACAAATAGGTCAAGAATTTAAAGTTAATGGACACAGGGTTAAACATTACATACACCCATCGGCATATTATTCCAAGGAGGTCTTACTCCTTAATGAACCTAGCTACTGAACAGTGAAAGAAGGTCAGGCTGAAGGACCTTAAATCAAGTGCTCAATGGGAGGCAACCCATTGTGGAAACAACCACCTCAAACCAAGCTTGATCCTTTCTGGTTTTGTTGGCGGCTCTTCCTCTCTTCCATTTTAATTAATTTGGTTCTTTAATTCTAGCTATTTAATTTTATCTTTTCATATTATTAACCTCGTTTTTTTTGCTATCATTTGATCTCTTTGTTTTTAATTATTTGCAGAATTAGTTTTAGTTTTTGTAGGAAGTATGTGTGGCAATTGAATTCCATTTTGACAAGTGAGGTTGTATGGTGACAGAGTGCAGAGGCAAGCCACGTGTCAAAGGATATTGGAGTGGAATATGCAAGCAAATGGGTACTGTAGTAACCAAAATTACCGTTACAGTAAATTAAAAATTGGAGCGTCCATTTACCGTTAGAGATAAATCATGACATATAGATGCATGGATTTGGATAGAAATTAAAAAAAATCTCTGAAATTAATGCATTAATTTCGCTGGCCTATGTTTTTGGGATATACTCATTATATTCACAATATTTGCTTCCCTAATTTATCTTTATTACCGGATTTATCATCATTAAATTCAACTATAAAAGGGAATCACTGTGTGTAGTGACATACAACATTATTCCCCCTTTCCTTCGCACGCACAACTCTAACAATTTTTACCTTCATCTCTCATTTTACTCTCAGGGACATCATTTTCAATTTTTCATTGTTATAGCAATGCCAAGGTATAAGAAAACAGTCAATCACCTCAAAGATCTTTCATGCTTCCAGAGTTACCACACCAAAGAAAAATATGAAGAATTTATTGAGTCCCGTAAGATTCTATAAGAAAAATGATTTCAATTTCCAGAACAACTCACCAAAATTGTGCAAACAATACATAATGTTGTAGCAAAATGTGGATGGTTAGAGTTTTGCAACCACCCTCAAGACTTTGTGCTACCAGTAGTCAATGAATTTTACGCCAATTTGGTAAGCCCTGTTCAGCACAATGTTTGGGTAAGAAACTCACTTGTTCCATTAGACTCTAAAGTTATAAATGCTTTTTATAATTTACCTGCTAAAATTAATTGTGAGTATACCATGTTGCTTGATAAATTGACCCCGAAAAAATGGAACACCATCTTCACAACTCTTACAATAGAAGGGGCATCATGGGCTAATGAGGAAGGGCGTGTAGTTAATAGGATATATTTGAAACCTATTACTAAGGTGTGGGTGAAATTACTAAAATTGAGGCTTATGCCAACCACTCACACTACTACAGTTTCACAAGAAAGGTTGGTGTTGTTATATGCCATTGTTCGAGGGCTTCCCATAAATGTGGGCCGCATCATCGAAAATGAAATTAGAGATTGTGCTACAAAAAATCACAAAATTGCTGCCTTGTTATTCCCTTCACTCATCACCAACATCTGTGTAGTATTTGGTGTTCGTCTTGACGTAAAAGATGAACATGTCAAGAATGATGGCACCTTTATTGCACGTACCATTGAGAGAATTGCTGGTGAGAGAGTTGGAACGACAACTGATCCAGCTACTGCAACAGGAGCAAGACAAGTTATTGGCTTAGAATAGACAATCCAGGCGCTAAGCACCAGTATAAATCAATGTACTGAGGCTCAGCAGAGGGAAAACGATCGGTTTTGGAGCTATCTACAACACTTGGACAACTAACTATACTAATTTGCTTATTACATAAAAAGTACTCATCGAAACTTCCCTGATTCATTCCTTCAGCAATACAATTTTGACACTAACACGACAGGTGCTCCAGCAGAAGCCAGTGAAGAAGCCACTGCCAGAGATGAACTAGAAGAAGAAGCTGCAGTAAAACTACAAGTAGAGGTAGAATCAGAAGATGTTGAACCATCTGATCAATCTGAGGAAGAAGGTGACGAGTCTATGACTAACGGCTCACTCATATAGGCAGAGGACGAGTCTGAGAAAGAACGTGAGGAACCCTTCATCAACACCCCTATAGAGTGTTAGAAAATGCATATTTATAAAGGAGAAAATAGTCATTTTACATTTTAAGCCTTACTAACAACCCTTACTTTTATGTATTTAAGCTTTTTGTAATTTAATTATGTGTGTTTTATTTTAATTAAGTATTTTATGTAGTTTAGGGACATTATAGTTATTTCACAATGAATAAGAGATCAGACGGCAAAACGGGCATCACTTTTGAACTCAGGACGGTCGAAAACCTTAGAAGGAGCATAAAAGGAAAAATGACACTGTTCACATGTACGGTACTGTTTACGTTACTGTTCACGACACTGTTCACATAGACAGATCGATGACGTGGCATTGACTGATGAGGTGTCATGATCCTGTTAGACTAAAATTCTTATGCACTGCTAATCGATGACGTGGCAGCATATCAGTGGACCAAAAATATCGCGTACGATATATATATTACACAGGATTATTTTCAACCAAACCATATCACTGTTCAACCCAGATCAAATCGTGTTACTATTCACCCACGTGGTCAAACCACGTACTGTTGACTGATAACGTGACGCAATCCTAAGCGTCCAAACTGTTTTTAATCTAATGGCCACAATTTACTCAATGTATCTATAGAAAGGGGGTCTCCCCCCTAATTTGAGTTCTTTAAATCCATTTTTAGACTCTATTTTCTGTAATTCCTTCTTCATCTTATATTTTCTATGTATTCTAATAAATTCTTATTTTACCTTTAGTTCAATTATGAGTAGCTAATTTTCTTTCAAGTTTGGGTTGAAAGTGAAGTCTCAACATGTGTCATGAGCTTTATTTGATAAATTTATTTTCTTTTCCCCTCTAGTTTTTGTAGATGTTTTGATTCTCACTGATAAATAATAATAAGCTTGTCTAGATACCGCCCTGGATTCACCGACTCCCTAGTACAAGGTTATTATTATTTGGCACGATAAGCTCTTAGCACCATATTGATTAGAATGTGGTTCATGAGGTATGGATTCCCCCCTCATGATTTAATTGGTATCAATAAAAAATATTTAGCCCATGGTGCATATTGATACGGATCCAGATACTCAAGTACGTCATTTCAATAAATTTTTATCAATTTATTCTCGCCATTGAAAATCCAATTTTAGGATAATCTAAAGTCGCTTTCACCATAAATCCAACCACCTATTTAGAAAATTAATTCTACATATAATTAAAATCCACCTCCTCGTAGGATCGACACTCGTCACCATAGATATATTCTACAATAGATTCATGCACTTACTAGTTCAATAAAATTTGCAAAAGAAGTTTTTGGCGCCGTTGTGGGGGAGGTAAGTAATTTTAATTCATAGAATTAATTTTTATGAATAATTCCATTTAATTTTTTTATTGTATTTTTAAAAAAAGAAAAAAGAAAAAAGTGAATCTACATTTAAAGGTTAATATTTTTTTCTTTTTCTCTTCTTTAAAATTCTATAATTTAATTTTTAATTTATTTTTCTTTGTAATTTTTTTGTCTATCTTATTAATTTATTTTTAGTTAATTTATTTCACATATTTTTTTGTGTATTTTTATAAAAATGTTTTAACAACGTGATAAGGTTAGTAACGTAATTTCTTCTTATTCTTTATTTTTATTTGTTTTATTCCCATTTATTTTTATGTTTTTTGCATGTATGGTCGTAGGTCATTATTACTTAACCTTGACCGTATAGATCTTGAACTAGAAAAAATACTTCGCACACACAAGCACGTTAAAAGTAAATTTGGAATGGATTTACAAGCACCACAGGAGAGGCCATTTAAGGACTACTTCAGTCCTTTAACTAATTTGAGCACATCATACATAAGATACCCAAATGTAGCTGCTAGGAGTTAGGGGTGGGCAAAATATCAAATCCAACCCGATCTGATTTGAAAAATTTCGGGTTCGGATTGAATCGGGTGGGGAACAAAACCCGATCGAATGAAATTGTCTCAACCCGATCGAATCATGATCACATCGGGTGAAACTTGATCCAATCCGAAAACCCGATCGGGTTGAGACAAAAAACAATTAGGCAAATAAAAAATTACAAATCACAGAATATAAATACACACATGACACACTCACAATCACTGAATCAGTAACTCACAGAATACAGATCACACATCACAATGCCACAGATTCACGGGTTTACAGTAATTCACAAAGTATTCACTGCAACAAAGCAATTCAGATTCACTCCAAACTATTCACCATAATAAAACAATTCAGTAATTCACAAAGAAATGAAGCAAAGAACACAAGCAAAGTAACAACTCATAAATCCTCACTCACTCAGACACTTACCAGTCATTGCTTCATGGTATCTCAAACCCTCACTGTCACACAGAAAATCAAATCACTGAAACCAGCACTCAAGCCGTCAAGCACAAGCCGCCAACCCACTTATTCACGCCTCACGACCTCCGTTGCTCACCACACGCAGCAAACACACACGTACAGTTCACGGAGCTAGCTTTAACAGGCTACCACACGCAGCAACCGCTGACGACCTCAACCGAAGCCGAAGCTGATTTGCGAAGATCGTGACCCGATCTACAGATCTACTGCAACCAAGTGCTGGATCCACGCCTTGAATTCTCCACTCTATCATCACTCAGTCCGATTAAAGATCCACCCAGCAAGCTACCTCCGATCCACTCGAGTCTCCACGATTGGCATTCACAGGTCACGGGCTCATGGCTTTTGAGTGTTGACATCCGACCACCACACCCATTCACGGTCACGCCTCACAGGTCACGGACTCACGGCTCCAGTCTCAAAAGCCAAAAGGTCTCTTCACTCTCTGTTTTGGAAGTTGGAAGTTTAAAACTTGAAGCCCTAACCGAATCAGCAAATCCAGCTTTTGAACTTGTTTAAGTGATGGTTATCCGTATATAATCTATAATTATATATGCATTAATGATTAATTATAATTGTTATTTTTTATATGTTATATGAGAAATGTTAATTGTAACTTTGTATGTTAATTATATATAATTATATATTGTTAAATGTTATCAATAAACTAAAAATAATCCGGCATTAATTTTCTGTTACCTATTAATAATTGATTTTTGTAAGAATAGTAATGTTAGATTAAAAATTAAAATTAATATTATGTTACAATATAAATTATAATTATATATGTCACATGATATGTGTATTTGTAGATTAGTTTCAACTTCAACAAATAATTAATCAATTTAATTAATTGCATGATAACCAATAAGTAAATATTAAGTGGTTAAGCACATATAATGGTGCATAATAAGAATTAAGAATTTAAGATACGGATATGTAATTAATATTATATTATTTTGGCCAATGGATAATTAGATATTATGAATTAAATAATTACATTAATTTCTTGGTTTTCTTTTATGGAATATGCATCTTGAATTCTTGATCATATATAAACATTATGGTGGAAAAATTGGAAATATCAATTTCAAAAAGTTTCATAAAATTAAATTAACAATTATTTGAATCAATTTGTAATACTAACTATTAAGTAGATTTTTTTAATAGTCTTTTTGTGTTTTAATTTATGAATTAATGATTAATAATTATTTATTTGTATGTTTAGATGTCTGGACACTCAAGATCGAATTTAATAAGTGATGATGACAATCAAAGTGTTCAAATGGAAGGAACTCAAATGGCCAAGTAGAAAAGACCAGAGATGAAGAAAAGATCTACGACATGGAATAATTTTACTTTGCTTGAGGACAATCCAAACAAATGCAAGTGCAACTATTGTGGTAGACAATATCAATGTCATTCAAGTGATGGGATTACAAATATGAGAAATCAAATACTGACTTGCCTTCCATACAAGACATTCCGGGAACAACAAGAGGGAAGTCAATAAAACTTGACAACTGAGGGTGGAGAAGGAAATGCAAGTAATATGGTTTTGGCTAAAGGGTGGTGTCAAGACGCTTGTAAAAGGGTAGTCATCAAAATGATCATTATGGGTGAGTTGCCACTTAGTTTTTGTGGATACCAAAGGGTTCATGCATTTCTGTAGTGTAGCCATTTCCCAGTTTGTTATGCCATCTCAAAGAACTATTGGTAGGGATGTTATGGATTTAATTTTTGGAAGAACAGATAATGTTGAAGAGTTTGATTTGCAACAACAAACAGCGAGTGTCTCTTACCACTGATTTATAGACTTCTGTTCAAAATATGAGCTATATGGTGATAACAACTCATTTTATTGATAGTGACTGTTGTTTGAACAGAAGGATTGTTAGTTTCAGTGTGATTGAAGATCATAGAAGGAAAATGATCGGTAAAAACATTGTAGCTTGTTTATAAGATTGGGGGATAGAGAAGTTGTTTGCAATAATTGTTGATAATGCCAGTACAAATGATATTGTTGTTAATTATGTGACTATGCAATTACTTGCTTGGAGGAATGATGATGCAATTGTATTGGCGGGTCAGTATATGCATGTGCTTTGTTGTGCACATATTTTGAACTTGATTGTTGTTTCAGGGTTGAATGAATTGCATGCTAGTGTTGTCGCCATCCGGAATGCTATAAAGTATATGAGATCCTCCGCAACGAGGCTACAGGCATTTAAACAGTGTATTCAACAAGTGAAATGTCCAAATGGAACGGTTGTTTTGGATTGTCATACTAGGTGGAATTCCATTTATTTAATGTTGATGACTGCGTTGAAATTTGAAGCAACATTTGATAGAATGGTAGAGGTGGATAAACCGTATGAGGCATACTTTCTTGACAAAGAAAATAACGCTAAAAGGGTGAGCTCACCTGGACCTGAGGATTGGGAGAGTGCAGGGCGAATTATGAAGTTTTTGAAGGTAGTTTATGATGCCGCATTGTTTTTTTCTGCTTCTTTGAGTGTGACTTCTAATCTTTGTTATGATACAATTGGATTAATTGAGAGCTCATTGACTGCATTAGAGGCAAGTAGGGATCCTTGGGTGGTGGCTATGGCTTATCAAATGAGGGAAAATTTTGATAAATATTGGGAGTCTTTAGGGAAGATAAATAAAATATTAATTGTTGCCTCTATTCTTGATCCACAAGCTAAAATGGATTTTGCCAAACATATTTTTGAGATCAATTTTGCTAATGATGGTTGGAAAGTTGAAGAAATGACCAAAGCAGTGAAAGATATGTTGAATGAGCTTTATGATACATACAGTGCAATGTGCTCTAGTTCCACACCATCAATGTGTAGTGAGAGTGTTCCTAGCGGCAACTATAGTGGTACAAGTTATTCTCCTTATTTTACAACTGAGGTTGGTTTGTCGGAGGGTCCTAGCAATGATGGTGATGATATTTTCCGAGTTTCTCGCCCTTTTTTTGAGTATGCTCGGAAAGTGTTTGTTCATAATGAGGGCAAGAGAGTAGTATATGAGGTGGAACGATATTTGAGTGACCCAGTTGAAGATCCGAGCAATCTTAAGCTCAATGTTTTGCTTTGGTAGAAGGTTAATGGATCGAAGTATCCGATATTAGAGAAAATTGCAAGGGATGTCCTCATCATTCCTGTTTCCACAGTGGCATTTGAATCTGCCTTTAGCACAGGGCATCACGTCATTGACAAATATCGGAGTTCTTTAACCCCTTGTATGGTTGAGGCATTGATATGTACCGAAAATTGGTTACAAGCTAAACTTTTTACTAATCCTGTCTACAACCTTCAGGAAGATACTAAAGAGCAGATATTCCATATGGAGCTACAAGAAGGTAATATTTTTCTCATACTTCATAAAGTTAAGATGTATTATAAATTTATAAATAGCATCTACATGTACTTAAGTTATTTACTAATTTCATTTTTCAACATTTTAAAGATTTTGTAAGATCACAAGCTTTAACGGTGGAAACGGTGAGCGCTAATATGGGTGTTATGGATATTTGAAAGGTAATTCTTAATATATCTTATTATTTATAATTTCATATTATATGTTTAGGTTGTAATTTACACTATAATAATAGACTATAGTTGTTATAGTCTTAATTTTTAAGTTTTAATTCAAATTATAATATTATAATTGTTTCATTTATTTTAGACACATTGAAATTGCTGGAATGGTATTACTTAGGAATTAGGATTATTATTAAATTTACTTGGTGATGAATGCCATGAAATAAGCTACAATTTACTTAATTCTTTTTCTTATATTTAATCAAGTATACACATGAATTGGGCATATGTGTTTATGTTTAATGTCTCTTTATTTGTAATGCGACTTAATGAAAGTAGTTAAACAGTTATCATATATTATTTTTTCAATTTTTTCCTAGGGGATATATGCTTCAATTCTTCAACTTGAAGTAGAAGAAATTGAAGTTAAAAGTTGTCAAAGTGCTTGCAAGGAATGGTGGAGCTGTAGAGGAAGTTGATCTAGATTTACATTTAAACTTTGTTGTGTTTTGGACTTGGAACTTTGTCATTTGTGTTTTGGAAAATGGAAACTATTTAATTATGTTTAATTTTGTGTTCTAAAGATTAATATTTAGATTTTAGAATTGGACATTGCGCTTTGGATGGAGACTATTAAATTTAAATTTTGTGTTAATTTTAATTTTATGCTTTGTGTTCATTTTTAATTTTGAATCATTTGAATTTAATTCTATAGTAGTTTTCTTTTTGTTGTTGGTTGAAATGAATGAACGGATGAATGAGGGAGGACAAGGAAGGTGGGAGAGAAATGTCTTAGTTAGCAGGGTGACAAGAGAGGAAAAGAAACCAATTGAGAAATTCTAAGAAAAAACGAAGACTAGAATCCAACTTAGATTATTTGGAATTTTGGATTCCATGCATAGATTATTTTTTCTGATTTGACTGTGTAAAGTTTTGGTTATAGGATGCACATGATAGTTCAAATTTTTTCATTATTAAATGGCAGAGGTATAAGTATTTGTTATAGTTTAAAGCATTGATGACATACTCCATTGAAGATTTTTTCTTTGTATTGACAGGTTGGGTTGGTTTTAATAGTCTGCAAGTGCACAAATTCTGTTATTGCCATTTGCCAAAATGTGAGCATTTCTTTGTATTGACAAATTCTGCAAGTGCACAAGCCACAAATGCTTGTTTTATAAAGGCCGTGCACGTTCATGTTGTTATTGCCAAAATGAACACAAGCCTAATTTATTTTAATATGAACAAAATTTTTGTAAGCATGCTTGGTGCAAGATTCATTATGAGCCTCATAATCAACAACACAAAATAGAAAAGATAATTTCATGTGACTTTTACAAGCTTTCCAGCACCAAAACCCCTCAGGAAAAAATACAATAAAATTATAATAAATTAATTTCCTAATTTCACCTCCCCAATTGCCAAATTAATTATAATCCGAATTGATCCGAATAACTAGAATTTAACCCGAACCCGAGTAAATCCGAATCCGATCCGATTACACCCAACCTGAATTAACCTGAATTCATCTGAATAACCCGAATTTAATCTGAACCTAAATTAACCCGCATCCGATCTGATCTGAACTCCACCTGACTTTTTAACCCGATCCGAATTAAATTCGGATCGGATCAGATTGGGTTATACGTTCGGGTGGAGTTCGGATCGACTTTTATCTAACCCAACAAACCCGAAACCCGATTGGGTTGATCCGAACCCGATTTTGCCCACCCCTACTAGGAGTTTTGAACTAAAACATAGTGTTTTAAATTGTGTCCCAACATTCTACGACCTAGAAAATGAGGAGCCATATAATTATTTGAATGATTTTCATACTATTTGTCAAACATTTAAATATGAGAATTTTTCAGATGATGATGTAAAAATTAGACTATTCCCATTTTCTTTTAAGGATAAAGCTCGTTCATGCATTAATATATTGCTTCCTAATAGTATTCATCATGGGAACAAATGGTAACGAAATTTTCGAATAAATATTTCCCAGTTTATAAAACCAATGCTATTCGCAGGGAAATTTCAGAGTTTACCAAGAGAGAAGACAAGCAATTTTTGGAAACATAGGAGCGATTCAATGGGCTACTCTTGAAGTGTCCACATCATGGGTATGAGAAATGGCACCAATGCCAATACTTTTTGGAGGGATTATTGCCGAATGTGCAAGAATGGCTAATGGCAACAAGTGGAGGAGAGCTAATATCAAAAGGTGCATCAGAGATTTGGGAATTCTTCCAGCGACAAACGAATAATCCCCAACAATGGAGTCGATTACTCAGGAATACTAGAACAATTAAAGGAGTGAGTGAGGTTCACATTGGCAAGTCAACTTCGGGAATCAAAGAAGTCAAGAAAATGATTGAAGGTCTCGCTCGACAAATAGCATCGTTATTGACTGCTAAATCAACAGAGCCACATGACCATGACTCATACTCAGATCAAGCTAATGCCATAGGCGTAATGAGAAAAATATCAAATTACAACCCATACTCCAACACATATAACCCTGGATGGAGAGACCACCCCAATTTTTCATGGTCTCAAGGATTCCAACAAAATGGACAAGCAGCTCCAGCTCCACCAATGCAACAAATTCCTCAAGTTTCACAAGCCTCTCAGCCACCATTTAGGCCATATAATCAAAACCAAAACTACTCTCAACCCAAACCATGGAAGGATGCATTCCAGAATTTCAAGAATGTTACTCATTCCACGATTGAGCAATAGAACCGCACCATTGATGGACTACGAAATGAGTTGAGAGCATGCTTTAACTCATAAGTCCAATAAGTTTCAAGCCTCAAGAAGATGGTGGGACAACTTGCTTTTTCAATTCAAACCTTGGCAATGACTGTTGAGAAAGGCAAGTTTCCAAGTCAACCAGTGCCTAATCCTAAAGGAGTACATGAAGCAAGTACCAGTTCGCCACAATAGCATGGAAAGGTCAAAGCAGTTATGACCTTGCGAAAAGAAAAAGCAGTCGACAACAAAGTAGAGATGCTAGTGAAAAAAGAAAATCAAATTGTACTTGTGAATGTTGAGGACTCACCATCGAAGGAAAAAAAAGAAACCAACCCATGAAAATATGTTCCTAAAGCTCCATTTCCTCAAAGGTTAGTTAAAGGAAAGAAGAGAAAATCCACAGGTGAGATTCTTGAAATCTTTCAATAGGTAAGTGTTAACATCCTTTTACTTGATGTTATAAAGTAAGTTCCATCTTATGCCGAGTTTCTTAAAGATTTTTGTACTAAAAGATAAATATTCGTTTCAAAAGAAGGCATTTTTAACAAAAAAAAGTTAGTTCTATCCTCTAACATAAAATTCTTTTAAAATGCAAAGACCTAGGCTCCCCCACTATCTCATGTAGCATAGGGAATCACATAATTGAGAATGCTTTGTTGGATTTAGGAGCTAGTGTAAATATGTTGCCTTACTCAGTATATTCAAACTTGGACTTGAAGAATTACACCCAACTCTAGTGGTGTTACAGCTTGCAGATCAGTTCACAAAAATACCTCGTGGTATTGTGGAGGACGTGCTTATCCAGGTAGACAAGTTTTATTTCCATATTGATTTCATTATAATTGACACTCAACCAATACAAGATTCAAGGAAGCACATCTTCATTATTCTAGGCCGACCTTTCTTGGCAACTGCGGATGCTCACATTCAATACAGGACTGAAAATATGCATTTTTCTTTTGGCAATATGACTATAGAGTTGAACATCTTCAACATTGCCAAACAACCTCATAATGCAGATGATAAAATTGTCGACGTAGATTTAATAGAAACAATAATTGATAATTCTTTTCTTTCAAACCTTAGTGATAATCCTTTACAAACATGTTTAACTCACTTTGGTTTGGATTTTGATATTGACAGATCAGTCGATGAGGTCATCGCACTATTTGACTCAGCACCATCTAAGGACACTAATAAATGGAAGTCAAGAGTTGAACAACTAACACTATCAGAAAAGAAACTCATCCCATCATCAGAATCACCACCGAAACTCGAGCTCAAACCATTGTCCAACACTCTGGAATATGCATTTTTGGGAGAAAAAAGCACTCTACCAATAAACATCTCACAATACAGATGATGGAATTGTTGATGTGGATTTAATAGAAACAATAATTGATAATACTTTTCTTTAAAACCTTAGCGATGATCCTTTACAAACATGTTTAACTCACTTTGGTTTGGATTTTGATATTGACAAATCAGTTGATGATGTTAACGCCCTACTTGACTCAGCACCATCTAAGGACATTAATAAATGAAAGTCAATAGTTGAACAATAGCACCATCAGAAAAGAAACTCATCACATCATCAGAATCATCACTGAAACTCGAGCTCAAACAATTACCCAACACTCTGGAATATGCATTTTTACGAGAAGAAAACACTCTATCAGTAATCATCTTATCATCCCTAAACCACAAACAAAAGGTAAGTTGTTGGATGTTTTAAAAGAGCACAAAGGAGCATTAGGATGGACTATAGCAAACATAAAAGGTATAAATCCGGTAGACTGCATGCATTACATTCACCTTGATGAAAATGATAAACCTACTAAGGAAGTACAACATCGGTTAAATCTTAATATGAAAAAAGTTGTTAGAACTGAAGTCTTTAAGCTATTAGATGCAGGTATCATTTACTCAATTTCTGATAGTTCATAGGTTAGTCCTGTATAAGTTGTCCCCAAAAAGCCAGGAGTCACAGTAGTTACCAATGCCGATAATGAATTTATATCCACTAAAGTGACTACAGGATAGCGTGTATACATTAATTATAGAAAGTTAAATTCTATCACATGTAAAGACCATTTTCCTTTACCATTTATCGATCAAATACATGATAAATTAGCAAGCCACAAATTTTATTACTTTCTAGATGGTTACTCAAGATATAATCAGATTCTCATAACACCAAAAGATCAAGAGAAAACCACTTTCACTTGCCCTTTTGGCACTTTTGCATATAGAAGGATACGATTTAGATTATGTAATGCACCTGCTACATTTCAATTATGCATATTGAGCATTTTTTCTGATATGGTTGAACGATTCCTTGAAGTCTTTATGGATGACTTTTCTGTCTTTGATGATTCATTTGATCAATGTTTACATCATCTACCACTAGTTCTACAGAGATGTATCGAAAAGAATTTGGTCTTAAATTGGGGGAAGTTTCATTTTATAGTAAAACAATGTATTGTTCTCGGTCACATCATTTTGAGCAAAGGTATTAAGGTTGACAAAGCAAAGGTAGATCTCATTTTTAATCTTCCTCCAACTAAAACAGCTAGAGAAGTAAGATCTTTTCTTGGGCATGCTAGTTTCTATAAACGTTTCATTAAAGATTTTAGCAAATTTTCTAGACCGTTATACAATCTACTTGTTAAGGATGTACCTTTTATCTTTAATGATTCATGTCTTGTGGCGTTTGAAAAATTAAAGCAATTGTTGACATCATCATCGATCATTCAGCTCCCAACTGGAGCTTACCATTTGAACTCATGTCTGATGCATCTGATTATGTAGTAGGAGCAATATTAGGACAAAGAGTTGATCGAATTCCCCATGTTATTTACTATGCTAGTATGACATTGAATGATGCACAATTGAACTATTCAACTATCGAAAAAGAAATGTTAGCAGTAGTATTTGCATTGGAAAGATTTCAATCTTATCTCATTGGTTGTAAAATAATTGTGTTTACAAATCATGCTGCTCTTAAATATCTTCTTAAGAAAGATGCAAAACTAGACTAATTCGTTAGGTGTTGCTTTTGCGGGAATTTGACTTGGAATTTAAAGATAAGAAAGGCACAGAAAATGTTGTGGAAGACTACCTCCCTCGTCTCTATTTTGACACAATTATGGAATCATTACCATTGAATGAGTCATTCTTAGATAAACAATTGATGAGTGTGGAAGTATTACCGTGATATGCTGATATCATTAATTATCTTGTTACAGGTCAACTTCCAGAGCATTGGACCAAGCAAGACAAGCCTAATTTTTTTGCAGAAATAAAGAATTTCTTTTGGGATGACCCTTATTTATTCAAGTATTGTGCAGATCAAATTGTTAGACGATGTATCCCAGAAAGTAAAATTCATAATATTCTTTCATTCTGCAATGAACAAGCTTGTAGAGATCATTTCAGTGCTAAGGAAACAACTACTAAGGTTTTACAATGTGGTTTTTATTAGCCAACTATATTTCGAGACGCTTACACTTTGTTCTTAATGTGATAGGTGTCAACGAATGGGGAGCATCACACGAAGGAACATAATGCCACTAAATCTAATTTTAGTGGTTAAGATTTTTGACATATGGGGTATCAATTTCATAGGACCCTTTCCCCCTTTTTTTGGCCATCAATACATATTGGTTGCTATTGACTACGTATCAAAATGGGTAGAAGCAATTCCATGGAGAACCAATGATCACAAGGTGGTGATAGGATTTTTGAAAAGCAACATTGTTTCGCGCTTTGGATTCCCTGGAGCAATAATCAGTGATGGTGGTGTCCACTTTTGTAATAAAGTATTCAAGGCTTTTTCGAAAAAGTATTCAATCACTCACAAAGTGGCGACCCCATATCATCCACAAACCAGTGGCCAAGTTGAGATCTCCAATCGAGAAAGAAAGCACATATTAGAAAAGACGATGAGACCAGATAGAAAAGATTAGTCATTAAGACTTGATAATGCATTATGAACATATAGCACGGCTTTCAAGACACCGATTGGGATGTCACCCTACAGGCTAGTGTATGAAAAAGCTTGCCACCTACCTGTGGAACTCGAGCATCGTGAATATTGGGCCATCAAGAAATTCAACTTTGACATGCAGCAAGCTAGCTCAAAAAGAAGATTATAGTTGGCAGAACTTGAAGAAATTCGCAATGATGCATACGAAAATGCCAAGATTTACAAGCAACGAATGAAAGTTTTTCATGACAAGCAAATTATGAGAAAATCATTCACTCCATGTCAAAAAGTGCTTTTATCCAATTCTTGATTGCACATATTCCCAGGTAAGTTACGCTCTCGATGGTCTAGCCCCTTTATTGTATATATTGTTTTTCCACATGGGGCAATTGAAATTAAGAACCTAAAGAACGGTGTCACGTTTAAAGTTAATAGTCAAATATTAAAGCCATATCTAGAGTACCAACCACATGGAGAAGACACCAAAATAAATTTGCGTGACCCACCAGATTTGAATTGATTTTTTTCTTTTCGGTTATTTGATTTTTTCTTTCTTTTTATTATTCTTTTTCTAATTGAAATTATTTTTGCATAAGTGTGTTTGTTTAACCATTAAGTTTTCTCTTATCATTGTTAATCATGAGTACGATACTTAAACCGTTCCTCCTGAATATTCTTAAGCCACTTCAACGCGTTAAATTTCATCTCAAAAGGCAGATTCGATTTTGTAAATCACATCGTATTTGGGCTCTGCAACCTCCAGAGTTAGTATCCTTTGTTGAGGATTTAGAAAGCCAACTTAGAGACATTGAGA
This sequence comes from Citrus glauca, assembly GCA_029633175.1. Taxonomy (NCBI): domain Eukaryota; kingdom Viridiplantae; phylum Streptophyta; class Magnoliopsida; order Sapindales; family Rutaceae; genus Citrus; species Citrus glauca. Next base: position 12,626,364 of record JAQOOD010000004.1, on the reverse strand, counting down.
GAAGTGTTTATGACATCCAGTTGGAGCGTGAGGTAAATTCAATAAGAGGACGATTTTAATTTTCTTTGTGTGTTTTAATTTGTTTTTCTATTTGTGCGCTTTAGTTTGTTGCCCCGGTGAAGTGGCGGATAACTGTACTCCGTGACAATTAAGTCGGTTACTCTTTAGTTTCTCATAATAACTGATATTATGAGGCGAAGGTATAGACAGAAATGAGATTCTAGCGAAACTTCACAAGCGATTCCCTTCACTTCTCAGAATACCCTCCTTACGATCGATAAAGCCCGATCCGAACGCATACGATTGCTCATGAGGAATAAAATACCTGCTGACATCCATCAGTTAATCGAGGCTAAAGTACAATTGGCAGGAATAGTGTCTGATAATAGGGAAGATAAGATTCAAGTCATTAGGGATGGCTTAAATAATGAGTCATTGGATGATATCCTTTTGTCTCTTGAAACGTATCCCAGTGGATATATGCAAGAAGTGATTCTCCAGTTATGGCCATTATTCCAGAAGGAGCATGCACGATATAGTCTTGCGAATCTGACTATAAACGACCTTATTTGCCAGTTTATAAGAAAACTGGATGGGAAGCCTATCCTCGACCCATAGAGAGCGTTCAAACTATTTCTGGACGTAAAACCAAAGGAAGATGTGAGCCACAGTCGCAACTACCTGTAAATATCCTTTTACCTCCTGTTATTTTATTTCATTGTTATTTTATCTTTTCCATTATTGTCTTTAATAATTTTATTTTATCATGGTTTCTTTTTCTTTGTATTGTTTCCTTTCTTACTCGTGAGCCATGTGCTTTACACGTTATTTGATACTGACATGCAACCTCATATACAGTTGTGACCCATTGTCACCAAGATTTTTAAATATGATTTTTTGTCAAGCACTCACAAATTATTTTTGAGAAGTATCACAATGACAGCTACTCCAAATAGACAATTCAAGAACATTTGTGTGCTTTCTGGATTTAACTATGGCAAACATAAAGAGTTCGTTGAGGCAGCCGTAGATCTTGGTCGAAGAATAGCAGAGAGAAAATTGCACTTGGTGTATGGAGGAGGTAACCCCTGAGGGTTATCAAAATTGGTCTCAGAAGCTGCTTTTATCAGAGGAAGCCAAGTGTTAGGCATCATCTTAAGAGCCCTAAAACCTTTGGGCAGTTTTTCTGACTCACTGAATGGAAAAGAGTTAGTCGTCTCATGTATACAAGAAAGAATAACTGAAATGCTTAATCATGTTGATGTTTTTATTTTCCTTTCAAGAGATCTTGCAACACTAGAGGCACTTATCACACTAGTATCTTGGGCCCATCTGCACATTCACTAGAAACCGTTAGTTTGTTAAATGTCAATAACTTTTATGATGGCTTCATCGTATTTCTTAAACATGCAATAAAAAAAACTATTTCATTCCTTCCAATGCGAAAAAGCTTTTTATTTGTGCTCACACTGCTCATGAGCTACTTGATCTGTTACAAGCTTATAGACCGGAGCTAGACCCCTGGACCTTTGTGTTGGATCGTCCAAATAATTACGGTAACAGTACCTGTAGTAAGAAGTACAAATTAGATTTAACTCTCCACCTGTAAATATTTTCTTCTGTGTTGCACCACCCAAGTGATGTCTTCTAAACTCTACTTTTTTCCTTTAAAACATTGAGGACAATGTTTTGTTCTGGTTCGGGGTAGAGAATAGTCGATAATTGTGGAATCTTGATTAAGTTTTAACTAATTGTTTGTTGTAAAAACTAACTGTTGCTAACTTTTTATGTTGAAGATAGCTTAATATGGAGTGTAGTTACTCTAGAAACACATCTTCTTCGTTAAAAAAATTTTTCCAGATATTTTATTTTTCTTTATTAACTTTTACAATCATTTTTCTTCTTCTTTCTAATTTCTCCTTTATAAATTTACACTTTCAAATTTTTTTGAGTCGAAGATGGTTGAATATGGAGTGTAGTGCCTCTAGAAACGCATCTTCTTTGTTAAAAAAGAAAACATTTCTTTTTCTATCATTTTAAGTGTAACTTTTCTAATTAGTTTTTCTGCATGCATATTTTCTTTTCATGTTTCGAATAAGTTGGGGGTAGAATGTTGTTTAAAAAAAATTGTGGGATTTGTTTTAACATTGGATGACATGATTAATTTCAAATTTTAGTATTTGTATTATCTTTGGTCTTAAGTGATTTTACGCTATGTTTGCTACTTTACATGTTGATGTCGGAGACAAATATGAGTTGCTTGAAGGAATGAACATGTCATAATAAATACCAAGTGAGTTTTTGAGTCTATTATTTTTCTTGGAGAGTAACCCTTTTGCCCATTCTTTATACAGCTTAACAGTTTATTATTTTATACACGATCTTTAGATTTCTTTTGAGTTTACCCTAAAAAAAATTATAAAATTAAAAAAAAGAGAAAAAATGTGTTGCTACATTTGGATGCCCATCTAACTAGTAGATATGGAAGATTATTTAGAGCCCTGATGGAAATGCAATCTTTGATCCGTTTGAGCCTTTCTAACCATCCCTTTTATGAAATATATATAGTTAACTCTTTTGAGTCTTTAAAAAAAATATTTTCTTTGTCAAACTTATTATCTTGACCCTCTCTGATTTGGAGTATTATCCAATATTTTACATGTTTCACCACCTATTTATGTTTGAAAAAAATGTAAATAATTATTTTGTTAAGTGAAGTTGTGCCAAACAAAAACAAAAAAAAATTATTGTTTAAAAAAAACAATGATATGTGAAATCTACCTATCTCTACACATTTCTCAAACATACACTTTGTTTCCCTTATTTTCCTTCCTTTATTAGCCATATCCTAATAAAAGTTCTTCTTGATTTTAGGAAACTATAATCTAAAGTAGAAGCTAGTTATATGGGCTAAAGAGATGTGGCGGTGCATAAAAAAAATATGAATAAAAATAAATAAATTAGGTTGACTAGCATTTTTATTTGACTTGAGATTGTATTATTTCTAAGCTGAGGGCATATTTCTTTCATCTTGGTAAGAACATGTGATATCACTTCTTTATTATTTTCTCTCAATTACCATTCATTGGAGTGACTATTTTTATTGGGTTTAATTTCTTTGTGAGAGTGTCACTACTTCTAGTGAGATTTTGGGGTTTGACATATCATTCTTGAAAGTAGCTGTGACAAAATCTACTGGGCTAATTCATGTGGAAGGTTGATGTGGGTGTGATGTTTCTTTAGACTGAAGATAATGCTTATACTTTTATTTGATTACTATCATTAGTCTGATTGAATAAACATGATTGTTTAAATATATATATATATATATTGGATTTGAATTTTGTTTTCGTTTTATTTGCTAGGGACTAGTAATAAGTTAGTTGGGGGGTGTGTTAAGTGTTAGAAAATGCATATTTATAAAAAAGAAGATCATCATTTTACATTTCAAGCCTTACTAACAACCCTTACTTTTATGTATTTAAGCTTCTTGTAATTTAATTATGTGTGTTTTATTTTAATTAAGTATTTTATGTATTTTAGGGGCATCATAGTTAGTTCACAATGAACGACAGATTAGATGGTAAAACAGACATCACTTTTGAACTCAAGACGGTCGAAAACCTTAAGAGGAGCATAAAAGGAAAAATTGCATTGTTCACATGTACGGTACTATTCACATATACGGTATTGTCTATGTTACTGTTCATGACACTGTTCACATAGACGGATCGATGATGTGGCATTGACCAATGATGTGACTTTGACTGATGAGGTGTCACGATCCTGTTGTACTAAAATTCTTATGCACTGTTGATCAATGACGTGGTAGCATATCAGTGGACCAAAAATCTCACATACGGTACATACATTACACAAGATTATTTTCAACTAAATTGGATCACACTATTCAACTCGGGTTAAACCATGTTACTGTTCACCAGCGTGGTTAAACCACATACTGTTGACTGATGACGTGGCGCAATCTAGAGTGGCCAAACTATTTTTAATCCAATAGTCATGATTTCCTCAATGTATCTATAAAAAGGGGTCCTCCCCGCCTAATTTGAGATCTCTGAATCTATTTTTGGACTTCATTTTCTGTAATTCCTTCTCCATTTTGTATTTTCTACGTATTTTAATAAATTTCTATTTTGCCCCTAGTTCAATTATAATTAGCTAATTTTCTTTCAAATTTGGGTTGAAGGTGAATTCTCAACATGTATCATGGACTTTATTTGGTAAATTTATTTTCTCTTTCCCTCTAGTTTTTGTGGATGTTTTGACTTCTCGTCGATAAATAATAATAAGCTTGTCTAGATACCGCCCTGGTTTCATAGGCTTCCTAGTACAAGGTTATTATTATTTGGCATGATAAGCCCTTAACACCATATTTATTAGAGTGTGGTTCATTAGGTGTGAATTCCCCCCTTATGATTTAATTAGTATTTATAAGGAATATTTAGCCGATGGTGCATGTTGATATGGATCCAGATACCCAAGTACGTCATTTCAATAAATTTCTATTCAATTTATTCTCGCTATTGAAAATCTAATTTTAGGATAATTTAAAGTCACTTTCACTACAAATCCAACCACCCATTTAGAAAATTAATTCTACATATAATTAAAATCCACCTCCTCGTGGGATCGATACTCGTCACCATTAATCTATTCTACAATAGATTTGTTCACTTGCGAGTTCAATAAAATTTGCATAACAACCCCTTCCATAACTAGGAAAAGGCACATTATCCAAGAAAAAGAAGAAGAGGACCCTGAAAAGGAGCCCCCCGTTCCAGTCCTTTCGAGCAAGGGCAAGGGCAAGAAAAAAATAACAACCTCTCCAGCCTCTGAAAATGACATTGAACAAGTCAATGTAGAGCTGGCTGCTTCAGCAGCCAAAGTTATGAATACACCTGCAGAAGCCAAGTAGCTACTTGATACCATTGCCACAATCACAGTTGAGGGACAGATAGCTGATGCATCAGCCCCAACTCCTCCACAGCAAACTCTTGGCCAACCTTTTTGTACCATTCCGTGACAATCCAGTAAAAGAAAAGGCAGTACATATAGAGGCACTGCTACAGCAGCCTTGCCACAACTAAAATGGACCAGATCGATGTTAACCACGCCAGCTGCCCCAGCCGCAACTCCTCTCACCAGCCCAGTGAAGAAAAAGACAAAGACGTTGTCAGCTACTTCCCTATAAGCTTCACCAAATGGTAAGCTGCGCAGTGCATCCAAGCTGCGCTGAGGTCCTTCTGTCATATTGCAGCAGTTCCAACCACAGGGAAATATTCCCTTTTTACTAGTCAATTTATTTTAATTAAAAATGAAGGTTTTCTTTCATTAAGTTTTTCAATTTGTGTGTTATTTCCTAATGTCTTCCACGTCCTAGTCAAATTCTATGACTTCGTTGTGTATGCTTGTGAAGACACAATACATTTCCAATGGGGGGTTGTGTTTCTAAGTGCAGGTGTTTATACTTGTATTGTGTGTTGTGAATTCTGTGAAGCTCTGTTATCTAATATTTGTGTACGGATTTGAAAACCTAATAAAGATAAATTGAGTGTTATTCAGTATTTGTGAGAATGCCAATTAGAGATAATTATAGATGGAGGTTGAAATTATGTCCCAACACTTAGACTTTGTTTGAGTTATATGAGACTACTAGAGCAGAGCCAAAAGAGTAGAAAAGATCTTAAATTTAGGGGGAAAAGCAAGTTTGATTGACTACGATATCTATGAAATAAACTTTATTCCAATGGCTCAAGTTGCGGAGTAACCAGATCTGAGTATGTACTCTATATACAGAGTTGTGCTCAAATGTAACAAGAGTTATGAGCAATGCTATAGCCTTTTTTTATGCTTGTAAAAAAAAAGAGAAAAGTAAGACAATAATACAAGAAAGTCCTCTATCTAAGGCATTGAGTAACTAGGTCTGTTCATGAGCCCCATGTTCAGCCTTGAGTAAAAGATATCTCTAAATAAGATTATATTACAAATATTGCTACAATAACTCTGATCTGTGCATGGTTTAAGTAATTGGGTGTAATCATTACAATTGATTGACATTTACATAAAAAAAAAAAGTTGCAGTGAGGAGGTTGAATACTCTCAAGTTTTCAATCTTAAAATTAGCACAGTTTGATTATGGGAAATTTATGCTACCCCATATATAAATACAATTTTGTTACTGCTGAATTACATACAATCTCTTGGTGATATTATAGCATCTCTGGAATTCAATCAAAGTAGCACACACACACTGTGGACAAAAGGAAGCTTAAGTCTAGAATTGATTTACTATGGTCACTTTGCATAATTGGGATTGTGATATGAAGGTGGAAGAATCCTTGCAAATTTGATAAAAGAGCTAAAGTTTGTTGCATGATTATTTGCATGAAGTGTTAGTAGGTTGTCATTACTTGAGGACAAGTTAAGGTTTAAGTTTGGGGGTGTGATAATTGTATGAAATGAGCGTTATTACATCAATTCTAGACTTAAATCGAGATCACTTAGAGAGCAAATAAAGTATTTTTATTACATTTTGCTTAGTTTTTGCATAAACATTCATTTTAGTTGAGTATTAACAAGTTTTGCTTGAATCAAAATAATTTGTGCTCAAAACAGGTACATAATTGTAGGTTTTCAGAAATTCTTAATTCATGAAGGGATGCTGAGACATTAGACCAGCAAGAGGAGAAAAGAAGATAGTCGTAAAAGAAGTAAAGCACAATCGAGAATAATGCAGTGTTGTAATGTTGTTAGAGCAACCAGTGCTGTAGCAATCTGGGAGCACGGAGGGAGAAAACTTAAGTACGGGTCAGATGTAGATTTGCGATCTACATGTTTCCTAATTTAACTCATGCACGTCCACAGACTTTTATTTATCGTAATTTGCACTATAAAAGGATAGAGAACACCACATAAAACGGGGGCAAGGAATTAACATTGGAGAAATCGATAGGAAAAAAGAAAACAATTAGAATTCAAAAGAACCAAGTTTGTATCAATGAAGAATCCAGCAATGTTATTTGGATTAAATCTTCATCGTTCTTTACTCTTTGATTGAACCGATGTATTTCATGAACAATATATTGTTATTTGTTTTTCTCATTCAGAATATGAACTAGATTTGCTTGTAGTTGAGTGACAAACAATCTAATGGGTTCTTGATTGTTCTTATGTGTTGTTGTGTCATTGCTGCAGCATTTTACTTTAGTAGTTATTATTAATATGACTGTTATTTCAGTTGACCACCCATTTAATAGTTCAAGTTAAGATAGAGCAGCAAAAGGGCATGTCTTAGCAGATATTATTAGAGTATTACTTGATCTTAATTTAATTTTCTTGGATTAAGTTATCTTAAATCCCATAAAGTTTATACTTGAAGTTAAGATTTGTGACACACTAGACATAGGTTCTTACCTTGTAGGGTGGAGAGACTAAGGCCATATCATAAGTAGATTGTCAACTGGTCATCGCTAATATATTTAAGGGTATGAGAGTTTCAATACACGACAGCTGAGGATATAGATTAATTCTACCCAATGCTGCAGCACTTGCCGTAACAACTGGTGTTAACTTGATGAAAAACAGTCAACCCATAAGGAGAGTTTGATCATTCAACTACCATAGTCTCAAGTGAATCTTAGACAAATTTAATTTAGTTTATTTCATTACTGTATTGTTTTACTTTTTTCTCTCACAATCATCAATTACGATAGAACCCACTTTACGTTTGTTAACTTCAGACTCAAGTTAGTTTGCACTATTGTGATTGCTATAGCATTTCAAGTAACATCAATCCCTATATAGAAGATTTTGAATACTCATCACTTTATTACTTGTTATGTATACTTACACATTGGCATTAGTAGCATTTGATTACAAAATTTACCAACAATCCCACACATCTCTCCCAAAGTGTTGCCCACACATATAATCACTCAATTTTGGTATTAAAATAAAAATTACACAAATTTTCTCTCACATAATATATGTGTTTAAAATAGAACCCCAAAATGCAATTTAATTAAAGAATAACAAGTTATAAGCACAAGAGGGGTTGAATACTCAATAACAAGCTCAATGATAATTAAATAATCTATTCTAATTTAAATTTGATTGAGCTTTTTTATACAGAAGAAAACTAGCCATTGTTATCATATCTCCGTTAACCTCAGTCAGTTTGTTGTTCTGACTTGTGCTATGTAACCGTTATAATGAAAATTGAATTGTCAAATTACTATTTGAAATTGTTGGTTTACTATTTAATTCCGAAGTAATCACTGATCGAAGTTGGATTGTCATTTGTGAATAATGGTTTTCTATTTAATCCTACAAGCTCAATTGTTCAAAGTCAACCTGCCGCTATGAATAATGGTTTGCTGTTTTTGATAAATTTGTTTCTGAAATTTATCGATTAGCCATCCTCTCATTAACGATTAACTGTTAATTTCCAGAAGCTGTTAAAACTCAAGCATATTTATCAGTTTGCCATTTTAAAATTAAGGGTTATCTGTTTGTTTTCAAAAACTTGGATTTGTCCAAAACATCATACAGCCCAAGAAATTATCCAAAATTAAAGATTCTAACATTCTTAATCTTGTTTGTTATCATCAAAATCAATGTTATAGATACATTTATGTCAATAATCTTCCCTTTTTTTATGATGACATACCTTGTATTCATATATGTGAATGATTCAAAAATATTAGCTCCCCTTAAGTATGTTTATATACCAATTTTAACCATATAAAAAGTTATACCAATTTTAACCAAATCAAAGACATCCCCTTGTATGTGTTTGTGTTTATATACCAATTTTAATAACGCAACTCTTCTTAAATAAAAAGGCAATTTTAACAAGTGCAAAGTTCAAATACATGTATCTTTTTCCCCTTTATTACCAAAATGATAATTTTGTGATCGAGGAAAAAAATGTAGTGAAAAAATAAAAAAATTTACCCTTGTTGTCTGAGTTGAAATTTCGGCAGAATCTCCCCCTAAAAATAAGTATTACCTCAGGAAACATGTTAACGACATTACACCCAAATCATCAAATCAAAATCATCACCAAACCAACACACATATCGACCATATAATCAAATGTCAACCATCAAAGTATGAGTCACTAAAAAAAATAGCTGAGAACATATATATATATCTCAAAATATATGAAAAAATTAAGGTATCATAACAAAATACATATACTGATACATAAAATATCTAAAGATAAAAACTAATAATAGACTATTGTAGAGGATGTGATGAAGAAGATGAAGAAAGAATGCCAAGAGCAGTGAAGATACATTATTAGCCATCTAGGAGCTGCTACTACTGATTAAGAATGCATTGTTGTTAAAGCTAGAAAGCAGCAAACTAAGACTGAAGCTATTGCCACTGCTTAGAAAATGATCAAACCTCGCCTATTAGCTGTTGCAGAAACAAGAGGTGCCTCAGGAACTAGATTATAATTGGTGTCCATGTCATGTCCCTTATATTCCTCTGGCTCCTTACCCTGTGCTACTGCAGTTCGTCATGGCTCTTAAGGTCTAGTTCCTAATATAAAATCAAGCAGCTAATCAATAAGATAGATGTCGTTAAGCACTCGCTCATTCTTTGGGACTATAAAGGTGTCATGGTTCTTAAACGAAGTCATCTAAACCCACTCCTCATTTTTTCTATAAAAGCCTCTCCCCTTGGTCTCTAAAATGTCTCGAAATCTAAGTAGGACACTGCCATATGGGAGTAACTTAGTAGTGACACTGCCATATAGGAGTAACTTGTTGGCGACTGCCGAAGTAGTTAGCATGTGGTAAAGAATAATATAACTGATAATTCTATTAAATGAGAGTTATCATGAGACTTTTGGGCTTAAATCAAGACTATTTAGAACATAATTGATGTGTTTTATTGTACTTTAATGATAGTTTGCATTACATTCATTTTAGTTTGAGTTTGATAAAGTTTATGTGATTCTTGAATAATTGTATGCGTAAAACATATGCTTAATTGTAGGTAATTGGAAACTTGAATTTTATGGAAAGGATGTTGTTGCAATGGACTTATAAAGGAAAAACCGAGAATCGCAATCGAAGAATTGGAGCAAGTCTGGAACTGTGAAGATATTGTAGCCATTGTTGTAGATACCATTGTCGTAGCAACTCTCGAGCGTTGACAAAAAAATCCAGGCAAGATATTCAGAATATTGCGATCTGCAATTTCCTAATTTGAAGATGCGTGCTCTAAAAGTTTTCAGTTACCTTAGTTTGCGAATATAAAAAGAGGGATATATGAAAAGAAAAATGGGAGATCGTCAAGTAAGATCAAAACAGAATAGAGACAACAAAGATATAGAATTCCTTATCAGAATTCAAGGCTGCACCAGTAGAAGATTTTGTAGAATCGATTGGAATCTATTCTTTTTTTTTCTTTTCTTGTTTATTTGTTATTCATTGATCATTGAAGATGTATTCGACGGCTAGAACTTGGTTTTTTATTTACCTTTCACAAATTATGAACTAAATTGTTTTGTGGTTGAGCGTTAAACTAGCTTGATGGTTAATTGACTGAATATAGATGATGCTGCATGTTTGCTATAGCATTTTGCTTTGATAGTATTCACTTAAAGTCATTATTTCAGCTAACCACCCATTTAATGGTACAAGCTAGGAAAGAGTCACAAAAGGGTCTATCCTATTGGAACATATAAGATCAATATATGATCTTGGATTGAGTTTAACTTGAGTCCTAAAAAGGTCATGCTTAATCTAAGATTAGTGATGAACTAGATATAGAGTTCACCTTGTAGGGTAAAGGGAACTTACACGTGTAATGTTATATCTTATATCGACATAGTAGTTGGTCACTGTTAGGGTGCATTAAGATATAAAACATCCAACGTGCTACCGCTGAGGATAAAATTGGTTTCTACCTAGTGTTGTAGTAGATGTTGTAGCAACTGAACTTGACATGAATAAAATAGTCAAAACCATCAAGAGAGTTTAATCACTCAACTACTCCATTCATATTGATTTAACCTTTGTATTTAACGTGCAAACTCTATTCACTGCAACTTTTAATTATTGAGATTTTATTTTACTAAGCTATGTGGTAGTCTTGGTTGTATTGATTAAATTTAGAACATATATTGCACTGTTGATATTGTTGTAGTAAGTCTGATAACATTAATCCTTGTGGAGACTATCTTAAATACTCATTATTTTATTACTTGTTGTGTACACTTGTACATTGACACCATAGCAATTAAAGTAAAAGTAATAACAAATTTTTGGTGTCATTACTGAGGACTGATTGTTTATTTTTTAGTTGTGAAATTCATTTTGACGGTGCTAATCTTTGATTTTATTACTTTGTTAACAAATCACTCTTGCATGTGCAAATATAAAATTTTTGAATATCAATTTGATCCAGAGATTAAAACAACTATAAGGAGATTGAAAAGAGAGCAAAGAAATTCAAAAGTGGTTGTAGTAATGGATGACTGGTATAACTTAGAAAACTTAGACCCTCACGGACCAATAAAACCTGTCAATGTTCAAGAAGATCAGAATGGGCAAATTAATAAGAGACTAACAGGGAATAACAATATCATCTGCATGGCAGATGATAAAGACAGAGCCACTAGAGATTATACAGTGTTGGAGGTAAGTAATGCTTTTAAACCAGTGATGTTTCAGATGTTGCAAACAATAGGGTAAATTAATGGATTACCATCAGAAGATCCTCATCACCACCTTAAGTTGTTCTTGGAGTAAGTGATGCTTTTAAAATTGCTAGAGTATCACAAGATGCATTGAGACTAAGACTCTTTCTTTACTTCTTAAGAGATCGAGTAAGAGCATGATTGAACTCTTTACCACCAAACTTCATCACAACATGGAATGACTTAGTTGATAAGTTTTTGATGAAGTATTTCCCACCAACCAAAAATGCAAACTTGTAGAATGAGATCACTTTTTTTCATCAACAGGAAAATGAAAGCTTGTATGAGGCTTGGGAAAGATTTAAAGAGTTGCTCAAGAGATGTCCTTATCATGGCATTCCTTGCTTTATACAGTTAGAAACCTTCTATAATGAGTTAAACCTAACAAATAGGGCCTTATTATTTAAATCTTACAATCATGCCTATGAAATTTTGGAGAGAATTGCTAATAACAATTATTAGTGGCCATTAAGGATACACAATGTGGATGCATTTACAGTATTATCAACCCAAGTAACATCATTGACCAATATGGTGAAGTTATGACCACTGCTCCAGTAACTGTCAAGCAAGTTGCTGAGATTTCCTGTTTGTACCATTAAGAGGGGCATTTATTTAATGACTGCTCATGAAATCCAGCTTCAGTTAATTATGTGGGCAACTTCAATAGACAAAACTAGAATAATCCATATTTTAATACCTAAAACCTTGGATAAAGGCAGTATCCAACCTTTTCATAGAATAACTAGAACCAGCATGTTCCAGCACCTAGTGGATATAACAGACCTACTCAGCCACCTGGTTTTCATCAGCAAAATCAAGGGCAAAGAAACACAAGTAATAATCAATTTAGTTCCTTGGAAATACTAATTAAAGAGTACATTGTGAAGAATGAAACAGTTGTCCAAAGTCAAATTTTTTCGTTAAGAAATTTAGAAAATCAAATTAGACAGCTTACCACAACAATAAGTAACAGGCCTCAGGGAAGTTTACCTAACAACACAGAAGATCCAAAGAGAAATGGTAAGGAATATTGTAAAGTGATCAACTTAAGTTATGGGAAGGGTGTTAATAATCTTGTGGGTATGCCAAGAAAAATGATCAAACATATTTCACCTCCCGAAGAACTTCAAGTTGAAAAAGAGTTGCAACAACCCAGTTATCAAAACACTACTGAAAGCAGCCAGACTATAGCAACCATAGGAAGAAATCCCTCAGTACCTATTGAACCAGAAGCTGTAATACCAGCAGTAACAACCCAGAGTCAATCAAAAGAATAGCAATTTGTATCTTCTGTAGTCATGCAACAATGTAGGCATCCACTATCTTTCCCACAAAGATTCCATAAACAAAGACAAGATAAGTAGTTCAGCAAATTCTTAGAAGTGTTGAAACAATTGCATATCAATATTTTGGCAAGAAAAAGAAGGCTTGAAGAATTTGAAATTGTTGTTCTAGCACAAGAATATAGCCATATGCTTTAGAATAAGATTCCTCAAAAACCCAGGAAGCTTCACAATACCATGTTCTATTGGAACTAGATACAATGGTAGAGCACTTTGTGACTTAGGAGCAAGCATCAATCTCATGCTCTTATCTATATTTAAGTAATTTGGAGTTGGTGAATGCAGACCAACAACAGTCACTTTACAACTTACTAACAGATCTCATGCATACCCTGAGGGTAAGATTGAAGATATCTTAGTAAATGTAGATAAAATCATTTTTCCAGTGGATTTTATTGTTTTAGATTTTAAGACAGACAAGGAAGTACTAATTATACTTGATAGACCTTTCCTAACAACAGGAAAGACATTAATAGATGTGTAGAAAAGAGAGTTAACTATAAGGTTGAATGACAAATAAGTCACCTTCAATGTGCTGGAAGCTATGAAGAGTCCTGATGAAGTTGAAGAACGTAATTTTCTGATTGTTATAGACTTCATTGTGACAAAAGGAATAGACAATTGCTGCAGCGAAGAAGAAATCAGAGCTGCTACTTTTGAAGAACTTGAAGAAGAGAATACTGAAGCAACCCAGATAACATGGTTAAGAGAAAAGTAATCTGTAAGACATGACTGACACTTTGAATTTCTAGATCTTGCAAACATGGAAGTACAACCAACAGTTCCATCTATTGAATCACCTTCTATTTTAGAATTAAAATTTTTACCTTCGCACTTGAAATATGTTTATCTTGGCAAAAATAATACACTTCTTGTAATCATTTGATCTTCTTTAAATACATATCAAGAAAGGAGCTTGTTAAAAGTGATGGAGAAATACAAAAAGGCAATTGGATGGACTATGGCAACATTAAAGGAATCAGCAAATCTATATGAATGCACAAGATTATGTTGGATGACTGTTACAAAAATTCAGCAGAGCAACAGAAGAGACTAAACTCTATCATGAAGGAAGTTATGAAAAAAATAAATCATCAAGTGGTTAAATGCTAGGATCATATACCCGATATCTGACAGTTATTGAGTGAGACAAGTAGAATATGTTCCAAAGAAAAGTTAAGTAACTATTGTAGCAAATGAGAAAAATGAGTTTATTCTCATAAGAACAGTAACATGATGGAAAGTATGTATGAATTATAAGAAACTTAACAAAGCCACAAAGAATGACCAGTTCCCATTGTCATTTATAAATTATATGCTAGACAGACTTATTGGAAACATTACTATTGCTTCTTAGATGGGTATTCAAGCTACAACCAGATTGCTATAGCACCAGAGAACCAGAAGAATACCACATTCACCTGCCGTTATAGGACTTTTGCTTTCAGAACAATGTCATTTGGTCTATGCAATAATCCAACAACATTTCAAAGGTGCATGTGTCAATCTTTTTAGATATGGTTGAGCAAACATTGGAAGTTTTCATAGATGATTTCTCAGTCTTTAGAAGTTTCTTGAGAGATATTCGGTCCTACAAAAGGTTCATCAAAGATTTTCCAAAATAACTAAACATTTATGTATGCTGCTGCAACATAACAGGCCTTTTAATTTTGATAAAGATTGCTTCAAATCCTTTAGTGAGTTAAAAAAAGCTTTAGTAACAACACTAGTGGTTATGGCACCAAATTGGAGTCTACCTTTTGAACTAATGTGTGATGCTAGCGATCATTCTGTTGGAGCAGTACTGAGGTAGAGAAAGAATAAGAGTTTTTGCCCTATCTGTATCAATTTACTGTATTCCTGAAACACCAACACTTAGATTTACCAAACTCTCTATTACAGCAATTCAACTTTGGAAACCCAAGCAGCTGAGAGTGAGGAGTTGCAACAGAACCAAATAGTGAAGCTGAGCCAGACGAGGAGGACCAGCCAGTACTAGTAAACGCAGAGGGTCCTAAGTCAAAAGCCTACAGCTCCACAGAAAATAAGGAAAAAATGGATTCAAGGGATAATAAAGTTGAGCAATCAAATATCCCACCCCCTAGGCGAAGACGAACGCACACCATTGCAGATGAGGATGATGATGAAGCTGAGGAGGAACCACTAGTCCCAGTCCCCTCCCATAAGGGCAAAGAAAAAGTGAAAAGTGAAGAGGATTCTGAGGATATTTTAGCAGACATCGATACAGAGTTGGAAGCAGTTGCTGAAAGGGTCACTCAGACACTTGTAGCAAAGAAGCTCCTCTTGGACATCATTGCTAAAATAACTGCTGAGGAAGCTGCTGCAGCAAAATTTGCCTCAGCTGCAACCCTTCAACCTCCAGTTAAATCTCTTTCTACTACCACTAAGACAACCAATAAATGCAAAGGGGCCACCTCTTGAGGTGCCGCAGCACTAGAAGAACCAGAGCACAAACGCATAAGATCCACTCAGTCCACCCCTACTACCACTTTTGGTATTTCTTAATAAGTCCAACATCATGCCAGAAGAAACAGAAGTCTGCTTCCACACCACAAGGTTCTCCTAAAGATCGTTTGAGGAGTGCCGCAAAAAAGAAATGAATCTTATGCTGCAGTATAATAAAATACACCATGGGAGTCCCCCTTACTAGCTCAATTTACTTTCTTTCCTTTCTAAAACTTTTCTTTTCAGTTTTCATGTTTTTTTACCACCACTTGCATGTGGAATTTGATTGTTTTTGCGTGCTTGCGAGGACACAACACCTTTCAAGTTTGAGGGGAGTTGTGCTAAGTTATACTATAGTGTATAGAGTATATGCTTTCATTGTGTGTTTTGTATGGTATATAGCTTTGTTTTCTATTTGTGAGTGGATCTAATAAAGGCCCAATGAGGATAACTTAAATGTTAATTTTAAAATACCAAGTAGAACAGTTCATAGATAAAGGTTGAATTTTGTCATTACATATAAGCTTTAAGTAAGTCCTATGAGAATGTTGTAGCAAAACTAGAGAACACAAAAAGGGGAGAAAAATATCAAGGATGGGGGGGAGAAAAGAAAAAAATAATATATGTGTGCTTGTTGTTAAATGATTGCTACTTTTATGGCTTAAGTTGTTGAGTAACCAGAGCTAAATATGTAGTTTATATGTCGACTTGAGTCCAAAAGCAGCTAGAACTATGAAAATTGCTATAGCAACTGAAAAGAAAAATCCTTTTAAAGAAAGTCCTCTATTTAAGATATGGAAATAGTCATGTCTATTCATGAGCCCCATATTTAGCCTTGAGCTAAAGATGTCTGCAAAAATGACTATATTATACCTATTACTGCAGCAACTCTGATTTTTGCATTAGTTAAGTAATTGGGTGTCATCATTACAAGTGATTGATATTCACATTAAAAAATCAATGATACATTGAAGGGAGTCTCTTGATAGATTGACATGTTTGCTAAATAGCACAATTTGCGCTGACTTGTAACTTTTAACCCCTAAATGTAAATATAATTGTGTTCTACCTCTAAATTTTATGCACTATCTGTGTAATTCTATAGCATCTTAGAATCTTAGAAATCTTATCAAAGCGGCACACACACACTCTAGACAGGATGAGGCCTAAGTGTAGAACTTGAACTGCAATGGAAAATTGTGTATGATAAAGAATGTGATCTGAGGGTTGAAGAGTCCTTGCAAAATTTGATGACATAACTAAGTTACTTATTGCTTGATTGTGTGATTGTAGTATTAGTGTTGCGGTCATTACTTGAGGAAAAGTAATGGTTTAAGTTTAGGGGTGTGATAACTCTATGAAATGAGAGTTATCATGAGACTTTTAGGCTTAAATCAAGATTACCTAGAGAGTAATTGATGTGTTTTAGTGCACTTTAATGATAGTTTGCATTACATTCTAGTTTGAGTTTGATAAAGTTTATGTGATTCTTGAATAATTGTACGCCTAAAACATATGCTTAATTGTAGGTAATTGGAAACTTGAATTTTATGGAAATGATGTTGTTGCAATGGACTTATAAAGGACAAACGAGCATGGCTAGCGAAGAATTGGAGCAAGTTTGGAATAGTAAAGATGTTGCAATCATTATTGTAGCAGCCATTGCTGTAGCAACTCCCAAGCATTGACAAAAAAATTTGGGCAAGATATTTAGAATATTGCAATTTGCAGTTTCCTAATTTAAAAATGAGCATCCTAAAAGTTTTTAATTACCCTAATTTGCAATTATAAAAAAATGCATACATGAAAAGAAAAAGGGGAGGCCGTCAAAGAAGATTAAAACAGAAAAAAGACAACAAAGATACATAATTCTCAATCAAAATTCAAGGCTACCCCAATAGAAGAACTTGCAGAATCTATTGGAATATGTTCTTTCTCTTTCTTTCCTCGTTTATTTGTTATTCATTGATAATAGAAGATGCATTCAATGGCTAGAACTTGGTTGTTTATTTACCTTTCACAAATTATGAAATAAATTTATTTGTGGTTAAGTGTTAAACTAGTTTGATGTTTAATTGACTGAATATGGATGTTGCTACATGTTTACTATTGCATTTTATTTTGATAGTATTCATTTACCATTATTTTAGTTGACCATCCATTTAATGGTACAAGATAGGAAAGAGCCACAAGGCCTATCCTAGTGGAACATATCAGAGTAATACTTGGTCTTGAAGTGAGTTTAACTTGAGTCTTAAAAGGGTCATGCTTAATCTAAGATTAGTGATGAACTAGATATAGGGATTCACCTTGTAAGGTAAAGAGAACCTAAACGTGTAATGTTATATCTTATGCTGACTGGTCACTGTTAGAGTGTATGAAGATATAAGACATCCAACATGCTACCGATGAGGATAAAATTGGTTTCTACCTAGTGTTGTAGTAGATGCTGCAGTACCTGTACTTGACATGAATAAAACAATCAACACCTTTAAGAGACTTTAATCACTCAACTACTTCATTCATATTGATTTAACCTTTATGTTTAACGTCCAAATTATATTCACTGCATTTTTTAATTATTGAGATTTTATTTTACTAAGTTATGTGGTAGTTTTGGTTGTATTGATTTAATTTAGATCATAGATTGCACTGTTGAAATTGACATAACAAGTCTGATAACATTAATCCCTATGGAGACAATCTTGAATACTCATAATTTTATTACTTGTTGTGTACACTTGCACATTGACAACATATCAATCGAAGTAAAATTAACAACAATAACCTAGGTTAACCGATCATGTCCTTATAAGGAAATCTAGTAATCCTACATCAAACCTTGTAACCTTATTACTATGACCCTTCCTAGGAGTGACTATATTCTGTAAAATATTGTAAAGTACTTGAACCTATCGAGGCAAGAGTTGGGAACAAAACAAAAGGTGGCAAATATCATCGGAAAGGTTGCTAAGCGATAACTTTATGAAATAAGAGTTATTATGGCAATTCTAGACTTAAATCAAGATCACTTAGAGAGTAAATGATGTGTTTTTATTGCATTTTTGTTACATTTTGCATAAACATTCATTTTAGTTTAGTCTTAATAAGTTTTGCTTGATTTAAAGTAATTCGTGCTCAAATTGTGTGCATAATTGTAGGTTTCCAAAAGCTTATAATTCATGGAAGGAATACTGATGCAATAGACTAGCAAAAAGGAGGAAAAACGTGGCTATAAAAGAATTGAAACAAATCTAGAATAGTGCAATTATTGTAGTTGTTGTTGTGGCTACCATTGCTGCAGCCATTGCTGTAGCAATCCTGAAACAACGATAGAGAAAATTCCATGTGGGATACTTGCAGAATTGTGATCTGTAGTTCCTAATCTGACTTATGCATGCCCTAGGCTTCCGTTTACCCTAATTTTCAACTATGAAAGAAGCACACATCATTAGGATTAAAGAGGGCTGTCACCCAAGGAGAAAAACATAAAGAAACAAAAGAAAAATAAGATTTAAGATAGAGATTAAGGGCTACACAAGAGGAGAATTTATAGAAATCAATTGGGGGCTCAATCATTCTTATTCTTCTATTGCTTTCTCATTTTCTATTTAGTTATGGGAATGTGTTTCATGGCTGAAACTTTGTTCTTTATTTTTCTTTACAAACCATGAACTAAATTTATTTATAGTTGAGTGATAAACAATCTTGATGGTTCATTGACTAGAAATATATGTTGCTGTATGTTTGCTGTAGCAGTTTGTTTTGATAGCATTTATTTTATTCTTTATTTTGGTTGATCACCCATTTAATGATACTAGCTAATGAAGAGCCGCATAAAGGCCTATCGTAGTGGAACATATCAGAACAATACTTGATCTTAAATTGAGTTTCCCGGATTAAGTTTTACTTGAGTCCCAAAAAGGTCATAATTGATTTAAGATTAGTGATGAACTAGTCATAAGGATTCACCTTGTAGGGTAAATAGAACCTAAGCGTGTAATGTTATATCTTATGTTGGCATAGCAACTGATCACTGTTAGGTTAAATATAGATATAAGATATCCAACATGCAACGGTTCAGGATACATAAGGATTTTGCCCAGTGCTGTAGCAAATACTTCAGTAACCGAGCCAACCATTAGAAAATAGTCAAGACCATTAAGAGAGTTTATTCACTCAACCACTCTATATTTTCATTGTTTTTGTCCTTGAGTTTGACGTGATAATCTACTTTGTTGCATTTTATTTATTGTGTTTTTATTTTAATTAGTAAATTAGTTTCATCAATTGCTTTATTTTATTTTAGAACAAAATATGCACTGTTAAGATTATTGTAACAAGTCTAATAACATCAATCCCTTTGGAGACAATCTTGAATATTCATCACTTTATTACTTGTTGTGTACACTTGCACATTGACACCAATAGCATTAGTAAAAATTAACCAACAATAACCTTATAAATGTTTCTAACCACATTAATATAGACAAAACGGTTGAAAATAAATTCTTTCCTAGAGGTGTATATCTCTAAACCCTCATTCTTAGATCCTAAAATCGAGTTTAAATCTCTAATATTAATTCAATAGGCACCTTTCCAACGTTGGTAATTATCCTACCTTGGCTAGTCGCGGAAAGTTCGATATTCAAGTAACATACTCTAAGTAGGTTAGGAGATTCCCTTTCCTTAATACTCAAGGCTTCTTCCCAATGTTCCAGCATCTCCTTTATACTACTACCGTATACAACTACCTCCTTAGAAACATCCAAATCCACAAAGTAACAATATATTACCTTATGTTTCATAAAGCGGGTTTAGAACCATCTAGTCATGGGGACAATGAGGAAATGAGTTCTTTCGAACTCCAGGACCTCCTTGGGAGGTGATGGATTCCTCATTGCCACTTATTTTTGTCTTGCTCTAACCCTTAAAGACTCAAGACCGACCATCTATACTAAATTTTGGAATTTTGTGAAATATGGTATTTTGGGAGAAATTAAAACCAATTAAAGTGAAGATGGAGGGTATAAGATGTAATGTATGTGCTCAATTTGGCCAAAAAATAGTGAAAATTTTGTCAATTTTGAATAGAGAGGTTCGGCTGAAAATAGGGTTTTAAATTGGGAATTTTTTATATCGGGCTTGAAATGTTGTTTTGATCTAATAAAAATGTTCCTAAATGATTAGAAATTATTATATGGCTTTAATTTGGCAAGAAAACACAATGAAATTGATTAATTTTTAGAAAGATGTAGAGTGATGTCGACGCTAGAGACAAAAATGTTAAAGGCTAAGGAAAAATGAGAAAGAAAACCTATGAACAATGACTTATTGAATGAAATAGACAAATCGTTTTTTTGAAAATGGTTAACCGATTATTTCCAGCAACCACTTAATGCGTAACTGGTTCACCGCTTATATGAATTAGTTAACCATTAAGACAAAACAATCTTGTTGTTTTTAATGGGTAAATCGTTATCCTTAATCGGTTGATCAATAACTCGCAGTTTTCATTTCCTTAGTTTCTATTTTTAAACAGTAAACTATTTGTTTACAAATAGTTATCCATTTATGGTAACAATAACTTTGCATAGCAATTTTGATCTTTGGCCAATAATTAATTCATTCCAAGGTTATTTCAAGAACCCGAAATGTCTCAAAAGCCAGTTGTTTAAAGCATGAAAAGTGAATGAAAGTATAAGCTTCAAAATCAAAACAAATTATTCAACATTAACGCACATACACATCAATAATCACATAATAGATAGTTTCATAGTCTCAACATAATACAAAGATATACTAATGTGAAAATTTTATTATCTCAAGTGCACATCAAATTTTGACAAACTGATCCTTATTAAGAGGTTTTGTAAAGATATTGGCAATTTATTTTTCAGATGAAACAAATTCTAACACAATATCCCTTTTTTGAATATGATCTCTCAAGAAATAATGTCTAATCTCTATATGTTTGGTCCTAGAATGTTGAATATGATTTTTTGACTAATTTATAGCACTAGTATTATCGCACATGATAGTTACATAATCAAGTTTAATTCCGTATTTTCTAACGGTTTGTTTCATTCATCTGGCTTGTGCACAATAGTTACCTGCAGCAATGTATTCAGCCTCGGTGGTTGAAAGAGCAACCAAATTTTGTTTCTTACTAAACCAAGAGACAAGTGAATGATATAAAAAGTAACATATTTCGCTAGTACTCTTCCTATCGACTTTGTATAAAGCAAAGTCAGCATCTGAATAACAAGCTAAACCTATACGAGTTCCTTTAGGATACCAAAGACTAAAACCAATTGTTCCACTCAAGCAATGGAAAATTATTTTCACAACAAACAAGTGAGATTTATTGGGACATGATTGAAATTTTGCACATAAACATACATTAAATGTGATATCAGGTCTACTTGTGCTTAAGTAAAATAAAGATCCAATCATACCTCGATAGGCTCGAACAACAACTTCTTTACTTTTTTTATCTTTGTCAAGCTTGATTTTTAAGCTCATTGGAGTGCTTTTAGCCCTTCCATTTTTAAATCCGATTATTTTATGTAAATCTCTCAAACATTTGGCTTGATTATAAAGATTATTTCTTTATTTTGTCTTATTTGTAGTCCAAGGAAATACTTTAATTGTCCATCATGCTCATCTCAAATTCTTTGCTTAAACAAGATGGAAATTCCTTACACAAAGACTCATTAGTAGAACCAAGGATAATATCACCGATACAAATTTGAACAATAAGTATATCTTCATTTTTATACGTAAGAAAAAGTGTAGTACTCGCTTTTCCAATTGAAAACCATTTTCCGAAATAAATCTACTAAGAATTTCATACCATTCTCTAGTTGATTGTTTTAAACCATACAAAGCTTTAAATAATTTGTAAACATGATTTAGAAATTTTCATTCCCAAAACCAAGAGGTTGTTTCACATATACTGCCTCCATAATATAACTATTCAGAAAGGCACTTTTAACATCTATTTGATACAAAATGAAATCCTTATGACATGCAAATGTTAAGAGCATCCTAATAGATTTTAATCCAACCACAGTTACAAAGGTTTCATTAAAATCAATTACTTCTTCTTGGTTATATTCATGAGTTACTAATTTAGTTTTATTCTTTATAGCCACCCAAGATTCGTCTATCTTATTCTTAAATGCTCATTTTGTACCTATAACAGAATGATGTTCTAGTTTAGGAATAAGTTTCTATACATTATTTCTCTCAAATTGATTTAACTCTTCTTCCATTGTCATAATCTAAGATTTATCTTTTTCCATATCCGGAAAGGATTTTATTCAATTTTTTATATAAATGCAGTAAGTTCGCATGAATTTCTAAGTAATGATTTAGTAGTTATACCTCATGAAGGATCTCCTAAGATTAAGCCTTAATGATGAGAAGAAATATACATCCACTCATTAGGGAGTGTTTACGAATTACATTCATTTTGCCTTATAGTGGTTTATTTTTCTTGTCGCTCCTCTTGATTCTCACATGGTGCATTATCTTATTTATCATTTTGTTAGGTTATTTCTAATGCGATAGGTGTCAGTGTGCAAGGTAACACAACAAGTAATATACTGATGAGTATTCAAATCGTCTCCACAAAGATTGATGTTATTAGATTTGCTACAACAATCTTAATAGTGTAGTTTTGTTCTAAATTAAAATAAGACAATTTATTAAACTAATGAACTAATTAAACTAAAAATGTAATAAGAAAAATTCAATAAAACAAATTCTCACGTTAAACACAAGGATGTAACCAACGAGAATAAAGTATCTGAGTGAATAAACTCACTTAATGGCTTTGACTATTTTTTCCATTACAGTACAGTTGCTACAGCATCTACTATAGAACTAGGCAGAATCTCTTATGCATCCTCAGCTGTCGCGTGTTTGATATCTTATATCTAATGTAAGCTAACAGTGGCCAATTGTTATGTTAACATTAGATATAGCATTAAACGTTCTAAGTTCCATTTACCCTACAAAGTGAATCCCTATGTCTGGTTCTTCACTAATTTTAGATCAAGCTGAAATATAAGAGTGCAACCTAAGTGGGGTGGTGAATTAGTATTTTAAAAAATTATCCTAACAAAGCCACACAATAATCCGATCTAACGCCTTAATAAATTCGAAAGTAATAAGTTCAATAAAAGCACAATAACAAATGAGTAAGGGAGAAGACAAACAAACACATGAATTTTTACATGGTTCGGCAATCCCCGCCTACGTCCACGCCTTCAAGCAATCCAAGCTTGAGGATTTCACTATCTGAACCTTTCCAAGACTTCAATGTTTACAATTGACTTCAAGGTGTCAATGAACCTTTACAACAAAGAGATTATCTCTCAATCTCTTCACTCAAGTGTCTCACACACTCAATCACTTACAGTTAAAATGAAGAAATAAAAGTTACAACAAAATTCACTCAAAGGTAGACATTCAAAATGAAGAACAAGAAATGACTTACTGTTTTATGAGTTGCGAATTAAGAGCTCAAGATATCTCGTGCTCTTTTTGTTTTTGCTTTCTAGAGATATTGAAAATGAATTGGATTTGAGTTTATATAGTTTGAACTCAAAAACTAGCCGTTATGCATGTTTTGGTCATAACCGGCTTACCGTTTATGGACATCCAGTTAGCCGCTTAATGTTACCGTTACAGCCACAATTTTAAATTTCTAAACATCCAGTATGCCGCTTGTGAAATCTGGTTAGCTGTTTTAGTTCTAAAAACATTTTGCCCGAATCCAGTCTACCATTTTTCAGGATCCGGATAGTCGTTTGCTATAGTAACTGCTACAGTAAACTATGTTTCAAAATTATAATTTGACCCTAAAATGTTATAAAACTGTGTTATGGCCCAAAACTTTATAATAGTTTTCAAATAGGTCAATTTTCAGAATTTCTAAATATTACTTTATGAATCCTAAAACTTTCTGAAATTAAGATATAACCTAAAATATGTGAAATTATAGAATGACCCAAAACATTTAAATATTTTTAAATATGTCCAAATCCAAAATTCAAAACAATAATTTATTAAAATCAAATATTATGAAAAACAACTTAACTCCATTAAAATATTTTCTTATTGTAAAAGCACAATACATAAATCTTTGTTTAATCAACAGACGTGGATTATTATCATCGAAATCAATATCTATAGTCATATATGCTAACAATCTCCCCCTTTTTGATGATTTAAAAATACATTATAAAAATTTAACTTAGTTATGAAAAGCTCCCCCTTAATCAATGCAAGATTAAAAAAATTATTTAAAAATTATTTAAAAAGACTCTCCCTGTAGACATGCATACTCCCCCTGGATACATGCATATTTTTATAACACTTTTTATAACACATTAAATTATTCTCCCCCTTCATCATCAAAAAGAATAAAAGAATAAGAGCTCCCCTTATCAATCATCAAAATCGCAATATAAGCACATTAGTTCAAAAATATCCATAAGCATAAAGAAATCCATATAATCCATAACAAACAATCAAAACAAATCCATATTATTCAAAACAAATCTATATCATCCAAAATAAATACATAATCCAAAAGCATAATGACCATCTAATAAACGGGATAAAGTAATAAATGATATGTAGGTGTGTCTAAATACAAGCATAAGAGACTACTAAGGTGGTAAAGATGGTGATGATAGAGGAGAACACGGATATGGAATGCCAAAGTACTAAAAAATGAGGCGTTGTCCATGAATGAACTGCTATTGCTGCTGTAGCTGAAACTCAGTCTGCCGCACAAAGAGTGTCTGGACTTCATCCATAAGCTGTTGAAGAGTAACTTCTTCAAAGGTAGGAGGCTGTGGAGGTGATGTGGCGGATACAGAGACACCAGGAGCTGAAGTAACCACGGGAAGATCTCGGCGTCTACGCTGGCCCCGAAATAAGAATAAGAAAATATGTAGCTGATCGGCTAGAACCACAACATTAAGTGGCCGATCATCACTTACAACAAGAAAGGAAACTAGTTATCAGTGACTTTCACCCAAGCGTCATTACTCCACTCAAAACCTAAAGAACTAACAGCCTCATCTCCAATACTCTTAGATGGCCTAAATGATGGTTCTTGGATAGGGACGCTAAAGTATTTGAGGATTCGGATGATGAAATGACCATACAAAAGGGAACAAGTAATCAACTTAGGTATACTGAGCATGTTTTGGACAATGGTGTATCCTAAGTCGACTGAACGATGTCTAAGAATAAAATTAATCAAGGCAACATCCATATGAGAAACCTCATCCAAATGGCCTGATCTAGGAAGGAGTCTAAATAAAATAAAGTAATATCCGAGTTTGAAGACAAGGACATTGGGTGCGCAAATGGATAGTACAATCTTCATCTGAAAGGTGAATGCGACGACATATATTCTTAATAGCATCAATATGAGCATAGTCATCAATATCATGAAGTTTCCTAGGTGAAAAAATTTCTAGGCCATCAACTGAAGTTCCTAGGATAGAGTTCAACTCCGAATCATCAAACTCAATCGAAACTCCTCCAACTGTGGTGATTACTCGATTCTCTTTCTCTGCGGAATAATGCATATTCGAGTAAAACACTTTCACCAAGTCGGGATATACATTTTCCTCAAAAACAAGTGCATTAAGTCAACTAACATCTTCCAACAATTGTAGTAAAGATATATTACTAATACTAAGATTATTTAACTAATCCGGTAAAACAAAAAAGGTTTGGAGAACCTCACGAGTCATGAACTGTTGGTGAAATTGTTTGGCTACATGTTTGTGTTTCTGAAAGTGTATGGACTCAAAGTTGGATTGATTGGAGGTGCCCTCTGCTTGCCATGACCGGTTGGTTTATTGAATCAGTTCTTTGCCTTTTCTTCGAACCGATCGTACGCTTGACATGGTGAGTTTGTTTGATTTGAAGTGAAATAAAGGAATGAAAAAAGGAGATAATGAGGATTGAAAGAGATTTTGAGAAGTAATTTAGATCAAAAACGAGTTGAAAGGAAGAATTTTTTAGAGAGAAAAATTTGGTTAAACCCTATATTTGATTTCGGATCTAGTGGTTTTGAGGTTGAAAATGGATTTGAAAGATGATTTTAGGCATAAGAAATTATGTGAATTAGGTTTTATGGATTGATTTGTATAAAAAAATGAGTAGAAATGGTAGATTTTGGAGTGAAAATGTGAGAGAGAGAAACCGATTTAGAGAGAGAACGAGATCCAGATTACCGAAAGAGAGGAAGAAAATGAACAGTTAATAAAGCCTCAAATTCGGCTTGCTGGATTTCACTAACCGACTACCCCCTAAAAGCATGAAAGCCAAAAACGGCTTACCGAATGCATTATCTGGTTTTCCAGATAGTTTCTAAAATGGTTCAATCACTCATTCAGCTCACCGATTTGAAGAACCAGCTGTCCGATTTTGAGGCAGAATGGAACTTCATGAATTTAGCTTACCGGTTTAGACAACTGATTGTCCGGTTTTGAGGCAGAATGGAAGCTTAGAAAATCCAACTATCCGGATATCATAACCGGATAACCAGTTTGCGTCTAGTGAGCTTCAGAATACATCCGGCTTTCTGGTTTGATAAATTCAGTTATTCGAATGTTGACCCGAGAGCAACCAAACCTAATCCAGCATACCGATTTACTAAATCTAGTTATCCAGAATTTGTCCCGAGAGAAATCAATAAGAAAGCAGTTTTCCGGTTGAGAGGAAGTGGTATACCGGTTTAGACTAGGAAATCTTTTTGTCTCTAATTGAATTTTGGCAAGCTCTTATACTTGTATTTTATACACCAATTTATTTTTGGCTAAAAATTTGATCAATTTTAAATCATTTTGAGATTTAAAACTTTTCAATAGCCATTTCTTGAATGGACATATTCTTTCTCTCTACAACTCCATTTTGTTGAGAAGTTTTAAGGGATGAAAATTGATGCTCAATTCCAAAATCATTACAAGAGTTCTCAAAAGCATAATTTTCAAATTCTCCACCATTATCACTTCTAATACAAGAAATACTACATCCTTTTTTATTTTGAACCTTTTTGTAGAAAACATTAAAAGCATCAAAGGCATCATTCTTAGTAGCTAAGAATAATACCCATGTGAATCTAGAGTAATCATCCACAATTACAAAAGCATAATATTTGCCATTTAAACTATCATATCTAAAAGGACCATTTAAATTTATGTGAAGAAGTTGAAGTGGTTTTGAAGTAGAGATATGATTTTTATTTTTTAAAGAGGTTTTGATTTATTTTCCAAATTGGCAAGCTTCACAAATTTTATCTTTTTGAAAACTGATTTTTAGAAAACCTTTAACCAAATCATTTTTTATGATTTTTGAAATCAAATCCATGCTTGTATAACTTAATCTTCTATGCCACAACCAACCATCATCATGCAATGCGGAGAAACATTTATCATTTGTAGATGCACAATCTATATTAATGGTATAGACATTAACACATCTATTTCTCACAAACAAAATCTTGCCATCACATGCATTCTCAATAACACATTTTGATTCATCAAAGATAACTCCATATCCTTTATCACATAGTTGACTAATGCTAAGCAAGTCGTGTTTTAAGTTTTCAACCAAACATAAATTTTCAATGAGAGTAGAGGATATATTACCGACATTGTCAATGCCAATGATTTTTCCTTTTGAATTATCTTCAAACGATACATCTCCACCATTTTCGATCTTGGCAAAACTTGAAACTAATAATAATTCCTGGTCATGTGTCTTGAACAATCGTTGTCCAAGTACCACTTATTCTTCTTCTTCTTCTTCAAGCCTTATAGAGAAAATCTCAAGTTTTAGGTACCCAAATCTTTTTGGGTCCTTGAGAGTTAGCAATGGTTCTTTTCGAAACCCAAATACATTTCATACCATAATATGCATTTATCTTCACTGGACATCTATTTTTCATATAACCATCTTGATTACAATAATGACATACAATTTGATTATTAATAGATGTATTCTTCACAAAATAACTCTTGTAATATTTTTGTTTCAAATTTGGCTTATAACTAATGCTTCCTTTGTCAAATACACATATTTTGCCCATTTGTGAATTTTAGCACAATCTCATTTAGTTCATTGTTCTTCTTTCTAAGCATTTCATTTTAATTTTTCAAATCATTCAAGTGTGACTCTAAATGCTCATGTAAAGTGCTAGTATGCTCAAATAATGCAACTCTATCAAGTAATGTTTTATTCTCTAATTCTAGGCATGTAATTTTTGCACTAAATGATTCATTTTCATTTTTAAGCTCTATCATTTTCTTTTTAAGAAATATATTCTTTTTACCAATCTTCATCAATTCATTATGCAAATCCTTAAAGACATCATGTAATTCATCATATGTAGGAAGAACACTTACCTCATCAACTTCATTACATGATTCTTCCCCAAAGGCCATGAGAGCTAGATTAGTCATCTCTTGTTGCTCTTTATCATTGCTTGTTTCCTCATCACTATCATCCCACGTGGCCACCATAGCTTTCTTTCTCAATTTATTAAGGAGAGGACATTCTAGTCGAATGTGTCCGGGCTTCTTGCATTCTTAGCAAGTAATTAGCTCTTTCTTCTCCTTTTTGTTTTGTGACTTCTAAACTTTCTCTGCTCGTTATTCTTCTTGTAAAAGTTTCTTAATCTTCTAACCAACATAGCCAACTCCTCATCATCTATCTCGCTTTCCTCATCACTATCACGTTTTCAGGCTTTGACAGCAATGCTCTTCTTCTTTTCCTCATGTCCTTTTTCTGCTGCCAAATCTTCTTCATATGAAATAAGAGAACCAATTAAATCGTCAATGGGTAATACATTTAAATCTTTGGCTTCCTCAACGACAGTCCTTTTTGGTCTTCATTTCTTAGGTAGCAACCTAATGATTTTCTTAACTTTCTCGCTATTTAAAAAGGTCTTTCTTAAGGCTCCTAGAGTGTTCACTATATCTGTAAATCTAGTATACATAGCGTACACACTCTCATTTTGTTTCATTTGGAATAATTCATATTGTCAAATGTACCTACTTATTTTAGATTCTTTCACTTGATTAGTGCCTTCATAAACAACTTCAAGTTTTTGCCAAATTTCATTAGCACTTTCACAACTAGACACTCTATGAAACTCTTTCTTATCTATGCGCAAAACAAGGCATTTATAGCCTTGGAATTTAGAGATGTTTTTCTCTTTTCGAATTCATTCTATTCTCGTGAAGGTTTTGGAATATCTTCCCCAACTTCATTTTTAGTCAAAGGCATGAAAGGACCATCATTAACGATTTCCTAAATTTCGTAATCTAAAGCTTGCAAGTAAATTCTTATACTAGTTTCCATCAAAATATGGTGGTCTAGTAGTGGATTGTCCTTCCTTAAATGTGGAATCATTTTAAGTTGCCATTGAACTTTAGCTCTAGACGGTTAGGTCTAAACAAGAGCACCTTGCTCTGATACCAAATGAAATATAAGTGCGCAGCCCAAGAGGGGGTGAATTGATATTTTATAAAATTATCTTAATAAAGCCACACAACAATCTGATCTAACGCCTTAATAAATTAAAAAGCAATAAGTTCAATAAAAGCACAATAACAAATGAGTAAGGGAGAAGACAAACAAACACACGAATTTTTATGTGGTTCGGTAATCTCTGCCTATGTCCCCACCTCCAAGCGATCCAAACTTGAGGATTTCACTATCTGAGCCTTTCCAAGGCTTCAACATTTACAATTGACTTCAAGGTGTCAATGAACCTTTACAACAAAGAGATTATCTCTTAATCTCTTCATTCAAGTGTCTCACACACTCAATCACTTACAATTAAAATGAAAAATGAAAGTTACAATAAAACTTACTCAAAGAGTAGATATTCAAAATGAAGAACAAGAAATGACTCAATATTTTATGATTTGCGAATTGAGAGCTCAAGATATCTCATGTGCTTTTTGTTTTTGCTTTCTAGAGATATTGAAAATGAATTGGATTTGAGTTTATATAGTTTGAACTCAAAAACTAGCCATTATGCATATTTTGGTCATAACCAGCTTACCGTTTATGGACATCCGGTTAGCCGATTAATGTTACCATTACAGCAACAATTTTGAATTTCTGAACATCCGGTATGCCGCTTATGAAATCCGGTTAGCCATTTAAGTTCCAGAAATATTCTGTCCGAATCTGGTCTACCGTTTTTCAGGATCCGGATAGCTACTTGCTACAATAACTACTACCGTTAACTATATTTCAAAATTATAATTTGACCCCAAAACGTTATAAAACTGTGTTATGGCCCAAAACGTTATAATAGTTTTCAAATAGGTCCATTTTTAGAATTTCTAAATATTACTTTATTAATTCTAAAATTTTCTAAAATTAAGATATAACCCAAAATTATGTGAAATTATAGAATGACCTAAAATATTTAAATATTTTCAAATATGTCCAAATCCGAAATTCAAAACAATAATTTATTAAAATCAAAGATTATGAAAAACAACTTAACTCCATAAAAACATTTTCTTCTTGTAAAAGCACAATACATAAATCTTTATTTAATCAATAGATGTGGTTTATTATCATCGAAATCACTACTATAGTCATATAGGCTAACACAAGCATGGGCCTATTCAAATTGAGATTTACTCAACTTGGGAAACCCAATCTAAAATCAAATATTATCTTAATTTAATCCACTAAGTCAAACTTTTTTTAGGCTCTTTCTTAGCTCGTATCCACTAAATGGGTGGTTAACCGAAATAAAGAATTGAAATAAAAACAATTAAGACAAAATGTTATAGCAAATACAAAGCAACATGCATATATCAGTCAAATATCAATTAACATCATTTATCACTCAACCACAATCAAATTCAATTCATAATTTGCGATAGAACAACAAATAAAATTGTTAAAGCCATTCAATACATTCCCATAGTTAAATAGAAAACAAGAAAATAAGATGAAAAACTAAAGTTCAATTGGTCGGGTTAATAATTTCTCAATTTCCTCCTTGAATCCTCTATTATATCCTTCTATCCCTCCCTAAATTTATGTTTTCTTGTTGTTTCTATTCAGTATTCTTCTTGGGTGATGGCTCTCCCTATTTTCTTTTCATGCATGTTATTCTTATAACTTAGAATTACGACAACTGAAAGTGTGTGGTGCGTATCCTCTATTTTTGGAAACTTCATACCGTAATCTTTTAGTTATTGCGCGTGAAATTCAATCTGTCATTACTCCAGAATTGCTACAACAATGACTACAGCATCTTCAATATTCCAGACTTGTTTCAATTCCTCTATAGCTAAGTTTTTTTTATTATCTTTACGAGTCTGTTGTAGCAGCGTTCCTTCCCTAAAACTTGAGCTTTCGATCACCTACAATTATGTACATATTCTAAACACAAAATATCATAAAACAACTCAATTTATTAAAAATAAACTAAAATGAATTCTCATACAAAATGTAACTAAAATGCAATCAAAACACATCATTTACTCTCTAAGTAATATCAATTTAAGTCTAAAAGTGTTATAATAACTCTATTTTTATACAGTTATCACATTTAAAGACTCTTTTTTTATAACTCTTCATCTGCATCATCATTTACAACAACTTTCTTTGTAGATGAAGGATTAGACTCTTCTTCAACAACTAAGGTTTTTTACTACACACTCTCTAAGCTTTGCTTGAATTTGAATATGCAAAAAAATGCCAACATCAGATTTTGGATCAAATTTACGAAGATTATCTTTAGTGTTCAATATAAAACATTTGCATCCAAAAACTTCAAATAACCAATATTGGGTTTTCTATCTTTCCAAAGCTCATAGGGAGTTTTATTGAGATAAGGTCTAATCAATACACGATTTAAAACATAACAAGAGGTGTTGATGACTTCGGCCCAAAAATATTTTGGTAAAGCATTTTCATTCAACATAATCCTAACCATTTCTTAAATAGAACTATTGTTTCTCTTAACGACTCCATTTTATTATAGGGTCCTTGGTGATGAAAATTGATATTTTATGCTGAAGTTATTGCAAAAATTTTCAAAATCATGATTTTCAAATTCTTCACCTTGATCACTGCTAATCAAGAAATAGCATAACTTTTTCATTTTGAACAATTTTATAAAAGATTTAAAAGCATCAAAGGCATCAAATGTATTAGCTAAGAATAATGCACATGTATATCTAGAATAATCATCAACAATTACAAATGCATAATACTTGCCACTTAAACTTACATAACTAGAAGGTCCTAATAAATCCATGTGAGGAAGTGAAAGTGGTTTTGAAGTAAAGACATGATTTATATTTTTGAAAGTTTTGTTTTAATTTCTAAATTGACAAGCTTCACAAACCCTATCTTTTTTAAAACCAATTTTTGGAAGAACTTTAACCATATCATTTTTAAAAAAATTGAAATAAAATCCATACTTGTACGACCTAGTATTCTATGCCATAACAAACTATCATCGTGTAATGCAAAAAAAAAAATTGTCAAGAGTTGATGCACAATCTATATCAATGGTGTATACATTAACACATCTTTCAACAAACAAAACTTTGCCATCATATGCATTCTCAATTACACTTTTTATTTTATCAAAAATAACTCTATAGCTTTTATCACACAATTGACTAATACTAAGCAAGTTATGTTTCAAATTTTCAACTAAACACACATTTTCAATAAGGTAGAGAAATCTTTACTAATATTACCAATGCAAATAATTTTTCATTTTGAATTATCTCCAAAGGATACTTCTCTATCATTTTCAATCTTAATAAAACTCAAAAACCAAGAGTAATTGCTTGTCATATGTCTTGAGTATCTTCTGTCCAAGTATCATTTGTTCTCTTTCTTCTTTGATCCCTGTAAAAAAAATCTCAAATTTTAAGTACATTTATAACTTATGTAACCATCTCTATTACAATAATGGCATACATTTTTATTAATAATAGAGATAGCCTTAACAAATTAATTATTGTAATACCTTTATTTCAATTTTGGCTTCTAGTTAATACCCCCTTTATCAAAAACACATTTTTTAGAGCCAAGCAAATTATTTAAAATCTTTTGTCCATTTATAAATTTTAAGAGAATATCATTAAGTTCATCACTCTTTCTTCTAAGCGTTTCATTTTCCTTTTTCAAATCATTAAAAGTAAACCTTCAATCCTAGATGAAACATCTTGTTTTTCTTTAAAGAATGCAATTTCCTTATGCAAACTTTTGCTTTCTACTTATAGGCACTTAATCTTTTCATCCAAAGTATCATTCTCATTTGAAAGTTCTACATTTTTCTTTTTAAGAGAAGCGTTTTTCATTCCTATCTTTTTTAGGCCATTATCTTCTTTTTAAGAGGAAAGATCATTTACCTTGTCAAGTTCTTCTCATATTGTCATAAGAGGCAGGTTTGACACTTTATGTGATTCCTCCTCATCTAAGGTCTCTTCATCATTGTCATCCTGCATTGCCACCATAGCTTTCTTTTTCGCATTGTTGAGGAGAGAACATTTTGATTTTACATGTCCACGCTTCTTGTATTCAAAGCATATGATTGCTTACTTGTTTTCTTTTCGATTTTGAAGTTCCTGAACTTTCTTCGCTCATTAGATTTCTTAAAAAATTTCCTAAATTTTTTGGCTCTCATAGCCTTATCATTTTCTTCAAATTTGCTTTGTTTGCCACTTTCCAATCTTGAAGCTTTCAAGGCAATGCTCTTTTTCTTTTTATCTTCATCACCTCTTTCAACTGTCAAATTCTCTTCATAAGAAAATGTGAGCCATTCTTTTGGTAAAGACTTAATTATTTTCTTTACCTTCTACCTATTTGAAAAGTTTTTTTCTAGAGCTCCTAAAGTGTTTACAATATTCTTCAATCTAGTATACATAGAATGCACACTCTTATTTTGTTTCCTTTAGAAGAATTCATATTGCCTTGTATATCTATTGATTTTAAACTCTATGATTTGATTTGTACCTTCATAAACAACTTTAATTTTTTTCCAAATGTCATAAGCATTGGAACAACCTGAAACCCTATGGAATTCTTCCTTATATAAGGTACAAAACAAAGCATTCATGGCTTTGGAATTAAGAGAAGCTTTTCTCTTTTCTGATTCATTCTATTCTCGTAAAAGTTTTGGAATTTCTACCTCTTCTTCATTTTTAATAGCGGGCATGAATGAACCATTACAAACAACTTCTCATATTTTATAATTTAACGCTTGTAAATAAACTCTCATCCCAGTTTTCAATATGAATAATCATTCCCATTAAAAAATAGTAGTCTAGTAGTGGACTGATCTTCTCTAAAGATGGAATCATTTTGGGTTGTCATGAATCATTTACTTTAGATAGTTTAGTCCAAACATGAGAACCCGCTCTGATATCAAATGAAATTCTAGTTAAGCAACCCAAGAGGCAGGTGAATTGTATTTCTAAAAGCTTAAGTAAATAGAATCACAAAACAATTCAAGCTAATGTCTTAGAAGATTCAATATCAATAAAGTTAACAATAAACAAATATAAAGAGATAAATGAGGAGAGCAAAAAAAATATTTTTATGTGGTATAGCAAACTCTGTCAACGTTCATGCCTCCAAGCCAACCGAGTTTGAGGATTCCACTAACCAAATCTTTACCACCCAATGTGTCAATAAACCTTTACAAGTAGAGATAATCTCACATTTCTTTCTCAATCACTCAATTTTGATATTGAAATAAAGATTACACAAATTTTACAAATAAAACCCCAATATGCAATTTGATTAAAAAATAACAAGTTATAAGCACAAGAGAAGTTGAATACTCAATAACAAGCTGAATGATAATTGTTGAATCTGTTCTAATTTGAATTTGATCGAGTCTTTTTATAGTTGGAGAAGAAAGCTAGCCATTGTTGATTTTCTAGACATTATCGAACCTCTGTTCACCTCAGTCAATTTGTCGTTCTGACTTGTGCCAAGTAACCACTATGCTGAAATTTGAATTGTTGGATCACCGTTTAAAATTGTTGGTTTACCGTTTAATTCCAAAGAGTTCACTGATCGAAGTCGACTTGTCGTTTGTGAATAACAATTTACCATCTAATTCCAAAAGCTCACCTTTTTGAAGTCGGGTTGCCATTTGCGAATAACAGTTTGCCATTTCAGATAAATTTGTTACTGTTAATTTTCAAAAGCTATTAATAACTCAGCCATATGTTATCAATTTGCCATTTTAAACTCAACACTTATCTGTTTGTTTCCTAAAACTTGAATTTGTCCAAAACATCATACAGCCTAAGAAGTTATCCAAAATTAAAGACCTCAATATTCTTAATCTTGTTTATTATCATCAAAATTAAGGTTCATAAAACTTTGAAGCTCTAAATAATAGTGAGCTTGCTCTTAGAAAGAAGAAGATGAGTTTTTTTTTTTTTTGCAACAATGAATTTGTTATCATTCTTGGGAAAACTCTTGAGCTTTTGTAAAGTGTGTTGTGGGTCATTTTTTGTCATTTTCGACATGTGACGTTCACTTAATGATTGTCCTCCCTTAGGTGAGGATATTTAGGTAATTTATCTTGTAGTCCCTTGATGGTGACAATCATAAGCTTGGGAGGCAAAGAAACCTCCAACCACCTTTTTGCCTCCATAATTGAGCACATGGCAGTCTCTCAACCTTGTGATTTTGTTGCTTTTCAGGGGATAGTAAAAGACAACTGACATGGCATTTTCTTATTGTTTGGTTTGAGAATCACCTTTCTTATTGAGTTTTTATCCTTAGCAAAAAAAGAAAATATTTTTGTTCTCTCTCATGATAGTGTGCACTATTCATGTACCGCCCCTATCCATCAAAATATGACTTTCGATAGTACCCTTTGATTTTGAGTTATTTACAAAAAATTTCTTTTCTTTAGATAGCTTCTCTCCCAAGCCCTTTTGAGCTATCATGATAACTTTTCTAGTTAACTTTCTTTGCCACATGTCACTAAATTATTGGTCAACTTTAGCGCTGAGATTTCCCTCCAAACATATAGAATAATTTTAATATTACTAATACATGAGAAGTAACACAAAGATCCCCTTTCGACTATAATATTTTTTGTACATAGTACAAAAACATTGACTTTAAAATTTTATTATAAAATATATTATTAAAATAAATACA
This sequence comes from Citrus glauca, assembly GCA_029633175.1. NCBI lineage: Eukaryota > Viridiplantae > Streptophyta > Magnoliopsida > Sapindales > Rutaceae > Citrus > Citrus glauca. The sequence continues at coordinate 12,589,593 of JAQOOD010000004.1, read as the reverse complement.
ATAATTTACATTTTAAAAAATATTTTATGTATTAAAAATAGTATTATATTATGAGTCTATTAAACAAATTAAACTATTTAAATCATATATGTATTTATTGAAAAATTTTAAAGTTAATTTTTTTAATTACTATCTAAATAAGATATTATAGTCAAAAGACAATCTCAGTATTTCTTATTAAAAACCTGAAAGTCTATATAATTATTTTCCCAAAATCTTGAAAGTACATGTGCCCTTTTCCGCTTAAAAATTGGAAATTGACAGCAGCAATCATTTCAGCAAACACCCACTGTACTGAAAGTGCAAGTGATCAACCATCACCAAAGCAGGCGACCAAACCATCAAAACCCAGATAAGAAGAAGCTCTAGGCAGGCGACTATTGAGAAGAACCAGAGCAAGTGCAACATTGGGCCTGAAGATTCCATCGAAGAAAGGTAGTGCGCACATAAAAAGCCATGTTGAATTCTGAAAAAAAAAATTATATATATATATATATATATATATATATAACAATATTTTTATCTTTAATATTTTTTTATTCTTTAATAAGGATACTTATAAAAATATGTGGAGTTTAGATGTCACTACTCTTTAATTTTATTTTGATTGATTTTAGAAAGGGGCGGTGATATTTCTATCTCACAAGTTTTTGTATACCCACTCTACTTTCAAAAAATCATTATAAGTTCACATTACTTTTTAAGAATTCAAATGAAGAACTAATTACTTAACTTTAATAATTTCTTTTATAAAAATATTATTGTTTCTAAATTTATGTATAACTACTACTTTATTAGAATGAATATTAATATTCAACTAAACTAACAAGATGTATTTATGACATGGAATTTTGAAAATTATTAAATTTTATTTAAAACTTCTATTTGATTATAAAGCATAAAACTATATGTCTACAGTCTGAACTAATAGTTATAATAATACATATTTCTTGCGGTAAGCTGGTCATTTCATATTACAAGGGTAAAATAATTAAATTAAACTTATTTTAAAACAATCTTAAATAATCAAAATTATTAAATGACTGATGTTTAAAAAATTAAAATTATTTTAAAATCGAGGTGGGTTTATAAAAATAGTCGGATGACAATATTCTCACATTTGGAAGGGGCAAGTGCTTCTAGCCTTTACTTTTAAGCTAATTACATAGCAGCTTCAATTGTATTAAAAAAATTATTCAACACACTCATACTGTTACTTTTCCAGGATTAAATTTCACTTTTCAAGTGGAAGTCAGATAATATTTTTATTTGATATAACATGAAATTTTAACAAATACGCAAATAGATGATAATTAAATAAAATTTTTAACGAAAGCAAATATACGATAAACACCTTGCAAGTACTTTTGGAAAGACAAACATAATTAGATGATTATCTTAGACTATAGGAATTAAAGGAACATTAACTCTTTAGTAATAAGCTTAATCGGAACAACTTAGTTATTTTCAATGTTGCAATTGCAGCAAAAAATAACGATATTCAATCATGAAGTAGAGACTAGAGAGTAGAGAAAGGGCAGAGCAAGAGCAAACAATTGCACAGAAAAATAAAGATAGTTATAATTTTATTTTATAATTTGTCATGAACACAAAATAATTTTCTTTATATTTTACCATATTTCCCACGGACATTTTTGGTCTACTCTTTTATTGATCGGGATGTCTACTTCGTAGACTTTTTTTTTTCTTTCCACTACAAGAGCACACAAAATTAATCCCCACACTCAAACTCCTTATCACCACCAATCCACGGTAGGCAGCTCAGCACCACCATATTACACACACAAAAAAAAAAAAAAAAAAAAAATCTTTCACCTTTTAGGGTGTCTGTAACTAATGATGAAAGCAGACCATGGCTTTTTTTTTCCCTTCCCGTACAACCATCGAATTTAACATTATCTAATATGAATATCACACCAAATGCCAAATACTTTGCTTGCAAATTTTCCAGTTACCCTTCCCATTCTTGCATGCAGCCTCCCATGTGAAAAAATAAAAAAGCAAGAAGTCCACATCTCATACCAAAAACTTTCTACACTGTTCACCTGCATTCCAAGTAAAGCAAGTACCCAGGCGTGATTTAGAATAAATATTTCTGCTTCATCCAATTTTGACAGACCTATGAAGTATTTAAAGATGATCAAAAACCTTCAGTAATATATATTCTCCTTAAAATTTTTAAGAATCATCTTTAACCTTTCTTAAGGTTTCTAGATTCATAAATTTTTCAGCAAACTCCGTTATGAAAGGGCAAGGTTTCTGCTTAATTTTTAGGCTTGAATGCGAAGCTATATGCTTGTAATTTCGTCAAACACATAAGAGAGGTCATACTTAATTAGTATTAGATGTTTTTGTTGTTGTTTGGTAGAAAGGAATACTTTTATGACTACAAAAGATAGGTAAACACAAATTAGAAAGAATGTTATGTCCCTTTAATAGATTACTCTGCCTACTAGTCATGGAGCCATATGTAATCTAAGGCAGGAGAACTAGTGTAATTTATGGCCTGTGGAGTGGAAACTAGTAGCTTGAGGGTTGAGAATGATAATTTTTTTTTGGGTATAAAATAAATAAGAATGATTTGGCATCAGAATTGGAATTCTACCTTTATCCTTGTTTGAAGTATTCTTTTAATTTTCACTGGCATGTGGTGAAATGGGAATCTTGTCCAAAGGCACCAAGCATCTGGCATGCCACTTCAAGCAATTTTCCTGCCACATATTGTGCCATTAAAATAGTTGCATTAGTACTAATAAATCAGCCATTTGGACCTCATGCATTAAATTGAATATAAACAAATCTACAGAAAGCAACTCAATAACTTCCATCGGTTGATGAAATACACTCTCCAACCACAGAACGTCATAAAATAACGGTAAAAATCAATCATTTATGGACTTAAGTCTCTCGAAACTAGCTTACTCTACAATCAAATAAGCTCCAGGACAGGACTAGTTCTAATATCCTACCTATATTGTTTTAAGCCACATCATCATCAATTTCAATTTATTTTCATTCATAAAAAATGTAATTAAAACTTGGTATAATAATAATAATAATCTTAATATACCAGATGCCCACGGCTGACAGCAAGAAATGGAAGAGGTAACAAACAGAGATAGATCTCATTATAGACGGCGTTGAATCAGATACATGTTACTTTAATAATGACTTGCAATTTGCAAAGAATAATATTGGCAGGATGCTCTAGTGCTCCCGTTTCTTATAATTCAATATTTCTCCATAAATCAGAGATGACTAAAATAATCACAATAAAACAAAACAAATCATGCCTGATAATTTAAAGCATAAAATAATTGAAGAAAAAGAAATTATAAATCAATAGGCAGGCGAGCTGTCAGGTTTTTAGTTAAGGAGTGGCAACAAAGTAAGTCAAGATTCCAATAACTTTAGTATTAATTCTTACTAATTCTTCCTGGCCATTTGTTGTGAACCGTGGCCTATGAGCTTACTTAATTCCAAAATCAACTACTCACCTACAAAAACGTTTTTCTATTTTCTACTTCACCGACAGTTTCCATATTATTTAATATTCGACATATATCAAGATCACAGCTCACACCCGCGCAAAGTTTCAAAAGCAGAAGAATTTTTATGGAAATATGTTAGCCTTGAAAAAAAAAAATTATACAAAGCAAGACCAACGTAAAATTATTACATTTCTGTAATTTAATAATGATTTATTTAATCCTAATCTCAAAAGTATAGGCTTAATACAGAACATGACACATTCTCTAATAACCCCTCTACCACCTCAATTGGGCATTATCCGCTTTGTTACATATAAGATGATCATGATAATTATGCCGAATAACCTAATCTCGAAGTAGTATTTTTAACCAACTTCCAGACCAACTTGGACTGTCTTTTGGGGATTCTAAGAAACTTCTTCTATCTATTTCGTTCGTCAAACTATGGGTATAACTATCCTTTAAAAATAAAATTTTCTTATCTATTCACTTCTCATACTATTTAATTGTAATTTTCTTAAAATCCTTATAAAACACGTCCCATATAAAAAGAAAAAATAAACAAGGTAAACAAATTTGTCTCATTTTGATGAGATCATCAAAATGAGTTTAACCTTAGTATCATCCTCTTTACATAAAATACAAAATATAAAAAATAAGAAAAACACATCCCTAATACTTTTAGGCCAAGCACATACAAAACTTAACCAAGGAAAAGCATCCAAAACCACTAATTCCATCCTATCCGAATCATATCATTTTCATATTTTCATTAATGAAAACATCACGGACACATTGAGTCAGGGAACAACCCAAAAAAGCAAAAGCAGACAGAAAAGAAATGACAATTACGACCTCCGACCAACTCTGACCCACCGACAATTCTCCCTTCGCCGACACACACATTAACACTATTAACACTACGCCAAACCGACATTTCCCATTCCCGAAAACCGGCCGATACTTAAAAATAAAAAAAAATTGCCATACAAAGTAAATCGCCCGATATGCTTATTTTTTTCAAAGTGAATATAAAAATAAAATGGTGGAATATCATAATTTATTTACTAATTATAATACCCAAGAATGCATTATTAATTTTATGATTTAGAAAAAAAAATTTGAACCTACCTCTTCTTGTTGCAGGTTTTTGTTTTACAGCGACTTTAACATTTTTTTTACTTTCTGATAATTTCGTCGACGTTTCCTCTGGCGGGAACAAAACCCCATCAATTCCCTGAACCGAAATTCGGCCATCGGTGTAAATATCGGGGTCAAACAAATAGGCCGATCCGTCACCATGGCCGAATTTCACAGACCCATCAGCTTCCTGTGCCAAAACTTTATGCGGCCAACGCAGCGTATCGTACGAAATCTTCCCGAATCTTCTCACCGCATTGTACATGCTCTCCTCCGTCTGATACTCCGGAATCACGTGGTAGTAAATAATCTGTTCCGGCGCTCCCGGCTCGCTCAGCTGGTCCGTCGTCAGCTTAGCCATGGCTTCATCATTCGGCGCCAATACCGTCAAAACATATCCCTCCGACACAAGCCGCCCCATTTCCGTTGCCAGCGACGTCAGATTCACTAAAATATCGGCCATTTCGTTGTACCCGCCGTAGTGTAAAAGCGTTTGGATGAAATCCTTCACTTGCTTCTCTCCGTTGAAGTGGTGGTGCGGCCCGCCCGGCCCTGGTGCCGGGGCCGGAGCTAGTGAAGGACCGGGAGCCATTGCATAGTAAACCGGAAGGGCCGGAGGTGAGCCGGGTTTGGCTGGTACCGGTTTCTGCAACCGGTTTGTCCTCGGGTCGACCTCTGGTGCTCCTTCCGGTCTAACGGCTGAGATTGAACGGAGATTCCTTCGGTTGTTGAAATCTTGCTGTACGGATCGAGGGATTAGCAGCCGTTCGATGCCGTGGATGACCCCATCTGGACGGTCCACGGCGTTCGGATGAATGACCTTGGATCGACTTATAAATTTATCACCCGAATCATGACTCGTCAGCTCGACTGAATCACTGGACAGTGTATGATGCTGAGTTGACTCGGTGGCAGTTCGGTTTAACTCTATTCGCGTGGAGACAATGTGATGAAGCAAAAGCGTCTGAAGAGACTTCAAGTTGCCTGGCTCGAGCAAGAAGCGCTTGAACTCGGGATCGAGATCCCGCTCCAAAGCTTCATTTTTGGGAGCGAAAATGGTGATGCTGTGCTTGCCGACAGCATCTTCGAGTGGCTGCAAGAGGAGACCTTTCTCGACGAGCTCAGCGAGTTCGGTGTAATGCGAGTCGAGAAGTGCGACCAGGACTGAGTTGGAGTTGATTTGGCCAGAGTGAGTTGCGTTGTTTCCTTGCAATTGCATTGAAGCCGTGAGTTGGAGAGGGAATATAAAAATTAAAAGAAGAAATGAAATGAGTTTCCGAGTTTCGGCCATTGAAACCGAATAGAATGAATAGAATGAACGAATAATTGTTCGCAGCAGCACCATATAGAAAAATATCTTGAGCTTCATTCGCTTCAAAGGCCAATCAGCTGCTGCAGCTGCTTCTTCATCCCGTCCTTTTTGCTTTCGGTTTGGGGCATAATAACAACGGTATCCCTAATCTTTCAAAGATTATCATATAAAGACGTAATTTGTCCTTCTCTATAAGATAGATCCCTGATCCCGGGGAACAATTTGGGTTGGATTGTCCAACTTGAGTCGAACCTTATTAATCATGTTTAGAATTTCATAATCTCAAATACTAATCCAACCCATTAAAATTAATAGTAATAATATTTACACTCTAAAAATTATTTTAATAAATATAATTTATTTTTTAAATAAAAAATAAATCAATATAATCAAGTTTCATATCTTGTGATGATTAAATTTCTAATATAATACTTATAAAATTATTTAATAAATGAATAGAGTTTTATTAATTTATGTTATAAGATTAGATTTGCGGGGCATACCAAAAAGTCACTTTCACTATTATTCATGTTATATGTACCTAAGTTGATATAATAGACAAATTAGGTTTCAATTTGAGAAAACCTAAAAATATAAGGATCCCAATTTCATTCGCCTGTTTAAATCTTATATTTGTCTGTTGAACTGCTTAGTATTTGGGCGAAGAACAAAAGGAAGATGAGTTGAGATTGGTTTGGTGGAGGGGTACGTGTGGTGAATTAGTGTCTGTTGCGGTTAAAAAGAAAAGTGACACGTAGGAATAAAATTTGTAAAGAAATACTTCGTACTTGAATCGAAAAGTTGCTGGCGTATGAAGTTTTACGGGAAAAGGAAAGTTCTTGGGAAATTTACTCAATTCACCACTTTCTAATTTTTAATTTAAGACGGACATACTTCAGTTTCTTTTTTTGTTTAACGATATCAATTATTTACAAGTTTCTTTGACGAAAATATTCCTAAAATAAAACATACAAAATATTTTCAAAAAATTATTCTTTCGCCCGTTATGATCGACTTGTTGGGGAAAATTCAGATTTTTAAATTTTTATAAAATTTTTTAGGAACGCTCTCATACAAGATATAGGAATACGTAATCTAAAAATTGTACTTTAAAAGTCTGATTTGACTTCTTTCGCTGAAGTGATTAAGACTCTCAAATCACGATCCGTCACCACCACACCTATTAAATCACGATCCATCACCACTATATTTGTTAAATCACGAACTGTCACCAATGATCTTCTAAGTTATGACTCAAATTTGATCTGTACTTAACGTGTGGACGCCTTTATCACTACCAAAGCAACTACCACGAGAAAATTTTTCTCTCAACAACAGAGAGAAAAATCTCTTTCTCTGATCTGTATAAAGTGACTATCTTTTTTTCATTTAGGAGAAAATAAGCTCTTTTATATTTCTATCTAGTGAAAACTCTAGACTCCATTTTTTATATTATTTTATTCTATTAAATCAAGTTTGATTTAAATTAAAAATAGTAAACCAAAAGTAATGTTACTTCTTTCTTGTCATAAGGGCTCACCTTGTAAAATAACACAAGGCCCTTTAAACACAAGGACATTATATGAAGCCTCCCACTAACTAATATATTTAGGCTTTTAACTCAAATAACTAGTTATCTTGCTTATTAATCTAGTAGTGGCGCAGTCAATTAAATAAGCTAACCCGGGGATCATTTGGGAGCATACAATAGTGGCTACAATAATTAGGTCTGTAATTAAACTAGCCAAATTATTTAATTCCAAATCTACTCTACTAAAAGATTGGAACTTACCTCCTAATTGTATGCTTGAATAATAATTCATCTCAAGCCACATTAATTTCTTTACTGCACAATCATTTGTACCACATCATTAATTAAATCGATATCTCAACTGTTCAATCAATTTAATTACATCCTGTTCATTAATTCTTACTGGTTTTCTCTAATAATCATTTTCAACATACTAAATATACTGACACACTCTGGCTAGAGAATTCTATGATCAAGTATCGAAAACCCATCAAGAGATGTGTTGTACAATTTTTATATTGTCAATCATGACTCTAATATTCGTAATTGGTCCCACCAAGATACCGGGTAATCTTGACTACAAGTATGTGTCGTGCCCATTAGTTACTCAAATGGAATAACAATTACAATCATGAAATCATAATTAACTCAAGATTAAGATTACCAAAAATCAATACCTATGAGATTTAAAAGTCTAACAGTCATTTCAAGATTAATTAAATCTCATATGTGATCCAGCTCAATATAGTTAAACTACATCAGTAAATTCATGCATGATTAAGACAAATCATTCAATGACTTTACTACAATTTAAACATAGAGCGTCCAACTCTATTTATCAACTGCAAACTTAATTTATTTAATCATAAGATAACTTGTATTTATATCTTCTGTGAATTCATATGATGATCACATAAATACATATAATATGATTAAACGGACCTTATTCAAAATATCTATGCAATTGAAAATATCTCTAATATTTTATTAATAAAAAAAATAAATTAATACGCTTTAAAAGAGCATATAATCCCAACACGATCACCCAACAACATCTTTTATAACCCCAACTATGCCCGCGTCAATTTCCTTCACTCTTGGAGTTTCCTGAATTCCAACGAGTTTTTTCACTTCTAGCAACAATTTCATTTACTTCTTGTGGTGATTTTGGGAGAGTTATAATTTCAATTTCCAACAAACTTTGACTTAATTATAGTTCTATTGCCTCTTTTTATTTCATTAAGTAAATGTTATTTAAAGCATTAATGATAGTTAAACATTAGGATATATATTGGACATAAAAATATTATAACTTTTCTAAAGACTGAGATGTATAATAAATGGCACAATAAGTGTTAACATTTTAAAGAAATTATTGATCTAAACGTAATATTATTTTGAAGTTAAGAGAAGGTTGGTGTGCCGACCTATTGGAAACGTGGGTGTTTGCCTGTGTTGACCAAAATTTGGCCATGCCAAGCATAGGAAATGTTGGTGTCTTGCCTCCGTCACCCAACCAAATGCCCATGCATGGCAAGGGCTGCAAGTTGGACAATGCAAGCAACATAGCTATGTCACCCAACAAAATGCCTAAGCATTGCATGGGCTGCTAGTTGGGCAATCCAATCGACATGCCTACATCTTGTAGTAAAATGCCCAAGCATTGCAAAGGCTACTAGCTGGGTAATGCGAGTAACATGCCTGTGTCGCCCAGCCAAATATATAGGTGACAAATGCTTTCGCTCAACAGAATTTGTGCAATAGTAAGTTTTATGAATTTTAGTTTTTCTTTTTTTGTAAAATTTGTGTCAATGTTGTCCTAATTTATTGTTTACATATGTTTGACTAAATATACATCCCTGGTCACTTAAGACACCAATCGAGGATCACTTCTCGAGTTTCATTTAGAATTTAGTAAGATATAGTGTTGTGACTACATCTATAAAAGCCAGTCAACTAATACTCAATTTGAATTGTTCAAAAAGTCAATTTTTAGTCATTTTCTAGCCGTTGAGGATTCTGAATTTAACGGCAATCTCGTATATTGTTGGAGTATTTATGTTAATGTACATGTCTTATTTAATGTTATGTTGTGCACTCAGCTTTAACTATTGTGGAGATTTACTTAGGAAGAAGATTGCTATAGATATTTTTATGGATGATATCCTATAGAAAGGCATATTGTTAAACATTAATAAAGTCTTGTTTCATTTTCATATTGCTAATTGTCATTTACTTGGCTCATATTTTTAAAATGATTTGGCTTAGTGTTGAAATGTGGTGATTCTTAAAATGGAATATACCGTGGCCAAAATGTGACACTCACCAAAATCAAGCAATTGACAAATCTAAAAAAAAAAAAAAGCAACAAACTAGTCGCCACATTAGTTGTTGGCTATTTTACGCATTCGACATACGCTATCACCAAGTTTTTCCGAGTTGTTTGATTTTGTCTTCATCACTGAATTTTGAGATACTTTTCAATTAATAATACAACACCATTAAATATTAACATAAGAAACAAGATTAATAAAAAATCCTTACATAAAATAAGATTTTGCAAAAGTCCTATATAAATCATTCCAAATTAGATAAATTATTTTGACATAAAAAATAATACAAGTCCTAAAAATAAAAAACTTCAAACACTCTATTAGAACATTAATGAGGATTTTCCATAAGGGAATTCTTACACGTCTTATGGTTATGGCCTCACTTCCCACACACCTAACCACAAATTATAGTAGACCAAAGAAGATTGTTAATTGTAGATAGTATCCTTCATGTTTTTTGAGAATCGAGGATTAGACGATGATGGTACATCTAGTGAATTCACCTACAATGTTTGGACATCTCTTGGAATTTCTAGTTGGCCATCTCACCAAGTAATGAAAATAAAAGCTTATAGGATCTAATTGGAGATATCGGTAAACAACAAGTGCATGAGCACAAACAAATTGATATAGTTGAAATACTCTTTATTTCCATTTTTTTTTCTTATGTCAACAAAACCCTCCTTAATACTACCTTCCTTCACCTAATATTGATGTCAGACACATTGAAAACATGCATTTTAATGGCAATTCTTTTCTATTATTGTATATTTTCTATGCCTAAGTTGTAAGTCAAGTAGTCTTTGACTCAACTACTTTCTTTGTATCATAAAACTATGCATTGTAAGTCTAAAATGATCATCTAATTGAGTGATAGAAAATTTTATTAGTCCTTTATTAAAGTATTAATGTTGTTGGCAATATTAGTGGTTAGAATGTCATACCTTTAACCTTCGAAATGAGACCAAGTCTAATAATTAAAGCCTACGTCTTTTAAATACTTTACTACTTCTACATGCATACACTTCAAACCCTCTATTCTTTTTATAAAAAAAAAACTTTATAGAATCACATACTTTTACTACTTCTTAGGATGTCTGCTTAAAAGAATACTTGTAAAATATTGTGTAATGCACTAGAAAATACCGTATACACAGCTTTTCAGATGGATGTACAACAATCATATATGAACATCAACTCTGTAACAATTCAAATAATTCCATGTAAATTTGTCATAAATCATTCCCAAGATGCATCATTTTCTAAAAATCTACCATCCTAATGGTTGTCAGATAAATTTGGTTATTTTATCCAAGCTTATTGCAACTATTATAATCTCACTGCAATTACCTTTCAAAAGAGTCTCGTCTATAGTAACCACTAGCCTAATGGACTAAATCAGAATCCTTGATGTAAGATCCAAGAACCAAAAAAATAGTACAAAAAGTTATTATGCTTATCCAAAAGGTGATTTTCGTCTTTCAAGACATGACAATATTTGAGAAGTAAATTATATGATTCTCTTAGAACTCCTAATATTGATTTAAGAGCTGCCTCCATGGACCAATACGCTTGTTGGTATGATAAATTGATTACATGATCATTTTTTACATCTGATATGATATCTTTCGGAGTGTATATTGATTCGGCATCAAAAACAATTTGCTTGATTATGTCACTGATAACCCTACTGCTTGCTTGGCAATGATCGTTATTGAACATATCAATCTGACAAGTGTGTACTTGTCACATCTCTTTGCCAACCACTTTACATTCTCTTTTCCTTTCAGCCTTGTTGCTTGAAATGACCATTTACATATATTCAATGCATATCAAGCCTCATAATGTATCGTTGTGGACTTATACAACTTGAATCCAAACTTATTCTTAATGGCAATATTGCTAAGCTACGTGTATAAGAGCTTTTTTATTCTGAATAACTGCCTCACATAAATACTACTAGAACTAGAACTTTTAAGCACGTTTGCAGCTACACAAATTTTTTCTTTTCTTTTTCTTTTTCTTTTTTGGTAGGGGATGTTATAAGTATTTAGGGAGAAGTCGCATCTCGTTATATCTCTTATTATCTTTATTTTCAGTATTATTTTTTTAATAATAAATATTTCTCTTCCTTTCGTTAAATAATTAAAATATTCCTAATTTCAAATTTTCTTGCTTCCCATTCAAATAAGAAGTTTCATAAAAAAAAAAAGAGTAGAATTCAGACTTTTTTCCCCATTCCATTAACTCAAATCTCTTCCATTTTCTCAATTTTGTCCGAATCCTCCTTTTCTTCCAAAAGAGGAAAAGAGAAAGATCTTCTTCGAGAGATACTTTTTGTTCATGGTTAGCCCCCTTTCGAAAGTTTTTTCAATTTCTACATCTTTGTCTTCCATTTTTGAGGTTCTTTCACTTTTAGTTTCATGGTAAAAATAAGTGAGCCATAGTTTTTCTCAATTCTAGTACAAGGTACTTATTAAATCATATAGGTACATTAGACCTAGTAGACTTCTTTTGTTTCATCAAAACTAATACTAATCCAACCCATTTCATGAATAAAATGTGACAAATTAACCAACCAACAAAACTGCTTGTTATAAATAACATCCTGTTATTGCATCAAAACAAATAAATGTTGACTAATCCAGCGGACATTGAACTAGGTAGAAGGAAATGGTTGAATGATTGAAAAATGAGATTACTCGGGAATAAATATTGAATGCTAAGATTATGCATTGAAGTTATGGTAGTAGATGTCATAAAATTAAAATAAATATTTGGGATTATTCCAGAAGAAATGATACAAAAATATGAAAGATATAGGATAGTTATTTTATATGGTATTCTAAATGCTGGATGCAAAGGGGCATAATAGATTTATATGAACTTCATTTTTTCTTCCTTTATAATGCCAGTTATTGCTGATACCTTCTTCTATTTCTTCCATAACCTGAACTTGGATAAAGAAGAGATCAGATGGCCCTATGAAAGAAAGTGGTTATATATTCATAATCTAGTTTGACCATAATGACTGAATTAATTATCTTCACACACAAGGATACTAGATTACTGAGTATGAAAGATTGAAAAATCATCATAAACCTGCCTTTTTTTCTTTTCTATTTCAAATTTTGAATTATTATGTGATGATTTTTTTAATTTTACATATGTAGAAATGTCAATTCTTATGTTAATAACACCAAAGGGATATTAAATGACAAGAATTGGATATGGATAGAATAGAATAAAACATAGTTAATTTGAGGTTTCCTAAAAAAATGAGGCATGAAATAGAACCACTACAAAGAAGTTTGAAGAGCTACAAAGCAAACTTTGAGTTCATATTGGTCATCAGTTGAGAAACGGGATTTGAACTGTATGAAATACAATCTCTCACTATTCCTCAGTAGCTCAAAAATAGAAGGGTCAGTTGTTAATTGACTAGTCTTACATTACAGTCCAAATTAAAGAATTTAGAATGTTAGCATGAAAGAGTTCAATTGGACTGTTAGAATTAGATAACACTTCCCTAAATCATTGTTTCTATTACATTCTATTTCATCATATCCCATTCTACTCTACGATATTTGAGAATCATCGTCAATACCTCATTGTAGGTTTGATATGTTATAACCTCCTCATAGTAATAAATCAATTTGGTCCTAATAATATGACTGTGAAGAGGTTTTATTATATTATTACTTTGAGAGATAGTGGAAGAATGTAGTTCATTTTGAAACTTAATATTGGGAAACAAGGAAAAGTAGAGAAAAATTTCTTATTTTCTTTGTTAAAAATGTAAATTGAATTTTATATTTCCAAAACATTTTAAAAAATGATCAACTAAATACATATTTGGTGTTTCATAAATTCAAAAAACAAAAAACAAGATTTGAAAATAATCCTGAATGCACCTTTATTTACACGCGCTAATATTATTATTTAGGTTGAAGTTTTAACAAATTTTAGGCATATAATATATTTTTATTTTATTATTATTTTTATTTAATTTGGCAACTCGACAAGATTGTCGGATTGAAATGGATTTCATTTTATTCGATATATGATCCGATCGAAGCCTAAAATCGGATCCAATTCGAAGCTGATAATTTCAGAGTATGGATGGCAATTTAGCCCGGCCCGAATTTTGGCCCGATTAGCCCGGCCCGAATTTTTAGGGCTTTGGCCCGAATTTTCGGGTTTAGGGTTAGGGTCGGGCTCTAATTTTAAAGCCCGAATGAATTTAGGGTCAGGGTCGGGCTTAAAGCCGGCCCGACCCGACCCGACCCGATTTACAAAAAAAAAAATAAAAAATTTAGTTATATAATTGAATTATGAGTTTTTATTTGTATTATTGTATAAGATTTTTTTTATGTTGGGTTATTGAATTGATTTGGTTAGAATTGTTGAAAAATTACATTGTGTGTTTTTAATTTAATTTAATTATGTATTTTTCATTATAGATTTTGAAAATTAAAATTAGAAAATTTATATTAAAAATTGAATTTTGGTAGGGTCGGACCCGATTCGGGTCGGGCCTGACCCGACCCTAACTAAAAATACATCAGGCTTTTTTAGGGTCGGATCTTATTTTTTATTAATCGGGTCGGGTCGGGTTTTGGCCAAGCCCGAGCCCGACCAATGTTTTGCCATCCCTATTTCGGAGGAATATTTTAGGTCTTGGCAACAACGGGGTATTTTAGTCTTATGATATCACATACCAGACCAAAATTAAAAGTTTATTTTGAAATTGATTTTCCAAGAAAACCAGCGGAAGAAACTCTTTCAAGTCTTACCGTATCCACCACCAACAAATCCAATTCGAAACTTGCGACTATATGTGTTTGTGTGTATGCGAGAGCAGCAAACTGTTGACTGCCTAACTGCCGTGCTGTGATGGCTTCATTTCTACCCAGCAACCCCAGCACCTCTTGTTGTTCATTCAAATTCTCAAATTTACCCACTAAATCTCACGTGTTTACTCTTCCCGCCCTGCCCCTTCTCTGTAGCCGGTCAAACTACCATCGTCACCATCTATCTCTCAACCGCGTAACAGCCGCCCTCTCCGCCGTCGATTCTCCTTTGAAATCTTCCTCCGATGGTCAGGATGAGAAAAGCCAGCCTCTGCTTCAAGTCACAGGCTTAACGGCCGTGATCGCAGAGTCCAAGCAGGAAATTCTCAAGGGCGTCAATCTCTTGGTCAACGAAGGAGAGGTCAGTTTCAAAATTTCAGTTTTCAACTTAAATCTGATATCAATGAAATGAAAGCATTAGCTTGATTCTTTTGATTTCCATCTCTAGGTTCATGCGATCATGGGAAAGAACGGTTCTGGGAAGAGCACTCTTTCAAAGGTTTATTTTTTAATTTTAATTCTCTAAATATTTTTATCCGTAAAAATAAGAAATAATTAAAAATTGCTGACATTAGGGCGTGAACGATGTGTAGGTTCTGGTTGGGCATCCGGATTATGAAGTGACAGAAGGGAGTGTCGTGTTTAAAGGGGAGAATCTTCTAGAAATGGAGCCAGAAGAACGCTCACTTGCTGGCCTTTTTATGAGTTTCCAGTCACCAGTTGAGATCCCGGGAGTCAACAATATTGACTTCCTTCACATGGCTTATAATGCTCGTAGAAGAAAACTTGGTCAGCCTGAACTTGGACCAATTGAGGTTAGATATTAATGACTGTATGATTCATAAATATCAACTGCCAATTAATGGTGAAATTAAGCATAAACACAGCAGTCGCAACTCACTAACATGTGCTAAATTAGCTTCCATTCCTCTACTTAGTAGGTGCTTTTTCAATATGTTGCTTTTCTTAAATAGCTGCTTTATTTGGAAGTACTTCCAAACATATTGTCAGCTATCTTTCTGTGTTAAAGTACTTCCAAACATATTGTCAGTTATCTTTCTGTGTTTGATCCGTCTGGTTGGAGTATGTTTAATTTACTTTTGAAGCACCTACTAAGTAGCAGAATGGAAGCTAATTTAGCATATGTTAGTGAGTTGCTGCATTATATGGAAGTACTTCCTAACATATTGTCGGTTATCTTTCTGTGTTTGATGCATCTGGTTGGAGTATGTTTAATTTACTTTTTATCATGTTTTTTGCTTGCAGTTTTATGCTTACTTGTACCCTAAACTAGAACGGTTGAGCATGAAGACTGACTTTCTTAATAGAAATGTCAATGAAGGATTTAGCGGTGGTGAAAGGAAACGCAATGAAATTTTACAGCTTGCGGTATGAATATGCTTTCTCATTTTATATTTAATTCTGATCTGTTTCTTATAAGGAAAATAACTTGATAATGATTCGAATCCCTAATAAGATGGCTGTTTCCACCATATGCCTGTTACAGTGGTTGATGTAATAGAAAAATTATCACTTCCAAGATTTCATTGGTTTTTGAGATTATGTTTTGCCAATGGTTATATTATTTTGTATAGTTGAAATTGATGAAAAGGAATTATATGCTCTTTCTGCATTTGAACTTCCCCTTGCTGTATATTGAATATTGAGATTTGAGGGTATTTTTACATTTTTATTTATTTATTTTTTATTTTTTGATGGATGAAATTGGAGCAAAAAGTGTTGGATGAGAGTCCCTTAAGCTAAAAAGTGCAGAGGGATGGGGAAGACCTAGATATTTAGGTTCCATGCACATTTGAGTTCCTGTTTTCTTGGAAAGCTGAGATGAAACCTGATGTTTAAATTTCCTCATTTCTCATTTGGCGTTTGCTTCTGTGTATTACAGGTTTTGGGAGCAGACTTGGCTATATTGGATGAAATTGATTCGGGGTTGGATGTTGATGCACTTAGAGATGTAGCAAAAGCAGTGAATGGGCTTTTGACTCCTAAGAAATCTTTACTGATGATAACTCATTATAGACGGCTTTTGGAGTTTATAAAACCTACATTTATCCATATCATGGTGAGTCAAATTGAATGTTACAAAATTACTTTGTGGATTCGAATTTGTGGTGGAGTGTGTATCATAAAGCTTTTATAATAATGGGATAATAAGCTAATTACGTATGGGGGATCCCGTAGGCACATAGGATAAATTGAAATGGTCATTTAGTCCTTGTTGGATGCTAAAACCTTAAATGATCACTAAATGCGTTTAACCATAGCCTCAAAGGTTATATTTGTTTTAAAAGCCAGGTCAGATATCTTAAATTAGCTGTTGTTGTTGAACATATTAACTCTTTGTGAAATAATTTCAATTTCAACATCTATTCAGTTTTTTCTTTTGTTATTTTTGTAAAAATCAAATTCTGGTCCACCTTGTTCCTTGACTTTGTCCTTCTATTTGGAGGGCTAGGTTTATGGAAAATGTGCTATGGAGGTTGATGCTAAAAGGATTCTCTTGCTTGTACATTTCTCTTACTATTCATTGTAATATGTAAAACCTCTCTATAATCATATTGTTGAACCAAACTAATTTTATTATTGTCAGGAGGATATAACTTAATAGATGTGTAGTTACAAAAATTAATATTTTGACTTAATTATCCTTATTGCAGGTGATATAGAGGTAAAGTATGCACTACATTATTAATTAATTAAAGGAACATTCCAAATCCAATATATAGACATTAATAAGAGATGGACATAGTTTCAAAAAACTTATCATGTATCTATGTAGTGTTATGCAAACTTGTCTTAAAAGTCTAAACGTTTGCATTTTCTTTAATTTTTCTCTACAGTACATTGTGTAAAACAATGTCCCAGACAACTTTGAAAAATATTTTGTTCCATCTTAAACCTTCTATGTAACATAGCATATATTTTTTGGAATATACAAACAATTATTACTATGTGGAGGCAAGTTTCTTAAGAAGGGATAGAGAAATTATAATTTATTACAATATGAATTTTATTCTTATTTATAATTGACCCAAATTGGGATCAAATTTTTTATGACCATATAGAGGTTATTTCTTTATAGAGTATCACTATAGAGAGTTTTTACTGTAATATATATATATATATATTTTAAATAAAGCTAGAATTTAAAGTTCAAGGTATGAAGAGAAATTCAACTCAATAACATAATCAAACCTAAAGGAGTTTAATAATGATTTGGAAAAAAAAAAAGGAATATATATATAGATAGATATCTGAGACTTTAATCACCCTTCAACTTTACTTTTTAATAAATATACACTTTTTAAGTCTTTGTTCTTATTGAATTTATTTTGGATTATGTCTATGGTCTTTTAGGAAGATGGAAGAATCATAAAAACGGGGGATGCCTCCATAGCAACAGTACTTGAGGAAGGCGGCTATAAAGCAATCTCTGGATCGTAATTTTAGACCGTTGGTAACTGATATTCTCTCTCTCTCTTTCTAAGATTTTTTTTTTTCCTGCTGTAGCGGATTTGTTGTCGTATTGTGAGCTCAAATTAGTGAAATGCTTCTCTACTTTATTTTTAATGGGTCAAAAATTGTTTATTCATTCAGTGATCAGCTAAGCTAACTTCCTGTCTACTGCCTGTTTTGGATATATTGTACTGCTTTTAATCTTACAATGACCTTGCCTCTGATGGATTTCTGTGCAATTATCTGCTGCTGCCTTCTGTACATGTTTCTTGTAGTTTCATGCTCAGCATGTGCTTTATAGGTTGGGACAATTGACTGCATAATAAGAGGCAAAGCTTGTTCTACCTTAGTACTATTTCTTATCTTAAAATGTGTTTTTTTTTCTTTTTTTGGGGGGGGGGGGGGGATTAAAAAAAGAAAAAGAGAACAGGTGGAGATGCTTCTCTCTGGTTAAGCCAAGTCAATTACTATATCCTTTGTTACAGTGAAGACCTATAACTTTGGCTGCAGGTAGGGGATGGGTATGCTGTACACCATGAACCCCGTACCTAATTTTAGCTGTGGTTTTGTTAAACAGTCAAAATATTGTTGTATCCATAGTTAATCATACAATTGGTTGATTACATTGAAATTGTTTGTCACTCTGCACTTTCTATATGATTCATGAGTTGCATGCAAAAAAAAATTTTAAGATAAGACTAAGAATGACTGAAGAAAAGAAGAGGGAAACATAGGAAATTTAGCAGTTAAAGAAAGAGGAGCATTGGTGTCCTGTCTTGTGCAATTATATATGTAAGCATCTATAAAATAAAATATAGAAAGATAGCCCCGGAATAATAACCAATACTCATGTATTTATATCTTGGAATTTCGAAAATATTTCTCCCTTTTGTTAACAATAAGCAAACCTTATTCTTTGACATGGTTATTGATTAAAGTGGGAATTAGGATACTGGCATAAAGAGAAGTTGAAAACTTAAGTGTCTTCTAAGATCTCATTAGACTAAGTGCCTTACCTTATAGGAAGCATTGTTATGGATTTTTCTTCTATCGCACTCATCTGTGTGTGTGTCTCATTCTGTTTCTAGTGTTTCCCAATTCTACTCACGTTTTAGCTGGTTTTAGTAAACGTCAATCATAAAAGTAGCCTTATAAGACGTTGATTATCTTCCCAATATTCTATTCCAATAGTTTTACATCACCGCTGATGAATTCACACCACTGCCAAGACATCACTTCATTCCTATATATTTCTTCTTAATTCATTCTTTGACTCTAAACTGATGTGTAATGCTCTATGAGCTCTGTTTTTGAACTCCTAATAAGTGCTCCTGTCCTGGTAATTCTGTACTTTGATTTGTGACATTTTGGCAAATATATCTCTATATTTGTCGTGAATGAGAGTAAAAGAGCGCTGGTATTGGAGCCTTATCCTTAAAATTTCAAATTGCTCTTTCAGATTCGTGCATAAGAGCCATGTGTGTTCCATTGAAATTCTTTGGATAGAATTGGGTAAGTCTCTTCTTTGCTTTATAGGTTGTTTTCACAGATTTTCTGCCCTGCTGTCTCTGGTTTAATACGTCAGACCAAGTCCAATGCCAGCTTTATGTCTTATGTCTTAAGTCCTTGCACTCTGATTTCTATGTCAGAGGGTCTAATTTTGGAGAATCTAGAGGTCTTGGTAAGATTTTGATAAGTATTTGTAGTTGGCTTGTCATGATCTGGGGATTAGTGTCAGCATTTGATGTGGTGAATGATCTGGTAGCGGATAGTGTACCGCATGCTGATGGTCTGTTAGATTTGACATAAGAAATGGACTGAATGGCATCAACAGCTGGGAAGATCTGAAAGATACATTAATTTCTGTCTCAATGCCAATACCGAAAACAACGTTCGACTTGCATGTGTTAAGCATATAGCTAGCGTTCCTTCTGAGCCAGGATCAAACGATCGATTATCTACCCAAGAAGATAGAGAGTCCCACATACGAGAAAAGGTCACAAATAAAGTTGAACCAAGTAACATTGCAAAGGCATAATGATAGTAGGGTCGGGTATAAATATTCCAGTCTAAATAAATAGGGGCAGCCTTCTAGGATGATGACCAAGAAGCCGTCTTTCTAGGATGATCGCAGAGCTAGAGTCAGCTCACCAATTCATTTCTGGGGAAGGGGCCTTGTGCTTTTTCTCTATCTCCTTTCGGTCTTTTTCTTGTCTTATCCTTGTTATCATCTGGCTCCCCCCTTAGTGTCTTTCCACTTCGGTAGGTATAGACGGGACGAGAGACCACTCTCTAACTAACATATTCTAGTTTTCGGCAGTCGACAGAGCTACACGTTAGAATATTTTCACTTGCGTACTTAAATTCGATTGACGATATCTGATCCAGCATTTTAGGAAAGGGGGAGGTCCTGTCCTGAGGCGTACCAGTACCTTTGGACGGTACTCCAGCACTCTTAGATGGTGCTGTCTTCAAAGCCCGAGCAATCCAAGACGACAATAGAAAAAACCCTCTCAGGTCACTGTAGCCATATTCATGCTTGCCTTATACATGGTTGAGGAAGGATAGGCATTGAATAATATGCGAATTCATTTGTGCACCAATTATCCTTCTTCTTATTTTGCTCTTTAATTTTAAAGCTTCCATTTAGGTTTACGCTAGACCTAGGATATAGAAGATCATGAATTGAAAAATTACGACAACATAACAGTTTGATAATGATCAGTTGCTTTAACAATGTGGTAGAAAGTGAGTAGACATGTATGATTTTTACATGCTAAAGGTGGTTGCGTTGAGTTGGATTCAAGTGTTCATTTATTAAGCAATCCATATTCCAGTTTCTACCTGCTTCCGAATTGAACTGTTAATTCCATCAAGTGTGGCAAAATACCATGTGATTAGCGGAACTGATAGTAGATTAGTAGCTATGCTACAATCACAAAGTTTAATCCCAAGTATTTGAGACAAAGTGACACAGCATTCATTCATGACCATTACGTAGGTGATTGGTAATGAAATTGCTGTATTGAAATGGCAGTCTGAATGTAGCACCACATCTCTATGATCCAAGACTTTGGGGTACAAACATTGCAAGTATTTATCATTATTCCATAGATTAGTTGTATCTCTCCTGCTTGGAAAAGGTGACACCTGAAAATCTGTTCTTCCACAAGGAGTTGGTTGACTATTGAATCATATGAGAAGAGCTTTGTTTTAAGGCCCTTCATTATTTTTATCATTTTCTTACTACCCATGCCATCTGCATAGTTGCACTTGCACAAATCAATGGAAAAAACACTGTAAGTTTGTAGTGTTAGCAAATCCTCTAAATTTGGGGAGCTGCCATTTTCTTGCGCCCATGTTTACTCCATTCATTGGGGGATATTTTAGTGTTGTCTGTTAGAAGTATTTTCCATGTAGCTTGTTATGATTAGAATTTTTTGCCTCAGATCTGTGAACAAATGTGTATATATTTACAGTTTAAATATTCAGTTGTAAGCACTATACTGGTTTTATTGTCCTTTTGTATGAATCTTCTTGGTACCTCCAGCAGTTTTTCAGCAATTAAGCAGTAATGTTGTCTTCAGGACCTGGGAATATTTTATGTTGGAGAAACATCGATTACTGCAAGTAAAATGCCCGAGTTATGCTTTACTGAACATGATGGTCTGAGAATCACTTATTTCAGATTTGAAATTATAATTTTCATTGGGTGAAATTAACAAAACAAGGAATAATAAAATGAGAGACAGAAAAATCTAAAGACTACACTAACAAAATTTCTGAGATTTTTGACATGGTTTAAGAAAATGTGAAATGATTTAGAGTTTGTATATCGGGTAAATGTTAGGAGCCTTATTCGTGTTATCTTGCTGGTGCAGATATGTTAGCTTCGTCCCATAAAGAATGCCGCCCATTGCGGGTTGTTATTTTGTACAATATCTTTTGGTTGATGCTTTTCACGTTTCTGGATGGGAATTCTTTGTTATTTTGGGTGTAACATATTTTAGCTCTTTAAATGCATTTTCGATAGTTTTTATTAAATATTTACATTCTTAAGATTAATTTTGCTTACTAATGAATACTTCGGCACAAGAAAGTAATTAAGTGAAAGTAAATAAGTGTTTGGTAAATTATGTTGATTTGAGTTTGAAAAGTTGGGTGTATGTGATTAGCATATTTAATTATTAAGGTGCTTTTTTCATTGTCTAATTGAACACCATAATAGATGTAAGTTGTCTAAATCTCGGTAATTAACTTTTGGAAGAAAAAATTATAAATACCATAATAAATTTAATTTTTCTATTCAACCTACTCAATTATTATCTTTTTGTTCGGCTATTTGTTGAGTTGCAGTTGCAATCTAGGGATCTTAATAATCGTGCTGTCCTCCAAGCATCATGAACGATTGGTTTTCATCTTCATCTTTGGCAAAATAATCTTTGAGTTGAAATTCATTTTACAAAAGAAAACATAATCTAAAAACACATTTTGTTATCCTCAATTATCTAAATTATTAAGAATTTATCAAAAGTAAATTTAAAAAGAGACAGAGAGGTCAAGCCAAAAAATATTGTAGTAAAAGTTAAGTTTGTGTTTAATTAAAATAGAGTTATTTGAACTCATTAAATTTTTCATTAAATTTTTTTATTAAAAATTTTTATTGTAAAAATGTAATTTGATTGACTGCTGATTCGATCTTATTCTTTCTCCTTGCGTCTCTTTCCCTTATTAAAATATTGTATTTAACAAACTTAAAAAATTAGCAAATTTAGTCTTATTGTAATCTAAGCAAAATGAAAGGATAAGTACTCATCATGTAAAAATAAAACATAAAAGTTTTTGTGCCACTAATCTATTAGATTTTTTTTAAGTTTTTGATCATATCTTAAAAGCACAAACTCTAAATGATAAAAATAGGTAAAAACTAATAACATTAAAGTGATAACTAGGAGGAAAATAATTTGATTTAGCAAGAAAAAATATAAAAAAATTGAAAGAGTGAAAAACTAATTTAAGTTTTGACTATTGTTAAGCAAATGTAATGTTCTGATTTTGAGAATTAGTGCATTAAAATAATAAGTTACAATTTGATAATTATTTAAATTAAAAAAAGGGGGTTAGAATGAAAATTAGTAGATTCAAATAATTCCATCCGTTTAATTATACATGGCTGTTAATTTAGATGTAACATTCGAATAGAGTACAAAGAGAGAGGCGGAGACCAAGTAAAATTCTATACTATTACTTTCCTCTCAAAATAAAATAAAATAAAATAAAACAAATTCTGTAATATTATTATTTATTCAAATGGCAGCCATTTGCCACCACAAGAATGTGAAGCCATGGGCAAAAATCCAAAACCTCATCGTTCAAAATTTCCAGTTGTCTCAGAATTTCCGCAGAAAACCTGTTGGCATTGTTTTCATCTGAAGCCTTTGTCCATTCTACATAGTTTTTTTTTTTTTTTTTTAAATTTAATCAATTAGACTATCCAGCTCTCTGCTTTGCTATGCATAGAATTTTTAACTTACAAGAAGAAAGAACAAAGACACCTTGTGATTTGGTGAAACGGCCACGGAGAGCTTTCAATTTTAGAAAATGATTATATAGACCTATGTTTTTAAAATTTTTTTTTGAGGATATTTGTGACTATTTCCAAACACAAAAAGAGAATTTATTTGTTCTAAAAAAGAATTTGTCATTTCTAAAAATAAAGAGGTATTCGTCTTATCATTTTTCCAAATAAAAATAAACTTTATTGTAACATTTATACAGTATTATTATATCTAGACGAGTTAGTAAGATTTTTAAATGCTTCCTAAAATATTAGATGTACATTATTCAAGTTAAAATAAGTTCGATTTAATTAAATATCACTTTCATAATTAACAATGTAAAATTAAGGAAGACCATCTCTGTTATTAGGGTAAGAGCTACTCAATCCTGTCTTAGTTACCAGAGGCATAGTTTTTAAGCTCAATTTTTTAAAAGGTGAAGTTGATGATCAACTCGACAGACAGTAGTTAAAACTTTTAAAGGAAGCACTAAATAGAATAAAACATTTTTACAGTAATACTTTGTATAGTAATAATTTGTCTATAGTCGTAAAAAATTATAATCCTAATTTAGACTAATTATAGATAAGAATGAACTCAAAAGTTATATTGAAGTTTTATTTTTTATAGATCCTGTCTTGGGAAACTTACCTCTATATTATAATAATTATCAATATAATATAAATAACATTTGTTATGTTACATTAAAGGTTTAAGATGAAAAAAAATATATTTCTAAAATTACTTGGGATAATGGTTTATTCTTTGGAGTTGTTATCAAATTATTATAATATTTATTGAAATTACATTGAGTAAAACCAATTAAAGAGAATGTAAATATTTAGATTTTTAAAATAACTTTACATATTTTTAATAATATAAGATTAATGTAACTCATAATTTATTTTTATATCACTTACACCGAGGATAACTAAGTCAAATCAATATTTTTTGTAACTACGCTCCTATTAAATTTTAATCTCCTCATAATAATTAAAACACTTGATCCAAACGTTATGATTAGAGAGACCTCATAATAATTAAAACACTTGATCCAAACGTTATGATTAGAGAGAGATCTTACTGTACTTGTAAATAATTTTTTTAATTTGTAATTTAAACAAATACAGAAAAAACCAGTAAAATTTTGCAAATAGCAATTAATTTAGTTGATAAAAGTTTTTGAGTGGCAAGAAAGGCTCTGAAGTTTGCATTCTGCCACATGAGAATCCGAATGAAATTGAATTGCCGTATAACTAAAAGTAAACTAAAAGACCCCACAACCCCACCACAAAATGGGTCAAATTAATTGTACATTTTCGCATCCGGATCAGGATGACCGCCACTATATAATTACGCCATCGACACCAACTCCCATGGCCATTACCAAACTCCCAGCATTTTGAAAAAATGAAGGTCTCAGCTGTGGTGCTTGCCCTAGCCCTGCTTCTCCCTTTTACATTAGTCATAGCTCCCACCTCACCTCGGTCGAATTCTGTCATCATCGTCGGCGCTGGCATGTCAGGTGGTGATGATCCATGACATATCTTGTGTGCATTTGTAGCTAACGTCTAGATGCATATAAATAATAATAATAATAAATGGGTTTTATCTGTTTTTTTTTTTTTCAGGAATTATGGCAGCAAAAACACTTGAAGAAGCTGGGTACGAAGACTTCATAATATTAGAAGCAAGCTCCAGGGTTGGTGGCCGGCTTCACAAAGGCAACATCGGTGGGCACACTATTGAATTGGGTGCCAATTGGGTTAACAGTGGAGGACCAAAGTCTAGTCCTTCACTTCAAATTGCTAAGAAAATCAAGCTCAAGACTTTCTACTCTGACTATGCAAATCTCACTTCAAACATCTACAAACAAGAGTATACAACTCTTCCTCCTCAACCATTCTGTTTTTGAGCCTTTTTCCCTCTTCTTATTTTATGGATAAAAATGACTCTCATATCCGCAATGAATTTAACAATAATGTTATAACATCATGATATTATAATATTATTATTCTATTTTACCGAGTAGACCGAATCAAGCCAGGATTTGTTTAATACTGATTCTATATTCTACCTAGTTTTCAATCAATTCTTGACCGTTTGGTGCTCTTCAACTGGGCACCAAAATCCTCAGCCTTCACAGAATATAAATTATTAAATAATCTATTTGACATTTCGCAGTGGTGGGTTATACCAAAAGCATGTGGTGGAATCTGCAGTCCGAATTGCTAAAACAAGGGATGCGTTTTGCACTAACTTATCCAAAGTGTTATCTTCTGAAACAACGAGAGATGATGATACCTCAATTTTGGGTTCCCAACGTCTATTAAAAGAGTAAGCTTTATATTTATTTTGCAATTCTTTATGCGTAGGATTGAGCAAAAATTTTTTTCCTAATAATTATGATATAAAGAGTTGTTGATCCGAAATTGAACATAATGATCATCACTCTATACGAAGGATATTTATTTTTCTCAAAAAGTTTAATAAGAAAAAAGAAAGAAAAGAGATATTTCTTAGCAACTATTTGAAAGTTTTGGGCATATGCAGGGTTCCAATGACTCCGCTTGAAATGGCAATAGATTATTTTTTCAATGATTATGAAGATGCAGAGCCCCCAAGTATTACAAGTCTGAAGACAACATACCCTCGGAATCAATTGGTTGATTTTGGGGAGAATTCTTATTTTGTAGCTGACCCCAGAGGTTTCGAAAGTGTGGTTCATTTTGTTGCCAAGCAGTTTCTCTCCCACGGGCATCAAGTGATTACAGATCCCAGGCTCAAGCTAAACAAGGTGACATTTAACATCTCTATATCACTTGAATGATGAAGGAATTGGAGTAAGCGCAGTTCAATTTCAGGAAAAAAAAAAAACAAAAATGAACTACCTAATAAATGTTTTGAATAGAGTAATCCTGAAATTGAGAACACAAGAACAGACCCAGAAAATAGTAAATAATAATTTTAATACTTTTGATTCACCCTGTCGGAACCCACTTTTAAGATAAATATTATTTTACTTTTAAATAATGCTGCACGCTCCAAAGATTATTATGAAAATTTCTCATTCTAGATCATATGACTTGTAAATGTTAATGGGTTCAATTGATTCGGAGCATTCCTAATGTACGTAGAGCTGGTGTTTTAACGGTTGTGATTAAATATCACTTGCGGGTTAGAAAAATAAAACGGGTATAGAACAATGGTGACACAATTGATTGCTCTAACTTGGATGGTGAATTGGAGCGGTTCGGCTTCGTAAAAATTATAGCTACTCAGATTAAATTACTAATTAGTAAATTAACAATTAATGGCAGGTAGTGAGGAACATAAGTTACTCGAAGGATAAAGTAACAGTGAAAACAGAAGACGGCTCTGTATACCAAGCAAACTATGCTATAGTCTCTGTCAGCATTGGAGTCCTCCAAAGTGATTTCATTGAGTTCACTCCAAATCTGCCTGTAAGTCACCTCTTTTAATTTTCTTTCTTTTCTTATTCTTTTCATATTTATTTTTATTCTACCTAAACATCTGTATTTTACAATTTGCGAATTTAAGTTTGGCTAAAAAGTAATACGATACTATATAAATTAGAACATAGCAATATTTTATTGTTCCTAACCAAGTTTAAATTCTTATTTTGTAAAATGCTGACGTCTAAAATTTTATGTAATATGAAAATGTACCTTAAAGTTTCTCTATTTGTGGGTTTTTTTAATTATTTACTAACTTCCTGGTATTTACTTAGCCATGGAAAATATTAGCAATCAACAACTTCAATATGGCAACATATACAAAGATATTTATGAAATTCCCATACAAATTCTGGCCTACCGGCCCCGGCACTGAGTTCTTCATTTATGCTCATGAAAGACGTGGTTATTTTCCAATTTGGCAGGTATTTACAAATTCTATGTGCTCCATCGTGTCTTTTTAGTTATTACAAATTCTTTTTCTCTTTTCTTTCTAATTACATCATTGCTAAAAGATTGCCCTACGTAAAAGTATTATATTCACCCTGTTAGATTATAATTTAGTATTAAAACAGACTCATAATTTCTGTTAATTACTTTCATATATTATTTATCAAGAAAAACACTAATCACAATTTTATATCTTCTCAACACAAAATCACATCAACACCAAGTTCCTATTTTAATAATTTATTCAAGCCGGCCGTTTTCTTGCTTCTTAACTGCTTTGGTTGTAATTAAGCATCCATATCATACAATTTCTCCTAGAGTGAAGTATATTTTCTTTTATCTAATATATACAATTAAAATATATGTGAGTGTTGCATTATTTAACTATAAAATTATATATATATATATATCTTCTCATGTCAGGATGGTTAAATGTAAATTTCGTTGTAATTTATTATTATACCATTTGGTGATATAGTGTTTTTGTTCAATTAACTACTACACTAGATGGTGTAGTAGTGAATCTGTGTTTAGGACATTCGAACATGAGAATAAAAGATCCTTAATTATTTTTTCTCCTAAACTAAATTAAATTAATATGTGAAATGCAGCATTTGGAGAATGAAATGCCAGGATCGAACATTCTATTTGTGACCGTAACAGATGAAGAATCGACGAGGATAGAGCGACAATCAGATGAAAAGACAAAGGCAGAGATTATGAATAATGTGCTTCGAAAATTGTTTGGAAATAAAATTCCAGAGCCTCAAAGCATTTTTGTTCCAAGATGGTGGTCCAACAGATTCTTCAATGGCAGCTACTCCAATTGGCCCAATGGTTTTACTCAGCAAAGTTACAAGGAATTAAAGGTCAGCATTTGCAAATTACACCTAGGTTTTAACTTAATTTAACCCATTTAATTTGGAACCTTGAAGGAAAAAATTTGTATTTTCAAAAACACCCTAACAGGAAAAGTAATTATCATTTAATTAGTATGGGATTGGACTAATTTTGGGATCGAATATTTATCCCATGTTTGGCAAGCTTAGTTGGACTCATCTAAGGGGACTAAATTTAAATTTAATCATAAAATCATAGGATTAGTAATCCTAATTTACACATGGGCTTAGTTAAGATAAAATTAAAGAAAAAAGTTGTCCATTTATCAGACTTTCATTTATATCATTATCTTTTTATTTATACCTAATATTAATTATTTAATTAAGTAATTAATTTTAATTTATAATTTACTTAAATTTTATTATTTTTTATTTATTTAAATTCTATCATTATTTTTTATTTAATACCTATGATCTAATTGAATCGGTGCTTTTGCTTCTACTAACTCTTGAGATTAAATTTTGATTACTTGTATATTTAATAATTTATCAATAAAATTAACCATTTAATAATTTATTGCATTGTTGATTGTATTAAATTTGATAGTCACTAATATAATATTAAAAATAATCATGAAAATTAATAATATCATTAATTAATTATTTTAAATATTTTTTAGATATTTGATAAAAATTAATTAAATATTTAAATTATTTTATTTCTTTTTTATTTGTTTATTATATTATGACCACCCAATAACTTATTTACAATATATTTAATTTTCTTGTTAATTGCCTTTTAAATTTATTTTAATTATAAAATTTCATGAATAATTGATATTTATATTTAAATATCAACTTAAATACTATTTAATATTATTTAAATACAATTTAATATAGTCCAATTCGTGCTGTATCAAACATTAAAGAGTATAATATAATCTATTTTAAAATGTCCAATCTAATCCAGTCTAGTTTTAATAATTATTTTAATTCAATTCTAGGTGCCAAACATATCTATAAAGTAAATTCGTATGTTAATTATAAGGCTCATTATGTCCCTATCCTACACTAAACAAATGTAGCTGAAGTATCAAGCCCAATTACTGTATACGATAATAACACTTGCAGGATTGGCTAAACCAATAAATTATCGTTAACTAAGCATTCCGATCAGTCCTGTTTTTTCTAAGCGAATTGAGATAATATGACTATGTTGCTCATCTTGATAGAAGATTTCTTCTTTTTGTCCCCAACGATCTATTATATAATTATTTATAGGGAAAATTTACAACCGACCAACTATTTATTTTATCTTTTTTAAAAATACACAAACACTTTTTTTTTCAGCGCGCCACCTGAAATTTACTTTTTGTTGCATTCGTCCACTTCCATCTAATTTCAGTTAGTGAATTTAACAGAATGACCTTTTTACACCTCGAAATTAGAATTTAATCCAAAATAAATAGAAATTAGAGATAAATTGGATGGATTTAATTTTTTTCAAAGGTGGATGCTAGAAATTGGAGGAAAATAATATTTGTTGCTTGCTAAATTTAGAAAATTTGTATTTATTTTTTTTGGAGAAAAATAGTGTTTATTGCTTGCTAAATTTAGAAAATTTGTATTTATTTTTTTGAAAGACAAAAAAATAAATACAAATTTTCTAAATTTAGCAATCAACAAACACTATTTTCCTCCAATTTCCAGCGTCCACCTTTGAAAAAAAATTAAATCCATCTAATTTATCTTCAATTTCCATTTATTTTGGGTTAAATTGTAATTTTGAGGGGTAAAAATG
The DNA here is from genome assembly GCA_029633175.1 of Citrus glauca. NCBI lineage: Eukaryota > Viridiplantae > Streptophyta > Magnoliopsida > Sapindales > Rutaceae > Citrus > Citrus glauca. Next base: position 12,559,314 of record JAQOOD010000004.1, on the reverse strand, counting down.
TCATTTCATTAACATTCCGTTAAATTCACTAACGAAATTAGACGGAAGTGGATAAATGTAACAAAAAATAAACTTCAGGTGGCGCGCTAAAAAAAATATTTGTGTATTTTTAAAAAAGGCAAAACAATCAGTTGGACGGTTGTAAATTTCCCTTATTTATAGACATGGGTACGCATAACTTGTAACTACATTTTGAATTCATTATTACCCACAACTTAAAATGACCTGTCTATTACGAGAGACTTTTAAATACCTAGGAGGAGCATATTCGCTCCAAAACATTAATATATGATTTCATTAAAGAAAAAAAGTTAAAAAAATAAAAGATCTAAGCTTACTTTTTATAAACCTTTTTAAAAAATACAATCGATTTTAATTAAATAAAAATATAAAATTAATTAAATCTTAATCATATATTACTTTATGAGTAGTAGAAGATTATAAAGAATTAAATACAGAACAACTCAGCACTGAATCTAACAAAAACAAAGGCATCGATCCAATCTTTACTCTAATTATTTTGTGAAATACCAGGAACCAATTGGTCCAATTTACTTCACAGGGGAGCATACCAATTCAACATATTTAGGATACATTGATGGTGCCTATTTTGCAGGTTCTCTTTCTCTCTCTCACAAACACATAAACGTAGCTTTAACAAATGTTTAATTGAGAGTATTTTTATGATTAAAAAAGTTCTCATGATGATTAGATTTTTAATTACTATTCTATGTAGGTATTAATACTGCAAATGATCTAATTAAGTGCTTCAAGCAATTTTCTGATGGACACCATATATAGCAACTACGTATATAGGTAAGAGTTTCTTCAATGATCTACCGCATTCCTACATTTTTTTTAATGGCAAATGATTTCATCCAAATAGAAGTATAGAACAAAGCAATATAATAAATCTTTAATCTCTTTCGGAACATCCTGTGACCACACACAAGAAATTCCCAAATACACAAGATCATTTGTGTTATACAATGACCCACTGAATTATAGGATCTAAGAGCACTGGCCACTCTATGTTGATTATCCCTACCCACAAAAGTTCTAATTTCACTAATAATCCAACCCAGCTCTCCTCTACTAGAGATACAATAATGTTCACTGAGTTCTTGAATCTGACTCTACATTTTAGAGGAGAAAGACCAGCTTCTTCAACTATCTTCATACCTTTTAAAATAGCCAAAACCTCGACAATTACCCATCTCCTAAACAAGGCTTCTTCAATGCTGCAGCTATCATGACAAAACCTTCATAATTTCTATGATGCACCCCAAACCAGCAATATGGTCTTCCTTTTTCACAGATTTCTCAAAGCTTATACCAAGGAAGTTCTGGAGGATACCACATATTAGGTTGAGGGGAAATAGTTTACTAGAGATATAGTGATTTGGTGAACCTGCTTTGATAGAGTCCAGCAAGGTCTCAGCCCTGGATAAAACTTGATGACAATCCTCCCTTGAGTTACCGTACAGAGACTTATTTCGAGATCTCTAAATTGACAAAGCAACCCCATAAACAATACGAACTCTTCTTTTGACAGAAGTTTAGCTCCTTTATTAACAAAAGAAGAGAATGACATATAAGCTGTATTGGCAAACCAAGGTTTAAGCTTCCAGAATTTCCTTGCATATCTACAAGCAGCAAGGCTATAACACACAACCTCTGTACTAGCATGACATCTTTGACAAATTTCATTATTAGAGATTTTCTTTTTTGCCAAATTATATTGCGGGGGGAGAATTTCTTTCGAGGCTCTCCAAAAAAATATTTTTATCTTTTAGGAGAATTGGTAGGTGTTAGGCAAATTTCCATCAACTAGAGAAACTCTTTGAACAAGAAGGAAAATCTGGAAATCGCAATCCTGATGCAACTTCGTGCCCACTTTTCATCGAGTAAACTCCTCTATCACTTATAGGCACATTAGGCACTGGGATTTTAAGAATTTCATTAAAATTAGTGGGGAGAAAGTTTGGCTAACGAGATCTTCATTCCAACCTGTATTTCCACTTGACATGTTGCTATAGTGGAGTCTGAGGGCTGTGGGCGAGGAGAGAAAGGTCAAAATGTATGAGGTCGAGGGATCCAACTCTGATAATATATAAGAAGGCTACCTCTGCTGCGGATTTTTTGACCAATTGGGTGTGTTCTCACCTTGTCACTAGGCGTTTCTCTTGTTCTTAGGATCTTTCTGCTGGCTTATCTGGTATTCTCTATTCCGATGCTCTAGTTGTTCCTCATGTCAGACGATAGTGTTAATGATTTTATTTTTCTTTATTTCTTCTTAGTTATTCAATGTATATTTACATTTTCTCTTGAAGGTTTTGGTTTATATCTCCCTTCTTATGTATTCATTTCATTTTTTTATTTACATTAGAGGTAAGAGTCCTACCTAACTCCCACCGGATGGTTTTTTTTTTAAAAAAATTAAAAAAAAACTCTGATAATATATAAGAATGTATAAGAATATCTTTTCTGTTACCAACTTCATCGCCAACTCTCCATCTAAAACCCCTCTCAATTATCTTCCTGCCCCATAATAAACTCCTCCAAGTATAAGATGAACTACTACACTCGAGAGAAAGTTAAAAGTAGGAAAATAACTTGCTTCCAAAACTCTAACTACCAAATGTTAGTAATATGCCCTAAAGGCCAATCGAATGATGATTTGATTGTTTAGGGAATGATTGTATTTGAATAGCATTTTGATATTTATAAAATGGCAAAGTTATCAATATTCATATATTAATTTAATGAATATAGTCCAAGAAGTAAAATAGTTAAGGAACACATTCTCGAGTATGTCGAGAATATGAAACGTGTATCCTTTGTACTATACTTCTAAAATAGTTTCTAGTGGTGGATTTATGATTGGACATTATAAATTCCTATAAACACTAGTATGTGTTATGACTCCTTATGGTATGTGATACTAAGATGGATGGTGAGTTTCATATCATTGACATGAGATGTCAAGTCAAACACATAGGTACTTGTTAAGAAAACGAGTTTACTGAACTTGACCGAATATAGTAAGCCATATGGTCGTGAGTGTTAATGGCTTATTATACATTGTAACAGACACTATATTTAGTAATGGTCTTTAGACCTGAGGCATAACAGATGTCTTATACATAAACATCTCTGATATGTGAATGTATAACGATTGATTCCTAATCACGGAAGAGATCTAGCAATAGCTGTCATGATTGGCTATGTATGAAGACAAGTTGATGGCCAATATGGAATTCATCACTTTGTAGTATACAAATAGGATGTCCCTATGAGATAATATGAATTGGCATGAGAAATCCTTGGCCAAGGTGAAATATATTTGAAGGAGTTCAAATTATATTATCATGCCAAGTTCATTTATATTTATTTTGAGATAAAGCACAACTGCTTAACATAATAAACCATAAGCTGTGCTTTTCTCTGGACATGGATGATGAAGAGACCAAGACATAGAGATACAATGGAATAGGTTCTATAGATCCAACAATTCTTGTTATTTGGATAGTCGTGATATACTGCTAGGTGTCACTCATGACTTGTAGAAATCTTATGATCAATATTGGTAAAGCGTATCACCAATGCATCTTAAGGTCATTAGAAAGGTTCTAATTGATGACTAAAGAGTTTAGCATCATTTAATGAATAAAGAGTTATCATTAAAATAGTTCTACTACCTTATAACTAAGAACCTAAAAGGTCACACACAATATAGAAATGAAAAAGGAGTTACTAGAAAATGAGAAGTTAGATTTCCTAATTTTAGGAAAATCAATATTTATATTATAATTCATTGAGAATGAATATAAATATAAATATATCTTAAATATGATTTAAGATAGAAATTTAGATGTTCCATAAATAGTTTAAGGAACAAAATAAATTTCATAAATTCTCAATTAAACATTATGGAATGTCGAGCACGTAAAATGATCATTTTGGACATGTTCGGGTTCATATATGATTATAGACTTTTAGACCAATTTTGGGTTTAGAATTATGGGCTTTTATTGGATCCAATATGGATTAAGAGAAAGCATTAGAACATGTCACAAGAGAAGCCCACATTTAACCATTTGATGTGATCAAAATGGGGTTAAATTATTAATTCCGAAATTAATTAATATTAGCTATTTATTTATTTAATTAAATGGTTTATTGAAGTGATGAGATCAATTTCAATAAATAATGGCTAAGTGGGTGGGTCTAGCACATGATAATGTTTGGTGCCATTATTAGACATAATGGTGGCTTTATTTGGTGGAAGGAATCAACATGAGCTAGCATTCATGTTCCTTCATTATCTCTCTCATTTCTTAATGAAATTTCGAGATTCCAAATCCTCTGAACTCCTAGAACATTTCTAAGTGTGGACTGATTAGAGGCATCACAATTGGGGTGCTTAAAGGATCTCAGATCGTGGCAAAACAGAAGCTGTTCGTGCAGAGCTGTTTTTCTGGACAGTGTTCGGAGCTTGCTGTTTTCAGTCGTTTTCTCCCACTTCACGAAGTTTTTTTCGAAACTGCAAGTGAGGTAATTAAACTTCAATCTTTCCGCTTGATTTTAGTTTTTGAATGAAGTCGATCCGAGATTTCTAGAGCTTCCGCCATCTGTTTTAATTTTACTGCGCAAAAGTTGCGTTTTTAGGAACCTCATGGACAAATGTTGTCCTTCAAGTGGTATCAGAGCCATCTTCATTCAATTTCGAATTTTTGAAGCATGATTTATGTTATTTCCATTTATAATAGCATGAAGGATGATCATGGAAAGACCTAGATATATTTATGTCATGTGATGATTGAATATATGCATGATTGAATGAGCTATTGATTCATTTGTTGATTTGGCCGATTTCTAAAGGCTTAAATGGTTGTAATATTTTTAAATAGGGACTTGCATGTTCCTCCTTCTATTAAGATCTGATTGTATCCCATTACCCCTGAGATTTGTACCCCAATTCTTCTAAATATGTAATTACTACAAAGTGAGATGATTGCCAAAGGAGGGACGGCGTATTTACGGTGCGTTGGACAATTGGAGCAAGAAGACTTCATGGATCGTTGCAGCACTTTCAATGTAATTTTGGCCTCTCAAATAGAAATCAATATTTGTAATAATTTGAGGCATAAGATGTCTCATAATCATTATTGTTTGCTTGATACCTAGGTGGACCTTAAAGCCAATTTTGGCTCAAATTGATTTTATTAGAAAATTCCATGATCATCCTTGGTTGGTTTGTCTATAATATGCATGAGATGTATATTAGGGTGCTTAGACATATTTAAATATTGTAAATGGAATAACATGCTAAAAAGTGAGACCATAATAATGCCCAAATACTCCCTTATCAAATTAACATAATTATTGTTAAGTTGTAATGATGGATATTGAGAATATTCATCATGGCCTACTAATACCAATGGAATATTTAAAATATTTTATGTTTGGGCTAGTTGTCATGGATACATGGGCTACTCATTCATTAAAATGTTGAAAATAAACCATATATCATGCGATGATGCATAATTCATACATTAAGCTACCAAGAACTGTTAGGTGAGGTTAGTAAGATGTTTTGAAAATGTGCAAGGGTATTAGGGTAAACTTAACTAAATCATTTATATCAAGAACTGTTAGGTGAGGTATTAATGATTTAGAGGCCGAAGGATAATCGGTACATGCATGAGATGCATTTGGTAAAGAGTTACCTACTCATTATAATAAGTAAGCCAAGAACTGTTAGGTGAGGCAAACTTATGCTAATGAGAATCCGATTCCTACTAGAAACTTTTACCAATGAGAGTTTCCGTTTCTTACATATGGGAGTGTATTGAAATGATAAAATAGTGGGAGGTACTATTTGATTTAAAGACCAAAATCAAATAGATTATAATAAAATGCTAATAATTTAATTTATACTTTCTGCAGAAATATTTAATAATGAATAATCCGCTAGCACGAATTCTGGAAAACTACCGTTTGACGGGACCCAATTACGTTGATTGGTTAAGGAATTTAAGAATTGTTCTTAATTATGAGAAAATTAGCTATGTTCTTGATACACCTAAGCCAAATGAAATTCCTGAGGGAGCAAGTGAGGAAGAACGTGTCACTTATCAGAAGTGGCAGGATGATGACCTCACTGCTAAAAGCTATATATTGGCATCGATGTCCAATGAGCTACAAAGGCAACATGAAAATATGCCTGATGCAAGTTCCATGATACTTCATCTACAAGAGTTGTATGGTGAACAAAGCAGAACAGTTAGATATGAGATATCTAAGAAACTATTTAGAATGAGAATGACTGAAGGATCGGTCAATGAGCATGTACTCAAAATGATTGATTACATAGAGCAGCTGGAAGCTCTTAATTTCTCAATGGATGGGGAATTAGCTATCGATCTTATCCTACAATTCTTGCCAGACTCATTCTCTCAATTTATCATGAATTTTAACATGAATAAAATTGAGTGCAGTCTTGCTGAACTGCTAAAGATGCTTAATACTGTTGAAACTTGCATAAAGAAGCCAAAAGATGTTATGGCTATAGAAGGACCCTCAACTAAAAAGGGCAAAAAGAAAAAGTTTCAACCCAAGGCTAAAGGTGGGATTAAGAAAGGGAAAGCTAATAAGCCCAATGACAAGGGAAAATGTTTCCATTGCGGTAAGGATGGGCATTGGAAGAGGAATTGCAAAGCTTACCTCAACAGCTTGAAAGTCAAGCCTAAAGAGAATCCTTGTGAAGGTATGCTCATTATTGAAACTAATATTTCAATTATTCAATCTACTTCTTGGATTTTAGATTCTGCTGCAACCGCACATATTTGTATGTCAATGCAGGATCTGAAAAGAAGTAGAAGACTTAAACAAGGAGAAATGTCTCTTAGAGTGGGAAATGGAGCAATGGTTACTGCCTCAGCTATAGGGACATTTTTCGTAAAAATGACATCTGGGCATGTTATAAGTTTGAATGATTGTTTATTTGTTCCTTCTGCTGTAAGGAACATAGTTTCAATTTCATGTTTATGCAAAGACAATTATGAATTTTATTTTAGAAATAAAATTTGTAATATTTATTATGAGAATAAATATGTTGCACATGGTACTTTAGATAATGATCTTTATGTACTAAACATGAAAGAAAATAATGAGCATGTTGTGAATGTAAATACCATAACACATAAACGTGAAAGAGAAGAAATAAGCCCCAAATATACGTGGCATTTAAGGCTAGGTCATATTGGAGAAGATAGAGTCACAAAATTGGCTAAAGATGGACTAATCGGTCCATTTGGTTTAGAACCTTATCCAACTTGTGAATCATGTCTTCAAGGAAAAATGACCAGGGCACCCTTCGTTAGACGAAGTACAAGAGCCACTGATTTACTTGAACTTATACATACTGATGTATGTGGGCCATTTAATGAAATGGCAAGGGGTGGATATTACTACTTCATAACTTTTATTGACGATCACTCAAGGTATTGTTCAGTATATTTAATGAAGTATAAATCTGAAGCCTTTGAAAAGTTCAAAGAATACCGAAATGAAGTAGAGAAACAGACTGGAAAATTTATTAAAACCCTACGATCAGATCGAGGTGGTGAATATCTCAGTGGAGAATTCCAGTCTTATCTTAAAGAAAATGGTATTGTTTCACAATGGACACCTCCAGGTACACCAGAGCTTAATGGAGTATCTGAGAGGAGAAATCGCACACTGTTAGACATGGTGCGATCAATGGTGAGTTATACAGACTTACCAATTTCTCTTTGGGGATATGCTCTCCTTACTGCAACATATGTATTAAACAGAGTACCTTCCAAGTCTGTACCTAAAATACCATATGAGATATGGTATGGTAAACAACCAAGCCTAAATCATCTTAGGATTTGGGGATGTCCTGCTTTTATCAAGAGACTCAAGAGTGAGAAACTTGAAGCTAAAGCGGATAGTGGGAGGTTCATTGGATACCCAAAGGAAACTTTGGGTTATTACTTTTACATCCAATCTGATCAAAGGGTATTGGTCAGTAGAAATGCCATATTTCTTGAAAAAAAGTTTATTCAAGAAGGTGGGCAAGGAAGAAAATTAGAATTTATTGAGAATTCTAATGAGGATAAATCCAATGAAGAGCCTGTTCAAGTACAAACACAAGGAACACAACAACTCCGTACATCTAGTAGGATAATTCACCCACTAGAAAGATATGGTTTTCTTCATCAGATGAATGATATATTTTTATTGGGTGATACGGATCATAGAGATGATCCTACTAGTTACGAAGAGGTAATATCAGATATTGACTCTAAGAAATGGCTTGAAGCCATGGATTTAGAGATGGACTCTATGAGAACCAACCAAGTCTGGACTCTAGTGGATCCATCCGAAGGTATTGTACCTATTGGATGCAAGTGGATCTTCAAGAGGAAGATAGGCTTAGATGGAAAGGTAGAGACCTATAAAGCAAGGTTGGTAGCTAACGGTTATCGTCAATACAAGGAATTGACTATGAGGAAACCTTTTCACCAGTAGCCATGCTAAAGTCCATCAGAATCTTATTGGCTATAGCAGCATATTATGACTATGAGATTTGGCAAATGGATGTCAAAACTGCATTTCTTAATGGATACATTGAGGAAGATATCTATATGATGTAACCTTGTGGTTTTGAATCTAAGACAAATCCTCATAAAGTATGCAAGCTAAAAAGGTCCATTTATGGGCTAAAACAAGCCTCCAGGAGTTGGAACATCCGATTCGATGATGCAATCAAATCATTTGGTTTCATCAAGAATGAGGATGAACCATGTGTTTACAAAAGGGTCAGTGGGAGTGCAATAACTTTCCTTGTGCTATATGTAGATGACATATTGCTTATAGGAAATGACATTGGACAAATGTCTTCTGTCAAAATTTGGCTTTCTCAAAACTTCTCTATGAAAGACCTAGGAGATGCAATGTATATCTTGGGAATCAGGATTTATAGAGATAGATCCAGAAGATTAATAGGTCTATGTCAAGCTAAGTACATAGAAAAGATATTAAAGAAATTTAATATGTGGGATTCCAAAAGGGGTTTTATACCCTTCAGACATGGAATTCATCTCTCTAAAAGCATGAGTCCAAAAACTTATGATGAGAGAGAGCGTATGAATAAGTTTCCATATGCTTCTGCAATTGGAAGTCTTATGTATGCTATGCTATGTACTAGACCGGATATAGCTCATGCAGTGAGTGTCACTAGCAGATACCAGAGTAATCCGGGTGAGGAACATTGGACCGCAGTTAAGAATATCTTTAAGTACTTAAGAAGAACTAAAGATTTGTTCTTAACATATGGAGAGGGTGAGCTAAAAATTGAAGGCTTCACAGATTCAGATTTCCAGTCAGATGTAGATGACAGAAAATCTACATCAGGATTTTTATTCACTATCAATGGTGGAGCAGTAAGCTGGAAAAGTTCCAAGCAAGCAACTACTGCAGATTCTACCACTGAAACAGAATATATAGCTGCATCAGATGCGGCAAAAGAAGCTGTTTGGATACGGAAGTTTACTCAACAACTTGGAGTGGTTCCAACCATTGCGTTGCCAATATCATTATATTGTGACAACAATGGAGCTATAGCACAAGCTAAGGAACCAAGGTCTCACCAGAAGTCCAAACACATTGAGAGAAGATATCACATTATCAGAGAAATCATTGGAAGGAGTGATATCACTATGCAGAAAGTAGCCTCCGCTGATAACACTGCGGATCCTCTGACTAAAGCACTTACTCAACAGTAATTAGATCGTCATCTTGAGAAGATGGGTATGAGATACCATAGCGATTGGCTTTAGTGCAAGTGGGAGATTGTTAGTAATATGCCCTAAAGGCCAATCGAATGATGATTTGATTGTTTAGGGAATGATTGTATTTGAATAGCATTTTGATATTTATAAAATGGCAAAGTTATCAATATTCATATATTAATTTAATGAATATAGTCCAAGAAGTAAAATAGTTAAGGAACACATTCTCGAGTATGTCGAGAATATGAAACGTGTATCCTTTGTACTATACTTCTAAAATAGTTCCTAGTGGTGGATTTATGATTGGACATTATAAATTCCTATAAACACTAGTATGTGTTATGACTCCTTATGGTATGTGATACTAAGATGGATGGTGAGTTTCATATCATTGACATGAGATGTCAAGTCAAACACATAGGTACTTGTTAAGAAAATGAGTTTACTGAACTTGACCGAATATAGTAAGCCATATGGTCGTGAGTGTTAATGGCTTATTATACATTGTAACAGACACTATATTTAGTAATGGTCTTTAGACCTGAGGCATAACAGATGTCTTATACATAAACATCTCTGATATGTGAATGCATAACGATTGATTCCTAATCACGGAAGAGATCTAGCAATAGCTGTCATGATTGGCTATGTATGAAGACAAGTTGATGGCCAATATGGAATTCATCACTTTGTAGTATACAAATAGGATGTCCCTATGAGATAATATGAATTGGCATGAGAAATCCTTGGCCAAGGTGAAATATATTTGAAGGAGTTCAAATTATATTATCATGCCAAGTTCATTTATATTTATTTTGAGATAAAGCACAACTGCTTAACATAATAAACCATAAGCTGTGCTTTTCTCTGGACATGGATGATGAAGAGACCAAGACATAGAGATACAATGGAATAGGTTCTATAGATCCAACAATTCTTGTTATTTGGATAGTCGTGATATACTGCTAGGTGTCACTCATGACTTGTAGAAATCTTATGATCAATATTGGTAAAGCGTATCACCAATGCATCTTAAGGTCATTAGAAAGGTTCTAATTGATGACTAAAGAGTTTAGCATCATTTAATGAATAAAGAGTTATCATTAAAATAGTTCTACTACCTTATAACTAAGAACCTAAAAGGTCACACACAATATAGAAATGAAAAGGAGTTACTAGAAAATGAGAAGTTAGATTTCCTAATTTTAGGAAAATCAATATTTATATTATAATTCATTGAGAATGAATATAAATATAAATATATCTTAAATATGATTTAAGATAGAAATTTAGATGTTCCATAAATAGTTTAAGGAACAAAATAAATTTCATAAATTCTCAATTAAACATTATGGAATGTCGAGCACGTAAAATGATCATTTTGGACATGTTCGGGTTCATATATGATTATAGACTTTTAGACCAATTTTGGGTTTAGAATTATGGGCTTTTATTGGATCCAATATGGATTAAGAGAAAGCATTAGAACATGTCACAAGAGAAGCCCACATTTAACCATTTGATGTGATCAAAATGGGGTTAAATGATTAATTCCGAAATTAATTAATATTAGCTATTTATTTATTTAATTAAATGGTTTATTGAAGTGATGAGATCAATTTCAATAAATAATGGCTAAGTGGGTGGGTCTAGCACATGATAATGTTTGGTGCCATTATTAGACATAATGGTGGCTTTATTTGGTGGAAGGAATCAACATGAGCTAGCATTCATGTTCCTTCATTATCTCTCTCATTTCTTAATGAAATTTCGAGATTCCAAATCCTCTGAACTCCTAGAACATTTCTAAGTGTGGACTGATTAGAGGCATCACAATTGGGGTGCTTAAAGGATCTCAGATCGTGGCAAAACAGAAGCTGTTCGTGCAGAGCTGTTTTTCTGGACAGTGTTCGGAGCTTGCTGTTTTCAGTCGTTTTCTCCCACTTTACGAAGTTTTTTTCGAAACTGCAAGTGAGGTAATTAAACTTCAATCTTTCCGCTTGATTTTAGTTTTTGAATGAAGTCGATCCGAGGTTTCTAGAGCTTCCGCCATCTGTTTTAATTTTACTGCGCAAAAATTGCGTTTTTAGGAACCTCATGGACAAATGTTGTCCTTCAGCAAAGAGTTCAATTAAAGAAGAATTTGCCAGCACTGCTTGGCCAAAAGAGCTTGGTTGAAAGCTATCAGATCTCGAAAACTCATTCCTCCTTTTTTCAATTGGCAAAGAGACCTCCACTAAAGCCAGTGAATACCCTCGGATGAAGAAGAATGACTCCACTAATAATTGGCCACCATTTTCTACAATTAAGAACAAAGGTCAGAAGACAGTCTAAAAACACTGATAGAAATGTGGTAAGCATACTTAGCCTTAAAGATCTTCTCGTGTGTTTCTAGAGTTCTCTCTAGCGACTACTGTAAAAGTAAGCGTACGTCTTGAAGTGTAAGGATTCTCAATAAAGTTGGAGGTTCATTTGTTTTGAGCACAATTTTGAATCTCTCTAGCAAAAATATTTCTTCAGAATCAATCCTCATTATCAAAGATTTCTAGTGTTCTATTTTTTTTAACTCATGAATTTTGAAGAATTGTTATCACTTTCGTTGAAAGGAGACGAGGAGAACATTATCACACTGGGAAGGACTGTTATTAAAAGTGGAGAACAGTAGTCAATTCACTTGTGGATAAGGTCCTTTCTAGTAAACCCATCAATAGAGAAGGATTTCGATCAGCAAACTCGAAAATTATGGAATACTATAAAAGAGGTTACTGTTAAGAACTGAAGCGTAGCACTTCAACAATTTTCTGAAAGCTCTGGTTGAGCCACAAGGGATGAGGGGTGTTTCAAAAATACGTTGCACAAAGGCTCCATTCCGGTCTAAATTCATAATATTTCCATCATTTGTTTGGATAAAGAAAAAGGCTACTTTCTGGGAACATTAATTGGTGACATGGAGGAGGTAAATTCATGGGAGACAAGTATTTGTTTTGGAATACTTCTCCAAGTGCCGGTAAATATTGAAATTACAAAATCTTTACGAAAGGTACTCCTTGTGAGGTTTCTACATATGGGGAAGATGCCATAATGCTGCCATTGCTTTATGCATGTCATGCTTATAAAGGTTTTCTGCTATTCCTGTGGTAGGATTTGTCATGCTTATAAAGATTTTGAGATTATGCCTAATGATGAAAAAGAAGAAAACTTTGGTTGTGGAAACTAGTTGAAAACAACAATGATGGCAGTGAAGAATAAACAGGAGAGAAGTAATAGAGGAGGGGAAAGCCCAAAGAAAAGTGGGTCAGGCCTTGGATTGGATATAAGCAACCATGTTAGAGTGGTGGCGTACATGAAGATAAGCAATCACAACACTGGTGATAGAGTTTACGACGAGCAAAAATTAAGCAGTAGATATTAGGGGTGAGGATTCTGTTCGATTTAATTTAGAAGGTAAAAATTAACTGATTCATCAATAGAAGAACCAACTGGTTTATGTTTAGTTCGGTCAATTAAATTAAAATATATTTTTAATTAAAAATTATAAATAAGTAAAATCATTTATTCAATTTGTAAACCTAAATCTAAAAAAAGCACTCGCCACCCTCCTCAGACTCTCGCTGCCTCTCTCTCTCACTCTCACCTCACTCAGTACCCACCATCACTTTTCCCGCCAGCAACCACCGTCACTTGCGGTTGAAGTAGCTAGCCAGCTTGATTCTTTCCCTAATTATGTTTTTTTTTTAATTTGGGATGACAAGAGTAGGACTGCTTGATCAAAACCTTGATTTTTTAAACTGATTTTGGAGAATTTTGTTTTTTTACCAGAATAATTCAATTCGATTCTATAAACCAAGATCAGACGAAATAAATAAAATGGGTGAAGGTTTTCATTATTTTTTTACGTGAATTTGGGGTTTCATTATCTGTTTTACGGGAATTTGGTAATCTATTTTAAGTATTTAGATGAAATTATAGTTTAGTTTACAAATGTTACATGTGTTAAGTTGAAGATGGACTTGAGAAATTGCAAGAAATTAAGAAATGGGTGAGAGAGGAAGCAAAAGAGATGGGGAAGCATGAGAAGGAGAAGTTGGCGCTTTTTGAAGCGAGCTGATGTGCCTTTATTTTTTCAGAAGCTTAAGGTTCTTCTGAATTAGCTACGACTCTTGTTGAAGTCGTGAGACATAATTGACAGTCCTATATATTTGAGACTACAACAGCCTTGATTAGTTGGTTTTGTTGATGAATCTTGAACTATTGTCAAAATTTTGAGCAATATTTTCTCCTCCTGTGGTGAAAAAAATTTTGTGGATGGATTGCCAAAACAAACAAAAGGGTTAAAGGCGGACTTCTCTTAAGTCTTGCTATGATTGATGGCTTGTGATTATATGTGGATGAAATCAATGAGTTTACTGTGAGCTGAATAGAACCGAATTTCAGAAATGAACCAAATTGAATTAAACCGAATTAAACCAAAATTCAAAACTGATTCGAACCGAATTTCGAATTTTAAAATTCAATTCTGATTCAGAACCGAACCAAATTGGGTGCTGCCCACCCCTAGTGGATATGAAGGCTGTACTTAAAAATTGTGACTGGTTGGAAAAGTACGAATAATTTCTCAAACAATAATAAGGAGCAATCTAAGAGGAGGATATGGGTAGTCAAAAGAAACTATAGAGCTTACTCAAGCAACGGAAGCCCAAAAAGACAAGTTCTAGTAATCTTCTATACAATCAAGTTGTGTTAGTCGTATTTCCTTCTCAAAGAAGGTAAAAATTGCTAGCTTTAAAACTAATGCATTCAATGACCTGCACGCACGATTTCAGCCTTCCATGGACAAGATAGCATGAAAAGAGGTAGCGAGGAGATAGAGATAGATAGTGATACACCTCCCTGCAACCAAAGGCTGTGTCGGTTAAGCTTACACTCTTCGAGCGAGTGCTGGCTGAAAAAAAAAAAAATCAGAGGGAAAGCGCAAGATTGAAAAGAGAAGTTGAGAATAGAAGAAGACTCGAGAAAGATAAGAAACAATTCATCTCCGATATCCTTACAAAATTGGTTATGCTCTACATATACCCCTCTATCTGTAGAAGTTTCAGCAAACAACTTTTAACAGAAAATATAACAGCAAAATAAACCAGCAAATATAGAGCCCTAGATAATCAGAGTAACAATAAATCAATTCCACTACACGACATAGTCTCTAAACCAGCCAGGGGGCCTTCTCAATCGCGTGCCTTTCTGTGGTTCATTACAAACTGCTTCCTCCTCAACATGTGATGTGGTTTCCTTCTTGGGCTGCTCATGATTGGACTCATCAATGAGTTGGCCTTCTTGTAAACATTCAGGTTGGTCCGACCAAATGTGGAAGGATGTATTAGATAGTCCAGAAACAAAACGAGTTAAAATTTTAAAAGCTGACTCAGCTATTACCAGGATGAATTTACAAGGAAAGCCAATGACAATGTCATCTTTCTCTATTCTCTCACCTTTTAGTTTACAAGCTTACTTTTTAGATATTTCAAATGAGGGCCTTATGTTGTAATGTTCGACACTTAGGGAGCACTCGAACAACAATGCTTTAAAAAAAGTTCTCCACCAGTATAAATCAAATTTTGTTTTCTTAAATGAAACAAAGAATAATTCTCATCAAATGGAACTTATTCATGTTAAGTTAAATTATGATTTTTTGTTTCTCTATGGACTGCATAGCATTACTCTGGAATTCAGATGTTAATATCAATTTATTGTCCTATAATATGCACCATATTGATACTTTGATATTGCATTATGAAAATCTAACATGGCGATCAGGATTTTATGATCACCTTGAACAATCGGAAAATAAACATTCTTAAGCTTATTTTGAAGGCTATCCAAGCTATCAGCAGCCCCTTAGCTATGTGGAGATCTCAACAATATTTTGAAGGCTGAGGAGAAAAGTGGAGGCAAGCCAAAAAATATAAACTTGCTTTTTGATTTCAAAGATGTTTTAGAAAATTGTGTCTTGTATGATCTTGGTTGCCAAGGTTATCCATTCAATTCGTCAAATGAAAGATATGGGGATGGGGATGATTCTATACAAGAGAGATTCGACCGGTACTCTAATCCTTTTACAATTATAACCTTTACAAGTTGAACTTTTTAGAATTATGTATAACTTTTACTTGTAGACTTTTTATTTCAAAGTTGAGTACTTAATTAAATCAAAGGGTGAACAACAATAAAAAAATATTTTAGAGTACTTCTATTATATTATAGTCACTTATTAGTAGATGTATAACATGTGTGCATGAATTAAATATAACTAACAATTTTTTAAAATAAATAAATAAATAAATATATATATATATATATATGATTGTAATACAATAAAAGTGCTCTAAAATCTCTTCAATGGTACAGTAAAATTTTTTATAATTAATTATCAACAATTCATACTCATTAATATATCATATAAATGAAGGTGTTTCTCATCTGTTGACCATTAGTCTTAGAAGCAAATATAATTCTACTGCCAAAGCAAGAGGATTCCCATTGCATCTTGTCTAAGGTTCAATCAAGGTACCAAATAAACAAATCTAAGGGCAATTGTTTACAACGGCTAGTTGATCTTGATTCTGGTTTTCCTTTTATGATATATCTTGTGAATATTCTATACCTTGTAAAATAATAATAATAGTAATAATAATAATCAAAACGTTATTGAGTGAAGAAACCAATTAATTTTTTTTTGGAAAGGCCATGTAGACCCCCAAGATTTGCTTAAATGGCCACACAAACCCTTTAATTTTATAAATAGTTGCATAGACTCCTTAGTCTCATACTGTTAGCCTATATGGCTATAAAATGTTATTTTGATGATAACAAACCACATGATGATAAAATAAGGAATTACACATTATGTTTTTTTAAACAAGAAAATGATTTTATCAAATTGGTTGTTTTCAAGTTTATGATTTAAATTGAAAAGTTTTTAGAACTTTGAAATCAACAAGCATTGTTTTAAATTCTAAAAATATACCTATTTGTAAATTTTTATAAAGATTTGGGCCATAGTATAATTCTATAAAGTTTTGGGAAAACTTCAATTTTAGAAAATAATTGTTTCACTATAGTAGGCGGCTAACCGAATTCACTAAAGTGGCAAGTCGGTTATCAAGCAGAAGCTGTTTGGAGTAAAAACAATTAATAGGAAAATGAAAAGAGGTAGACCAAATGTGCAAAAATTCAAATCTTTGACTGTAACAGAAACATCAAGTGGCAAACTGGTTAACATAAAAAGGCAAGCCGATTATCATGAGAAAGTCAATAATGGCTAATTTTCGGTTCCAACTATAAAATGGCTTCAATCAAATTCAAATAAAGAGAGAACTATTGTTATCATTGAGCATTCCTCTGCAATCTAAGCATAAAATTTGTATATTCATTTCATTCATTCACACATTGGGTTTTCATTTGTAATCAAATACATTGTGTGAGAGAAATTTATTTATAATCCTTTTTGTAAAATCAAGTTGAGAGGTTGTAAGTGTTGAGATACACTTGGGTTAAGAGATTGTGGATAATCTCTTGTTATAAAGGTCTATTGATACCGTGGAAGTTAATTGTAAGAGTTGTTGAAGCATTGGAGGCTTAATTAGTGAAATTCTCAAGGTCGGTGAGCTTGGAGGCATGGACATAGGTATAGTTGGTCGAAACACATAAAAATCGCGTGTTTGCTCTCTCTTACCTTATCTTTTTATTTTTTGTTGCATATTAATTTGTTTATTTCGAATTTGATTGCTTTGTTTAAATTGCATTAAGTTATTAGTTGTTTAAATTTTTAGAATCCTAATTCATCACTCTCTTGGGTTGCCTAGTTTGTATTTTATTTGGTATCAAAGTAAGGTGCTCTGATTTAGATTTAATAATCTTGAGTTAAACATTAATGGCAACTCGAAATGATTCTACATTTAGAGAAGGACAATCAACCACTAGACCACCATATTTTGATGGAAATGATTACTCGTATTCAAAACTAGGATGATAATTTTCTTGCAAGTTTTAGATTATGAGATTTACGATACCATTAATGATGGTTCTTTCATGCCAACTACTAAAAGTAAAGAAGGGGAAGAAATTCCAAAACTTCTAGTCAATGAAATGAGTTGGAAAAGAGAAAACTTCTCTAACTTCCAAAGCTATGAATGCCTAGTTTCATGCCTTAGATAAGAAATAGTTTCATAGAGTTTTCAATTGTGAAAATGCTCATCAAATTTGGAATAAACTTGAAGTTGTTTATGAGGGTACAAATCAAGTGAACGAGTCTAAAATCAGTGGTATACTAGACAATATGAGTTGTTCCAAATGAAAAAAAAAGTGTCCATTCCATGTATACTAGATTTATGGATATAGTAAACACTCTAAGAACACTTGGTAAGACCTTTTCAAATAGCGAGAAGGTAAAGAAAATCATTAGTTCTTTACCAAAGGAATGAAGACCTAAGAGAACTACCATTGAGGAAGTTAAAGAAATAAATACTTATTGATAATTTAATTGAATCTCTTATTTCTTATGAAGAGGATTTGGCAGCTGAAAGAGGAGATGAAGATAAAAAAAAGAAAAACATTGCCTTGAGAGCATTAAAACCTGAAAGTGATGAAGAAAGCAATTTCGAGGATGAAGAAATGGTTATGATGGCCAGAAAATTCAGGAAGTTTTTTAAGAAATCCGATGAACGAAGAAAATTCAAAAACCTCAATAACCAAAAAAAGAAGAAGAAAGTAATTATATGTTATGAACGCAAGAAGCTTGGCCATATAAGGTCGGAGTGTCCACTTCACAACAAACTCAAGAAGAAAGCCATGGTGGCTACTTGGGACAATAACGATGAAGAAGATTCGCAAGAAGTGTCAAACCTAGCACTTATAGCAACAGAAGATGATGAACTTGATGAGGTAAATGATCTTCCTACTTATGATGAATTGTATGATGCTTTTAAAGAGTTGCATAATGATATGATGAAAATTATTAAAAACAAATGCACGTCTTAAGAAGAAAATACTAAAACTTTCAAATGAAAAGGATGTCATGCATAAATGCAATGATTTACTAAATGAAAATATCAAAGAATTAGAATTAAATAATAAAATATTGCATTATAGGATTGCATCTTTAAAAGGTAAACAAAGTATCCCATATGAGCATGAAAAATCAAATGTTGATAATTTGATTAAAAAAAATGAAGAACTTAAGAAAAAGAACAATGAGCTTAATGATATTATGTTAAAATTCACAAATGGTCAAAAGAACTTAGAAAAATTGCTCAACTCTAAAAAATGTGTGTTTGATAAAGGAGGAGTTGGGTATAAGCCTAACTTAAAACAAAAATTACTTCGTTCAGGCTACCTCCACTACTGATCATAAAATTTTTTGTTATTATTGCAATACAAATGGTTACATGAATTATAGATGCCCTGTTAAGAGAATGCAAGTTATGAAATTAAATGTGTTTGGGCTCTAAAAGAAACTATTGCTAACACTCAATGACCAAAAAAGTTTTGAGTACTTAAAACTTGGAGATTTCTTTTGCAAGGATCAAAGAAAAGGAAAATCAAATGTTTATTTTATTTTCTTAGAACAACAAATGAACTAGTAAGGAAGGAGTACTCCCCTGTGGTGGGGACTGCAACACATGACAGAATACTATCAGCGCTTTTTGGATGCACTGCGCAGCTTATTATTTGGTGAAGCTTTTGGGGAAGCAGCTGGCAATGTCTTTGTCTTTTTCACTGCGGGGCTAGCAAAAGGAGTTGGAGCTGGGGTTGCTGTAGTAGTACATGTAGATGTATTTCCTTTTCGTTTGCTGGTTTGTCTTGGACTGGTGTGAATAGGCTGGCTAGGAGTTTGCTGGGGAGGCTAATGCATTGGCTGTCTGGCCCTCAGCTGTGATGGCAGCAATGACCGCAAGTAGTTACTTGGCTTGCTCAGGTGTAGGCATAGCTCTGCCTACTGCAGCAGCCAGCTCAGCATCGACCTGCTCCATTTCATCTTTAGAGGCTAGAGGTGTTGCCATTTTCGCTTTGCCCTTGCCATTTCTCTTGCTCGCGAGGACTGGAATAGATGGCTCCTCTTCAAGGTATTCCTCCTCCTTTTCTTGAATAATGTGATTTTTCCTGGTTTTGGATTGGGCTGGGATGGTTGGTTCCTCATGTTCCTTCTCCGAATTGTCCGTTGCTTCTGTGAGTGAGCTATCAGTCTCAAACTTGTCACCTTCTTCCTTAGGTGGATCAGATGGTTCAGCATCTTCTGATTCTACCTCTTTTTTTGGTTTGGCTGCAGCTTCATCTACTGGTTCATCTGTGGCAGTGGCTTCCTCACTGGCTTATACTGGAGCACCTGTGGTGTTGGTATCAAAATTATACTGCTGGAGGAGTACATTAGGGAAGTTCCGGTGAGTGCGTTTCATATACAGAGCAAATTGGTGCAGTTGGTTGTCCAAGTGCTGTAGATAACTCCAAAGCCGATCATTTTCCCTCTGCTGAGCTTCCACACATTGTGTTATACTTGCGCTGAGTGCCTGGACGGTCTGTTCTAAGCCAATAACTCGTCTTGCTCCTGCTATGACAGCTGGTTCAATAGTTGTTCCAGCATTTTCACCAGCAACTCTCTCAATGGTACGTGCCGTAAAGGCACCATCATTCTTGACATGATCATCTTTGGTGTCAAGACGAACATCGGAAACTACACAAATACTGGTGACGAGTAAAGGAAATAGCAAGGCAGTAGTTCAGTGAGTCTTGGTTGCACAATCTCGAATTTTTTTAATGATGACGCTACCTACATCTTTGGGAAGCCCTCAAACAATGACATATAAAAAGACCAACCTCTCTTGCGAAACTGTAGTAGTGTGAGTGGTGGGCATAAGTCTATATTTCAGAAATTTCACCCACACCTTAGCAATAGGTTTCAAATCTATCATATTAATTACATGCCCTTCCTAGTTAGCCCACGATGCCCCTTCGATTATAAGAGTTGTGAAAATAGTGTTCTACTTTTTCGGGGTTAACTTATCACACAACTTAGCATACTCACAAGTAATTTCAGCAGGTAAGTTATAAAAAGCATTGATAACACGGGAGTCTAACGGGACAAGTGTATTTCTTACCCAAATGTTGTGCTGATCAGGGCTTACCAAATTGGCGTAAAATGTTTTGACTACAGGCAGCACAAGATCTCGAGGGTGGTTACAAAACTCTAGCCATCCTCGTTTTACTACCGCATTATGAATTGTTTGCACAATTCCCGTGAGTTGGTCTGGAAATTGAAACCCTTTTCTTCCAGAATCCCACGCGGCTCTATGAATTCCTTATATTTTTCTTCAGCTTGGTAACTCTGGAATCGTGACGGATTTTTGAGGCGGCTTGCTGTTCTCTTATATCTTGGCATTACTATAGCAGTAATAAATTAAGGCTACTCTTCCGAGAGTAAAAAGAGAAAGAGAGGTTAAGAATTAGGAGAGTTGGATTTGCGAAAGAAATGGGGAATAGTGGCGTAGAGCACTAAGTACAGTGACTCCTTTTTATAGTGGACTTGTAATTGGAGATAAATACGGTGACGAAAGATTAATGAGGGAAGAAAATATTTTTAAATTGATGCACAAATCCCAAAAATATCGGCTAGTAAAATTAGGCATTAATTTCATAAATTTATTCACGATTGCTATCCACATCCAGGCCTCCATCTGTCACGACTTATCTCCAACGGTAAATAAGAGGCTCCCTTTTTTAATTTACTGCAATGGTGAAATTGGTTGCTATAGCACCTATTCGCTTACTCTAGCAACGGTGACATACTCCACACTAAAGCCTCTGATACGTGGCTCGCCTCTGCGCTGTGCCACCATACAACCTCATTTGTCAATATGGAATTCAATTATCACACATACTTCCCACAAATTCAAATTAATTCTAATAAATAAATAGATCAAACAATAGCAAAAGTAACGAATGCAATAATTTAAAAAGGTAAAATTAAATGGCTAGAATGAAAGAACAAAATTAAATAAAATGGTAAAGAAGGAGAACTGTCAACAAAACCAAAGAAGATCACAATTGGTTTGATGTGGTTGTCTCCCCAATGGGCTGCCTCCCATGGAGCGCTTGATTTAAGATCCTTCAGCCTGACCTTCTTTTGTTGTTCAATAGCTGGGTATTTTAAGGAGTAACACCTCCTTTGAACATTCTGTTCCTGGATATATGTAATGCTTCACCCTGTGTCCATTAACTTTGAATTCGTGGCCTGTTTGTTCATCTAGAAGATCAACAGCTTCATGAGGATACGATCTTAACAGCTTAAACGGGCCAGACCATCGTGACTTGAGCTTTCTCAGAAATAATCTTAGTCTTGCATTATGGAGCAACACTAATTGACCAGGGTTGAATTTCCTGTGCTAAATATGCTTGTTGTGCCAGTGTTTGGTCCTCTCTTTATAGATTCTTGCATTTTCATATGAAAATAGCCGTAATTCATCAAGCTCACAAAGTTGAAGTTTCCTTTGCTCTGCTGCTGCATGCATATCACAGTTTAATTTCTTCAGTGCCCAATGTGCTTTATGCTCTAGCTCTAATGGTAAATGATAAGCTTTGCCATAAACAATTCAGTAAAGAGACGTGCCAAGTGGAGTTTTTTATGCTGTTCTGTAGGCCCATAGAGAGTCATGCAAGTGTAAAGACCAATCTTTACTCGTTGGGTTCACCACTTTTTCTAAGATCTTTTTTATTTCTCTGTTGGACACTTCAACTTGACCATTGGATTATGGGTGATATACTGTTGCTATCTTGTGTATGACTCCATATTTCATCATTGTTGCAGCAAAGATATTGTTGTAAAAATGTGCGCCCTCATCACTAATAATTGCTCTAGGAGTGCTAAATCTGGAAAAAATATTTTTCTGAAGAAAAGCCACCACTATTTTAGCATCATTAGTATATATTACTGTAACTTCTACCTACTTGGAGACATAGTCTACAGCAACAAGGATATATAAGTTTCCAAAGGATAGTGGGAAGAGTCCTATAAAATCTATTCCCCATACATCAAAAACTTCCACTTCTAGAATGTTAGTCAATGACATTTCCTGCCTTTTAGTCATGTTCCCTATCTTTTGACACCTGTTACAACATTTAACAAATTCATAAGCATCTTTAAAAATAATAGGCCAGCAGTAACCTGATTGCAGAACTTTGACATCTGTAATGTGACCACCAAAATGTCCTCCATATGCTGCAGCATGACATGACTCCAATATATGGGGAATCTCTTCTACTGCAATACATCTTCTTATTACTTGATTTGAGCACAACTTATACAAATGTGGGTTATCCTACTGATAACTTCTAACATTACGAAGAATTTTTTTTTTTCTCTTGAAACTTCAGCTCAAGTGGTAGCAACTCACTTACTAAATAGTTAGCAAAGTTTGCATACCATGGAGATTCTGACTGCTGCAGCATTTGTGTTTTCTGTACTATCAACAACTCTTCATTAGGAAAAGTTTCAGTGATGTCTTTCCTGGTCAATGTGTTTGTGCCTACATCCAGCCGTGATAGGTGATTTGCTACTTGATTCTCGGTCCCCTTTTTATCTTTAATTTCTAGATCAAATACTTGAAGCAATAAGATCCATCTAAATAATCTTGGCGTGGCATCCTTATTTAAAATTAAGTATTTGATTGCTGCATGGTCTGTATATATAGTCACTCTAGTGCCTACTAAGTAGGTTATGAATTTGTCAAAAGCAAATACTACTGCTCGTAACTCTTTCTCTGTAGTGGTATAATTGATCTGAGTTTGAGTGAGAGTTTTGCTTGCGTAGTAGATAGAGTGAAAAACTTTATCCTTCATTTACCCTAATACTGCTCCTTCAAAGTGATCACTAGCATTACACATCAATTCAAATAGTAAAGTCCAGTATGGAGATATAACTAGTGGGGCAGTGATAAGAGCTTTCTTTAATTCTCCAAATACTTGAAGGCAATCTTTGTCAAAGTAAAATGGTTTGTCATGCTCCAGCAATGACACAGTAGTTTAGCTATTTTGGAAAACTCCTTAATGAATCTTTTGTAGAATCCAACATGACCCAAAAAACTCCTGAAGTTGGAGGTGGTAATTTATCTATTACTTTTATCTTGGCTTTGTCTACCTCAATACCATCCTTGGATATCTTGTGACCCAAAACTATTCCTTTTTGCACCATGAAATGACATTTTTCCCGGTTGAGTACTAAGTTGGTCATCTCACATCTTTTAAGAACTTTTTCTAAATTGTGTAAACAATCATTATATGTTTCTCCAAAAACTGAGTAGTCATAATGAAAACTTCCAAAGTCTACTCTACCATATCAGAAAATATAGACATCATGCATCTCTGAAAAGTTGTTGGAGCACTACATAACCCAAATGACATTTGGAGCATTACATAACCCAAATGACATTCTTCTGAAAGCAAATGTTCTATAGGGACAAGTAAATGTAATCTTCTTTTGATCTTTTGGAGCTATAGTAATATGGTTGTAGCCTGAGTATCCATCTAAGAAATAATAGTACTGTTTACCAGCAATTCTGTTTAACATCTGATCTATGAATGAAAATGGAAAATAGTCTTTCCTTGTGGCTTTGTTGAGCTTCCTGTACTCCATACATATTCTCTATCCAGTTACTGTCCTTGTAGGAATAAGTTCATTTTTCTCATTGACCATTAATGTTATCCCTCATTTCTTTGGAACACATTGAACTGGGCTTTACCCATGAACTGTGTGATATTGGGTATATGATTCCAGCATCCAACCATTTGATGATTTCCTTCCTCACCACTTCCTTCATAATAGGGTTCAGCCTTCTTTGGTGCTCCATCGAATTGCTGGAACAATCTTCTAACAGGATTTTATGCATGCATATTGATGGGCTTATCCCCTTTATATCTGCTATGGTCCATCCAATTGCTCTTTTGTATTTTCCCAGTAAATTTACTGGATTCTATTCTTGACTTACATCCAAAGTAGAAGAAATGATTACATGGAGTGTGTTGTTTTGACCAAGATAAGCATAGTTCAAATGTGAAGGTAACAGTTTTAATTTAAAACTAGGAGGTAATTCAATAGATGGTAAAGTTACTTTTTACTTCCCTGTCTGCAAGATTCAGGTGTTCAATAAACCTGTTGTGCCTATCAGATTGTTGTTTGTCTATCCAATCTGTCTTCATTGCTGCAACATCTTCCTCTTTGACATCTTCAAAGGTGGTGACTTTGTCAAGTGTATTACTGCAGCATCTGTCCATTTAGTCTGCTACAACAAAATCCACTACATTTAGGAAATTGCAATCTTCTACTTCATTAGGGTTCCTCACAGTCTCTAGTACATTAAATGTGACTTGCTGATTATTCATTCTCATGGTAAGCTCTCCTTTTTGCACATCTATCATAGTCTTTCCAGTTTCTAGAAAAGGTCTTTTAAGTATAATGGGTATTTCTTTATCAGCTTCAAAGTCCAATACAATGAAATCCACTAGAAAGATGAATTTGTCAACCTTCACCAGTACATCCTCTATCTTTCCTTCAGGGTATGCATAAGATCTGTCAGCTAATTGTAGAGTGACTATTGTTGGTCTACACTCCCCTACTCCCAGCTGCTTAAATACAGATAATGGCATCAAATTAATATTAGCTCTCAAGTCACATAGTGCTCTACCAGCAAACTTAGTCCATATGCAGTAGGGTATTGTAAAACTCTCTAGATCTTTCAATTTTGTAGAAATTTTACTCTGGAGCATATGACTGCTTTCCTATGTTAAAGTAACAGTTTCAAACTCTCCCAGCTTTCGTTTTCGTGCTTATATATCTTTTAGAAATTTCACATAATTTGGCATTTGCTCTAAAGCTTCCACAAAGGTATATTTATGTATAGTTGCTTCAGCACTTCCAAAAATTTACTGAACTGCTTGCCTTGTTTTTGCTTCTGGAACCTTTGTGGGAAAGGTGGTAGATGTCTAAACTGCTAGGTAGGTTCAGGAGATATCAAATTCTGTTTGTTTGGTTTGGTGCAGGTTGCGACTACTGGTGTTATAACTTCTTTTTCAGCATGTTCTGGTTGAACTTCCTCCGTAGTTGCTGTAACTTGGCCCATGTAACTAGTGTCTTGAAGAGGAGGTTGTTGTAACATGTTTCCATTTTGAGATAATTTTTGTGCTGAATTGAATTCCCTCCCATTTTTGGTTACATCAACTGGGCTATCAACATTCTTTCCAGACCTCAAATTAATTATTTTACAGTGTTCTTTGTCTTCCCTCCTAGGGTCTTCTATGTTGCTAGATAGGCTTCCTTAAGTTCTACTGCTCATTGTTGTGGCTAGTTGTCCCATTCGATTTTTCAGGTTTCTCAAGGATACAACTTGACTCTGCATAATTGTTTCATTCTTTGAAATGTAATCTTTAATTAGTGTTTCCAGTAAAGTGATTGGATCCTGACTGTTGTGCTTTTGCCCTTGACATTGTTGATGAAAACCAGGTGGTTGTGTGTTTCTATTTTGTCCATTTAATGCTGGAGCATTTCGATTTTGACTGCTCCATGTAAAATTTGGGTATTGCTTCCAGCCAGGATTGTAAGTACTTGAATATGGGTTGTTTTGAGGTTGTCGATTGAAATTACCTATATAGTTTACTGAAGTTGGGTTTCCAGGACAATCATCAAAGCCATGCTCTTTACCACAGTATACACAAGAAAGTTCAAAAACTTGCTTTACTGTTACTGGAGTAGATGTCAAGGCCTTTACCATGTTCGTCAATGAGGTTACTTGTGCTGATAATGCTGTAATTGCATCAATATTATGTACCCCTGCTGATCCTCTTGCTGCTGGTTGCCTAGCTGAAGGCCACTGGTAATTATTATTGGTAATTCTTTCTAGAATTTCATAAGCTTCAATGTAAGATTTGGATAACAGAGCTCCATTTACTGAAGCATCCACCATTAACCTTGTACTTGGATTTAACCCATCGTAGAAAGTTTCCAATTAAATGCAACAAGGAATACCATAATGAGGACACCTTCTGAGCAATTCCTTGAATCTTTTCATCTTCCAGTTGATGAAAGGAAGTAATCTCATTTCGTAACTTTGCATTGTTTGTTGGTGGGAAATATTTCATCAAGAATTTATCAGCCAATTCATTCCATCTAGTGATGGAATCAGATGGTAACGAATTTAACCATGCTCTTGCTCGATCTCTTAAGGAATAAGAAAAAAAACCTCAGCCTTAAGGCATCTTGTGTTACTCTAGAAATCTTAAAAGTATCACTTCCAAGAACAATTTAAGATGGAGATGAGGATCTTCATTTGGCAAGCCATTAAATTGCCCAACTGTTTGCAATATTTGAAACATTACTAGCTTTAACTCAAAAGTCGCAGCGTCTACTTCAGGTCTGATGATGCTAGGATGTACAACTTAGGGAGTTCGTACAACATAATCTCTTATAGCTCTATCTTTATCATCAGCCATGTAAATAATATTGTTATTGCCTGGCTGCCTCCTATTAGCATGTTCATTCTGCTCTTCTTGAATGTTGACTGGTTGCAAGGGCCCATGATGATTCAAATTCCCTACATTCTATAAATTATTCATGCTTGAAGTAATTTCTAAATTTCTTTGTTCTCTTCGCAATCTCCTGACAGTTCTTTCAATCTCAGAATTGAGCTGGAATACACAAATCTGTCTTTGCGCATGCGTGTACCGATCTGTCAATAAATAAATCAAATCAAATCAAATCAAATTTGGCGCTATCAAGATCTACTTCACACTTCAAAAATAAACAATCAATCCCCAGTAATGGCAACAAAAATATGTTGATTGATTTGTATAATCAATTAATATCAATGCCAATGTGCAAGTGAAGGACAACATTTGTCCATGAGGTTCCTAATAATGCAACTTTTGCACAGTAAAATTAAAACGGATGGCGGAAGCTCTAGAAACCTCGGATTCACTTCATTCAAAAACAAAAATCAATAGGAAAGATTGAAGTTTAATTACCTCACTTGCAGTTTCAAAAAAAACTTCGTGAATTAGGAGAAAATGACTGAAAATAGCAAGCTACGAACACTGTCTAGAAAATAGAGTTCTGCACGAACAACTTCTGTTTTACCATGATCTGAGATCCTTCAAGCACCCCAATTGTAATTCCTCTAGTCAGTCCACACTTAGAAATGTTCTAGGAGTTCAAAGGATTTGGAATCTCGAAATTTCGTTCAGAAATGAGAGAGATAATGAAGAAACGTGAATGCTAGTTCATGATTATTCATTCCACCAAATAGAGCCACCATTATCTCCAATGATGGCACCAAACATTATCATGTGCTAGACCCACCCACTTCGCCATTATTTATTGGAAGTGATCTTATCGCTTCAATAAATTATTTAATAAAATATATAATTAGCTAAATTAATTAATTTCGGAATTAATCAATTAACCCCATTTTGATCAAATTGAATGGTTAAATGTGGGCTTCTTTTGTGACATGTTGTAATGCTTTCTCTTAATCCATATAAGATCCAGTAAAAGCCCAAAATTCTAAACTCAAAAATGGTCTAGAAGTCCATCATCATATATGAACCGGAACATGTCCAAAATGATCATTTTGCGTGCTCAATATTACATAATATTTAATTGAGAATTTATGAAATTTAGTTTGTTCCTTAAACTATTTATGGAACATCTAAATTTCTATCTTAAATCATATTTAAGATATATATATATATATATATATATATATTCATTCTCAATGAATTATAATATAAATATTGATTTTCCTAAAATTAGGAAATTTAACTTCTCATTTTTTAGTAACTCCCTTTTTCCATTTCTATTTAGTGTGTGACCTTTTAGGTTCTTAGTTATAAGGTAGTAGAACTATTTTAATGATAACTCTTTATTCATTAAATGATTCTGAATTCTTTAGTCATCAATTAGAACTTTTCTAATGACCTTAAGATGCACTGCTAATACGCTTTACCAATATTGATCTTAAGGTTTCTATAAGTCATGAGTGACACCTAGTAGTATATCACAACCATCCAAATAATAAGAATTGTTGGATCTATAGAACCTATTCCATTGTATTTCTATGTCTTGGTCTTTTCATCATCCATGTCTAGAGAAAAACACGGCTTATGGTTTATTATGTTAAGCAGTTATGCTTTATCTCAAAATAAATCTAAATGAACTTGGCATGAAAATATAATTTGAACTCCTTCAAATATATTTCACCTTGGCCAAGGATTTCTCATGCCAATTTATATTATCTCATAGGGACATCCTTTTCGTATTTTACAAAGTGATGAATTCCATATTGGCCATACACTTGTCTTCATACATAGCCAACCATGACAGTTATTGCTAGATCTCTTCCGTGATTAGGAATCAATCATCATGCATTCACATATTAGAGATGTCTATGTATAAGACATCTGTTATGCCTCAGGTGTAAAGACCATTACTAAACATAGTATCTGTTACAATGTATAATAAGCCATTAACACTCAAATCATATGGCTTACTATATTTAGTCAAGTTCTGTAAACTCGTTCTCTTAACAAGTACCTATGTGTTCGACTTGACATCTCATGTCAATGATATAAAACTCACCATCTATTTTAGTATCACAGACCATAAGGAGTCATAACACATACTAGTGTTTATAGGAATTTATAATGTCCAATCATAAATCCACCACTAGGAACTATTTTAGAAGTATAGTAGAAAGAATGTACGTTTCATATTCTCGACATACTTGAGAATGTGTTCCTTAACTATTTTACTTCTGGACTATATTCATTAAATTAATATATGAATATTGATAACTTTGCCATTTTATAAATATCAAAATGCTATTCAAATACAATCATTCCCTAAACAATCAAATCATCATTCGATTGGCCTTTAGGGCATATTACTAACAATCTCCCACTTGCACTAAAGCCAATCGCTATGGTATCTCATACCCATCTTCTCAAGATGACGATCTAATTACTGTTGAGTAAGTGCTTTAGTCAGAGGATCCGCAGTGTTATCAGCGGAGGCTACTTTCTGCATAGTGATATCACTCATTCCAATGATTTCTCTGATAATGTGATATCTTCTCTCAATGTGTTTGGACTTCTGGTGAGACCTTGGTTCCTTAGCTTGTGCTATAGCTCCATTGTTGTCACAATATAATGATATTGGCAACGCAATGGTTGGAACCACTCCAAGTTGTTGAGTAAACTTCCGTATCCAAACAGCTTCTTTTGCCGCATCTGATGCAGCTATATATTCCGCTTCAGTGGTAGAATCTGCAGTAGTTGCTTGCTTGGAACTTTTCCAGCTTAATGCTCCACCATTGATAGTAAATAAAAATTCTGATGTAGATTTTCTGTCATCTACATCTGAGTGGAAATTTGAATCTGTGAAGCCTTCAATATTTAGCACACCCTCTCCATATGTTAAGAATAAATCTTTAGTTCTTCTTAAGTACTTAAAGATATTCTTAACTGCAGCCCAATGTTCCTCACCCGGATTACTCTGGTATCTGCTAGTGACACTCACTGTATGAGCTATATCCGGTCTAGTACATAGCATAGCATATATAAGACTTCCAATTGCAGAAGCATATGGAATCTTATTCATTCGCTCTATCTCATCATAAGTTTTAGGACTCATGCTTTTAAAGAGATGAATTCCATGTTTGAAGGGTATAAAACCCCTTTTGGAATTCCACATATTAAATTTCTTTAATATCTTTTCTATGTACTTAGCTTGACATAGACCTATTAATCTTCTGGATCTATCTCTATAAATCTTAATTCCCAAGATATACATTGCATCTCTTAGGTCTTTCATGGAGAAGTTTTGAGAAAGTCAAATTTTGACAGAAGACATTTGTCCAATGTCATTTCCTATAAGCAATATGTCATCTACATATAGCACAAGGAAAGTTATTGCACTCCCACTGACCCTTTTATAAACACATGGTTCATCCTCATTCTTAATGAAACCAAATGATTTGATTGCATCATCGAATCAAATGTTCCAACTCCTGGAGTCTTGTTTTAGCCCATAAATGGACCATCTTAGCTTGCATACTTTATGAGGATTTGTCTTAGATTCAAAACTACAAGGTTGTATCATGTAGATATCTTCCTCAATGTACCCATTAAGAAATGCAGTTTTGACATCCATTTGTCAAATCTCATAGCCATAATATGCTGCTATAGCCAATAACATTCTGATGGACTTTAGCATGGCTATTGGTGAAAAGTTTTCCTCATAGTCTATTCTTTGTATTTGACGATAACCTTTAGCTACCAACCTTGCTTTATAGGTCTCTACCTTTCCATCTAAGCCTATCTTCCTCTTGAAGATCCACTTGCATTCGATAGGTATAATACCTTCGGGTAGATCCACTAGAGTCCAGACTTAATTGGTTCTCATAGAGTACATCTCTAAATCCATGGCTTCAAGCCATTTCTTAGAGTCAATATCTGATATTGCCTCTTCATAACTAGTAGGAATCATTTTTATGATCCGTATCACCCAATAAAAATATATCGTTCATTTGATGAAGAAAACCATATCTTTCTGGTGGGTGAATTATCCTATGAGATCTACGGAGCTGTTGTGTTCCTTGTGTTTGTACTTGAACATGCTCTTCATTGGATTTATCCTCATTAGAATTCTCAATAAATTCTAATTTTCTTCTTTGCCCACATTCTTGAATAAACTCTTTTTCAAGAAATATGACATTTCTACTGACCAATACCCTTTGATCAGATTGGATGTAAAAGTAATAACCCAAAGTTTCCTTTGGGTATCCAATGAACCTACCACTATCCGCTTTAGCTTCAAGTTTCTCACTCTTGAGTCTTTTGATAAAAGCAGGACATCCCCAAATCCTAAGATGATTTAGGCTTGGTTGTCTACCATACCATATCTCATATGGTATTTTAGGTACAGACTTGGAAGGTACTCTGTTTAGTACATATGTTGCAGAAAGGAGAGCATATCCCCAAAGAAAAATTGGTAAGTCTGTATAACTCACCATTGATCGCACCATGTCTAACAGTATACGATTTCTCCTCTCAGATACTCCATTAAGCTTTGGTGTACCTAGAGGTGTCCATTGTGAAACAATACCATTTTCTTTAAGGTAAGACTGGAATTCTCCACTGAGATATTCACCACCTCAATCTGATCGTAGGGTTTTAATAGCTTTTTGAGTCTGTTTCGCTACTTCATTTTGGTATTCTTTAAACTTTTCGAAGGCTTCAGATTTATACTTCATTAAGTATACTGAACAATACCTTGAGTGATTTTCGGTAAAAGTTATGAAATAGTAATATCCACCCCTTGCCATTTCATTAAATGGCCCACATACATTAGTATGTATAAGTTCAAGTAAATTAATGGCCCTTGTACTCGTCCAACGAAGGGTGCCCTGGTCAATTTTCCTTGAAGATATAATTCACAAGTTGGATAAGGTTCTAAACCAAATGGACCTATTAGTCTATCTTTAGCTAATTTTTTGACTTTATCTTCTCCAATATGACCTAGTCTTAAATGCCACTTATATTTGGGGCTTATTTCTTCTCTTTCACGTTTATGTGTTATGGTATTTACATTCACAATGTGCTCATTATTTTCTTTCATGTTTAGTATATAAAGATCATTATCTAAAGTACCATGTGCAACATATTTATTCTCATGATAAATTTTACAAATTTTATTTCTAAAATAAAATTCATAATTGTCTTTGCATAAACATGAAATTGAAACTACGTTCCTTACAACAGAAGGAACAAATAAACAATCATTCAAACTTATAACATGTCCAAATGTCATTTTAACGAAAAATATCCCTATAGCTGAGGCAGCAACCATTGCTCCATTTCCCAATCTAAGAGACACTTCTCCTTGTTTAAGTCTTCTATTTATTTTCAGATTTTATATTGACATACAAATATGTGTGATTGCAGTAGAATTTAAAATCCAAGAAGTAGAATGAATAATTGAAATATTAGTTTCAATAATGAGCATACCTTCAGAAGGATTTTCTTTAGGCTTGACTTTCAAGCTGTTGAGGTAAGCTTTGCAATTCCTCTTCCAATACCCATCCTTACCACAATGGAAACATTTTCCATTGTCATTGGGCTTATTAGCTTTCCCCTTCTTAATCCCACATTTAGCCTTGGGTTGAAACTTTTTCTTTTTACCCTTTTTAGTTGAGGGCCCTTCTATAGCCATCACATCTTTTGGCTTCTTTATGCAAGTTTCAGCAGTATTAAGCATCTTTAGCAAATCAGCAAGACTGCACTCAATTTTATTCATGTTAAAATTCATGATAAATTGAGAGAATGAGTCTGGTAAGGATTGTAGGATAAGATCAATAGCTAATTCCCCATCCATTGAGAAATTAAGAGCTTCCAGTTGCTCTATGTAGTCAATCATTTTGAGTACATGCTCATTGATCAATCCTTCAGTCATTCTCATTCTGAACAGTTTCTTAGATATCTCATATCTAACTGTTCTACTTTGTTCACCAAACAACTCGTGTAGATGAAGTATCTGGAACTTGCATCAGGCATATTTTCATGTTGCCTTTGTAGCTCATTGGACATTGATGCCAATATATAACTTTTAGCACTGTGGTCATCATCTTGCCACTTCTGATAAGTGACACGTTCTGCCTCACTTGCCCCCTCAGGAATTTCATGTGGCTTAGGTGTATCAAGAACATAGCTAATTCTCTCATAATTAAGAATAATTCTTAAATTTCTGAACCAATCAACGTAATTGGGTCCCATCAAAAGGTAGTTTTCCAGAATTCGTGCCAACGGATTAATTATTATTAATTATTTTTGCAGAAAATATAAATTAAATTATTAGCATTTTATTATAAACTATTTGATTTTGGTCTTTAAACCAAATAGTACCTCCCACTATTTTATCATTTTATTACACTCCCATATGTAAGAAACAGAAACTCTCATTGGTAAAAAGTTTCTAGTAGGAATCGGATTCTCATTAGCATAAGTTTACCTCACCTAATAGTTCTTGGCTTACTTATTATAATGAGTAGATAACTCTTTACCAAATGCATCTCATGCATGTACCGATTATCATTCGGCCTCTAAATCATTAATACCTCACCTAACAGTTCTTAGTATAAATGATTTAGTTAAGTTTACCCTAATACCCTTGCATATTTCAAAACATCTTACTAACCTCACCTAACAGTTCTTGGTAGCTTAATGTATGAATTATGCATCATCGTATGATATATGGTTTATTTTTAACATTTTGATGAATGAGTAGCCCATGTATCCATGACAACTAGCCCAAGCATAAAATATTTTAAATATTCCATTGGTATTAGTAGGCCATGATGGATATTCCTAATATCCATCATTACAACTTAACAATAATTATGTTTATTTAATTAGGGAGTATTTGGTAATTATTATGGTCTCACTTTTTAACATGTTATTCCATTTTCAATATTCAAATATGTCTAAGCACCCTAATATACATCTCATGCATATTATAGACAAACCAACCAAGGATGATCATGAAATTTTCTAATAAAACCAATTTGAGCCAAAATTGATTTTAAGGTCCACCTAGGTATCAAGCAAACAATAATGATTATAAGATATCTTATGCCTTAAATTATTACAATTATTAATTTCTATTTGAGAGGCCAAAAATCAATGGAAGTTTTGCAACGATCCATGAAGTCTTCTTGCTCCAATCCTCCAGTGCATCGTAAATACGTCGTCCCTCCTTTTACAATCATCTCACTTGTAGTAATTACATATTTAGAAGAATTGGGGTACAAATCTCGGGGTAATGGGATACAATCAGATCTTAATAGAAGGAGGGACATGCAAGTCCCTATTTAAAAATATTACAACCATTTAAGCCTATAGAAATTGGCCAAATCAACAAATAGATCAATAGCTCTTTCAATCACGCATATCTTCAATCATCACATGACATAAATATATCATAAAATATCTAGGTCTTTCCATGATCATCCTTCATGCTATTATAAATGGAAATAACATAAATCATGCTTCAAAAATTCGAAATTGAATGAAGATGTCTCTGATACCAATTGAAGGACAACATTTGTCCATGAGGTTCATAATAATGCAATTTTTGTGCAGTAAAATTAAAACGGATGGCGGAAGCTCTAGAACCCTCGGATCGACTTCATACAAAAACGAAAATCAAGAGAAAATATTGAAGTTTAGTTACTTGACTTGCATTCAAAAATGACTTCATGAAGTAGGAGAAAACGACTGAAAACAGCAAGCTACGAACATTGTCCAGAAAATAAAGCTCTGCACAAACAGCTTCTGTTTTGCCACGATCTGAGATCCTTTAAGCACCCCAATTGTGATGCCTCTAGTCTTTCCACACTTAAAAATGTTCTAGGAGTTCATAGGATTTGGAATCTTGAAATTTCGTTTAGAAATGAGAGAGATAATGAAGAAACATGAATGCTAGTTCATGATTATTCATTCCACCAAAAAAAGCCACCATTATCTCCAATGATGTTACCAAATATTATCATGTGCTAGACCCACCCACTTAGCCATTATTTATTGAAAGTGATCTTATTACTTCAATAAATTATTTAATCAAATAAATAATTAGCTAAATTAATTAATTTCAGAATTAATTAATTAACCCCATTTTGATCAAATCAAATGGTTAAATGTGGGCTTCTTTTGTGACATGTTGTAATGCTTTCTCTTAATTCATATAAGATCCAATAAAAGCCCAAAATTCTAAACCCAAAAATGGTCTAGAAGTCCATAATCATATATGAACCGAAACATGTCCAAAATGGTCATTTTACGTGCTCAATATTACATAATGTTTAATTGATGATTTATGAAATTTATTTTATTCCTTAAACTATTTACGGAAAATCTAAATTTCTATATTAAATCATATTTAATATATATATATATTATCAATGAATTATAATATAAATATTGATTTTCCTAAAATTAGGAAATTTAACTTCTCATTTTCTAGTAACTCCCTTTTTCCATTTCTATTTGGTGTGTGACCTTTTAGGTTCTTAGTTATAAGGTAGTAGAACTATTTTAATGATAACCCTTTATTCATTAAATGATGCTAAACTCTTTAGTCATCAATTAGAACTTTTCTAATGACCTTAAGATGCATTACTAATAAGCTTTACCAATATTGATCAAAGTTTCTACAAGTCATGAGTGACACCTGGCAGTATATCACAACCATTCAAATAACAAGAATTGTTGGATCTATAGAACCTATTCCATTGCATCTCTATGTCTTGGTCTCTTCATCATCCATGTCCAGAAAAAAGCAAGGCTTATGGTTTATTATGTTAAGCAGTTATGCTTTATCTCAAAATAAATCTAAATGAACTTGGCATGAAAATATAATTTGAACTCCTTCAAATATATTTCACCTTAGCCAAGAATTTCTCATGCCAATTCATATTATCTCATAGGGACATCCTTTTCGTATATTACAAAGTGATGAATTCCATATTGGCCATACACTTGTCTTCATACATAGCCAACCATGATAGCTATTGCTAGATCTCTTCCTTGATTAGGAATCAATCATCATGCATTCACATATTAGAGATGTCTATGTATAAGACATCTGTTATGCCTCAGGTGTAAAGACCATTACTAAACATAGTATCTGTTACAATGTATAATAAGCCATTAACACTCAAATCATATGGCTTACTATATTTAGTCAAGTTCTGTAAACTCGTTCTCTTAACAAGTACCTATGTGTTCGACTTGACATCTCATGTCAATGATATAAAACTCACCATCTATTTTAGTATCACAGACCATAAGGAGTCATAACACATACTAGTGTTTATAGGAATTTATAATGTCCAATCATAAATCCACCACTAGGAACTATTTTAGAAGTATAGTAGAAAGAATGTACGTTTCATATTCTCGACATACTCGAGAATGTGTTCCTTAACTATTTTACTTCTTGGACTATATTCATTAAATTAATATATGAATATTGATAACTTTGCCATTTTATAAATATCAAAATGCTATTCAAATACAATCATTCCCTAAACAATCAAACACCATTCGATTAGCCTTTAGGACATATCACTAACAGCAAGTATGCACAATAAGTAATAAAGTGATGAGTATTCAAGATCGTTTCTACAAGGATTGATATTACTCAAAATGCTAAAGCAATCATAATAGTGCAAATCAACTAAAGACCGAAACAAATAATTGTCAAATAATTCTATCTTGATTAATAATTGTGAGAGATGGAAATAAAACAATACTGTAATGAAATAAACTAAGTTGACCGTGTCTAAGATTCAATTGAGAGTATAGTAGTTGAATGATCAAACTCTCCTAGTAGGGTGACTGTTGTTTATCAAATTAACACTAGCTGTTAGAATAAGTGTCGCAGTACCGGGTAGAGTAAATCGACATCCTCAGCTATCGCATATTGGAAGTCTCATACCCTTAAATCTATTAATAATGACCAGTTGCTCATATATTTATAGTATGACATTATATGCTTTAATCTTTCTACCCAACAAGGTGAACGCCTATGTCAAGATTGTCACAATTCTTAACTTGGAGTATTGGTCTTATGGGATTCAGGATAACCTAATCTAGGAAACTTGACTTAAGAACAAGTAATACTTTAATAATGTCTGCTAAGACATGCCCTTTTGCTGCTCTATCTTAACTAAAACTATTAAATGGGTGGTCAATCGAAATAACAGTTATATTTATAAAAAAAACTACTAGAGTAAAATGCTTCAGCAATACCATAACAACATATAAGAACAGTCAAGAACCCATTGGATTATTTGCCACTCAACTACAAGTAAATTTAGTTCATAATCTTGATGAGAAAAATAAACATAAACATATTGATCTCGGAATACATCAAATCAATTAAAAGAAGAAGATACGTATAAGTTGAGCATGGTGAAAATCAAAGCCAAGTAATTCTGCACGATTCTCCAATATAGCTGAAAACAACACTTTTCAATTTTGATCTTTTTCTTCTTCATTCTTTGGAATTATTCTAATGATAATTCCTTCGCTGCCTTTTTTTGTGATATTGCCTCCTTTTTATATTGCAAATTAGGGTAAGCACAAGCCCATGAGCATGCATGCGTTAAATTAGGAAGCATGTGCTGACCCACACCTAAGTTTTCTCCCGCTTTTACTTCCAGATTGCTACAACACGGATTGCTCCAACATTCACAACAACATTGCATTGCTCCCGATTGTGCTTTTCTTCTTTTATGGTCGTCTTCTTTTCTCCCCTTGCTCATCTAATATCTCAACATCCCCTCATGAATTCAGACTTTCTAAGAATCTACAATTATGCATCTATTTTTAGCACAAATTACTATGATTCAAACAAAACTTATTAATACTCAATTAAAATGAATGTTTAAGAAAAATGTAATAAAAACACCTTATTTGTTCTCTAAATGATCTTGATTCAAGTCTAAAATTCATGTAATAACTCTCATTTCCTAGAGTTATCACTTGGACAGGGGATGCTTAAGACATATGACAAACAATTATTCTTAGTTTTCAAAATTTTCCAAGATCGAAAATGGTGGAGATGTATCCTTTGGAGATAATTCAAAAGGAAAGATCATTGGTATTGGCAATGTCGGTAATGTATCATCCACTCTTATTGAAAATATGTGTTTAATTGAAAACTTGAAACACAATTTGCTTCGCATTAGTCAATTTTGTGATAAAGACTATAGAGTTATCTTTGATAAATCAAAATGTGTTATTGAGAATGCATGTGATGGCAAGATTTTGTTTGTAGGAAATAAATGTGTTAATGTTTATACCATTAATATAGATTGTGCATCTACTAATGATAAATGTTTCTCTGTATTACATGATGATAGTTGGTTATGGCATAAAAGATTAGGTCATGTAAGCATAGATTTGATTCCAAAAATTTCAAAAAATAATTTAGCTAAAGGTCTTCCAAAAATCGGTTTTCAAAAAAATAGAATTTGTGCAGCTTGTCAATTTGCAAAACAAATCAAAACTTCTTTAAAAAATAAGAACTATGTCTCTACTTCAAAATCACTTCAATTACTTCACATGAATTTGGTTGGACCTTTTAGATATGCTAGTTTAAGTGGCAAATATTATGTATTTGAAAATCATGCATTTGAAACCTTTTGCAATAATTTTGGCATTGTGCATCAATTCTCTTCACCAAGAACTCCATAACAAAATAGAGTTGTTGAGAGAAAGAATATGTCTATTCAAGAAATGGTCAGGACCATGTTGAATGAAAATGTATTACTTAAGTATTTTTTGGCCAAAGCTGTCAACACCGCTTGTTATGTTTTAAATCATATATTGATTAGACATTATCTTAATAAAACTCCCTATGAACTTTGGAAAGATAAAAAAAAAACCCCAACATTGGATACTTCAAATTTTTTGGATGCAAATATTTTATTTTGAACACAAAAGATAATCTTGGTAAATTTGATCTAAAATCTAATGTTGGCATCTTTCTTGGTTATTCAAATACAAGCAAAGCATACAGAGTATATAACAAAAGAATTATAGTTGTTGAAGAGTCAATACATGTTATGTTTGATGAATCTAACCCCTCCTCTGCGAATAAAGTTGTTGTTAATGATTACGCAGATAAAGAGTTACAAGAAGAATCATTAAAAGGTAAACAAGAGGCTGCACCACATGAAAATCAAGAAGATAGACAAGAAGAGGAACAAATATGGAGAAACAAGAAGGTATTTCTCAAACACTCCCCCCGAGGAGTAGAGATATGTCTCTTCTCATCCCAAAGTACTAATTTTAGTTGATCATTCATGAGGTGTAACTATTAGGTCAACATTTAGAAATACCTATCAATATGCTGCATTTATATCTCAAATTGAACGAAAATCCTTTTCGAACGCGAAAAACGATGAATCTTGGATTATAGCAATACAAAAGGAGTTAAACCAATTTGAGAAAAATAATGTATAGGGGTTAGTTCCTAAACCTAAACATTAATTCGTCATTGGCACTAAATGGTTATTTAGGAATATAATAGATGAATCTGGTGTGGTTGTAAGGAATAAAGCGAGATTAGTGGCTCAATGATACAATCAAAAAGAAGGAATTGATTTTAATGAAAATTTTGCCCCAATAGCTAGATTGAAATATATGAGGACGCTATTAGCATTTGCATGTCATAAAATTTTCATTTTATATCAAATGAATGTCAAGAGTGTATTTTTAAATAGTTACATTATAGAGGAAGTTTATATGAAACAACCCCTGGTTTTGAAAATAAGAAATTTGCAGATCATGTTTATAAGTTAATAAAAACATTATATAGTTTAAAACAAGCACTTAGAGCATGGTATGATAAGCTTAAAAATTTCTTGCTAGATAGCGTTTTTCAATGGGTAAGGCTAATACAACTCTCTTTATTAAGCATAAAAATTAAGATATACTTATTGTTCAAATTTATGTTAATGATATTATTTTCGGTTCTACTAATGAGTTTTTGTGTAAGAAACTTTCATCTTATATAAGTAAAGAATTTGAGATTAGTATGATGGGAGAATTGAAGTACTTTCTTGGTCTTCAAATAAAACAAACTGAAGAAGAAATTTTCACCAATCAAGCCAAATATCTAAGAGGTGCAGACTTGAAGATAGAAAGATAAAAAGTATTCCAATGAACTTAACAATCAAGCTTGACAAGGATGAAAAAGGTAAGAAAGTTGATGTCAAAATATATCATGGTATGATCGAATCCTTACTTGATTGCTAGCAGGCCTGATATTATGTTTAACATATGCTTGTGTTCAAGATTTCAATCATGTCCTAAAGAATCTCATTTGCTTGTAGTAAAAAGGATTTTTTGTTACTTGCGTGGAACCATAGATCTTGGTCTTTAGTATCCTAGAGGAACACATATAGACTTAACATGTTATTCAGCTTCCGAGTTTGCTGGTTATAAGGTTGACAGGAAAAGTACTAGTAGAACATGTCACTTCTTAGGTCATTTGCTTGTCTCTTGCTTTAGTAAGAAACAAAATTGGGTTGCACTTTCAACAACCGAGGTAGAATATATTGCCGCAGGTAGTTGTTGTGCAAAAGCCCTTTCGATGAAACAAACCCTTAGAGACTATGGTATTAATCTTTATCAAATACTTATCTTGTGTGACAATACTAGTGTTATCAATATATCGAAGAATCTCATTCAACATTCTAGGACTACGGTTATAGAGATTAGACATTATTTTATAAGTAATCATGTTAAAAAGGAGATGTTGTGATCAAATTTGTTTGTACTAAAAATCAACTTGCAGATATCTTTACAAAACCCCTTAGTGAAGAGCAATTCATAAAGATAAGACACGAGCTTGGAATGATGAATTTTGCATTTTAAATTATGATTGTTTCTTTGTATTGCATTATTGATTGATATGATTAATATATTTGATATGTTTGCTCTTGTATGCATTAATGTTTCATGCATTAAATAGCTTATTGAAAAGTTTTAAATAAAAAATGATTTAAAATCGATCAAGTTTTAAGCCAAAAATAAATTGGTGTGCACAATTTAAGTTAACTGGTTAACCAAAATTCAATAAGAGGCAGAATAACTTCTTAAGCAGAATTGGCATGCTGATTGTAACCGACCGGTAAGCCATTTTCTCAAGGACTACTCATTGGACAAAACCGAATAATCGGATAGAGAAAACTGGCAAACTGTTTTTATAACGTTTACTCACTGGACAAAATTAGTCAGCTAATTAAGGAAAAACGATAAACCGTTTACATAATATTCACTCACTGGACAAAACCTGCCATCCAGTTAATGAAAAACGATAAGCCGAATTCTTATTTTAAAGTATGGTCATCATCTTTGTTGTGTAAATTTTATTGAACTCCCAAGTGCACAAATCTATTGTAGAATATATTAATAGTGACGAGTGTCGATCCTACGAGGAGGTGGATTTTAATTATATGTAGAATTAATTTTGTATGATGGTAGTTGGATTTGTGGTGAAAGTGACTTAGATTATCCTAAAATTGAAATTGAAATGGTGAGAATAAATTGAAGAGAAATCTATTGAAATGACATATTTTTGTATCTGGATTCATATCAACATGCACCATGAGATAAATATTCCTTATTAATTTCAATTAAATCATGAGAGGGGTTCCACACCTCATGAACCATGCTCTAATCAATATGGTACTAAGGGCTTATCGTGCCAAATAATAATAACTTTTTACTAGGGAGCTGGTGAAACCAGGGCGGTATCTTGACAAGGTTATTATTATTTGTCGACGAAAAGTCAAATCATTCACAAAAAGTAGAGGGAAAGAGAAAATAAATTTACCAAATAAAATTCATGACACATGTTGACTTCACCTTCAACCCAAGCTTGAAAGAAAATTAGCTACTCATAATTGAACTAGGGGTAAAATAAAAATTTAATAAAATACATAGAAAATGC
Source organism: Citrus glauca (assembly GCA_029633175.1). Taxonomy (NCBI): domain Eukaryota; kingdom Viridiplantae; phylum Streptophyta; class Magnoliopsida; order Sapindales; family Rutaceae; genus Citrus; species Citrus glauca. Next base: position 12,516,879 of record JAQOOD010000004.1, on the reverse strand, counting down.
AAGATGAAGAAGGAATTACAGAAAATGGAGCCCAAAAATAGATTCAGAGATATCCAATTAGGGGGGAAGAGCCCCCTATTTATAGATACATTGAGTAAATCATGATCATCAGATCAAAAACATTTCGCACGTTCGGGATTGCGCCACGTCATTATTCAACAGTACGTGGTTTGTCCATGCGGTTTGAACAGTGATGCAGTTTGGTTGGAAATAATCCTGTGTAATGCATGTACCATACGCGAGATTTTTAATCTACTGATATGCTGCCACGTCATCGATCAACAGTACATAAGAATTTGAGTCCAACAAGATTGTGACACCTCATTAGTCAATGCCACATCATCGATCTATCTATGTGATAAATGTCGTGAACAGTAACATAGACAGAACCGTACATGTGAATAGTACCATACATGTGAACAGTAGCATTTTCCTTTTTATGCTCCTCTTAAGATTTTCGACCGTCCTGGGTTCAAAAGTGATGTCTGTTTTGCCATTTGATCTTTGGTTCATTGTTAAATGACTATGATGCCACTAAAATACATAAAATACTTAATTAAAATAAAACACACGTAATTAAATCACAAGAAAGTTAAATACATAAAAGTAAAGGTGTTAATAAAACTTGAAGTATAAAATGACGATTTTCTCATTTATAAATATACATTTTCTAACACCCAACACACCCCCAACTAGCTTATTGCTAGTCCCCAGCAAATAAAGTGAAAACAAAATTTAAATCCAAAATAAATTTTTTTTAACAATCATGTTTATTCAATTAGACTAATGATAGTAATCAAATAAAAGTATAAGCATTATCTCCAGTCTAAAGCAACATAACACCCACATCAACCATCCACATGACTCAGCCCAGTAGACTTTGTCATAGCTACTTTCAAGAATGACATGTCAAATCCTAAAATCTCACTGGAAGTAGTGATACTCTCACAAAGAAATTAAACCCAAAAAATAGTCACTCTAATGAATGGTAATTGAGAGAAAATAATAAAGCAGTGATATCTCATGCTCTTACCAAGATGAAAGAAATATGCCATCAGCTTAGAAATAATACGATCTCAAATCAAATAAAAATGCTAGTCAACCCAATTTTTTTTTATGCACCACTACATCTTTTTAGCCCATATAACTAGTTTCTACTTCAGAGTATAGTTCCTTAAAATCAAGGACTTTTATTAAGACGTAACGTAGGCTAGGGACATGGCTAACAAAGGAGGAGAAATAAGGAAAATAAAGTGTATGTTTGATAAAAATGCAAAGATTTTTGTTTTTTTAGTTTTTTTTTGGAAGTTGCAAGGTGGATTTCACCTATTATTGTTATTTTTTTATTTTTTTAAATAACAATTTTTTTTTGTTTTTGCTTTTGTTTGGCACAACGTCACTGAACAAAATAATTATTTACATTTTTCTCAAATATAAATAGGTGATGAAACTTATAAGACATCGAGTAATACTCCAAATAAGAGTGGGTCAAGATGATAAGTTGACAAAAAAAATTTTTTTTTAAGGCTTAAAATGTTAACTATGGATATTTCACAAAAAAGATGGCTAGAAAGGCTCAAATGAATCAAAGATGGCATTTCCATCACTTTTTAGGGCTCTAAAGAATATTCCATATCTACTAGTTAGATGAGCCTCCAGATGTAGCAACACACATTTTTTTCTCTTTTCTTTTTTAATTTTACAACTTTTTTTTTAAGGGTTAACTCAAAAGAAATCTAGAGATCATGTATAAAATAATAAACGGCTAAGCTATATAAAGAATAGGCAAACGGGTCACTCTCCAAGAAAAATGATAGGTTCAAAAACTCACTTAGTACTTATTATGACATGTTTATTCCTTCAAACAACTCATATTTATCTCCGACGTCAATATGTAAAGTAGCAAACATAGCGTAATATCATTTAAGACCAAAGATAATACAAATACTAAAATTTGAAATTAATCATATCATCTAATGTTCAAACAAATCACACATTTTTTTAAACAACATTCTACCCCCCAACCTATTCTAAATATGAAAGGAAAATATGCATGTAGAAATGTGAAAATGATGTAGAAAAATTAATTAGAAAAGTTACACTTAAAATGATAGAATTTTTTTTTTGTTTTAACTAAGAAAATGCATTTCTAGAGACATTACACTCCATATTTAGCCATTTTCGACTCAAAAAATTTGAAAGTGTATATTTATAAAGGAGAAATTAGAAAGAAGAAGAAAAATGATTGTAAAAAAATTAATAAAGAAAAAGAAAATATCTAGAAATTTTTTTGTTTTGTTTTCTTTAACGAAGAAGATGCGTTTATAGAGTAACTACACTCCAAGATTTCATAATTGTCGACTATTCTCTCCCCCTAATCAGAACGAAACATTGTCCTCAATATTTTAAAGGAAAAAAGTAGAGTTTAGAAGACATCACCTGGATGGTGCAACACATAAGAAAATATTTATTATAGGAGAGTTAAATCTAATTTGTACTTTTTATTGTGGCTACTGTTACCGTCATTATTTAGACTCTTCAACACAAAGGTCCAGGGGTCTGGCTCCGGTTTATAAGCTTGTAACAGATCAAGTAACTCATTAGCAGTGTGAGCACAAATAAAAAACTTTTTCACTGTGGAATGAATGAAATAATTTTTTATTGTATGGTTAAGAAATGTGATAAAGCCATCATAAAAATTATTGACATTTAACAAACCGATAAGTTTATGATGAATGTGCATATGTGCCCAAGATGCTAGTGTGATAGGCGCCTCTAGTGTTGCAAGATCTCTTGGAAGGAAAATAAAAGTATCAGTATGATTAAGCATTTCAATTATTCTTTCTTACATACCTAAAACGACTAACACTTCTCTAGTCGGTGGGTTAGACAAACTACCCAAAGGTTTTAGGGCTCTTAGGATGATACCTAACACTTGACTTCCTCTAAAAAAAGTATCTTCTGAGACCAATTTTGATAACTCTCGGTTACCTCTTTCATACACCAAGTGTAATTTTCTCTCTGTTATGCTTCGACCAAGATCTATGGTTGCCTCAACGAACTTTTTATGTTTTCCATAGTTAAATCCAGAAAGCACATAAATGTTTTTCAATTATCTATTGGGAGTAACTGCCATTGGGATACTTCTCAAAAACAATTTGTGAGTGCTTGACAAAAAAAATCACATTTAAGAATCTTAGTGACAGTAGGTCACAGCTGTGTATGAGGTAGCATGTCAGTGTCAAATAACGCACAAAGCACATGGCTCGCGAGTAAAAAAGGAAATTATAAAAAGAAAAAAATAATGATAAAATAAAATTATTAAAGACAATAATGCAAATGATAAAACAACAGTGAGATAAAATAACGATAAAGTAAAAGGATATTTACAGATAGTTGCGACAGTGACTCACATCTTCCTCTGGTTTTACGTCTAGAAACAGCTTGAACGCCCTCTATGGGTCGAGGATAGGCTTCGCATCCAATTTTCTTATAAACTGGCCAACATGGTCGTTTATAGTCAGATTTCCGAGACTATATCGTGAATGCTCTTTTTGGAATAATGACCATAACTGGAATCGCTCCTTGCACATATCCACTAGGATGCATTTCAAGAGACAAAAGGATATCATCTAATAACTCCTTATTCAAGCCATCCCTAATGAATTGAATCTTATCTTCCTTATTATCAGACACCATTCCTAAAGAACATAGGTTTTTATTGCATCTCTTTCTGGCACATTTGTGACAAGCAACAAAAATTCTTCATGCTCTTCATTTTCTTGCATAATTTCCTTTACCACAACCAGGCATGCATGCAATAAATTTTAGAGGTAACTCACCTACCAATCGTACTTTAACTTTGATTAACCAGCGAATACCAGAAGGTATATTATTCCTCATAAGCAATCACATGCGTTCAAACCAAGCTTTATATATTGTAAGGAGGGCATTCTGAGGAAGTGAAGGGAATCGATTGTGAAGCTTTGCTAGAATCTCGTTTCGGTCCATACATTCACCTCGAAATATCAGTTATTATGGGAAACTAAAGTAACCAACTTGATTGTCATGGAGTACCGTTATCTGTCACTTCACCGAGGTGACAAACTAAAGCACACAAACAAAAAAATAAATTAAAACACACAAATAAAATTAAAATCGTCCTTTTATTGAATTTACCTCAAGCTCCAACTGGATGTTGTATACACTTCTCTCAATAAGTTGGCTTTCTAAATCCTTAACATAGGATACTAACTTTGGTGGTTGCAGAGCCCAAATACGATGTGTTTTACAAAATCGAATTTGCCTTTTAAGAAAAGATTTTACACATTGAAGTAGTTTAAGAATGTTTAAGAGGAACTTTTTAGCTATGGTACTCATGATTAATAATGATAAGAGAGAACTTAATGGTTAAACAAACACACTTATGCAAAAATAATTTTAATTAGCAAAAGTAATAAAAAAATTAAATCACCGAAAAGAAAGAAAAAAAACTTAATTCAAATATGGTGGGTCACTCAAATTTATTTCGGTCTCTTCTCCATGTGGTTGGTACTCTAGATATGACTTTAATCTTTGACCATTAACTTTAAACGTGACATCATTCTTTGAGTCCTTAATTTCAATTGCCCCATGTGGAAAAATAGTATGAACAATAAAGAGACCAGACCATCGAGAGCGTAACTTACCTAGGAAAAAGTGCAAGCGAGAATTGAATAAAGGTACTTTCTGACCTGGAGTGAACAATTTTCTCATAATTTACTTTTCATGGAAGACTTTCATTCGTTGCTTGTAAATCTTGGCATTTTCGCATGCATCATTGCGAATTTCTTCAAGTTATGCCAGCTGTAATCTTTTTTCTGAGCTGGCTTGCTGCATGTCAAAGTTGAATTTCTTGATATCCCAATATGTACGATGCTCGAGTTCTACAAGTAGGTGGCAAGCTTTTCCATACACTAGCCTGTAGGGTGACACCTCAATCGGAGTCTTGAAAGCCGTTCTATATGCCCATAATGCATCATCAAGTCTTAATGACCAATTTTTTCTGTCCGGCTTCACCGTCTTTTCTAATATGTGCTTTATGTCTCGATTGGAGATCTCAACTTGGCCACTGGTTTGCGGATGATATGGAGTCGCCACTTTGTGAGTGATGGAATACTTTGTCAAAAGAGGTTTGAATGCTTTGTTACAAAAATGGGCACCACCATCACTAATTATTGCTTGAGGGAATCCAAAGTGCGAAAAAAATTTTCTTTTCAAAAATCCTATCACCACCTTATGATCATTGGTTCTACATGGAATTACTTTTATCCATTTCGATACGTAGTCAACAACAACCAATATGTATTGATGGTAAAAAGAATGGGGAAAAGGCTCCCATGAAGTCGATACCACAGACGTTAAAAATCTCAACCCCTAAAATTAGATTTAGTGGCATCATGTTCCTTCGTATAATGCTTCCTATTCGTTGACACCTATCACATGAAAATCAGAAAGTATAAGCGTCCCGAAATATAGTTGGCCAATAGAAACCACATTGTAAAACTTTAGTAGCTGCTTTCTTAGCACTGAAACGGCCTCTACAAGCTTGTCCATGGCAGAATGAAAGGATATTCTTAATTTCACTTTCTGGGACGCATCGCCTAATAATTTGATCTGCACAATACTTGAACAAATAAGGGTCATCCCAAAAGAAATCCTTTATTTCCGTAAAAAAATTGGCTTTGTCTTGCTTGGTCTAATACTCTAGAAGTTGACCTGTAACAAGATAATTCACGATATCAACATATCACGGTAATATTTTCACACTCATCAATTTTCATTTGGAAATGACTCATTCAATGTTAAAGGTTCAATAATTGTGTCAAAATGGAGACGAGAGAAATGGTCTGCCACAATATTTTCTATGTCTTTTTATCTTTAAATTCCAAGTTGAATTCCTGCAAAAGTAACACCCAACGAATTAGTCTAGCTTTTGCATATTTCTTAGTGAAAAGATATTTAAGAGTAGCATGATCTGTAAATAAAATTATTTTACAACCAATGAGATAAGATCAAAATTTTTCTAATGCAAACACTACTGCTAGCATTTCTTTTTCAGTAGTTGAATGTTCAACTGTGCATCATTCAATGTCATACTAGCATAGTAAATAACATGGGAAATTCGATCAACTCTTTTCCTAATACTGCTCCTACTATATAATCAGATGCATCACACATGAGTTCAAATGGTAAGCTTCAGTTTGGGAGCTAAATGATGGGTGATGATGTCAACAACCACTTTAATTTTTCAAATGCCACAAGATATGAATCATTAAAGACAAAAGGTACATCCTTAGCAAGTAGATTGCATAAGGGTCTAGAAACTTTGCTAAAATCTTTAATGAAACGTTTATAAAAACCAGCATGCCTAAGGAAAGATCTTACTTTTCTGACTGTTTTGGGTGGAGGAAGATTAGAAATTAGATTCACATTGGCTTTGTCAACCTCAATACCTTTGCTCAAAATGATGTGACCAGAACAATACCTTATTTTACCATAAAATGACACTTCTCTCAATTTAAAACCAAGTATATTTCGATACATCTCTGTAGAACTAGTGTTAAATGATATAAACATTGATCAAACGAGTCACCAAAGATAGAAAAGTCATCCATAAACACTTCAAGGAATCGTTCAACCATATAAAAAAAATGCTCAATATGCATCGTTGAAATAAAGCAGGTGCATTACATAATCCAAATGGCATCCTCCTAAATGCAAAAGTGCCAACAGGGTAAGTGAAAATGGTTTTCTCTTGATCTTTTGGTGCTAAGGGAATCTGATTGTATCCTGAGTAGTCATCTAGAAAGCAATAAAATTCATGGCCTACTAATCTACCAAGCATTTGATCGATAAATGATAAAGGAAAATGGTCTTTACGTGTGACAGAATTCAACTTTCTATAATCAATGCAAACACGTCATCCTATAGTTACTCTAATGGGTATTAATTCATTATCAGCATTGGTAACTACTGTGACTCCTCACTTTTTGGGGATAACTTGTACATGACTGACTCATGAACTATCAGAAATTGGGTAAATGATACATGCATCTAATAGCTTAAGAACTTCAGTTCTAACAACTTTTTTCATGTTAGGATTTAACCGACGTTGCATTTCTGTAGTAGATTTAGCATTTTCATCAAGGTGAATGTAATGCATGCAATCCACTAGGTTTATACCTTTTATGTCAGCTATGGTCCATCATAATGCTCCTTTGTGCTCTTTTAAAACCTCCAACAACTTACCTTTTTGTTCGTCGTTTAGGAATGATGAGATGATTACCGGCAGAGTACTTTCTTCTCCCAAAAATGCTTATTCCAATGTGTTGGGTAATGGTTTGAGCTTGAGTTTCGGTGGCGATTTTGATGATGAGATGAGTTTCTTCTCTAATGGTGCTAGTCGTTCAACTCTTGACTTCTATTTATTAGTGTCTGTGGATGGTGCTAAGTTAAGCAGAGCGTTGACCTCATCGACTGATCTGTCAATATCAAAATCCAAACCAAAGTGAGTTAAACATGTTTGTAAAGGGTCCTTATCACTAATGTTTGAAAGAAAAGTGTCATCAACTGATACTTCAATTAAATCCACATCAACAATTCCATCATCTGTATTGTGAGATTGTTTGGCAATGTTGAAAATGGTTAGCTCAATAGTCATATTAGTAAAGGACAACTGCATATTTCCAGTTTTGCATTGAATGTGAGCATCGGCAGTTGCCAAGAAAGGTTGGCCTAGAATAATGAGGATGAACTTCCTTGAATCCTGTATTGGTTGAGTGTCAATTATAATGAAATTAACAGGAAAATAAAACTTGTCTACTTAGATAAGTATATCCTCCACATTACCACGAGATATTTTTGTGGATCGATCTGCAAGCTGCAATACCACTGGAGGTGGGTCTAATTCTCTCAGTCCAAGTTTCACGAATACAGAGTAAGGCAACAAATTTACACTAGCTCTTAAATCCAGCAAAGCATTCTCAATTATGTGGTTCCCTATACTACATGAGACAGTGGGGGAGCCTGGGTCTTTACATTTCAGAGGAATTTTATGTTGGAGTATAGAACTAATATTTTTTGTTAATAATGCCTTCTTTTGAACATGAATAGTTCTCTTTTTAGTGCAAAGGTCTTTAAGAAACTTGACATAAGATGGAACTTGTTTTATAACATCAAGTAAAGGGATGTTAACACTTACCTGTTTGAAGATTTCAAGAATCTCACATGTCGATTTTGCCATCTTTCCTTTAGCTAACCTCTGAGGAAATGAAGCTTTAGGAAAAAATTCTAGTGGATTGATTTCTTTCTTCTCTTTCGATGGTGAGTCCTCAACATTCACAGGTCTAATTTGATTTTCTTTTGTCACCGGCATCTCCACTTTGTTGTCGACTTCTTTTCCTTTTCGCAAGACTGTTTTGACCTCTCTATGCTGTTGTGGTGAATTAGTACTTGCTTCATGCACTCCTTTAGGATTAGGCACTGGTTGACTTGAAAACTTGTCTTTCTCAACAGTCATTGCCAAGGTCTGAACTCAAGAAGCAAGTTGTCCCACCATCTTCTCGAGACTTGACATTGATTGAGCTTATGAGTTGAAGCCTGCTCTCATCTCATTTCGTAGTCCATCAATAATGGTTCTGTTGTTCAATCGTGGAGTGAGTAAGGTTCTTGAGATTCTGGAATGAATCCTCTCATGATCTGGGTTGAGAGTAGTTATGGTTCTGATTGTATGGTCTAAATGGTGACTAAGAAGCTTGAGGAATTTAAGGAATTGGTTGCATTGGTAGAGTTGGAGCTACTGGTCCATTTTATTGGAATCCTTAAACCATGAAAAACTGGAGTGGTCTCTCCATCCAGGGTTATATGTGTTGGAGTATGGGTTGTAATTTGATGGTTTTCTCATTACACTTATGGCATTGGCTTGATCTGGGTATGAGTCATGGTCATGTGGTTCTGTTGATTTAGAAGTCATTAACGATGCTATTTGTCGAGAAAGACCTTCAACCATCTCCTTGACTTCTTTGATCCCCGAAGTTGACTCGCTAATGTGAACCTCATTCATGCCTTTAATTCTTTTAGTGTTCCTGAGCGATCGACTCTATTATTGGGAATTATCTACTTGTCGCTGGAAAAATTTCCAAATCTCTGATGCACTTTTCAACATTAGCTCTTCTTCACTTGTTGTCATTGGTCATTCTTGCATATTCAGCAATAATCCCTCCAAAACATGTTGGCATTGGTATCATTTCTTGTACCCATGATGTGGACACTTCAAGAGTAACCCATTGAATCGCTCCCATGTTTCGAAAAACTGCTAGTCTTCTCTCTTGGTAAACTCCGAAAAACTGCTAGTCTTCTCTTTTGGTAAACTCTGAAATTTCTCTGCGAATAGCATTGGTTTTATGCATTGAGAAATATTTATTTAAAAATTTTGTTACCATTTTTTCCCATGATGTAATACTATTAGCAGACAATGTATTGAGCCATAAACGAGCTCTATCTTTTAAAGAAAATGGAATAGTCTAACTTTAACATCATCATCTGAAAAATTCTCATATCTAAATGTTTGACAAATAGTATGAAAATGATTCAAATGATTATATGGGTCCTCATTTTCTAGGCCACAGAATGTTGGGAGACAATTTAGCACACTAGATTTTAGTTCAAAACTCTTAGTAGCTATATTTGAGTATCTTATGCATGATGTGCTCAAATTAGCTAAGGGATTAAATTAGTCCCTAAATGGCCTCTCTTGTGAAGCTTATTGTTGCAAATCCATTTTATTTTTAATGTATTTGTGTGTGTGCAGTGTGTTTTTTTTAATTCAAGGTCTATTGGCTCAAGATTAAGTAATAGTGACCTTCGACCATGCATGCAAAGAAAATAAATAAATCGGAACAAAAAAAATAAAAATAAAGAAGAAAGAGAAATTACGGTACTAACCTTATCACGTTGTTACAACCTTTCTATAAAAATACACTAAAACAAATACGTGAAATAAATTAACTAAAAATAAATTAATAAGATAAACAAAATTACAAAGAAAAATAACTTAAAAATTAAATTGCAGAATTATAAATAATAGAGAGAGAAAAGAAATTATTACCTCTTAATGCAGATTCACTTTTTTAATAAAAAATACAAGAAAACAAATAAAAGAAATAATTTACAAAATTAATTTTACGAATTAAAATAACTTACCTCCCCGGCAACGGCGCCAAAAACTTATTGTGTAAATTTTATTAAACTCGCAAGTGCACGAATCTATTGTAGAATAGATTAATAGTGAAGAGTTTTGATCCCACGAAGAAGTGGATTTTAATTATATGTACAGTTAATTTTGTATGACGGTAGTTAGATTTGTGGTGAAAGTGACTTAGATTATCCTAAAATTGAAATTGAAATGGCGAGAATAAATTGAAGAGAAATCTATTGAAATGACGTGCTTGGGTATCTGGATCCATATCAACATGCACCATGGGTTAAATATTCCTTATTAATGCCAATTAAATCATGAGGGGGATTTCCACACCTCATGAACCACGCTCTAACTAATATGGTGTCAAGGGCTTATCGTGCCAAATAATAATAACCTTGTACTAGGGAACTGGTGAAACCAGGACGGTATCTAGGCAAGATTATTATTATTTGTCGACGAGAAGTCAACATCCGCAAAAACTAGAGGGGAAAAAACTAGAGGGAAAAAAAGTAAATTTACTAAATAAAGCTCATGACATATGTTAAGACCTCACCTTCAACCCAAGCTTGAAAGAAAATTAACTACTCATAATTGAACTAAGGATAAAATGAAAATTTATTAAAATAAGTAGAAAATACAAGATGGAGAAGGAATTATAGAAAATGGAGTCCAAAAATGGATTCAGAGATATCCAATTAGGGGCGAAAGCCCTTTATTATAGATACATTGAGTAAATCATGGCCATCGGATTAAAAATATTTCGGACGCTCAGGATTACACCACATCATCAGTCAACAGTACATGATTTGACCACGCATTTGAACAGTAACACGGTTTGACCCGACTTGAACTGTAACACGGTTTGGTTGAAAATAATACTGTGTAATGCATGTACAATACGCGAGATTTTTGGTCCACTAATATGCTACCACGTCATCGATCAACAGTATATAAAAATTTAAGTCAAATAGGATTGTGATTCCTCATCAGTCAATGTTAGATCATCGGTCAATGCCACATCAGCGATCTGTCTATGTAAACAATGTCGTGAACAGTAACGTAGACAGAACCGTACTTGTGAACAGTGTCATTTTTTCTTTTATGTTCCTCCCAAGGTTTTAGACCGTCCTGAGTTGAAAAGTGATGTCTGTTTTGCTGTTTGATCTCTCGTTCATTGTGAAATGACTATGATGCCCCTAAAATACTTAAATTCTTAATTAAAATAAAATACACGAAATTAAATCACAAGAAGGTTAAATACATAAAGTAAGGGTGTTCGTAAACTTGAAGTGTAAAATAACATTTTCTCCTTTATAAATATACATTTTCTAATACTCAACAATCTTCCTCTTCATTGGGGAATTCAGTTCTCTCTCTTTAAAAACTGTTTCCTTCCTCTCTCAATCTCACTCTAAAATCCACCATTTTCATCTGATTACTAGACCAAATTGATTCACAAAAATCATTCACCATCATTCCTTGTGCTCAAAATTATCTTCCAAACTTATTTTTCATGATAAAATCACAAGATCTTATATATAACCTAGGTTTTCACCCAAATTTTCTCTCTCTAAATTTTTATTTCTTAAGTCAATTTTTACTCAAATTGAATGCATATATTCCTTTTAAACTTCACCATCTTCCTTTTAATTAATTCATTTCTCTTTAAATCACTCGAATATTATCATGTCTAATTCAAGGCCGAGTAGAGGAAAAGGGAAAGAACATTTTCCACCACCCAAACAGTCACGCCATAAAAGGGGCACTTCCAATCAGTCTAATTTTAAATCAAGGCACTTCTCGGACAAACGTTTAGCGAAGCATTTTCACCAAAACTTCATGACACGTACGGTATTTCCTACCTTTTATATTTTAACTAATTGGCTTTGTAGTATTAGTATTAGCAATAGAAATTTATTACAATTGTTAGAAGAAGTTGGTTAGATTAATGCCCTTATGATTGAGGAGTATGTGTATCCTAGCTTGGTGAAAGTATTTTACTCAAGTATGGATACTTCCACGGAGAAAGAGAATTGAGTAATCACCAATGTTGAATGAGTTTTAATTGAATTTGATAATACAGAGTTGAATTCTATCCTAGAAACCTCTAATACTGGTTTAGAAATCTTTTCTACTAGGAAAGCCCTTGATATTGATCATTTTGTTCATGTTGATGCTGTTAGAAACACATTTAGATGTATTTATCTTTCTGACGAAGTTTGTAACATCCATTTCCATACTCAATATCTATGCCCTCAATCTCGGATTTTACTTTGTCTTATTCAGACCATTATTCTTCCTAAGTCGGGTCACTTAGATGAGGTTTCCCACATGGATGTTGCTTTTATTGATTCCATTCTTAGGCATCGTCCAGTTAACTTTGGGTACACCATTATACACACCATGCTTTCCATACCCAACTTGATCACCCATTCTCTTTTTTATAGTTATTTCATCACTTGGATCCTTAAACATTTTAGGGTGCCCATTAATAAACCATACTATAAATCCTCTAAGAGTATAGGGAATGAAGTCGTACATGCCTTATGATTTAAGTGGCGTAATGGAGCATGGGTAAAGCTCACTGACAATAAATACACTCTGATTGCTCCGAGTGATGATCGTCCTCTCAATGATGTGGTTCCTGCTGATCAGCTTCCTGATTTTTTGCTTCCTTTTTGGGGTCAGTGTAGACATCAAGACCCTCTTATATCTGCATCTGATCTTGATGCTTCTGCATCTACTATACACCTCCAGAGCCTCATGCCTTTGAAGAGGTTACTCTTCAGCAGCTAATGGATGAGGTAAGGGCACTTTCTATGCAGCAATGCATTCTCGAGGAACACCAACGTCTCTCACAACAGCATCAGCAATTCCTTCACAGACAACACATCCTCTTTGAGCACTTTGACATTTCATATTTGTTTCCACCTCCATCACCACCTCAGTAGTCTCTTTCTCTTATGCTTGTATTAGACACACCAATATTTACTACTTTCTGTTCTTTTATTTTCTATTTTAGATTATGTAGATGTTTATGGATGTTTGTTATTATTTTCATTCTGTTTTGGATTATCTCAATTTGATATGGTTGTTTGTTTTGTTTTTTACTTATGTTTTGGATAATGTGGAACTAATGTGCTTGTTTAGAGTTTTTTATGCTTGATAGGGGGAGTATTTTACTCTTTTTGATGATGAAGAGGGAGATATGATATGTAACTGTTTGTTATGAAAAATATGCATTCATACATAAGGAGCTTTTTTTGAAAAAAAATTCAAATCAATTTTTAATCTTCCATTTATTAAAGGGGAGTTTCCAGGAAGTTTTTCATAGTTAAATCAAACATTTATAATGTGTTTTGTCATCATAAAAAAGGAGAGATTGTTAGCCTATATGGCTATAAAATGTTATTTTGATGATAACAAACTATATGTTTTGAATAAATAAGGAATTACACATTATGTTTTTTAAACAAGAAAATGATTTTATGAAATTGGTTATTTTTAAGTTTATGCTTAAAGTTGAAAAGTTCTGAGAACTTTCAAATCAACAAGCATTGCGTTTAAATTTTGGAAATGGACCTATTTACAAAGTTTTCTAAAGATTTGGGCCATAATTTAATTCAAAAACTTTAATTTTAGAAAATAATTGTTTCACAGTAGCAAGCAGCTAACCAAATTCACCAAAGTGGCAAACTAGTTATCAAGCAGCAAACCGGATGTGCGAAAATTCAAATCTTTGAATATAACGGTAACATCAAGTGGCAAACTGGTTAACATAAAGCAGCAAGCCAGTTATCACCAAAACGTAAATAACAGTTAGTTTTCTAATCCAATTATAAAATGGCTTCAATCAAATTCAACTGAAGAGAGACAATTATTGTTATCATTGAGCATTCCTCTGTAATCTGAGCATAAAATTTGTGTGCTCTTTTCATTCATTCACACATTTGACTTTCATTTGTAATCAGAAACATTGTGTGAGAAAATATTTTTCATCCTTTTTCTAAAATCAAGTAGAGAGGTTGTAAGTGTTGGGATATACTTGGATTAAGAGATTATGGATAATCGCTTATTGTAAAGATCTATTGACATCTTAGAAATTAATTGTAAGAGTTGTTCAAGTCTTGGAGGCTCGCTTAGTGAAATCCTCAAACTCGAAGAGCTTGGAGGCGTGGACATAGGCACAGTTGGCTAAAACATATAAAAATCGTGTGTTTCCTCTCTCTTACCCAATCTCTTTCCTTGCACAATAATTTGTTTATTTCGAATTTGATTGCTTTATTTAAATTTTATTAAATTTTTAGAATCTCAATTCACCTCCTCTTAAGTTGTCTAGTTAGTATTTCACATAAATGGTCACACAAACCTCTTTTTGACTATGATACCCTTAATTGACTTTAAATAAGCTTCTATAATAAATACAATTAAACATAAAATAATATAATATATCAAATAATATAAATTTATAAAATATTTTGAATTTTAGAAAAGTTATTTTAACATTCTCAATCTATCATATTTTTCTAATAATAATAAAATCTATTCAATATTAAAATATTTATGCCTAACATTCATAGTAATTTATAAAATTTATATTATTTTATTTGCAATATCACTGTTAAATATGTCTATATTAGTGTAATTCTTAAAGTCAATTTTTGGATTAATGGATTTTAATTAAAAACATTCATTGGGATAGACTAATTAATAACTTGATATTAAAAATAATTTTCATTATATATTTGGGGAATAAAATAGGGTGACCATGATCTCCTCGAAATAAAAAGTGAGCAAATGGTTGATAAGCTAATAAGAAGTAATTCAGATGATCTTAAGCAAACGTAATTTTAAGACCATGAGTAGAATGAGCAGCTACCTCGACCAGGAGGTAAATCTTGTGTCCTTGAGCAAGCTATCTCGACCAGGTGGCAATTCTGGTGACCTCAAGCAAATGGGTTTGAGGAGACATTGGACCAAGTCACCAGGAAGCAGGACTCAGTGAAAATGAACTACCACAGACCTCCTTTGAAAAATCAAGGCACGAATATAATTCATTAATGGTTACTGCCACAATTGAAGATCATGGGTGTGGAGTGTTTATAAAAACCCCAAGAAAATCACGCCAATGGAGGTTTTAACTTTCTTTCGCAATTTTGATCTTTCTATTATATTTACTTAAGATTATTTATTCATTAAAACTAGAAATTACATATCTTGTTTTTCCTATAAACTCATAAATTAACTTGAGCATCGGAGGGTTATCGCCGAAAAACTTCCAGCGCCTCTTACTGCTCTTTGTGATTTTAGGGGTTCATGAGTTATCAAAGCGTGGTTGAAGGGCATCCTTGGCAATCGATAAATTGTTTCCTCAACAAATAAATTTAATTTTGACACATAAATTTGGCATCGAGTCGCTAACCGACGTGACCAGATTTCAATGTCAACATTTGGTTGTTAGTAATATGCCCTAAAGGCCAATCGAATGGTGATTTGATTGTTTAGGGAATAATTGTATTTGAATAGCATTTTGATATTTATAAAATGGCAAAGTTATTAATATTCATATATTAATTTAATGAATATAGTCCAAGAAGTAAAATAGTTAAGGAACACATTCTCGAGTATGTCGAGAATATGAAACGTGTATCCTTTGTACTATACTTCTAAAATAGTTCCTAGTGGTGGATTTATGATTGGACATTATAAATTCCTATAAACACTAGTATGTGTTATGACTCCTTATGGTATGTGATACTAAGATGGTTGGTGAGTTTCATATCATTGACATGAGATGTCAAGTCAAACACATAGGTACTTGTTAAGAGAACGAGTTTACTGAACTTGACCGAATATAGTAAGCCATACGGTCGTGAGTGTTAATGGCTTATTATACATTGTAACAGACACTATGTTTAGTAATGGTCTTTAGACCTGAGGCATAACAGATGTCTTATACATAGACATCTCTGATATGTGAATGCATAACGATTGATTCCTAATCACGGAAGAGATCTAGCAATAGCTGTCATGGTTGGCTATGTATGAAGACAAGTTGATGGCCAATATGGAATTCATCACTTTGTAATATACAAAAAGGATGTCCCTATGAGATAATATGAATTGGCATGAGAAATCCTTGGCCAAGGTGAAATATATTTGAAAGAGTTCAAATTATATTATCATGCCAAGTTCATTTATATTTATTTTGAGATAAAGCACAACTGCTTAACATAATAAATCATAAGCTGTGCTTTTCTCTGGACATGGATGATGAAGAGACCAAGACATAGAGATACAATGGAATAGGTTCTATAGATCCAACAATTCTTGTTATTTGGATAGTCATGATATACTGCTAGGTGTCACTCATGACTTGTAGAAACCTTATGATCAATATTGGTAAAGCGTATTACCAAAGCATCTTAAGGTCATTAGAAAGGTTCTAATTGATGACTAAAGAGTTTAGCATCATTTAATGAATAAAGAGTTATCATTAAAATAGTTCTACTACCTTATAACTAAGAACCTAAAAGGTCACACACAATATAGAAATGAAAAAGGAGTTACTAGAAAATGAGAAGTTAGATTTCCTAATTTTAGGAAAATCAATATTTATATTATAATTCATTGAGAATGAATATAAATATAAATATATCTTAAATATGATTTAAGATAGAAATTTAGATGTTCCATAAATAGTTTAAGGAACAAAATAAATTTCATAAATCCTCAATTAAACATTATGGAATGTCGAGCACGTAAAATGACCATTTTGGACATGTTCGGGTTCATATATGATTATGGACTTCTAGACCAATTTTGGGTTTAGAATTATGGGCTTTTATTGGATCCAATATGGATTAAGAGAAAGCATTAGAACATGTCACAAGAGAAGCCCACATTTAACCATTTGATGTGATCAAAATGGGGTTAAATAATTAATTTCGAAATTAATTAATATTAGCTATTTATTTATTTAATTAAATAGTTTATTGAAGTGATGAGATCAATTTCAATAAATAATGGCTAAGTGGGTGGGTCTAGCACATGATAATGTTTCGTGCCATTATTAGACATAATGGTGGCTTTATTTGGTGGAAGGAATCAACATGAGCTAGCATTCATGTTCCTTCATTATCTCTCTCATTTCTTAATGAAATTTCGAGATTCCAAATCCTCTGAACTCCTAGAACATTTCTAAGTGTGGACTGATTAGAGGCATCACAATTGGGGTGCTCAAAGGATCTCAGATCGTGGCAAAACAGAAGCTGTTCGTGCAGAGCTGTATTTTCTGGACAGTGTTCGGAGCTTGCTGTTTTCAGTCGTTTTCTTCTCCTACTTCACGAAGTCGTTTCTGAAACTGCAAGTGAGGTAACTAAACTTCAATCTTTCCTCTTGATTTTCGTTTTTGAATGAAGTCGATCCAAGGTTTCTAGAGCTTCCGCCATCTGTTTTAATTTTACTGCGCAAAAGTTGCGTTATTAGAAACCTCAAGGACAAATGTTGTCCTTCATTGGCGCCGTTTTTGGAGAAAGATACAAAAAGGTCATCATTGTCTTTACCAATTTGGATCTAGCCGAAGCAGAAGTGATTAGAAAATTAAATTGATGAGAGTAAAGATCGATTAAACATTGCCTAGAGGCCAATGACCAACACTAGGTATTGAAAAAATTTGCTTATTTAATCGGTAAGCATCGATGGGGGTTTTCACTTTAATTCACATGCTAGCTTGATGAGAACCTGATTCTTGACTTCATCCAAAAATTTCATGGCTTACAATTGTTAGCCTAAAGGGCTACAAATAATGTAATTTTAATGATAATAAACATGTGTCTTAAGTGATTTAATAAATATTATATTTCACATTTTCACTAGATTTTTAAGGATAATATTTATGCAAGTGAATCAACTGAAATTAAGTTGAAGACACTCAGCAAACAACGGCGAAATTAAGAATAAAGTTTAGAGTTCAAACGGACAAATTATTGCAATAAATTCTTGTAAAACTGATATGATTTAATTGATACATGATTTAGCATTTGAGAAACTCAAGAGATTAATTTAAATAATTACTTTTAATAAACTAAAAGATTTTATTTTTATAAGATACATTATTTTGGGGATTTGAGTAATTTGAACTTAAATGAAAAGTTTTGCAATCTTTGAATTTAATAAGTATTATTTTGAATTCCGGATTTGGACCTTTTTTGTAAATATTTGAAATGTATTGAGCCATACTATAATTTGTGAAAGATTTAGGACCCAAATGTAATCCAAACATTTAAAATCCAAAATTAGACAGAGAGTGAGTAGCTTACTGCCTGAGGAAAATCTCATATTTTCAAAATTTGAACTAAAATGAAAGATTTTGATAACTTTGAAAATATAGGTATTATGTTAAATTTTAAAAAGGCCTTCTTTGAAAAATACTATTATAGTTGGAGCATATTATAATTTTAGAAAGTCTTGGGAATGGCAAGCATTATTTTAAAATTTTGAAATTGGACCTGTTTGTAAAGGTTTATGATGTTTTGGGCTATAGTGTAATTACAAAATATTTTGGGTAAAAATATAATTTTGTGAACAGTATTATCATAGCAAAATTCAAATTTAACGGTAACATCACTGTTCTGGGCGGCTAGCGGGATAAATCAAGTGGCTAACTGCTTGGTTGCGGGAATTTGTCTATAACAGTTAGTTTTTGAGCTTTAACTATAAAAACCCAACTCAAACTTCATTTTAGAGACTAATATAAGCATAAATAAGATAATATAACATATATTGAGCTTCTAAATTGTAAAATTATCATAGATTGAATTATTATTGTGCTATTATTTGCATATCTACTCTTAAAGAGAGTTTTTGTTGTAATTTTCATTTATTATCCAATTGTAAGTGTACAAGTATGAGAAACACTTGGGGCACTGAAGAGATTGGGGAGATAATCTCTTGATTGTAAAGGTTCATTAACATCTTGGAAGTCAATTGTAAGAACTTGAAGTCTTGGGAGGCTTGGATAGTGAAATACTCGAGCTTGGTTGGCTTAGAGGCATGGACGTAGGCGGGGATTGCCGAACCACGTAAAAATCCTTGTATTTATTTTCTCTTCCCTTACTCTTTTATTATTGTGCTATATTAAATTTATTGTTTTAAATTCTATTAAGACATTAGATTGAATTGTTACGCAAATTGTTTAGCATAAATTTTAAAATCTCAATTCACCCCCCTTGGGTTGCGTAACTTGCATTTCAACAATATGAAATTATGAAAATCAATTCATTTGATTGCACAATTTTGGTAATTGTAAGCATAAATCTAGTTTGAATATAGGAAAAAAAATTTTATGGCCATGCATGATTAGGTCTCGAAGTTCAACTCGTTTAAATTGCCATTCACATGCATTGTGGCGTGAAGATGTAGAATCAAATATTTATTTACTACATGTCTTGTTTATTGCTAAATAAATTCTAAATTCTTGAAATGTAATAAAGAAAGGAAAATATCCACCGTCCACCTTTTTTTAATTTTTTTAAAAATACACAATTTTTTTTCTAGAATCCACTTAAAGTTATATTTTATTTCATTTTTCCACTTCCGTTTGGAATCCATTAAGAAAACTAATGGAAACTTAAAAAATAACCATTTTACCCCCCAAAATGAAAATTACAATTTCACCCTAAAAATTTTCAAAAATAAATCTGATTATTTTCTCCATCGATCAATAAAGAAATTAATTCCACAACCATCAAATGCATGATTTTTTTTAAATATTTCTGTAATTAGAATGCTAAATTATAACAGTAGTATTAAAAATAGTCCAATCTCGCAAACCATCAATTGAATTTAAAATAAGTAGATTTTTATTATTCATTGAGTTATAACCTCTAGTAGTTCTTCAGGGGCAAAATTCCTGAGCATCAAAGAGCTATTATAAGGGATCTATTCAATCTAAGTGTGGTCTCAAAACACGAGAAATATCCTGGTCTTCCTTCAATGGTTGGGAGAAAGAAGAGGGGTTTTTTTCAGGATATCAAGTTGAAAGTGCTGACCAAGATTGCAGGCTGGCAGCAGAAAATATTGTTCGGTGGGGGGAAGGAAATTCTTATTAAAGCGGCGGCCCAAGCAATTCCAGCGTATGCAATGAGTGTCTTCAAGCTCCCAAGAGGCCTTTGTGACGATATTCAGCGAGCTATAGCAAAGTTCTGGTGGGGCTCGAAAGGGGATAAGCGTGGAATCCATTGGAGGAAATGGAGACGCTCAGCCAAGCAAAAATTAGAGGGGGGTTGGGATTTCGCGAGTTTTCTTGTTTCAATCAAGCAATGGTAGCTAAGCAAGCATGGCGGATTCTGCAGTACCCAAACTCCCTAGTCTCAAAAGTCCTTCAAGCGAGATACTTCAGGAATTCCAGATTCTTAAGTGCAGCAGCAGGAGGCAATGCATCTTACATTTGGAGAAGCATCCTTTGGGGTAGGCAAGTCATTAAAAAGGGCTTAAGATGGAAGATAGGTAATGGTCAGAAAATAGCAATTTTTTCGAATAATTGGCTGCCAAGACCGGAGTCCTTCAGACCTATTTTCCCTCCATCCATGCCTGTAACCTCAACTGTTGCAGAGTTGATCAAGGCCAACAACCAATGGGATGAAATCAAGGTACGGCAATACTTCAAGGATGTAGATGTAGCAGAGATCCTCAAGATTCCTCTCCCAGCGGAGCAAGCGGAAGATGCAGTGCTCTGGCACTATGACAAACGAGGGCACTACTCGGTGAAGAGTGGGTATCAGTTAGCGTTGAGAACAAAATTCCCAGACTCCACCAGCAGCTCAGAGGCCTCCCACCAGTACTGGACTACCCTTTGGTCGATGGAGCTACCTGAGAAAATCAAAATCTTCATGTGGAGGGCCTCAAACAATCTGCTGCCAACGGCGGAAAATCTGCGAAAAAGGAAGGTTGCGGAGGAACCTCTTTGTAAGCGATGCAAAGTCAATATCGAGACCATCAGCTATGCTCTTTTGGAGTGCAAGGCTGGGAGTAAGATTTGGCTCCAGTCCCCATATTCAGTCCCTAGCCCAGATGTAATTTCTCAGGACATTTTCAGCACTCTTCAAAGAATGGCTAAGCAACTGCGGAAACCAGACATGGAAGTAATGGTTTGCTAGAAACAAGTACATTTTTTATGGTAAGGAGATTAATCCTATCATCTCAGCTGCCAAAGCCGAGTCTGTAGTGGCCGAATTTCAGCGAGTTCGAAAGCCCAAGCAAGCCCACATTTCCATCCACAGAACGGAGAGCCAGCAAGAGTGGCTCCCCCCCCTGAGTATGCTTTTAAAGTTAATGTCGATGCGGCTGTAAACTCCAGGAATCAGAATGGAGGAGTGGGAGCTATGATAAGAGACTCCAATGGTAAGGTACTGGCGGCTAGGATTAACCAAAGCTCCCTCAAGGGATCAGCTAGCCTGTTTGAAGCGAAGGCTATGCTTTGGGGGCTTCAGCTGGCCAAAAGTGCAGAAGTGGCCTCTATGATCATGGAGTCAGATTGCTTGGAGGTGGTCCAGCTAGTGAACAACACCAAGGGCAGCAGATCGAAAATTTTTTGGACAATTCTGACAATCCAAAACCAGATGAAGAGCTTCCAGAAAGTTGTGGTTCAACATATTCCAAGACATTATAATGTTTATGCTCAATGCCTAGCTAAGATAGCATTAGGAAATAACCTTCTTTGTATGTGGCTAGGACATATTCCAGCAAAGTTAAATGATGTATGTAAGGTGTTGTGATTAATGAAAGGCTTACTTTCTTTTCAAAAAATTACATGTTTGGCGTTTATGCTTAAGAATATGTCCTTGCCTTTTTTTTTTTCTTAAGCTATCTTAGTTTAGTTATCTCAATTGTGAAATTTTGGGTAATTCGCCAAGAAGATCATTATATAATCACGATATTAATATTCTGTCTACCAAGTATCTGATAAAATGTCTAAATGAGTTTTGTTGTTTCTCCACTCACATTTTTTGTTAATTACAAATCATAGAAATGACATCCTAAGTAAGCTACAGGCAAGGATGACAAAGAGAAGGCAAAATAATAACGGAGACAAAATTGGAAAAAAGAATAAACTGACAAAGAAAGCAAGCTCATAAGGTACAGGGGAAGACTAGAACTATATCATGACATTAATAGAGCAAACAAAGCACCCACCAAAGGTCAGAAGCCATATTTCAAATGGTTGATTTCAGGTGCACTCAAACCACATCCTTGATTATTTTTTATTGTTCAACTGTTGCAATCTTTAATATTGTTATTGTTCCAACTTGTATGCTTTATACATGTTAAAACTAATCTCATCAGTTTGCAAATGCGTCCCATTTTTTTAACTATGAAATTATTTTTAGTTGAATATTTTTTTATCATCAGACATATATTTAGCATCAATAATGCATGCATGAGCATAAAATCTCTTGTAGAGATATGTAATCTTAGATTGATAGTGCATTTATGAAATTGATGATCTCAAAATATTAGGAATTCATTCCACAACGATCCTGGAATGTCAGGAGTAAATTCAGCAACCATATGGGAATAAGAGGAACTAGTATTTGATTTCACAACATGGTTACATAACGAATCATGCATAAAACAAATACAGGGTTAGATGTTTTATTGATTTAGGAGTTGGACATGCTTTCTTAAGTATTCAATCTTGAATTTTACATGGGAATAATATTAGAAAGTCATAGTTATGAGTGCAGTGATTTTTTAATGATCATGGAGCAGCTAGTTTATAATACTATGGCCAATTCAAGTTTGGCTCAGATCGCTAGACAACTTTTTCAAATTCTTTTACAGAACAGGCTAGACAACTTTTTCAAATTCTTTTATAGAACAGGTTCATATTTAAGAGTTTGAAACAAAAAACCTTATATGAGAGTACTTTGAGGGCAGAAGTTTGTTGGAAATTAGAACAAGTTATATTTACATGCAATTTTTTTCATGAAAATTTAATTATTTCTCTAAGTCGTGCTATGTGAAATGAGGATAGCTTATATTTGTTAAATTAACTGTGCTCATATAAGGGCTCATGGTATAGCTTAATTAACTTGATTACTTGAAAGTTGCTTAATGTGACACAATTTATAAAAGTAGAGTTGTAGGCTAGCATTGCGAAACCAAGCAAAGTATATAGATGAAATTTATTAATATTTATAAGGCACAAGGAAAACCAAAAAGAATCAATAAAAGGTTAAAAGCCTTATAATTTATTTTAATAAGGCATAAAACCTTAAATTGACAAAAGTCATTTAAAGTTGCTTAAGTCGATACAAGGTTAGAAGTCTTAAAGTCTATTCTAGGTAAGTCATAAGACCTTAAACTGATAAGAGTAGCTTAAAATTGCTTAAGTTAGTTATAGGTTAAAAGCCTTGAAACTTGCTCTAGATAAGGCATAAAGCCTTAAACTGACGATACCTGCTCACCCATGGCGTGGTTAGTAGAGGAAGAAGAATAAGTTGCTTAAGATTTTAAGTTTGTAAAAATTATCAACTTTAGAGTTTCTAATCTTGATTCGTTTCACTCTTAACACTAGAACTAAAGGACTAGTGATTAGGGAATAAAATAGGGTGACCATGATCTTCTCAAAATAAAAAGTGAGCAAATGATTGATAAGCTAATAGAAGGTAATTTTGGTGACATTGAGCAAACTACCTTGACCAAGTGGTAATTTTGAGACTATGAGTAGACCATCTCAACTACGTAGTAATTTTGAGACTACGAGCAAACCAACTCGACCAGGTAGTTTTTTTAAGACCATGAGCAGAATGAGCAGCTACATCGACTACGAGGTAAACCTTGTGACCTTGAGCAGGCTATCTCGACCAAGTGGCAATTTTGGTGACCTCGAGCAGGTGGGTTTCAAAAGACATTAGACCAAGTCACTAGGAAGCAGAACTCAGTCAAAATGAACCGCCATAGACCCCTTCCGAACAATCAAGGCACGAATTTAATTCATTAATGATTATTGCTAGGGGTGAGCAAAATATCCAACCCGACCCAATCCGAATATTTTCTAGTTCGGATCGGATCGAGTTGTGAATAATACCCGATCGAGAGAATTTATGTCAACCCGATCAGATCGTGATCAGATCGAAAACCCGATCGAGTTGACAAAAAAATTAAAAAAAAATAGCATATGAAACCCGAGCCCAATTATCCTAAATTGTAACTCGGTCCACTGTTAAAGCTAAACAAACAAACAAGTGAACAACTAAGCTCCAAATTTTACACATAGTCACACACTAAACGGACACCACACACGCAAAGTCACAAACCCTCACAAACAAAAAACACTAGCAATGCCATTAACGTTCAGCAGTTAGCACACACAACCACAAACAAACTAGAAACTAGCACTCAAGCACAAGCAGCCAACTGTCAGCCCATTGTCGATAGGCAACGTACACGGCCAAACCTATCCATGGCCTTCGTCGCTCACATCCCACCGCCGACAAGCGACAGCCATATGCCCCACACCCAAATCTAAACAAACGAAACAGAAACAGTCAAACACAAGTGCAAAGTTCACGGATCTAGCTTCATCCGGCTACCACACGTAGCAACCGCCATCAAGAACGACGCCAATCGAAATTGATTTACGAAGATTGTGAACCGATCTACCGATTTGCTACTACCAAGCACCATATCCATGCCTTCACTCCTCCACTCCACCATCACCCAATCCAATTGAAGCTCCACTCACAAGCCACCCCCGGTTCAAGCTCTATTTGGATTTTGATTGTTGATAGTGTTGAGTCTTACTTTGAGTTTTGGAAGTTGGCCTCTTTGATACATAATAGTGATAGTATATATTCATTCATTATATATTGTTATATGTTACATGAGAAAGTGAAATGTTAATTGCAATTTGGTATGTTAATAATATATAATTATATATTGTTAAATTTTAACAATAAATGAAAAAAATTGGGCATTAATTTTTTCTTGCCGATTAATAATTGATTTTTTTGTATGAATAGATTAAGTAGATTAAAAATTAAAATTAAATATTATGTTACAATATATATATATATATATAACCAATTTAATTGCAGTAGCTTCAACTTCAGCAAAACATTAATCAATTCAATTAATTGTATGATAAGCAATAAGTTAATATTAAGTGGTTAAGTAGTAAATACATATAATGTGGGCATAAATTTAAGGGTTTATAATAAGAATTAAGATACGGATATGCAATTAATATTACATTATTTTGGCCAATGCATAATTAGATATTATAAATTAATTAATTACATTAATCTTTTTGGTTTTCCTTTATGGAATATGCATCTTGATCATACATAAACATTATGATGGAAAATTAGAAATATCAATTTCAAAAAGTTTCATAAATTAAATTAACAATTTTTGAATTGATTTGTAATACTAACTACTAAGTAGATTATTTTAATAATATTTTTGTGTTTTGATTTTTGAATTAATGATTAATAATTATTTGTTTGTATGTTTAGATGACCGAACACTCAACATCGAATTCGATAAGTGATGATGACAATCAAAGTGTTCAAATGGAAGGAACCCAAAAGGCAAAGCGGAAAAGACCACCGATGAAGAAAATATCTAAGACGTGGAATCATTTCACTTTCCTTTGAGGAAAATCCAAACAAATGCAAGTGCAACTATTGTGATAGAAAATATCAATGTCATTCAAGACATGATGGGATTACAAATATGAGAAATCATATACAGACTTGCCTTGCATACAAGACATTTCGGGAACAACAAGATGGAAGTTAACAAAACTTGACAGATGAGGGTAGGGAAGGAAATGCAAGTAATATGGTTTTGGCTAAACAGTGGAGTCAAGGTGCTTGTAGAAGGGCAGTCACCAAAATGATCATTATGGGTGAATTGCTGCTTAGTTTTGTGGATAACAAAGGGTTCAAACATTTATGTAGTGTAGTCATTCTGCAATTCGTTATGCCATCTCAGAGAACTATTGGTAGGGATGTTATAGATTTATTTTTGGAAGAAAAGACAATGTTGAAGAGTTCAATTTGCAACAACAACCAACGAGTGTCTCTTACCACTGATTTATAGACTTCCGTTCAAAACATGAGTTACATGGTGATCACAGCTCATTTTATTAATAGTGACTGGTGTTTGAATAAAAGGATTATTAGTTTCGGCGTGATTAAAGATCATAGTGGGAAACCGATCGGTAAAAAGATTGTAGCTTGTTTACAAGATTCTGGGATAGAGAGGTTGTTTTCAATAACCGCTAATAATGCCACTACAAATGATGTTGTTGTTAATTATGTGACTATGCAATTGCTTGTTTGGAGGAATGATGATGCACTTGTATTGGCAAGACAATATATGCATATGCGTTGTTGTGCACAAATTTTGAATTTGATTGTTGCTTCAAGGTTGACTGAGTTGCATGCTAGTGTTGCCGCCATCCAGAATGCTGTGAAGTATGTGAGATCCTCCACTATGAGGCTACAAGCATTTAAACAGTGTATTCAACAGGTGAAAGGTCCAAATGGAACTGTCGTTTTGAATTGTCCTACTAGGTGGAATTCCACATATTTAATGTTAATGACTGTGTTGAAATTTCAAGCGGCATTTGATAGAATGGCAGAGGTGAATAAACTGTATGAGGCATACTTTCTCGAGAAAGACAATAATGCTAAGAGGGTGGGCCCACTAAGACCTGAGCATTGGGAGAGTGCAAAAAGAATTGTGAAGTTTTTTAAGGTATTTTATGATGTCACATTGTTATTTTCTGCCTCTTTGAGTGTGACTTTTAATCTTTGTTATGATACCATTGGCTTAATTGAGAGCTCATTGACTCCATTAGAAGCAAGTAAAGATCCTTGGGTAGTGGCTATGGTTTATAATATGAGGAAAAATTTTGATAAATATTTGGAATCTTCAGGGAAGATAAATAAAATATTGATTGTTGCCTCTATTCTTGATCCATGAGCCAAAATAAACTTTGCCAAACATATTTCTGAGATAATTTTTATCAATAATGGTTCGAAAGTTGAAGAAATGACCAAAGTAGTGAAAGATTTATTGAATAAGCTTTGTGGTGCATATAGTGCAATGTGCTCCAGTTCCACACCATCGATGTATAGTGAGAGTATTCCTAGCGACAGCTATGGTGGCATAAGTTATTCTCCACACATTACAACTGAGGTTGGTTTGGCGGAGGTTTCTAAGGGTGAAGGTGATGACACTTTTTGAGTGTCTTGCCCTTTCCATAGGTATGCTAAGAAATTCTTTGTTTATAGCATCTGATGTGGAACAATATTTGAGTGATCTAGTTGAGGATCCGAGCAATCTTAAGCTCAATGTTTTGCTTTGGTTGGAGGTTAATGGATCGAAGTATTCGACATTAGAGAAAATTGAAATGGATGTCCTCATTGTTCTTGTTTTCACAGTGGCATTTAAATCAATCTTTAGCACTGGGCTCTACGTTATTGACGAATATCGGAGTTCTTTGACCCCTTGTATGATTAAGGCATTGATATGTATCGAAAATTGGTTACAAGCTCAACTTTTTTCTAATCCTATCTACAACCTTCAGGAAGATAATAAGGAGTAGATATTCCATATAGAGCTACAAGAAGGTGACATTTTTATTGTACTTTATAAAGTTAAGACGTATTATAACTTTATAAATAGCATCTACATGTACTTAAGTTACTAATTTCAATTTTTTTGACTTTTTAAAGAATTTGTAAGATTACAAGCTTCAACAGTGGAAATAGTGAGCATTGACATGGGTGTTATAGATATTTGAAAGGTAATTATTAGTAGATATTATTATTCATAATCTCATGTTATACGTTTATTTTGTAATTTAAACTATAATGATAGTTGTTGTAGTTTTAACTTTTAAGTTTTAAGCCAAATTGTAACATTATAATTGTTTTATTTAGTTTAGACACATTGAAGTTAGCAAAATGGTATTGCCCTAGGATTATTGTTAACTTTACTTGGTGATGAATGCCATAAAATAAACCACAATTGACTTTTTTTTCTTATATTTAATCAAGTGACACACGAAATGGACATATATGTTTGTGTTTAATGTCCCTTTATTTGCAATGGGGCTTAAAGAAAGTCGTTAAGCTATTATTATATATTATTTCTTCAATTCTTCTCTAAGGGATCGATGCTTCAAGTCTTCAACTTGGAGTACAAGTAATTAAAGTTAAAAGTTGTCGAAGTGC
Organism: Citrus glauca; assembly: GCA_029633175.1. Classification (NCBI taxonomy): domain Eukaryota; kingdom Viridiplantae; phylum Streptophyta; class Magnoliopsida; order Sapindales; family Rutaceae; genus Citrus; species Citrus glauca. Next base: position 12,488,385 of record JAQOOD010000004.1, on the reverse strand, counting down.
TTGCAAGGAACAGTGGAGCCTTGGAGGAAGTTGATCTAGTATTTATGTTTAAACTTTGTAGTATTTTGGAACTTTTTCATTATGTTTAAATTTGTGACTCTATGTTCTTAAGATTAATGTTTGGACACTGTGCTTGGGATCGAAACTATTAAGTTTAAACTTTGTGTTAATTTTAATTTTTATTAAGTTTATGCTTTGTTTTAATTTTTAATCTTCATTCATTTCAATTTGACTCTATAGTAGTTTTCCTTTTTAATTGGTTGAAAATTCGTCAAAAAATGATTATAATTAAGAAAAACAATCTAAAAATATCAAGAAAAGAAAAATAGCTCAAAAATGTATAGACCCGAATTAACCCAAATAACTCGAATCTAATCTGAACCTTATATAATCTGAATTTGATCCGATCCGATCCAAACTCCACCCAATTTTTTAACCCGATCCGATTCGAATTCAAATCAGATCAGATCGAATCGGGTTATAAGTTCAAGTGAATTCGGATGAATTTTTATCCAACCTGAAACCCGATCAGGTTTATCTGAATCCAACTCGAACCTGATTTTGCCCACCTTAGTTATTGCCACAATCGAAGGTCGTGGGTGTGAAATGTTTATGAAAACCTCAAGAAAATCATGCCAAGGGAGGTTTTAACTTTCTTTCTCAATTTTGATTTTTCTATTACATGTACTTAAGATTATTTTATTCATAAAAACTAGAAATTACATATCTTTTTTTCCCGTACCCATAAACTGACTTAAGTGTCGAAGGGTTATCGCTGAACTCACGAGTTATATGTGGATGGTTACTTTATATATATTTTAAGATAAACTAATTGAAGCAACGTGTCATTAAAGTGATCTCTTTGGAGGAAATTGATTTATTTTGGAATTTAAACAATTTTGCATATGTAATTTCTGTAAATATCGATCGACCCAAAGGAAGATTCATATTTAATAGAATTACATGTGCATCTGTGGTAATAAACACATGATGATTATTTAGTTTTATATTTGAACAATAAACCAGCCCATTTTTTGACGTGTTCTTATTTTAGTGTTTAATTACTACACTAAGATATCACTTACAAGTTAATATTTTGTCCAACAGTGAAATATTAATGGAGTGTCTGGTATTTTAAGATCAGCTTTACCTTTATTTGAATTTTGTTTTGTTTTAAAAATAATATGAGCTTGTTTTGTTTGGTTGTTATTCTCTAATTTAGTTATGTCTGCTGCTAATATTATTACTGTTAATATCAATTATATTCCTATATTAAATGGCTCTAACTTTCAATCATTGCAAGAGAACCTCTCAATAGTTTTCGCGGTCATGAATCTTGATCTTGCGTTAAGGGTTGATTCTTCCTCACCTCTTGCAGATAAGAGGGCCTCTAATGATAAACGAAAATGAAAAAGTGGGAGAGATCAAATCGCATATGTCTCATGATCATGAAGAAGGCCATTCCAGAAGCATTCAGAGGTTTAATGTCTAAAAAGGCAACTATGACTAAAGAGTTCTTTGCACAAATTCAATAGAGATTTGTCAAGAATGAAATGAGTGAAATTAGTATGCTTTTGACAAGTTTAATTTCAATAAGGTATAAGGGCAGGGACAAGGGCAAGAAAAGGAACAAGAATAAGAAAGCTACAAATACAGCACCTTAAAAGAAACAACAAAAGAAATCAGACGATCCCGAAGCCACTGGTTTTTTCTTTTGCGGACCTAAGAGACATGGTTTGTTTTGTTCTGAGGTTAATTTAACTATGGTACCTAGCCACACGTGGTGGATAGATTCTGATGCAACCGCTCATATCAGTGTGTCTATATAAGGCTACATGAATTGCCAAAAGCCCAATGGTAATGAAAGATACATCTATATGGATGATGGCAAAAAGGTTAAAGTTGAAGCAATTAAAAAAATTAGATTATTATTAAAGACTGGTTTTGTTTGAATTTTGATGAAACATTTGTTGTTCCATCTTTTAAATGGAATTTTATTTTCATTTCCGCTTTAGACAAATATGGTTATTCTTGTTCATTTGGAAACAAAAAATTCAGTTTGTTTTATTATTCAAAACTGGTTGGTTCTGGTTCTTTATCAAGCAATGATAATCTTTATATGCTTGATACGATTGCTTCATTTAATGAATTCCTGCAATTAAGTACACAAGCTTTAAAGAAAAAATTAACTAATGAGAATTCGACTACGTTGTGGCACAGGAGATTAGGTCATATCTCCAGACAGAGAATAGAGAGACTTATGTCAAACGAAATTTTCAACCCCCTAGATTTCATAGATTTTGATCTCTGTGTTAACTGTATTAAGGGAAAGACAACAAAAAGAGATTTGAAACCAATAGAACTCTGGATGTTTTAGAACTCATAAATACAGACATTTGTAGGTCATTTCTTATGAAATTAACAATATTTTATGACGTTCATAGACGATTTTTCTATATAAGACTACATATATCTCCTCCATGAAAAGTCACAATCGTTGGATATGTTCAAAAATTTTAAGGCTGAAATTGATAACCAAATCGGCACAAGAATTAAAAGCATCAGATTTGACCATAGTGGTGAATATTATGGTAGATATGACGGTTTACGTGAACAATGTCCAAGATCATTTGCTAAATTCCTAGAGGAATACAGTATTGTCCCATAGTATACTATACCGGGTTTGCCCACTATGAATGGTGTTACTGAAAGACGAAATAAGACGCTTAAGGACATGGTGAGGAATAAGATTTTTCATTCTACCTTATCAGAATCACTCTAGGGTAAAGCGCTTAAGATTGCAGCATATATCCTTAATAGAGTTGTAACTAAGGCAACTATCAAAACATCTTAATAGCTTTGGACAGGCAAGAAACCTAGTTTAAAGCACTTGCATGTTTGGGGATATTCAGCTGAGGTAATGCCTTATAGGCCTAATGAGAAGAAACTGGACTCAAGGACTGTAAGTTGCTATTTTATTAGATACTCAAAACAGTCTAGAGGGTACAAGTTCTATGATCCCTCAACTAAGTCAATTTTTAAGTTGGGAAATGCTCGGTTCTTTGAGGATGTTGAGTTTACGGGGGGAGATACGACTAGGGACTTTTTCTTTGAAGAGGAATATGTTGATATTCCCATAGGTGTTATTGGCATTGATCAGGGTCTCATTTATGACTTTGTTCAAAATACAACAGATCAAGATAATGTTGGAGAACCCTCTATATAAGAAATTATTCCAGAAGAACAAACTCTGCCACCTCAAGAACCTATGCCATTAAGGACATCCACTGGAGAAATGAGAAGTGCATTGCTAGATAATTACATTGTATTTCTCCAATAACATGAGGTAGACATCAGTGTGATGGAAGATAATTCGATCAATTTCCGTCAAGTCATGGAAAGTTATAACTCTTAAAAGTGGATTGATGCTATGAATGAGGAGATGAATTATATAAAGGACAATGACATATGGGATCTTGCCCTATTTTCAAAAGGTGCGAAACCTATTGGTTGCAAATGAATATTTAAGACCAAAAGGGATTCAAAAGATAATGTAGAGAGATACAAGGCGCGGCTTGTCGCAAAGGGCTTTATGTAAAAAGAAGGCATCAACTACAAAGAAACTTTCTCTCCTATTTGTTTGAAAGACTCTTTTAGAATTATAATAGCATTGATAGCACATTTTAATCTTAAGTTACATCAGATGAATGTAAAAACGGCATTTCTCAATGGCGACATTGATGAGACGATCTATATTATGCAGCCAGAAAACTTTATGTCGAAAGACCCAAAAAATATGGTTTGGAAACTTAAGAAATCCATCTATGGGCTCAAATAAGTATCTCGACAACGGTATTTCAAGTTTCATCAAGCCATCATCTCATTCAATTTCGAGATGCACTACAAGAAAACTAGCAATAAATGACAGACAGCTTATGACAAATTTGACTTGTATCATTATAGTATGACCGAATCATGATAGAATTTTGGTTTGTTATGAAGTGATGATCATTTTGTGATGCAATTATTGTCTTATTGTCTATGAGAAATTTATGATTGAATTGAGATTGAATTTTTTCTATCAAAAAATTATGATAGAAATATTAATTTGTTCGTATTTGACCAAAATTTTGGTGTGATATTTTATTAAAAGAAAAAGAAAACATTGTGTTATAATTTTATTAATAATCTAAATGATGTAAAAAAATTAAATGAAGGAATTGTAACGGTGAATTCTAGCAAAATACTACAAAATATTCTAAGTTAAAAAACCTCACTCAACGCATTCATCACTCCCTCTCTCAGCCTAAGAAATTGAAACCCTAGAAGCTCAAACCCTCCTCACTCATGATCAAACAAAATTCCTACATTCACAACCAATTAACCCAAGTAAAAGAGTTGACCTTCGAATCCCACCCATAGGCCACAAGTTGACATCCTGCTAAAGGTTCTCTTCGATTCGCGAGCATTTGATCGAAAATTACGAAAGAGACGGTGTTGATTTTTGGCTTCAATTCCAACGAAAGGAGAAGGAGCTGGAAGAGGAAGGTAACCAGATAGATACAACTAATGATGAGTAATGTGTTATTGGTAGTGGCTGGTGTATCGTGCTGGAATATACTGAACAATGGTGGAGGTTTTCCTGTTGTTTGATAGTCGTGTCTGGTGATTCTTGCAGCAAATCGGTGGTATTTGTGGCTGGGATTTAATGGTCGGGTCTTTTATGGCTCTGATGGTGGTGGAGATCGACATAAAATATTAAAAGCAGTGGCGGCAGTGGCTATTGTGTGGTGGCTCGAATAGGAGCTAAAGTTTTGAGCTTAGGTAACATTTCTTCACTTTTTTATTTCCTTTTTATTATGTTTTAGTTTTGAATCAATAATTTTGATTTTATTAATGTAGCTATATATTCATCTCTATTTTCAATTCTGTGTTTTATTCTGAAAAAGAAAATAAAAGGATAAAAAATTTAATTTTTTTAATAAAATTATACTATTATCTTTGTGTATAAATATGGCACCTTTGATTTTCTCCCATAATATGATGACTTTCTCCCTCTTTGCTCCTCCTCACTTCCCACTTGGCGTCCTAGAATCCTTGTCTCTGTTGGGTTGTTAAAAACATCCATCTTGTTCCTTTTTTTAATCTTCTACTAATTCCCAAAAAAAGAAAAAAGAATGCTTGATTTGAGGAGGGTTTGTTCATTGGAGGAGTCATGGCAGTTTGCTGTGATCTTGAAGTTGATGTCAATGGTCAATGGTCAAGAGACTTTCATGGTGATGAACCAAATGAAGAAGAAATCGTTCATGCCTAGCCCAAAACTAAACAACGCAAGAAACTCTTTGGTCAGCGCAAACAAGTGCTGCACTCAAAAGTGTTGGAAGCAAAATGGACAGCAGCAGTGTTCAAGAGCGATTGAATACAATCTTTCGCCACATTTTGCAGCAGCCATGTGAAGTTAATCTCATTCTTCATAAGTTAGCCTTATCTAAATTGTGATAATCTTTCCATTTTTAGGTTCTATTCTTTTTCTTTTAACTCTAATACATCTTTGTTGTATAAAAGGTTTTGTTAACAAGCAGGCAGTTGCAAAAACAAGAAGCAGCAGAGCCAGTGATCATAGGAGGCATGGTTTTGGACATTCATGCCACTCCATCAATCCCTGCAAACCCAAGAATCACTACACCAGGCAAGGTACAATTATACCCATTTTTTTGTTTTCTAAAAAAGATTTTAGTCCCACCTTTAAAAAAAAAACGATTTTGATGAGTGTTTGCAATTTCTTGCCAGAATTGTGTTAGTTCTTGAAATGTAGCTTTAAGAAATGTGTTCACCATTAGGTATATTGGGAAAATATCGGAATTAGTGGTATGTTATGGATTTTTTTTCCTGATATTTACTTACGTTAGGGGGTGCTTCTTTATGCAGGTGAATTATGTGTTAAGGGGTGTAGCAAGGAATGTTGCGGAGTGCATGTCAAAGCTTGGAGCTAAGCCTTACATGATTAGTGCTCTTGGACTTGATATGGCTGGTGATTTTTCTTTTTACTTTGTGGTATCATGAGAGCTTTTTAACATTTTTCCTTGCATGATCCCTTATATTTTTTATTTTGGTTTGCCACTAGAGGTTTCGTATGAAATCACCAACAATTCGTAATTTGCTTTTGCTTTTGCATTCGAATATTAAATGGCCAGTCTGGAAAGTTATGTTCTATGGACTGGAAATTGGGGTACTTTTATCTCAGTTTGTTGGATTTGAATATCTTTTCTGCGACGATCGTATACCTCTGAACAATTATTTATCATAGCTAAACTAATATTTATATTCCCGAGTGAATGCATTAAAGTTTTTTTTGGGTTTATACCTTAATGTAGAATTTCTGATAATGATATTCAAGATACAATAATATTTTTAAATTTGAAGTTCCAATCACAAACATTTATATTTGATCTTTTTTCACAGGCCTACATACTGAAATGTTTGTACTTAATATATTATTATCATAACTCATATTTTGGTAGACATGATATTGACGTTTGTTCAATGTTCGTTATGGTTTTTCTGTGACTAACAGAGTGTTTTATTCTTCTTCTGTTTCTTTTATTGTACTGGGAAATATACTGTTGGAGCACTGGAAATCTAATGCCCTATCTATAAAAGGTTGATCTTTTCGTCTTATAGCCTTTTATTCATCACCTTTGGTAATTCCTATGGTACTTTCACCAGAGACGTGATGAATTGATTAGACGTATTTGGTTTCAGATCAATGTTTGAAATGTTGACGTTAATGTATAAGCTCACCTTATACATTAGCTTCTGATTTTTCTATTATGGTATTTGGTTCATCACCATCGTAAGGCTGCTACTTTTTTCACTTTCGTTTGTTTATTCTGTCATTTATTGCTCTTGTTACGAGGCTTTAATAATGTTCATACCGTCATTTGCTTTATTCACATGTTCTGAGAAGGACCATGGTTTGCTTTCATCTTTGGCCTTCTTTGCTGTTATGATTAGTCAACACCGCGTTGTTTAATTAGCATTCCAAAATGTATTCTGCATAATGACCCCTCATCCTCTGATGGTCTATATTTTCCCATCAATCTCCCTGATTTGTTTTGTTTAATTCAATGAGTTAATTCATTTTTTACAAACATCAATTTAATTCTTTCGGTGGAATCTAGGCACTTAAAGGTGATTTGGAATGATCTTAAATTGCCTCAATTACTTGTTATCTTGCCTCAAGCTTTGGAGTGAGCTAACCATATTTTTGACATCCTTGTCGCATCAGCAAAATGGCTAGTATGATTATGAAACTATAGATGCACCTTGTTATTAGTTGTTACAATTTGTTGAAATTAAAGTTGTGGTGTCAAACTATAATGGTTGTTCTTAAGGATTGTAGTGTAGATGTTATGCATTTGATAACATTAGGTATTTTGATTGATTCTGCATAGATTGGGTTACTGGATATAGGTTGGAGTGTTGTTGTGTATATGGCTGGAATTAAAGTGCAGCTGGAAGATGTCGAGTTGCTGCATATAAGTTGGACTAATAGTTGGAGTGTTGCATGGTATGTGGCTAGAATTAGAGTGCTCTTAGAAGAGTGGATTGCCGCTGAAAGTTTTACTGCAAGTCTTGTTGTTGGGATGTTTTAATTAATCCAAGTCTTGTTGTTGGAATACTTGAATTAATCTTTGGAAGTTTTGTTAAGCAACTTGGCTTGGTGGCTAGAATTTTAATTGTTTTTCTTGGAGGATGATTAGAACTTAATTGTTTTTTTATACTTTGGGATGGTTTTTATAATTTGGGATATTTTATTATTTATTAATGGTGATCTCATTGAATATTAGATGTATTTATTTTGAAATTAGTTTGTTGGATTGAATGGATGTTAATTAATATTAAATTTTTTTATGAAATTAAATAGGAATTCATCAACAAATTATAATTTTTAATATTTAAAAAAAAAATCAAAACTTTATGACGGGAAATAGCCATCATACATTTTTTCATAAATAATTTACTGCCAAAATTGAATAATAAATTTACAAATGATTATTCAATTTTCTGCCAAAAATTTAAAAAAGGTGCGTAAATAAATTTAAATTTTATTTAACTATTTTTTATATTAAAATATTGTGTGACAGATATATGACTGTGAAAAGCAATCATGAATTAATGACGGAAAATATTTTGTCATAAACTAATGACAGTGGCATAGATGACATATAAATTGTCTGTAATGCACTCCTTTTATGACAGTTATTTTCCGCCGTCATTTATTGTTTGTTTTCTTGTAGTGATGAATTTAGCTAATGATTATATATACCATAAGTTTTGTAGGTCAAGTATATTTTTTTGCTTTTATATGTTGACGACAGTTTGCTTACTAGTAGCGATATAGGATTAGTGCACAACGCCAAGATATTTCTAGCTAAGAATTTTGAGATGAAAGATTTTGGTGACTCTGCTTTTGTATTAGGCATACAAGTACACCGAGATCACTCTTGGGGTATTCTTGGATTATCACAAAAGAGTTATATCGAAACGATTCTCAAGAGATATGGCATGCAAGATTATAAACCAGGCAATACCCCTGTTAAGACAAGTTTAGTCTCAACCAGTGCCCTAAGAATGATTTTGAGGAAAAAGAAATGCAAAAGATTTCTTATACATCAGCAGTAGGAAGTTTGATGTATACTCAGGTTTGTACGCGACCGAATATTGCGTACGTTACTGGAAAGTTGGACAGATATTTAAGTAATCCATGAATAGATCATTAGAAAGAAGTCAAACGGGTCTAACAATACTTACAGATAACAAAATACTACATGCTCAAATATCGGAGGTCAGTTAAGCTTGAGATCGTTGGATATACTGACTTCGATTTTGCTAGATGCCAAGATAGTATGAAATCCACTTCGGGTTACATCTATCTATTAGCTGAGTGTGCTATCTCTTGGAAGACTATAGCCTCTTCTACAATGGCAGTAGAGTTCATAACATGTTATGAAGCATCCAATCACAGAGTATGGCTGCAGAATTTTGTCATGGGGCTGCGTATTATAGATGGTGTTGATAGATCACTCAGATTATTTTGTGATAATAAGTCAACAATGTTGTATTCCAATAACAATAAGAGCTCAACATAGTCAAAATATATAGATATCAAGCTCCTAGTTGTTAAAGAAAGAGTTGAGGGTGGACAGTTGACTATTGAGCACATTGGTACAACTCCATAATTGCAAATCCGCTCATAAAGGGATTGTCACCCCAAACATTTCATGAGTATATTGCTCATATGGGTGTCGTGTCATTAAAGGATATTCAATTTTTGTGGGAGTTTGTGATTCTAGATGCTCTTATAATATAGACATTTTCAATTATTTTAGTTTATGGATATTTCAGGTTATTTTCTACATAAATAAAGTTTTGATATATTCTCACTCTAATATTAGTATGGTTTGATCTCACTAAAGTTTTAGGTGGACCAATTGGAAATAGGCATGTTAAGATCATATTGCATGAAATTCCATGTTACACATCCACATCATAATCCATGTCATTCAGTTATATTAGCATGGTGATCATTGATGGGACGAGTTACGATAGTTGTAACAAAGGCCAATTTGATCTTATATTAGCATGATTGATGGACCATATTGGTTATAGATACATTTTGGTAATGAGAGTAAAGTCGAGCTCATACAATTATTTTGCAAAGTATAATTATAAAGCCCAAGTAGGAGATAGTTGGATTTTTTAATCAAATATTGTTGGATACTTAATCCAACGTTTGCCTTATATGTGAATAATTATGTGTTGCAAATTGTCATATAAGGTTAAGCCCAATCGTTATTATGGACTTTAATGTATCTAATAGAGTGTGAGCCTTTAATATACAGAGACCCGATTATATTCTAATTCTATGATGGGCAAAAATAAGAATAACCAATAATAACAAGAAAAAAATTTCTAAGCGGTTATGGCCCCCATGTCACACATATCTTTTTATGATTTCTGAAATCTCATCATCATAGAGAGCCTTGAGAAAACTTAAACGATTCTCTAGGAGAACATGTGGATTTAGAAGGCCAACCACACAACCCTAGAGAGCAATTCAAAGTTATGAATTCAAGTGCACTTGCGCATAATTTTGTTATTAATTCTTGGTGATACAACATCAATATTCCTGCATTATAGGTGATGGTTTTCACCCAAAGATTTATTGCCCCAACACTTGCTTCCGCAAATGAATCACATAACAAACCGAATTCACAAAACTTATTTCTCACATTCTAATCAAAAGAATATGAAGTCAATCGGACATTGCCATTCCTTGCTCTTCCATTACTAGCACTCTCACAATTATAAGAGTTGCAAAAATTAGGGATAACAATGGGGAGGGTAGGGGAGGGGACCGATATCTTCATACCCATCCTCAATACTCTGCATCTGTCCCCGTCCCCTCCCTGTTCCTGTCAGAATTGCTCGAGTGAATCTACATCCCCTTCCTAAATAATAACAGGGGGATCCTCGAGAGTCCCCAATCCCTAAGTAATTGATAATTTTTTTATTTTTTATTTTAACTTAATTATATTAAAATAAAAATTTTAAATAAAAGTATAGTTAAGGCAGCTACTCGCTACTATAGAAAATTAGAAATTAGGTTTTATGATTTTGCTTTAACTTTTATTTTATTAGATAAAAGTTTAAAATATTTAATGAATATTATAATTAAAAAAATAGGCCAACAAGATTATGTCCGGCTTTTTTAATGCTCTAAATAGATATTTAAATTATAACTAGTTAAGTAGGCTCAAAAATTTAATAATATCAATATTTTGAAATTTGTTATCTATACCAATATTTTACAATTTAAATTTTACTATTTGTTCGCTAATAATTTTAAAAAATAAAAATAAAATTAAAATTAAAATAGAGAAATAAGGAGGAGATGGGGAAAATAGCAAAAATAACAAAACACTCAAAGGTTAAGATAAATTTAATGTTGAAATAATCTAATCTAAATGAAGTTGCAAAGCATGCAGTCCAAGATTTTAAAGAAATCCTCTTTTAACAAAAACATTGAAGCTTCTCACTCCGGGTTAGCCAGCAAACCCAATCGCTTCGACAAAACAAGATCCGGTCGAAGTCCAAGATTCGAATCAGTTCAACACCTCCTTCGGACCCTCCTTTGATTCCTCAGTTCAGATATTCCAACTTTCAAAGAGATCCCCGGAGGAACGGTCTTATACCACATTGACAACATTTGAAACACAGAGAAAAAAGGCACCATCGGGAAGAGATCTCCAACTGTCAAAAGTCTGGTCGGTCTACCTTGTCCTTCGACGTTGAGATCTGGGAGGAATAAATATTAATATTTTTTAAAGAAAATTTTCTAGCCCATGCCATTGTTTTGCTATTGGTGTGCTATTATGTTCCCCACAATACTCAATAATTTTATAACCAATTATTGCAAATGAGCGCCAATGTGTCTGCTACGCATTTCGTTTCCAACTGTTATGTCCACTGAGTTGTTTCCCAATTAACCGACTTCTTGTTCTAGTTTCATTCACCGGATGTCCCAGTCTACAATGCTGCGCGCGTGTCTACCCACAGACCATTACATTTTACGTCTGGGTCATGTACGTGAATCTTATATATGTCATGTAAAGGAAGGCAGGGTGTGTTTGTGTGTGTGTAAGTCAATACGCTAAAATAAGAAATAGTCTTCTAATGAGATAGAAAAAATGAATCGAAAAAGAGAGTTTAGGTTTGAGCTTCATAGATATTATGGTGGGTATTTGTCTATAATGATAGATAAATTAACACCAACAAAGTGTTGGCTCTACTGGCAATGGAGTCCCCTTAAGTGGCTTGACTGGGTTTGCTCCCCAGTTCGAGTCGCAGGGAAGTCGCTTTTGTTGGGAGAACCTGTGCCTCCCGGTTCAAGCGGGGACTTCTAGTCTGGGTTGTGGTACGGGCTTAAAGGTGCCTCCCACAGTTGGGGCCCTTCCCAGGATACCTCGTGGTCAAAACCAAAAAAAAATGATAGATAAATTAACGATTTTCTTAAGATTTTTATTCATCCACCTCATATTTTGAAAGTCATCTAGTCGAACTTGAAAATTCATATTTTGTTATATCATATGTAACATACAACAATCCTTGAGTTGTTATCTAAAACTAAAAAGTTGCAGCATGTTAAATAATTGAATTATCGTTGGTGATAAACTGATAACCCATAGGTGTACTATATGTTACATTGTGTATAACATGGTCATGTACTTTTAACAATAAGTCCGTTGTCTAACAAAGATGGGGTATGTTACCCTGTCTATTGCGACTTGCTTGTACCTTAACAAAATCGCATTAATGTGTATGAATCATTTCTGATTTTGGGAGTTAATTTTATAAGTAATGATATAGCCACAAACTCTTGTACAAATTTTTTTTGTACAAACTGATGTGGCATTAATTCATTGGTTGAATTAAATATCTCTTGACCCACATAATTTATTTTTATTATTTTGTATTTTCATTTAACTAATGAATTAATGTCACATCAGTTTGTACAAAAAAAATTTATACAAAAGTTTGTAGCTGTATCATTACTCTAATTTTATACTTGAATATAATACCATACAATCACCACATATATTATAAAAAGAAATATTTTCTTATTAATTAAGAAGTAAAATCATTAAATTTATAGTGATTATTCTTATTGCCAATTATATTCAGATAACAAAATAAAAAAAATAAAATTACTACTATTAAAACATTTATCTTAGTTACCAATTATTATATATACACAATAAAAAAATATTTTATATACATTTTTATAAATGTGTAAATAACTTTTATTTGAAATCTTGTTATTTCAATCACTTATATTTAACAGTAATATTTACCACACATATATGGTTGCTTTAGAATCCATAATACTTTTAAAAATATATTTTACCAAACATTTAATGGATTCATTTCACAACTAATTCTACAATATAATTATAACAATTTAAAAATTACTACCTTATCAAACCAGTCTTAAGACTTTAAACTAATACCAAATCATACGTTATCAAACCAGTCTTTGAATTAAAATAATTCAAAGAAGTTTTTCGTAAGCGTTACTCTGTCTATTTTTATTTTTCATTGCAAAAAGGATTCACGCTTTCTGCTCCGATCCTTTTATGATCATGCCAGCAGAATCTTTCGGATTCACTCACATGACTAATTATTATACATAGCTGTACATTATGACCACTAGTATAAAAATTGCCAAAAGTCATTTTAATAATAATAGAAATTAATAATTGATATCCGAATTTTCGCCTACTTATTGTATATAATCTAGGAAAATGAGGTTCTTACCACATTTAGCACCACACTTAGAACCGAACGGTGTGTTTGAGCTAAAATATAAATTCTCCATAGTTCATGCATCCCACAGGCATTCTCCCTCTTACCTCACACCAAATCTCACCCTCTCAACCAACGACAAATCTCACCGCGCTCTCTTCTCACCGTTGGCCACCTTCCCTTCTCACCATCGGCTTTCTCTCTCTTTCCGTGGGTCTCTCCACAAATCTTACCACGAAAATTTGGAAAATTTATGGCTTGAATTTGTGAAGATTCAGCTGGAATTGTGTTACTTGTGGTGATTGCATTTGTGGTCAAGTTTTGCATTTGTAATCAATTTGTATTGGCAAGTGAGTTTAAATTGATTAGTAATTGCATTTAGATTGATTTTGAGTGAAGTAAAAGAAGAATACTCTCGTACCAGTGAAGCAGTTAATATAAAGATTTTGTACATTTCGTGGATTCCGCCCTTGAACAATCATTTAAGATTAACACTTAACCTGACACATGATATGTTACCAAAACCAAAATTGCAACCCAAAATATATTTTCCTGTTTGCTTATTCAGCCAAATAAAGACGCCTTTTTGTGATGTAGGAGATGCAATCGACGAAGGGGAGAGAGAGAGAGAGAGAATCAGCTTGTGGTGATTCAAGCTGCAAGTCAATTTCTGAGCTGTGTTCTGTGAGCAGCATGCAGTGGGAGCAGCGAGTGAGCAGCATGTGTTGTGTGTAATATGTGTGGACAATTAATATTTAACGCAAAACGCACCGTTCGGTTCTAAGTGTGGTGCTAAATGTTCTAAGAATACTGTATAATCTATTAAAGACAGATTTTCTAATACCAATGAAGATCACGCGTTTCTTTGGCGGGAAATTTACAAAAATAGCCAAAAAATTTAGGCATTTTTCGTAATTAACCATAGCAACTTTTTTCTATCAACATTAGCCAAATCCAAGCCTTTCTTCCCAAATTACCCTTCTTTACAGAGCAAAACCAACTTTTTTTCTCCCATATCGTCAAACAAAACGCAGCTTAGCTTTCTACTCCTGAATCATCAACGACGGCAACAAACAATACTAAAAGTCATTAATAATCTATCCAGATTTAACACTAATCGGCATCACTTACTGGTATGAGTTATTTTCTCGACTTGCTGTATGTAATCTGGGAGAATTTGAGTTCTGTCGCAACAAGAGAGTTGGTGCGATAGGCGTCTGTCGCCCCAAGGTTTGGGGAGACAGGCGCCTGTCGCCCCAAACCTTGGGGAGACAGGCGCCTGTCGCCCCAAACCTTGGGGAGACAGGCGCCTGTCGCCCAAACCTTGGGGAGACAGGTTTGGGGCGACAGGCGCCTGTCTCCCCAAACCTTGGGGCGACAGGCGCCTGTCTCCCCAAACCTTAGGGCGACAGGCGCCTGTCGCACTAAGGCTTGTCGCACTAAGGAAGTTGCGACAGGTGCCTGTCGCACCTTCCATGGTGCGACAGGCACCTTCCATGGTGCGACAGGCACCTTCCTTGGTGCGACAGGCACCTGTCGCCCCAAACAGGCACCTTCCTTGGTGCGACATGCGCCTGTCGCCCCAAGGTTTGGTGCGACAGGCGCCTGTCGCACCAACTCTTGTTGCGACAAAACTCAAATTCGCCCAGATTACATACAACAAGTCGAGAAAATAACTCGTACCAGTAAGTGATGCCGATTAGTGTTAGATCTAGATAGATTATGACTGACTTTTAGTGTTGTTTGTTGCCGTCGTTGATGATTCACAAGTAGAAAGATAAGCTGCGTTTTGTTGTTTTGTTTGACGATATGGGAGAAAAGAAGTTGGTTTTGCTCTGTAAAGAAGGGTAATTTGGGAAGAAAAGCTTGGATTTGGCTAATGTTGATAGAAAAAAGTTACTATGGTTAATTGTGAAAAATGCCTAAATTTTTTGGCTATTTTTGTAAATTTCCCTTCTTTGGCTCCATCATTTCTAAATGTGGACTCCATCACTTGACAAAATTCAAAAAGAAAACTATACAGAGCAATTATATATCAAAAAAAAATTTAAAAAATGAAAAAAGATTTAATATTATATATATATATATATATATATGGGTCCGCCTACGTTACTTTTAATGTAGCGTACGTTCAGCCTGTACAATTTCGTACAGCCCCTTATACTCTATATTATTCATATTTTATTTATAAATATTATAAATTTTTTGAAATGTAAAATTTCGTTTAACCCCTTATGCTCAATTTTATTTTATTAAAACCCTAGAGTATGAATTTGCCCCTATAATATTAAATTCCCAAAATAACCTCCATTT